>JAGPOW010000304.1:82626400-82659777 GCA_030014935.1 Caiman crocodilus | reverse complement strand
TTCCTGCCATTGGCGGGGGGTCAGACTAGATGGCCTGCTCTAGGCCCCTTCTGACCCTAGTTACTATGAAACTATGTCAAGCCTCAAAAGTCTGGTCTTGTCATTTTTAACTACTTCACTGGATAGACTATAAAGGGCTGATTCTGGCCTCTATTATAAGAGCAGACAAGATGTGTAATGTAGTCAACACTGGAGTAGCCCAGTCTTAGTCAAGCCAGGTGTTACAGAATGAGGGAGACCTATGGCGCCTGTCTGTTTCTTGATGCCTCAAAAACAAATCACCAAACCAAAACCAACCAACCTTTCTCTCCAACTCTTTAGTGTTCATTACAGCCTCAATGTAATTGTTCCTGCCTCTCCCCTACAGGAAGTCCTGAGGAACCTATGCAGAAGGCAGTCACAACCCCAGTGTTTGTGTTACATCAGTACAAGCCCTAGGAGAGCACATCAGAAAGGAGTAGATCTGAAAGAGATGTTTGGTTGAGACATGGGCCACTTTCCTTGTGGCAGCATGTAGCCAGGGGAGGATTAATATTCACTAGGGCCCCGGGCCCAGTGCACTACCCCTCCCCAACCCCCGCTCTGTTCTGTAACTGCGGACTCTGTCTGCAGCCAGCGCAGCTGGTGAATGGCCAGAGCAGGACCCGCTGCCCACCAGGTCTGGAGCAGGAGCTGCGGCCGCCCCAACCCACAGGTCTGTGCTGCAGTCAGCACCTAGGGTGTGGAGTTGCCTGCCGAGCATGTGTGACACAGACTGAGCTCTGGAGGTGGCCCCTTTGCCCTGCCATGGCTCAGTCTAGCTGCAGCAGTGCCTGGCCAATGCACAGGATCACAGACAGGCTGGGCTGGGACCTGGCTGTTCTGGAGCTGCTCTGCTGCTGGCGGGTCATAGCCATGCACCGTGCCTGGCTCTGCTTCCTGCTGCCAGTGGCTCCAGCTGCTCTCAGGGCTTTTGCATGGTTGCACCACTCACCCAGTACCTGGCAGCCATGGCCTACCACACTGTGCACACCAAGGCCGGCCGCCATTTCATCTGTACCAAGCCAGGGACCCCTGAACCTGGGCCCAGATAGCCCATATGTTAATCCACCTATGCATCTGGCACACCAGACATGGGGTGCTGGAGGGAGTGAATGGGAATTCATATTCTTGTGTATCCTCCCCATGCCCTCCTAAAGCAGACATTTTGCCTGTTCCTAATTAGCTCCCCAGATCACTTCCTGCACTTGTTCATTGCTCCCACTTGTCAGAATTGGTTATAGATCAGGAGTGAGCAATTATTTGGGCCCATCCCCACTGCGTGCCTAGAGGAGTGGGCAGCAGGATGCACCATGGGCCAGATTCTGCCTGGGCCAGGTGAGACCAAAGGACCTGCCACGGGCTGGACAAAGTCCCTCTGTGTGCTGGACCCAGTCTGCAGGTCATATTTTGCCCACCCCTGTCTTAGACTGTAAGCTCCTTGCAGCAGGGCTACATACATTTATGTACCTGCATTGCCTTGCACAATTGGGCCCTGGCTTTCATTAGGACTTCTGGGTGCTACTATAGTACCAATAAGAATGCTAATAGAAATAGTTGCCTATGAGTTCCAGGCCAGTCCCAGAAGGTTCAGCAAAGAACAGTAAAGTTTTGCATCTCTACACACTAATATCTACTGCCTTAGGTATTCCTCAAAACACATCTTCAAGCTTGCTAGCATGGAAGCAACTAACCCATATTATAACAGCGTCCAGAACTGAGCCTTGAATTTGGACTACTCTGTATTGCAAGATCAAAACATGTGTTTTAACTAAACTGCTGAGCTCTGAATGATCTATTTCAGCCTATAAAAAGCATCATGTTGAGGGACTCTGCTACAGCACTTCTGTTATTATGATTGGAATCACATAAAGGACAAGTTATATGGCTCAGCAAGTAGCAACTAAAAGGGCTGCTGGACTGGAGACTTGACTTGGCTGCTCTTGCAATAGAATCTATCCCTATTGTTGCGGGCAATACTAACAGAGGAAGACTCCCCTATAGCAGTGGTGCTCAAGGCTTTGGACTCATGGGGCCAGATGAGTGGAGAGGGAGGTGGGGGCACACAGGCCAGATTGGGCTCTGGGGCCTGGTGCTGCCTTCATCCAGCCCCATGTGCAAGGATTGTACTGACCTAGTACACAGGGCCATGGCCTGTGGGGCTTCCTACGAACTTGTGGGGACCTATACAGGCCATATGACATGATGCAAAGGGCTCCATCTGGCCCACAGACCAGGGATGATGATCACCCAACCCTGCAGGAACACAAAAATAAAAGGCTTGATATACCTCTTGCTCATATCAGTTTGGTATAATGGGGAGATACTGTTTAGCTACATCAGCTTAAGTGAGAAAAGAATCAGGCCCAGACACCATTCCGGCAGATGAAAGGCCTTGCCAAAAACATCAGTAAGCTACAGAGTACACAGCATCATCAGCAGAACTACTCATTAAAGCTTCAATGGCCTCTGAATCTCTTATCTCTAAGAGCCAACAGTATT
This sequence comes from Caiman crocodilus, assembly GCA_030014935.1. Lineage (NCBI taxonomy): Eukaryota > Metazoa > Chordata > Crocodylia > Alligatoridae > Caiman > Caiman crocodilus. The sequence continues at coordinate 82,657,257 of JAGPOW010000304.1, read as the reverse complement.
AGTCTGCTATGCAGCTCTGCAACCAAGTGCCAGCCAGACAAAATAAAGATATGCTAAATATGTGCCTTTCTTTCTTTTCAAACCAGGGAATCATCTTACCTCACCACATTGGAAAACAAAAGCCTTTCACCAGATGGCAGAATGTCCAACACCACATTCCTATAGATAAGGTGCAGTGGGTTGAACCACAAGCCTTTTGCTTCCAATAACCTATGTTATCTGTACCTCACTTATCCATCAAAACTGAAAAAGAGCTTGGTGCAATCAGGTACATTACCCAGTGACCTTTTGTTCTTCTCACAGACTGTGAGCCTAGGTGAGGGCTATGACATTAGTAGAAAGGACCAAGTGGGAGGCTTGCAAAGTAAACCCTAAGTAACTTCACAGACATGAAAGCTTTGCTGGAGTTTAAGTGAGATCAAAATTTAACCATGTGTATTTACAGCAGAAATAATCATGATACAGATGTTCTTAAATGCAGACTGTCCTTCAAGCCAAAATCACACACTGAACTGGGATCTTTTTTTAGAATGTTTGTTTTAACGAAGGACTTGTTTATATTATTAGCCAAGCAATTCATATGTCTTCAAAGGCAACTGTTTAGGAGCCTGGGTGCTTGCAGAGACCAGCACAATACTAACTATCTGACTCGAATGATACTCAATGAAGCATTTCTGCCAGGAATTAAGAGAAGTTAAGAGGAACGAGGAAAGAGGATCAAGTGTAACCAACAGAAAAAACCCCTCTATTATATGTCAGGTTTTCTGGGGGGCAGCTAAACTGACCTGAATGGAAGCACAGATACCTCGCCTTCTATATAGTGTATTGCATAGTAAATAATACATGGCTCCCCATTGAAAACCAGTGTGAAATTCTATCAAGGGTCTATACTGACACTGTGGACTCCATCTGAGCTTTCACAGCTACTGTAGGCCAGAAGAACCCCAAGATTGAATTACACCCTTATCTTTCAGTAGGGAAACCTGAATCATTCTCTGACATATTTTTGACTTAAAAAGCAAAATAGTTTATTTTGTACTTTAGCTGTTGCCAAGTTTGAATCCCATATTTTCATACTGACAGGAAGATCTTATAACTGTGATGACAGATACAGCATAGGCTAAAACAATCTAAATAATTAAATGAGAGGTGTTATATATGCACCTCACCTCCTTTTATAGCAGTACCTATGGAGACATTGCCTATTTATTAGCTTGTACATGGGACTAGGAGGCAGGAAATCCTGGATCTTTGTTCTGGGGCCAACTCCCTCTATAGCTGTGAGTTTCTTTCTTCCCCAATTCTTAGTTTCCCCATTTATAAAATGGAAAGAATACTTACCTTCCTAAATACCCTGCTATGAAGGTTTGCTGATGTACATAAAAGGGCACTAAAGATGGAAAGTACTTAATAACAGTACTTTCAAAGAACTGTCATGGGTTGGGGTAAGGAATATTATTGTTACCTGTGGTGTGCTCATGCTGCTTGTAGGGTTTAGACAGTCATGCCAATAAGTGCCTATCCTGGATGAGAAAAAGTTGCCCTCATGCACAGAGGGAAAGAAATGTTACTTGTGAAACAAGAATTATGAGGTATACAATGATGGAAGTGAATAACACCCACAAAATTAAACAAAACCATTTACTTTGGGTCACATTTTCTACAGATGGGAGCAAACAGGTACCTTCACTCCTCTAGCGATTTGATAAGGGAAAAATTACTTAGCAGGATATTAATATAACAATAACTAGGTTAGATTACCAAGTAATAGAGTTCAGGATGAAATCATAAACCAGGGAAAGGATTTAAAGCTCTGTCAGAATGGTGACATTGATTCCACATGAGTCAATCCATCCATTTACTCAGCTCAAATCTATAAATATGGCCCAATTTCAGTATTTTTCTTACTCTTTATTTTATATTTGTTGTCACTGTCATAAATACACAGCCTAGTCATAGAATTCTGCCAGATCTATTTGCTATAGTTTATCCTCTTACAACTTTCTGAAGAGAGAACATTGTGGACACTTGATATCAAATCAGATTTATCTGGCATAGCACCTGTTTGCCATTCCAAATATCTTTTACAACTGAACATCATATATATGTGAACAAAGAAAATGATGACTTCAATGTCACCTGAAAACGGGAGGCTCTTTACAGATGATCACATTCATTTTATAGATGAATAAACCAAGACACAAGTTCACATAGCCAAGTATCAAAAGGGTTCCTGATCATCACACCTTGCTTTTAAAATGAGCTTTTTTCCCTAAAACAATGTACAATGGGTTTTGGCAGATTAACCCCAGCTGGTCATTCTGTACCAGAGTTGCCAAAATGAGGTGCTTTTGCTCGAAAAAGGGAGACACAGCAAGCTTTGTATCAGAGAGCCTAGTGAGGAATAATAAAAGGGTTAAGAGATTAAAACAGTCCCAAATGATAATAAACTCCAGGCTTATTTTGAACTGAGCTCACTCCTAAACTGTGGCTTTTGCGTTAAATGACTTAGGGGATTGGTTTGGAATCAGGAATGTTTTGATTGCTATGTTCTGGATTTCATTATCCCCTTTAGGTAAGTGGATGTGTTTGGAAGTCTGAAACCTCATTTGTAAAATCCTGCTAGAGCTGGAAAAGCAGGAGTGAAATCAAGCAGCACAGAGTACATGCCTTTGAGTCAGCATGCAAGCTCCTGCTCTGCATCAACACTTACCAAATTTGGAATGGGGGAGCAAAGAAAGAACCTTTCGTTACAGCAGCAGCACCACATTAGCTTGTGTGTGGCAGGGGAAGTCTTCTTGGTCTTAGTTTTTCATGAGCTTTTCTCTGCATGTAGGGGCTCGTTCTGTAATGCTTTGAAATTCCATTCTGGCTTACTTTGCCTCACACCTTCCTATCAGTTGATTGTTATGACTGCTGAGTTTTCATCTTCAACTAGGAAAGGGTTTCTATTTTCCCATAGTTGGAAGACTTGTTGCTGCAAGTCCAATGCAGTCAGCATTGCTTCTGCAGTGACTCAGTTATTCATTTACTAATGCCATAATAGTTAAGCTCCCTGGGCTTCCAGAGACATGCCTCACGGGACTCCCTCCTTTTTATTATCTAAGTTTCCCCTCCATAGTTATGGATAAGAAATAAAATTAAAGACAAAAAATATGTCAACATAGACTTGAACCAAGAGCTCAGATCAGAACCACCCAGAGCTTCAGGTTGATGTAAAGCTCACAGGAGAGCGATGTGTGATAGAGGCAAAGACAGGCAGAAACCTAAACACCATTGCAGGCTGATCCCAAGCAGTGGTGTGGCAGCTATTTGTGTACACCTTACAGCCATAATTTCTCAGGGACCACATTTTACAGTGCTGTCCATGCACTAGTCTAATATAAGATAGGACTGAGAAAAGGGCACACAGAACAAGAGCTGTCTTTCCACATGGTTTTATATACATGCTAAGTATTTGGCTCCATACAACACAAAAGGGATATGCTCATCTCTGTCACTCTACATGCTCCTGTCATGTACCGCACAGTAGATCCACACAGATTACGAGCATTTAATATACAAAGCACTCTGTCTACCCCATAAGGCACTCTGCATGCTGCCCAACTACATTAATCATAGTAACATATTAGACTAAAAACTCAAATGACCATAAAACACAGAACAGTAGTTATAACACTTTCCCAAAAAGGAGTGTTTTCTGACATTTAAAAGAAGAGGGAAAAATTGGACAGGATAAATATTCCAGTGGGAGTAGCTTTCACTTCCTAGTAACCATTGTAGAAAAAGCTCTGGTTATCCACCACTCAAAAGATGGAAATGCAGACAGGTGGTTTTTACCTGAATAATATAATCACTATTATAATACAAGTACTAGCAAGGACAGCACTCAATGAAGGTGTCTCAAAACACACCACTTTCCATCTACAACAGAGCAATACAGATTGCTCATTGTCATAGTTTCTAGTTTTACTTATGTTATTGAAGAGAGGTGAAGGTGATGTTAGAACTTATATACCATACCAAGAGACAGAAAATCTGAAATCTGGCCTTTTTCAGTCATAGGCTTCCTAGCTAGGGACAGAAATTACACATAAACCAATACAAGTGATCAGAAACTGGTTCAAATCTGTAACACAACAGAAGTTGAGTGTACATAAACCCTTTTCAAAATGGTCAAAACCAGTTTAAAATAAACCTGCATGGATGTAGTATCAGACTTAACTGATTTAGGTTAAAATCGATTTATTGAACTTCGGTCGCAGATCCCCTCCAGATTCAAGTTAAATCATAGTCTCCCAGCATCCCAGGATGCTTTGCACCTGCCCCACAAACCCCCATCATAGAGTTGGTGGGCCAGCCTTGCTCCAAGCTATCTGCTCTAGCCAAGCAGGGAGGGCGTGCTCTAGTGCCCCCAGCTTCTGGCCCGGGTCACTGCAGGCATGTGGCTGCATTTCTGGAATCAAAAGTGAATGATGTAGCTTAACCTGCAAAGACTGTATTGATTCAGCCCTGGGCTTTTTGACCATCTATACTTAGCCCTTGTGTGATCTCCACCAGGTCACTTAAACCCAAGCTTCCATCTTCCAAATGAAATTGCCAGACTTTCAAGTATGCTCAGCATCCAGCATCTCCCACTGAAAGGAGCAGGACTGTTGGGGACTGGGCACTTTACAATCTGTCTCCCCCTGCCTATTTCTTCATCTGTAACATGGGAATAACAATATTTCTCAACTTCCACACATGTATAATGTTCTTTGAAATCCACAAAAGGAAAGCACCAGAGAAGGGCAAAGCATTGTTACTTCTGATCTACCATGACTGTTGACTTTTCAAGCACTATATGAACAGCACAACTTTGCTGTCAGATTTATGATCCCTTTACACACCATTCATTTTATTTTTTGGGTTCAGACTGAAATAGCTGATGACTAACTTAGTGAATGCAGAAATGCTACTGTACTCCTTGGAGTATTCTTCCCGAACCTCCTTCCCCCACCCCCGGACATATGTTAGTAGTTAGGAATAGTTTGTTGAAGCTCAAAGCTTGGCAGAAGGGTAGAAATGTGATCAAGGTCAGAATACAACAGAGGACTAGTAAAAAGGAAAAAAATCTCATTCTGATCTCTCTCTCTCACGCGCGCGCACACACTTTTCATATTTTAATTTGAAACCTGTACTAACAAGGAAGAGTTTACACCTGTGACCGGAGGTGAGTTTGAGCCAGTATGCAATCATACCTTGTACCAGCGCTTCTCTGGTGTCTTTCAGTTTCTGTAGGATTTCAGCTTTTATTAATAAACCTTTCTGAATATGACCTGATGCAATGACATCTTCCAGAATCAGCAAACAACTTAAACCATGAGCTTTCAGGAATGCGAAGGGCCTCTGAGCTCTAACAATGACAGCATGAATGTTGGTATGGTTGGGTAGAGGGGCTTGAGTCCTTGTGGAGAACAGTAGTATTGAACTCCTCACCAGAAGGCCTGTCTGACTAAGGAAAGTGAAAGGAGAGCCTTGGGAGTGGTAGATCATCCTGACAGGAGCAGTTAAAACATTTCTTCTTGCTTGAAAATCTGGAAAATTTGGTTTGGTTTGTTGTGCACCTTTAACAGCTGATACTTGATTATTTCAGACCAAATCACCTGCTGCACACCCAGCCTCCAGAAGCATCCTCTTTCAAGTACTTTAGTTCAAGATTGGTATTTTATCTGGTGGGGAAATTTCTCTCTCAGTTACTGAGGCAGGTTCCCAGCCATTCAAGACTTAAAAGCTGAATCATGTTAGCCAGATTTTAAAAGTCCACAGGGCAAGTATGTCCTAAAGAACATGATCTAAAAGATGATCTTCTGTGCCAGTTTGCAAAGCATGACATATTGTTTGTGTGTCACTACCAAGGTGGACCAATACACAAAAAAAGTTTGTGGACCTCCACATTATATTGCCATACTAGTTTTTTGCAGAACAGTTTCCTGAAGCACTTTTTTCAAATGATTTGTCCAGTCTTGTTTTAAGTGACAGAGACTCCCACATAGCTTCTTGCAGATTATTCACAGATCTAATGCATCTCCTTGCCAGAATTTTTTCCTTGCTATTGAGGTCTTTTTTCCAATTAGACCAAATGCTTCCAACCCTTCCAACCTCTTTTTGGAGTTATACCCTTCAAATATTTGTACCAACAGAATCTTCCATCTCCCTACTAGCACATCTTAGCCAAACTATATATATTTCGTACTTAACATTTCTTTGCAAGTCAATCCATCCTACCACCCACAGGTCATTTTGTGGTTCTTTGGGCTCCCTCCAATTCTTCTATCTCTGGGTCCAGAAATGCATTCAGTATTCTATATATAATAACATCAGGATCTGCACAGGAAGGAACTGTTACCTTGTGGGTGTAATAATGGCCTTGCATTTAGAGCAATTACATTAAAAATGTCTGCATCTATGTTGCACTAAAAACTCATGTTTAATTTGTTGTCCTCTCTAACCTGCATAGTGGATTATTTTTTAACATTAACTCTTTCTATATTTTTCTCTTGAACTAGAATAATTTGAGGTTTCCTTTTCTCAGATACTAGCTTTCAGTTTTCCAAGCTGAATCCTTTCCTCTCTCCCCTCACCTAAGCCTTTTAGATCCTTTTATATGATTTCTCTTTCCTTTCCTTACTGCTGTTATAAGCTTATTTAAATTTAATAACACTTATACATTTAAATATAGTGTTTAATCGCTCTTCTAGATCAATAATAAAGGTATAAAATTAACTCTGCCCCTTCTTACATTACATCATTAGACACCTCTTCTGAATTTGCTCCATAAATGCCAATTACCTTTATTTTTGCCAACTTTCAGTCCACCCAGCAATGCTCAAATACAGGTAGATCCCAATTAAGATTTTTCAAATGTTTCATATGACATGAAGCCAAAATACTTTATTAATATCTATATCTATTACAACTTCCAAATTTCTTCTATCTGCTAATTTTAGAAATGAAAGGTAGCAAGCAACCAAGTGCCTAGCAGAATACAAGGATGTTTCAGTATGGACACTGAATGCTCCACCTTTCAGAAAACATGGGTGTCCCAGCAGTGGTGACAAACTTAACCAAGATGTCGTGAGACTACAAGGAAGCCACCTATCATTAAAGTTTATATGTCTTTGTTTTCTGAAGGGAAGTCATCCCTGAGAAAGCTTTAGATCATTTACCTCTTACATATCAGTCACTGTGATTCAGTGTGTGCATGGATTTCAGTTCTGATCCTTAAAGATGTGAAAAAACAATGGATGAACACCTTCCTTGTAAAACCGTGTTAGCCGAAGTTATAAAGGTAATTGTAAGAAGTCCCATGATCAAGATTTGCTGAGAAAAAAGAGCATGGCTACTCCCTGTTGAAGTCCAAGGCAAAATTCCCCTTTTCTCAAGGTTTCTTACAAAATCTATAGGTAACAAGCTCAATCAACATGAGCAATGAGACAATTTATCATCACTTTGAAACAATGGAATGTCATTCTTTGTTACAACAATGGTAGATTTTCTTACAGACCTTCCAGACTTCCTGGGTTACTCAAAGCCTTTAAAGTTCGGGTTTTCACAAGAGGCATTATTCTGCACTATTTCAATGGCTCTACCGATCAGAAATGCATGCAAACAGATTCTGATCTCAGTTACACCAGTGTAAGTGTAGAGTAACTCCTGTGAGATCAAAATGTAATTTATCAATAACATATGTTAATTTGACCAAGGCAGGGAACACTTACCTTTTCATCATCCCTGGAGATGTACTTTTCCACCCCCCCCACAAGCACTAGGCTATTTTTATCCCCCTTCCCCCTTCCCCCCCAGCCCCAGATGGACAAACCTCATGGACCAGCCAACACCACCACTCCCCCAGAGCCCACCAGAAGTCAAATCCCACAAGCTGCACCAGTGGTGGCTTTTACCAGTGCTCACTGATGCCGGGAGCCAAGGAAGTAAGTTGAGGTGGGGGGAGTGGCAGGAGGGATGGAGTAGGTAGGTTTGCTGGGGGGAGGAGGAGGAATACTTCTTTGCAGGTGGAGGAGTCGGGGGGCTAAAAGTAGCCCCTGTTCCCAAAGGGGTAGGGGGAGAGCCACCCTATCCCCCCAAGCCTCCCTATGTAGCCCACGACCCCCCACTCTGACTTGCTTTCTGCGATTCCCTAATCCCTCTTACTAACTCTGCATATACTCCTGATCCCAATGAGGACCCTGCCAGCCCCCTTCCCCCTCGATCCACTAGCAGACGCTGCTGGCCCCGATACTTCATGCAAATCCCGCTTGCCCCCGATCTCCCAATCCCCCCTGCAGACCCTACCTACGCCCCCAATCACTCTCTCAAGCCTGCTTGACTCCCCAAGCCCCCCTCTTCCTAACTTACCTTAAAGTGAGTGGCCATTTTTAACCTGCTCTAACCTCTGCCTAACCTTCTTGAATGTCTGTTCATAGCCTAAGACACAGGTGGAACTGAAATGCACGATGGTAGCTCCAGGAAGTATAGAACAGCTGAATGGAGCACAGTGCTTTCCAGGGCACAGTAGGAAAAATAGGACTGCCAACTCTTATGCTTCTACTGTGAGGTTTGAGACACCAGCTGTTTTTCTTAAAACTGCTGCTACTGGAATCAGGAAAATTGAGAGAGAATTCACTCTTGAAATCATTCATTATAACAGAGTACACTTAATTCTAACCCTCCTAGCTGCAGAGACAAAACTTGAAAGCATGTTATAAGGGCACCCTAAAGGGTCAAAATCCAGAATCCAATCCCAAAGAACCTTTACCCTTGGTACTATAGAAAGCTGATGATTTTGAAGCCTCTCTCATTTTTTTGTGACCTGATTCACGCTCTTCGAATGGCTGAGGTTGGTGGCCTCGAAAGCCTTCCCACTAACCTGAAGAGGCTGAAGTCTGTACTTCCCTGTTGAAGTGACTAATGTCTCCTAGAAGGGAAAAGTTCCCATACTGTCTGGTTGCAGTTGTGCCTCATCCCTGCCTGACTATTTGTACTTTAATCCTCCCTTGTACATCCATGTGGTGACCAGCTGCAGTCTGCCCATACTTTTTAAAGAACTTTAGCAGTATTGTTAACCCCACTGTGTCAAAAATCATGAGACAAATTCTTAAAAATCAAAGAGATTTGGAATGTAAATCATGAGAAGCTAGTTTTGAAGCATGTGTTTGTGGTATCTGGGACAATGGTGGCAGGGCACAGAGCCCTAGCCTGCCTCTGCCCTGTGCACTAATCCGAGGGGCACGTGTCCCCCATGCCTCTCCCAGACCATTCATCCCATCCCTTGCCCCACTCCTTCCCTCACCATGGGGACCTTGATCTGCCCCCACAACCCCTTTCCTCTCATCCTGCCCCCTGCCCCTTCCCCTCCACAGACTTGGCACTCTCTACATGTGCCAGAAGAAAAAAATCCCAAGATTTGACCTCTCTATCAGGAAATCATGAGTCAGAGTTAATGTGACTTGGAAATTGGGAGTCTCATGAGAACTGGCATTACTTCTTTAGGTCCTTCAGATCCTGCTTAAGTCAGCCATTTATACCCGGTCAGGTAGTTTGTAAAGTTTTTAAAACAATATAGGACCCTGCAGTTGTCACTACTACTAAATACAATGATACAAAAGAACCTTGATAGTTTATTCGTTTTAAACCTGCATAACAATATTTAACTTATTGGGAAAAAATGATCAAGTAAGTGCTTACGCACTTATGAGGGAGCTGGTTATGAGGATGTGTTAGAAATGAACAAGCAGCATGAGAAAAATGTAGAAATGCATTTAAAAAAGATCAAACAGAGGCATGTTCTATTCAGTATGTGGCCTCTTTCTATAGCTGCTACTTCTTCAGCTGAGCGTACAGTAATCTCACTGCAGCACTCCCTAAAGATTCATCATGATTTAATCCTGTCATTACCACATAGCTTCCAAAACAGATGAAGTATGAATTAAAATCAAACATCAATGATTACCAAACTACAGAGAACTACCAACTATTAACTTCACTATCTGTGGTTAATATTCCAACCCCATAACAAATCTGCACCTCCGAACATTCATTTCTGAAAAACACTGAAATTCTGTCCCATGATTTCTAAACTTTTGAGAGACATCACATGTATTTCAATTGAATACTTTGACATATCTCACATTGACAATTGCCTTAAGGCTTGAACGGCCTAGGATGCTAAAGGTCATGAATCTGGACTTTCAGAAGGGAGACATTACAAGATAAAATGAATTAAACAAGCTCTCTGAATACTCACACTTATTCAGAAATAATGAAATTCCATGGGTTGCCAAGTGATTTACCTTGTATCAAAAGTGGGATTGCAAAGTGGTCAAATTGCATGCTAGGTTAGGATTGTTTGATTGATTTATACATTGCCATTCTCAACGAAGGCTTACAATTAGAGAACAGAATAGTTTACAATAAGAGGAGAATTAGTGTACAACTGGAGTTAATCCACTCCAATTTGGAAATGTTGGTCTTAGACTCTTTTTTAAAAGCAAGGAAAAAATAGCCTGGTGATGATTGCCAACAAGGAAAATTCTGAATTTGAATCCCTGCTGACTCTGTTTGTGGCTTACACAGGACACTAAGCTTCCCAGTGCATAAAAAAGAGCTAAAAATACTTTTCTATTTCAGAGGGATATTGTAGGGATTGGTTCACATTTGCAGAATACTTTAATGTGCCCCTGTTTGTTTAGCATTTAGGATCTCTATAGGTTTTCTTTATAGCCCCAGGGAGAGCACACCTACAATGTTGATTTCACAACCTAGATCCCCAGAAAAATGTAAACAACTTTACAAGATCCCAGAGAAGGACAGAGGCTGGAAGAATTGATTTGCAGAGTAAAATGATACATTTTGGTCAAAAACTAAACAATGAGACTATGGGAACTATATTTGAGAAAAGTGTAAACGCTGAAGTAGGAGATCTACGTAGCTTGGCATGCTTCAGCTGGGTGTAACTAGGTGGAGTAACTGGCAGACAGATAAAAGGAAACAAAAAGAAAAAACTCAGAAACTGAGCATCAGGATGAATAATACCATCTGTGAGGTCTGTTACACTGTAGCCTAAACCCACCAGGAAAATGGTGAAAGTCCCATCACTTTGACAGAGAAAACCCCTAGAATCTATACGAGACATTGTAAGTACCAATCCTGAATGGACAGGAAGATGGACTGGATGAGACATAATGGAGATGGAGTCTTCTCCATCTCTATTTCTATGGTTCATATAACCAAAACAGATACAGACATAGTATACCAGCAATACAGATGATATTAAACATATTATTGTTTAAGTACTGTAAGTCCCAGGACTGAATAGGAGATTGGGGTCCCATTGTGACTGTACAAGTGTTTAAATAAATCCAAGAGCCATAATCAAAATTTTGGGACAGATTCTCTGCCTTGATTCCTAAAACAAACAAAAAAAATCACAGAAATAAACTTCAGCAATTATTTGGGCTAACATAATTATGCCACATAGGTAAGGGTAAACCCAGACATCTCTCAAGTTGGAAGCTCAGACTAATAACAGTGCATCCAATTTGGTTTTGGCAGGTGAAATCCAAAGCTCTGGATGCTGAGGTTAAATAGAAAACAAGCTAAAGACTCTGAAGCTAAGGCCAAGTCTGAACTGCAAACACTTTGCGTGTTGGTTGTGAAGCAAAACAACTCCACTTGTGTGAGAAATGTTTACAAAGTCATTACCAGATCAAATGGGAAGAGCCTACTTTATTCCTGTGGTTAGGAGCCTTCAAGTGTTCAGAGAAAAGTCTGAAGAAACTATGAGACTTGAAAATCTGGACGGGATCTGCTATATAGTGTCTGCCTCATTTAACCAAGAGTCAACACGCTGCTCCTTTATTTGCTAAACCAAAAGATCCTTCTCACTATCATTTTCAGCAAGTCTGGGAAAACTCTGTTCCCCACACACAGGAAGCCTGCCAGTCACATGAGTGCAGGTCCTGTGCTGTCTCATGCACACTAGATAGCCACATGCTCACGTGCCATCATCTCCTTCAGGAAAAACACTTGAATTTATCAGAGGCTGATTCAGCCAGTCCACTGGTTGAACATCTGAGACTCTGTGGCAGGAAACATTGCAGCCGGAGGCAGTGCAAGCATCACATAGCAGGGCCGTGACATGGTAGTCCTAACTGGCAGTGTCCACCACCATTCCTTGCATCTACTCAGTATTGCCAACCGCGTCATGTCAAAAATCGTCAGACAAACTTAAAAATCAAGAGATTTGGAATGTAAATCATGAGATGTTATTTCTGAAGTGTTTATGCATGGTTCCCAGGGCAATGCAGCAAGGCACAGAGCCCCAGCCCACCCACCTCTGTCTAGGGGACACATGCCTCCCATGACCCCCTTGGCTCTGGGGCCCCATTCACCCCAGCCCCTACCCCACTTCCTCCCTCACCATGGGGGCCTCAATCTGCCCTCCGTCCCCCCACCAGATTTACCAGTGTGGCACTCCCTACATGAGCCAGAAGAAAAAATCCTCAGATTTGATCTATTAGGAGACCATGAGTCAAGAGTTAATTTACCTTGGAAATTGGAAGTCTCGTGATTTTTTTCATGAGAGTTAGCATTACTGTCCACTGCTCAACCACAGCGCATTACAGAAGCTTGCTTACCAGCAGGGTTTGAATTACAGGCTGAGCTGAGCCCCCCATAAGATTTGAAAATCACAACCTGGGGGGTGTCCGATTTTATAAGGGCATTTGTGATGGGCAGCCCATTTTTTCTGCAGACCCCCTCAAGAGGCAAAGTGCAATTCGAACCCAGCTTACCACTTTCTGTTGTTCCAGTTCTAGGACTCTCAGGCAAAGCCTGAAATCCTGTTAGCCTGTTCAAGTCATTTTTGCCTAGCAAACAAATGTATTTGTGAAAGTGGAGACTAGATCATCTGTTTCATGTTGTGAACTAGAACAGATTTCCATGCAATGCTTCACAGGTGTGAAGGCTAAGGGTAGGGCCAAACAGATTTTGACACATGCAGGTGTTCAGAGAGCTACAGGGAGGTTGCGGTACTCTGTTAGCTACATTAACCAGCCATCTTCTGTCTCTCTTCTGGAAGGACCACCAGGTCCTTCCAGAAGAGAAGGAGGCTGTATTTCCAGCAATTCTTTGAAAGTCAGCCCACTTCAATTTTCAACATGAAGTACATTATTGACAGTTATTTAAGCTACACAGTTTCTTGCAAAGTAGATTACTTAATGTCACGCAATGAAATGTCTTCCGATTTGAGATTTTTCCATTTCTAAGGTACTGTGCACCCATAGTTTCTAATAAAAACAGTTGGAGCCATGGGTGTGTTACCACCAACTACCTCATTCCAAAACTACAACCGTTTTGCTATCCTAGTCCTGGGTCATCCCTATAACTCAGGGGCAACAGGAAAAGGGCCTATGGACTGAAACCAGCCAGTGGTGCCATTCATTCTGGCTCACTGGGCTACTGGAAGTGAGAGGGAGGAGCTAGGGAGCATGACCTGCTGCAGAGTTTTGGGCCCCTGGGCAAAACAGACATGGCTGCTGGTGATCAGAAGGTGAGGAAGGCAAATGAGGGCTATGAAGATACAGTCCTTGCTTGCCCTGTAGCTGCTTGGTCCTACTGCTGTCAGACCCCTAGATCTCTACTGCTGCCACTGCCGTGGACCCTTGCTGCATCTGTCACAGGCTCCATGGATCTGGCCAGGGCGGGGGGCAAGTCTACACCCCTGCTGTAAATGCAGATGTGACACCTTCATATTGCTATGCTGTCTATCCACATGTCATCAAACCACGACTGACTGTATGTATGAGAGAGAGGGGAAAGAATGCAGTCTGGAGATGGGTAGTCAAGCGCTGTAGTTTTTGCAAACCTACATATTGCAGAAATATTATCCTATTGAAATATTATCCTTAATCTTAAAATCAGAATAAATTGTTGAAATATATTGTCAGCTGCCTGACCTGCACTGCTGATTTATAATTCTTCCCATGGCAGGAATAAAGTTCTGGCTTAGTTCTCATTCAAATTAGGAACAATGTGACAAAGCTGTTTCAAAAGACAACTTCAGCTGGAAGTCAGGCAATCCATATTCCCAGACTATTTTCACTTCCTTACTCAGTCATTACCATTTGTACATTATAACATGCTTCCTGCATTCTATCAGTCACACTATGCTGAAAAGAAATGGCCTTGATAGCAAGTAGTAACAAGGCTGTTCCATTAATTAGATATACTATGTCTTAATGACACTAATTGGGTTGGCTGAACAAGTGGCCTTTGGGCATTATGCCAGAGACTCTGGCAGGTTGTGCAAAAAAGATGTTTCCGGGGAAATGTACGGGATCTGGATCCTTTTTTCTCTACCTCACTACTCTGAATCCAGTTCAGGGGACAGCAACCAAAAGTTCTCATCCTCTGGCAACTCTTTGGTGGCCTATGTGACATTCATTGCTTGTCTCTGTCTCATGCTTGTTCATTTCCAACTGGCTCCTTTACTGAAGAATCTTACAGAGGAGCCAACAACCGAAAGGGCCGGAAACCAAACTCCCTGCTTATGAGAAGAAATGGTCCTTCTAGAAAGACAAGCAACATCTACGAGAAGGGGAACCTTGCTTCATGCTGGCCCTGTTCCAGAGATGCTTTTCAGTATCTGCTCATAGGTAGCAGCTTCTTCCCAACACTATGCTTAATTTAAAAACAAAAGTTGAAAGAAAAACAAGGAGGTGCTACCTCTGATAAGCGACTCCAAAACACAATTTCTCATGGAATTTCTCAATGGTCCCCCTGCCACCAAGGCAAAACAAGACATTTTTAAACTTGGGCAATTTAGAATGAGGGCAGTAAATAGTCCAACTTTTATTTTTTAACAGATTTAATCATCATGTCTGTAGCTGGACAGGGCTAAAATGCTGTTCAAGGGCATTTCATTTACCCTGGAACCTAGCCTTTCTCTGGGGACTCTGTTTCACTAAGTTGAATACAATACTTCTATTCATGCACCACTTTTTTCCCATAAGCTGCCTTGCATTAGGGGGTCCTTTTTCTGTACAGTTCTTCCTCCACTTTCTGTAACTATCACATGGTCACTTTGTGAGCAGTGTTTATTTCTTTCATTCTGTTATCTTTGCAATATGTATTTGATGTGCTTGGCCTGCAAAACTGATGTCTGTTTAGATTAAAGCCATGTTATAATTTGGAGGAAAACATGCACAGACACAGTTAAGCAAGACAGGAGGAAGCTGCTCCTGGTTTTGGAAGCTGTAGTATCTCCCCAATGGGAATAGCTCAGTATCACATCTATTGCTTTAACCATAACAGGGGAAATGGCTAAGGTTTAGCTGGTCTTTCTGCTTGGTACTGTACAGAGGCCAGTGCTCATCCCCCAGGTATGTGGGGCAATCATTTTATGAGTTCCCTTATTTCTACTTAGTGGTTCTTCCATCCATTCAAGTAACTCTCTGTACTTCTGTCCTGCACGTGATTTATGGAATCAATGGCAAACACAAATGGATTACCACAGCTAATGCATGCATCAAACAAACCAAAACTGATCAGATCATATGATTGACTAAATGGGACATAGCAATTTAAATAGAGCTTCTGTTGCATATACCTTTACAACTGGTTACCACCTATAGTTTCAAAGAGACAGATACTTAGACGTATAATGTTAAAACCATAAGGCATTTGTGGCGGAGCACAGTGTGTGCTCGCCACTTGTATAGATTGCAGCAGGGCACTGGGCATGCCTTCCTTGCTCCCAGAGGAGGGAGAAGTCCCTGGGGCCAAGCCCCAGCAGAGATAATGAGCTCAGCTTAGAGTTGCCAGGACAACTAATGAGAGTCGGCTGACCCTAGGGGGCCGGGCTTGGCTCCTATAAAGCCCAGAGCCAGAGTCAGGCTGGCAGTTCTCTGCCATTGGCCAGAGGGGCAGGAGCTCTGGGAGACAGTCTGTGAGTGCAGCTTACGAGAGCTCCAGAGGCTGGAGCAATGATGCTAAGTAGGAGCCAGGAGGCTTATGTAGTTATGGCCAGGGGCCCGATGTTTAAGTTATAGCCAGAGGCTTGAGTTTTGGTTGTGGTTTACACCGGTGGTTTGGGTGAGGCTGTAGGGGAAGGAGGAGGCCTCATAGAGGGACCCCAGCAGTGTGGGGATCCTGGTGCCCACAGGGGGTGCGGTATGGTCATCAGCACCAGTGAGGGCGCAGCAGCACAGGGGTGCCAGCCCCAGAGGGGGGGTCATTTGATAAGGAGCCCAAGTTGGGCACAGCAGGCCCCTGGAAGGGGGGCACTATTGGAGAAGCCTGCAAGGGGCAACAATTGAGAGGCCCAAGAAGAGGCAGCACCGGGGAGCCCAGGACAGGCAGGCTGAACCAGCAAGAGGCTAGCATGGCGTCAGACCCCGGCTAGAGGCTGGCTGCTGCAGTGGACCCCGAGAGAGACGGGTTAGCAGCAAAGCGCCTCCTGGATAAGGGCAAGTGTTGCGGTGGTCCCCGATCTCAAAGAGGGATAGCAGCAAAGTATGCCCAGCCTTATTAGAGGGTAGCCATGTGGTAAGCCTAAGAGACCAGAGAGAGAAGGCCCAGAGTGGGCATTGAGAGCCCCTAGGCAGGGGCAGTATGCAAGACTGAGAGCCCGAGAGAGGGGGGAGAACATACATTTGACACACCAACGTCCGGTACTTCAGCAAGGCTTGGGACGTGGTATCAGGGGTTGGTAGGAGCCATGTTTGGCCCTAAGGCCGGGGTGCCTGGAGAGCACCCATCATACGGAGGGAACATCCCGGTGGGTCCGGGAGATCACAGGGACAAAGGCCCTGGTACACCGCGCCCAAGGCGGTATAAGGCAGCCTTCCATTATCAAGTCATGGCGGGCGAGAACCGAGGGTGCCTTGGGCCAGACTTGGCGCGGGCAGAGGGCCTTCAGGAGATCACGGCCCTCCTGTAGGACCCCACTGCGACAGCATTCAATAATGAGACCTTTCAGTGGGCAGCGAGTTCTCTGTGAACTAAATGCTTTTAGGGCAGCCAGTGACTACTCAGCAACGGTTCACACAGCACTTGGGACAAAGAGACCTGGCCCAAGGTCACACAGGAAGTCAGTGGCATAGTACAGAATGGAACCCTAGTTTCTAAACTCCCAGGCCAAGCCCTCATCCATGGATCATCCTTTTCATTTGTTTCCTTCTATCACTGTCTCAGTTAAAAACATATCTGCTTCATACGTGACCAAGGGTACTATTAATTGTACCATACAGACACTGGAGCACATGTTGCATAACTGACCTAGTTTGGGGTCTTACAAGTGAAGAGAACAATTTTGATGCATTCAGATTTCTTACACTGTTTTCCCAATATTACTTTTATGGTTTTTCCTTTAGCTTCTTAAGTGAATCAGCAATTACAGATGATCAAAACCAAGAAATGGCTTGGGATTTGAAAAACCTCATGGTTAATTAAGGTTTTGGTTTTGTATAATAAAACCCAGTGATGGCTTGGAACTAGCTCTCATTTCTTTCAAATATTCAAGATGGTTTTTCTGAGAGTCAGAGTAGGAGATGGTGGTTTGGAATACAGTTTCAATATATACAGAATACAGCTATAAATCTAACTCGAAAAGTGGACATTTTACACAATCCCAGGGAATGTCAGCTCTTCATCTTATTTTGCCACTGAAATTTGAGACAAATTCATCAAATCTGTAATAGCAACATGTGTCTATTGCTAAAGCAATGCAAATATCTTGGTTTTCTGATCTGACCATAGCGTTGAAAAAATTGCTTTGGGTTGACCAAAACATGTTGGCTTATTTTTCTACCCCCTTCATATTGAATTCAGACAAGTGTTGAGACTAAATAAATAAAATACATACATACATACAATGTTTTAAAAAGAAAAATAAACATTTTCACTGTTCATGGGGTTTTGGGGGGGGGGGGTTGTTCTTTTTCCATTTTTTAGATCAGCATAATTCTGCAAAACATTTTGGTGGTCCATAAATTGTATTTATCAGTTAGCAAACTATTAGACTAAAAATGTCACCCACTATTACTCAGTGCTCTTGCCCTTTTGTGGTAGAAAGGTCAATAAAGCAAAGAGAGTGAAGGGAATAAACTGTAAATTAGAATCTTGGTTTAAGATAATTATCATTATAAATCTTCTAAACTCTTCTGAGCACTGAACAAAATGAGTTCTGCAGATATGGGCTCTTTTGAATTTGTGACCAGTGTTTGTAAAACATGCCAGGTTCCCAGCCTGAACATCAAGCAGCTGCTTAATGTGAAGGACTTTTCTACCAGACCGCTGAAGACCCACATCAGGAACCTAACAGTGAAAGGCTCCATAACTTATTATAATTCCCTGACTCATACAGTCTCTTCAGAAATATAAACCTCTTCAATATCCTACAAACAATCTTTTATGAAATAAGTGCCATGTCATGAATACCAGTTACATTAAGGACTGCAACTTACTACTACCTACTTTCATGGATACTACAAAAAAAATTCTATTTTCAAAAGCTAATGTAATTTATGAAATTCTGCTTTACTCTTTGCCGTGTGGAAAAATAAGTGGCAAATGGTATTTTCCCTCCAAAGCCAGACATTTCATCTCATCTTGCCATGTTATTGGCACTCACATCTGGATTATATAAATTTAAAGCACAGCCTTCAATATCTGTGTTGCTTAAGGTTACAGTATTTGACAAATCCTATACACCAAACTGTCAAATTAGATTAATGTGGGCATTGGAAGGAGGGGGAGGATAAAGAATAGAGAGGCTGAAATGCTTTTATTCCTTTATATTTAGACACTGAGACAAAATTAACTCTTCTAAGAGAGGTCCACATACTTCCAAGGGTGCTGTGGTGACCTCATCAGAGGATTACCTGGCCCTTTGTGGGCCATCAGATTTATAAAAACTATAACCATCCCATAGCTACTGGGAACTTATTCTTTAAAGACTGCAGTGCTTCTTTTAATACTCTCAGCCTATGTATTAATAATAAATCAATAGTAAATGCTTTTTCTAGGATAAGTTCAATAATATCTCCTTAAAAGCCTCCCACATATTCAAACAGCAATTTCTGAAAGACACAAGACTTTCCAGAAGGTCAGAAAGATTAATTGGTTCATGAGCACTCAGCTGACGCATGCAATTTAAACTCTTAAATGATGCTCTTCAAATCATCCCTTTGAAGATTCTCCCCAAATAATGGTATCTTTTTTTTTTTTTTTTTTTTTTTTACAATTGCAACATATCTCTTTTTTTATCTTATCACCACGATTCCTTCCGGATGGCCTTGGTGTTGACATTATGCCTTGGCAGTGCTGGGTTGGAATGAGCACTCACCCATCAACACACACATACATATGCACTGGACTAGACTAGTCAACAATCAGACAGCAGATCTGTGCAAGCCAGCTTTGGTTATCAGTTATAGTCATATCAAGCAAAATGCTGATTAGACTGGCAGGTAAAATGCACTTATAACTAATACAAAGCAATCTGTCTCTGATCAATTTGAAATGGATTACAAATATTTGTTTGGAACTTAATCATCACAGACTGAGCAACCAGGTGGCATTTTAGGGGTCTCCGTAGGGGACAGGAGGAAGAAATCTTGGTCCCAAACTATGGAGCTGCTCTGGGGCCAGTACTGCAGCTTGAATGATCTAAAACAGGGGTGGGCCAATCTGCAGCCTGAGAGCCACAAGTAGCACGGGCAGCCTTTGTGTGTGGCACCTGAATGATCCAGGAGAGGACAGGCAGCATAGCAGCTGACAGGGCAAGAAGTAGAAAGAAGAGCAGGAGATCATGCAGGGAGCATAGTAGGGAGCAGAAAGCAGAGCTGCTGACTGGGCAGAGGAGGGAGATTAGAATAGTATGGAGGGGACAGGGGGTGTGCAGGGCTAATTTGTGGAATATTTGCCAAAAAGTTTGCCCTCACTAATCTAGAAATTCTGAACCTTTACTAGTGGTGACCAATGGTGAGGATAATGATCTAGACCAATGGTGTTCAAACTTTTGGCCCCATGGGCCAGATGAGTAGTACAGAGTTGGTCTCCAAGCCAGACTGGACCCCATGCACCAGCTCAGTGCCCACATGCTGCGATTATGCCCTGTGCCATTCCCATGCCACGATCAGGCTGCAGGACCCTGTGCCACCTTGCTTGCATGCCTGGTCCAGCATGTAGGGCCATGATATCTGTCCATAAATTTGGCAGCAGGGGAGTGGTGCCACTACCTCTTCCCGGCCCCCCTAACCCCTTTCCCCCACACACATCCTTGCCAAATTTTCAGACCCAGGGGGAGCTCCACAAGTCTGATGACACAGAGCGTGGAGTTGGATCTGGCCCACAGGTTGGGTGTTGAGCACCTCTGATTTATACACATCTCCCAGCCTGATCTCCACTGCTTCCCTGGTTTCCTAAGCATTAACCTTCCCATAGCATCCTTTTCTGGTTTCCCAGCTTTAACAACATAAGTATTAAAGTTGCAGTGGTTTTGCTAGATTTGAATGATTTTCAGCTGGTTTACATGCAATAGAACATAACAGCTGCTGCCCTTTGGAAACACTCTACTTTTGAAAGGGCTCCAAATGTGGGTGTGTCCACAAATTTCTAGAAAATGTGCAGTGGAGCTTGACTGATGCGCATCCTCCTCAAACCCTGGCATTCCCCACACAATGCAACTGCAGAAGATCCATTGATCTGGGGAGGTTCACACCTGGCTGCAGCTGAGCACAGGGAAGGCAACAGCAGGATGTTCCCATAACATGGTTGTACTCAAAGCTCTCTCTTCAGGTTCCCTTCAGGCACTCCAGCAGGTTGTGGGTGCTGGCCAAACAGTCACCCAAACAACTGCCTGATACCTGGATAGAGAAAGCAGTGGCATAACTGGCTGGTTCTGTGCCTTGGGTGGTAGCAGTGCACAGTGCAGGAGCACCAGCTGGAAGTTTGCTGCTGATGGGGTACATGTCACTTCTTTCTTTTTTTTTCCTGCCAACACATGGCAAGAGGCCACATAATTACTGATTTCTGGCAGCAAAAAAAAAATTAGGGGGCAACATCTCCATGACATAACAGTGAACCTTTGGCTACTGCTCCTGCATTGTGCTTTGCCCACTACCCAGGGCACCACGCACTGTTGCTACTGCTCCGTCCTCCCCACTGACAGAGCTGAAGCCATAGAAGGGAAAGTTCAGGATGTGAGGGGAGGAGAGCCAAGGGAAGGGAGTGTAAGATGCTACCTAACTCCATTCTGGCACTCTCCCCTCCTACTTAGGCAGTATTCAGCTCCTGTGCCCTTAACATTCACCTGTTGTTACACTACTGAGAAAATGTGTTAGACGCTTTATAACCTATTTGATTTTCTGTCTCTCACATTAAGCATCAAGTTTTGTATCTTGGCTGGACCAATGTAGGATATTTACAGTGAGTAAGTCTGGGCATTGTACCTTAATAACCATGACATATTTACTGGTTAGCGACTGATCTTAAGCCAACTTTTGTTCTTCCCTCTTGTTCCTTTAGGGACCCTGTTACTTTGTACAGTAAATATATTGTTTTCATAAAGTATTACTGAGCTGCTCTTTGTCCTTCCCCTCTACCTCCTTGGCAGGGGGAAAGCATGGGGTCTGGTTATCAAGAGTTTATTTTGATTTTCAATGAAACAAACAGACACACAGCTTGAACCTTCTTCTTACTTCACACAAAGATCTAGTGAGCTATCCTTGGCCTAGTCACTGGTATTGTCAAGTACACTAGAATATAAAAAAGATGGCTCCATACAGGTTGTTCTGCTATACTGGATCATGCCATAGAGTTGACACCAAGATCAGTAGATTTAAGGGTTATTCCTCCTACTAGCTTGTAAATCTAGAGGATGCTTTGGAGCCTCCCAGCTGATCTGCAAATGGGAGATATTTGTTCTCCAAACAAGCAAGTAAACAACACAGTTGATGATTGTGTTTTGCAAATACCTCATTAAGACATCAGTAGGGAGGGAGACACCAGAGGAAATATTCCAACCCTCTTGCAATATGGAATGGGGGTGAGTATGTCAGGAAGATAAAGGATTACAAGGGAAGTTTCAAAGCTTGTCAAAAGACAGCAGAAGCACTACATTCAGCACTGTGGTGTCTCTCTAGTTAACAGCTCTCATGGATGGTAAGCATTTTCTAAACTGGTTCTAGTTCTACACTTGTAAATAAAACAATGTAATCGATCAAAATCATAGCCTGGACTTTATCTTTTCCCAACCATACACAGAAAGGTGGTATATGCCAACTGCACCAAATCCATAGTCTTTAAATTACTTTAAATACATATTTTTTGATTTTTTTAAAAATATATAAAAAACTAAGCAAGATACTGAATTTTACAAATTATCTAATTAATGTTTTATCACACAGGACATGACCATGACATTTCTTTACAATTTCTTTCCTCACATCAATGTTCACAGACTGCCTTTCTGTTAGTGAGAGGCAATATCATAGAGGGTGCCATGGGACCCTTCACAAGAGTAGAAGAGCTATTCTCCAAAGATTGAGAATGAGCAAACTGAGCAGAAGGAAGGGAAAAAAAGTAGACATTAGAGTGAGGTGAAAATGGAGAAGGTAGGGGGCAAGAGTCACACATTACCAGGAGTACATATACAGATTTTGCATGGTCCTGTGTAGGGCTGCAGCTGGGCTAAGCAGCGGCTAAGCACATACCGCAAAAGCAGTAAAGAATCCCTGAGTGTACAGAATGACTTCCAAATAAAAAAAGACTTTCAAAGGCCCCTGGCAGATATTAAGTAAAGGCACAATGGGATGTGATCTGCAATCTCAATCAAGCCTCCCGCTACATGTATTTGGCAGGTATATGGCATGATCATGATTCTGGCCTCTCCCTTGCCCCAGCAAGTAGCAAACCATCTAGATGGGAGTGCCAGTCAGCTGATCAGCATTCCCAGTCTTGGGGGCACATCACAGCTCTGATGTGCCCCAAGCCTAGAAGCACTGATCAGCTCACTGGCACTTCCAACATCAGGGGCCTGATGCACTCCTGAGGCTGGGAACACTGATCAGCTGATCAGCCTGGCCACACATCCAATTTAAGGCACGAAGGGAACCAACCACAAACTTGTCATACATATTTTGTGTAACACTGTGACTTATTTTCTGTTTTATTGTTTCGTTAAGTGCAGGAATGTGTGGACAGGTTCCTAGTAATCATGCTGGTGCACAATACACTATGGAAAGGAAGTAACAGGGATACTTTTTGAAAAACATAGGTGGCAGAGAGGCTCAGCATGCTGTGCTACTGCATGTGGCCAGTGGCACACTTCCAACAGCAAAGCACATGAGGTGACAGCTTTTTACTGGACTTAGGATAAAAACAGGTATTTTTGTCTGTTACAAGTACACAACATCAGATTCTTCCCAAAAGTCTTTGAGAACAATTAGTGCCACAAGCCATCTCTTAAAACTGTTGAATCAAGCAGTCTTTCCTATATAATTTAATGTAAGAAAGAGGCAGATGATATAAATAACTGTATTACAGATCAATGTTTTATTCTAAAATAATTCCCTCCTCCGCACTACTTTGGGCCCTATAACCAAGTATGGAAGCATTGTAATTATGACTGGAAGAAAGAATGTCAGATGCCAATGAAAAAAATAACTGACCAAGTAATACTTAAAATTGCTGAGGATGTGAAACCTGCCAGCAGGGGTGACAGAGTACTCAATGCAATGCAATCCAAAATTACTCCTACAGTGCTGGCTTGTGCTGATGTTGCTGCTACCCAATGGTTTCAGAAGGATTAATACAAGCTTATCATACTGATCGCCTGCCTTTTTAGATTATAATCTTTGTGGCATAGACTTTCCCTCTTTCTACATGCCTGTACAGTACCTAGCATACTAAGATCCTAAACTCAGGATCTCTGTGAATATAAACAACAATAATATTTGCTAAGTGCTACTGTGAAACAACGTCAGACACAAATTAAAAAAAGGCAATTTACTGACTGATTGCTGCATGGACTATTTATTCTTGGAGAACTCTTTTCAGCAAGAATCTCCATTTTACTGTAGAACAAACTGAATATTAGCTTTTTCCACAGAGATGAAAGTCCTGGCACTTGATTTGTTTGAAGTAGGACTGGAGACAGCAGTAAAAATATACAAAGAAATAATAGTGGCAGGGTCCCTTACTGTAAGTCACTAATACACAATTTAGAATGCCTTCTCCAAATCCATTGACAAGCTGGCCCTAACTACTATTAAGCCTAAATGAATATATTTTATACTGATTATTATTAATAAGCAGGACATACATATGAACAAACAAAAGTCTGAACTACACTTGCCCTGCTGAAGCATACTTGTTAGGGCATATCCTGCTTCAAAACTCTCCCCACAAACAGCAACACCAGTTCTGCTGCTGTGAGTTCCTTCTACATGTTTGCAGAGAAGAGAGAAA
Organism: Caiman crocodilus; assembly: GCA_030014935.1. Lineage (NCBI taxonomy): Eukaryota > Metazoa > Chordata > Crocodylia > Alligatoridae > Caiman > Caiman crocodilus. The sequence goes on along the minus strand of JAGPOW010000304.1, from coordinate 82,632,744 downwards.
ACTTTGCATTTATGTGCTGCTAATATCAAGCTCTATAGCACATAGCAAAAAATAACCCTGGAGCCAGATCCAATTTATGTGATTTCGTTTCATCACTAGTAAAAATGCAGAGGTGACCCTTTCACTGAAATCCTAAATCATACTGGGGAAAAACACATGGAAGAACAGCGTTTTAAAGTAGGGTTTTGGGTGCTTTAAAGTGCTAAGTGTGACATTTTAAAGTGCAAAGCTTTGGGTGCTTATTTGATTCGGAGGAGATTCAGCCTGATTTGGTGTCCAAATCTCCAAATCGAATCAGGGGACCAATAAAAAAAGGTCCAAATTGATTTGAAGCTCTCCGAATCCATGAAAAATATTCAGAGCTTCAATGATTCAGGCAGTCCCCACCCACAACAGCAGGGAGATGGAGCTTGATTTGGAGCTGGTAAGTGGGGGGGGCGGGGCTGGAGAAGGGGGGTGAGGAACATGGGGGGACCTCCATCAAGCCCCATCCCCTGACTGGCCCTCAGCCCCCCACCCTCACTTGCTACCCCAGCCCCCCCACCATGACTGCCCTGCCTGCTCCAGCTCCTGATGCTTAAAAAAAGAAAACAAAAAAACCCCAAACTCACCAGGTGCTGCAGAGCAGAGGGGCAATCCCCAATGCCTGATGCTGCACGGGGGGCTCTGCCACGAACCCGGACCCCCACCCACCTCCCCAACCCCCACATAGCTGCCCCCCCTACCCCAGCTCCCAGCCCTTCAAGAACGCCCCCCCTCAAAATAATCCCAGGACTCACCAGCTCCTGCAAGAGCCTTGGGGGGCTCATGGAAGAGACCCCCACATGGTGCAGGGTGGGGGGGCATGGGGACTGCTCCCCACCAGGCAGGAACCAGTGAGTATGGGGCTTGGGGGGGTCCCTTAAAGGGCAAGAGCTGGGGTGGGCAGGGCAGCCACAGGGGAGACTAGGAGAGCAGGGGGGCGGTTGGGGGTTTCGTACAGAGCCCTTATGCAGTGTGAGGCAGTGGGGATTGCCCCCCTGCCTGGCAGCACCCGGTGAGTTGGGGCTTTTTTTTTTTTTTTCCCCAAAGAGCTGGGAGCTGGGGTGGGCATGGCAGCCATTGCTGGGGCTGGGTGAGCAGGCAGAGGATGGGGCCTGTGTGATTTGGAGACGCAGCAGCAGTCGAATCTCTGAATCAATTCAGGACAGTGATTTGAATCACCAGATCGAATTATAGTGCTACTTTGCACAGGTCTATTTTAAAGGGGGTGGGAAAAACTACTTCAAAATACTCCCCGCATCACCTGTCTATACTATACAGATGCCATGAAATGAAAATACAACTTCAGCATGCTTTTCTGCACTTCTCCCAGCCATTTACTATTTAGTAGCGGTGCATTGATACATTGGACCAATATCAGATTGGCACTGATACAAAGAAAATTGGCTGTATCGGAAACTGGCCTAACGTGGCTGATAAATGCCCATGTGTGCGTGCAGCCACAGTGGAACATAGTACATAGGTAGCGAGGAGCAGAGCCTGGTAGCATGGACAGCTGCATGCAGCTGGTAAGTCTGTTGTGGTGGAAGGGGAGGGCAGATCATCACCCCCCGCAGTGAGGGAGTGAGACAGGGCAGACACTGCCCAGCCAGCGCAGGACATGATGTGGGATGGAGCCATAGCTTGCCTATGGGGAGCGGGGGAGGTGCAGCTCCCGCTACTGCTTGACCCCGGGAGGGCACAGGGGGGATGGGGGAGTGGTGTCTGCCCCCAGATCTGCACAGGGCAGGGCAGGTGGGCTGCAGTTGTGGGCTGGAGTTGAAGCTGTGCCAGGCTCTTTTTGGTGGGGTGGACTGGGCTGGGCTGGCGTTAGAGCAGGCAGCGGCAGCAATGCTGGGAGGAGGTTATCGGAGGGAGGGGTCTGCACCCCAAATTTTGCCATAGCCCCCCCCCATAGCTCCCTGTCAGCACCACTGCCACCTCCTGACCCGAGCCCAGCCCTCACCAAGAAGAGCACAGCCCCAGCTCCAACCTGCAGCTGCAGCACATCAGCTCCAAGCAGATCCAGGGGCATGCCTCGCCCCACCCCCAGTGCCCTCCCAGAGTACAAGCAGTGGCAGGAGCCTTTCTCCCCATGCACCAATGAGCCGCGGCTCCATCCCATGCCCTGCCTGGGCAGTGTTCCCCTGCTCCACTCCCTTCCTCACCTTGCATTGGTCTGCCCCACCCAGTGCCTCATCCTTCCCCTTTCACTACAACTGACTTACCAGCTGCACACAGCTGCATTGGAAATTGGATCGGTATCAGCTAATATGCCTCCTTAACAATTGGTTATCTGTATCAGCCCTCAAAATCTCTATAGGTACACCCCTACTATTTAGATACGATTATTTTTCTTTCATTGTTTCCTTTCCCAAGCTACAGTGAAGGGTCAAGACAAATTTTCTCCTATCACCTTAAAGGCCCAGCTTGTTAATGAAACACCTGTGCAGTAAAGTCAGGGCTGCAGCATACACTGTAATGTTTGTTCATTTTTTATTTTTGAATCTATAGGTTATATTTTGAGAAATAAAAACTGTCAATTTCAAATTCTAGTTACTGCAGAAATGAGAATGTGAAATTAGAAAATCTGGCAAAAAACAAGACAGTAGGTGTTCAAAGAAAGAGAGAGTTTGGCACAATACTGTAATTAACAAGGTTTTACAAATAATGTAACATTTTCATGCTCTGACAGAAACATATTACAGCTGTGAATAACATCCATGTTTTTCTAACAAAAGATAAAAGAAGATTGTAATGATCTGCACTTCATATTCTCTCCACATTCATTGTTGTTTCACTACTGATTTTACTGAAGTTTCTTTAAATTTATAATGGTGTAAATAAAATTAGATTCTGGCTTTTCTATTTCACTTGCCCTTCAACTAGCAAGATTTCACATTTGTATGACATCTTTTATACTGGGATCATCAAAACAATTTGCAAACTTTTATTCACAATGCTAGTTATAAACTAATGGAAGGAATAACATAATGTGGAGAAACTAAGGCACACAGGTGCCATGAACTTATCCAGCAAATTCGGTAAGAAACAGTATTATCATTCTGGTTCTCATGGCTTATGCTGAGTTCCTGTAGCCTCTGGTTTCCAGGGCATGGTCATTTCTTGTTTAATAGTGACTTCTAGCATGATGAACCCATTCACAAATGTACGCCCAGCTAATGATATGCTAGGGCAAATGCTTTGGCCTAGCAGGCATGGGGCCTCAGTGCAGTAATGAGAGAACATTTAATAAAGACAAATGTAAGAAACAGCCACAACATAGGGTAACTTGATAAAGCCCTGTTTAGTGATTACAGTAATAAAGAACATTGATCTTTTGAGTGCTGGCTCCTTACAGCACAAAGCAGCATGAGGTTTTGAATCAGTCCTCCTCACAGTCTTTTTAAAATTTTAAGTGGAGGCTTATCCATCACTGTGATGAGAGTCTGTCTGACTGAGAAGTAATGAGGAGGGCTGGTTCAGCTAGCAAAGGCACTAACTGAACCCGCAAGTACGCTCTTTGCTGTGATGAGTAGAACACATTTCCCTGTTCTGCCTGCATGTCAAAAAAGAAGGCAAGATTAATACCAGTAATATTTATAACGAGACCACACTTTTAAGTAGTTTAACATGCTTGTTCCCTTGCACTCTGCCTTACAGTATCCCTTGCCAACATAAAGCTTGAATATAGCTTCTGCCAATAAACTGTTACACTAACCTCTGTGAAACCTGAGAGACTTTGGGTTTGATTCTGCAAGCTATACTTTTATAAACAGCCCCACTGGAACAAAGGGGGCTCCTGACAGGAGCAAAGGCTGCAGGAATCAAGCCAGTGGGAAAAAAAATGGAATTAAAAAAGAAAGCAAGCTGTGCTGTTTATACTATCAATACAAATAGAAGGCATGTCTTTGGGTGTTCTCCTACACCCCACACCAGTGGCTCCCAATCTTTTTTATCCTGTGGACTGGCATAGGAGCAGGATGGGGTGCATGGAGCTGGCTGCCTCCCTCCCAGGGCTATCCTATCCTGCTCCCCAGCTTTAACTTCGCATGTGACCACAGGCGGCAGAATTCGCTTGCCTGGGTGGACAGATGGGGGGCTGAGTAGGGGGCTCATGCCACAACACAGCAGCCAACACTTTGCGGTCTGGTACCAAGCTGTGGCCCAGTTGTAGGGAACCTCTTCCCTACACAAGCAGAGATCAACACAAGGAACCCACAGCAAGTACAAAAAATTGAAATTTAAACAAAAGCGAACAGACATTTATCTCTGATTCACGAAATGCAGCCACATCAGAAGTTGGGGGACACTAGAGCACAGCTCTCTGGCATGTAACCAGCATGGGCTGTGTGTTCTTCTTCCTGCTGCCCCCAACATCTCTGGGATCTGGGGTCCAAAATCACAGTACCAGGACTATGCAGGGTTGCTTCTCACTTCTTCCTGCTTTCAGATGCCTCTGGGATTTGTAGTCCACAGTTGCAGCCAGCAGTAAGTTTGAGCAGGGGAAGGGGTGTTTAACTCCCCTCCCTGACCCCAGGCCCCAGCTGGGGTTTGCCTAGTGGAGGGCTCCCCTCTTCCCTCCTCCCCCAGCTGGACTGCATCCCCAGCTGGGCTTCCTCCCACCCCCTTGTCAGCCCCCCCTCACTGCTCCAGATAGGGAGCAGAGGGGTGGGGCCAGCCCTACTCTAGAGCAGACAGCACAGCCTAACCCAGCCCAGGGCTGCAAAGCATTCTGGGATACTGGGGGAATGTGATTTAATTTGAACCAGGAAGGGGTCTGGGACAGAAGTTTCATAAATCGGTTCGACTCATATCAGTTGACCCTACATTCAGTCAGGTTTATCTTAAATCAGTTTCAGCCATTTTGAAACTGGCTTATGTGTACTGAGAGCTTCTTTTCTGTTACAGATTTAAACCAGTTTCTGATCACTTCAACTGGTTTAATGTGCAACTTCTGTCCCTAGCCACTGGGTGAAAGCTACAGAAATACTTTCTTTACCACATCTAAGATAAGCAAACACCTGTCTTTCAGTAACTACAATCTTTCAACAGAGACAAAGCACATCAGCAATTACTAATTGTGAGGCAGGGCATAGGAAAAAAAAGTCCACATTTATGGCAGGCATAGGAACACAAGGTCCATATTTATCTCTAATATAACTCCACTGATGTTAGAGGAAAAGTTTAGATTAAGTTTTGAAATTATATTGTACCAAAGCCTGCTCTCTAATGTTGGTAATTAGAGTATACGAGGTGTGAGCTGCCAGTACTTGAGTACTAGGTGGCAAAATCTTGTTAGCAGTAAGAATTTGGGTTGAAGGATGAACATCAACAGGGAAGGAGGACCAGTATAAGACACTAAAAAGGATGATTCAAGTGGGAAAAGAAGAAAAACTAGGCAATTACATCCAGATTCACTTTAGGTGTCCCGGAGCATAATAGAGCCTGATGCAATGTAGTGCACAGTAGTAAACCTAATGACTAAAATTACCTTCCTTAAATTGCCTAAGTTTTCTCAATGAACAGCTATAAGTGGAAAAACTCATAAAATTCTCCCAGTAAAATGTTTTCATCCTTTGCATAACACAAGAAAACAACATCGATTTTAAAAGGGGCACAAAGAAAGTAGCAATTTACAATGAGGGTAATCCCTGAAAACTGATTCTGAAGATCAGATGTAACTTTTGTTGATATATCCAGCACTTCCTGCGTTCAGAAGGATTTCTTATTACAACTATATATTAATGAACCTCAAATCTGAGTCAACCTCACACAGGTCCCAGCGGAAACAGTTTTAGTGTTTACAATATGTAGATAACCCAGTGTATTAAGGTAACAATAATATCATTTCCATACAAGCTCAGAAGACCCTTTGATGTTCTTACTCCAAACTGACTAGCTTTCATGCTGGTGACTGACCTCACACATTGGACTGATTAAGCCTAGTGTGTGTAGCACATTTAATAGTTACTGCATTGGGGAAAGGAATGGAGTCATGCACATTCTTGGGCTGGGAAAAAGGGACATACACTACATGTTTATCAGATGGAAAAATCTGTATCCAATAATTACATTGCTAAATTCACCAATGGAACTCTGCAAGCAGTAACCTCAAATTTACAAATATGAAGTCTTTTCTGGGTCTGAAGTGGCAAGTAATTGGCTGACAGGACACTGTTAGACTATAGTAATATTCGTCTTTTAATGCTGTAATAAAGAACTGTCATTGTCATGGGTGATTTCAATTACCCGGACATCTGCTGGGAGGAGCAGTCGGCCAAGTCTGAGAGGTCCCGGAGGTTCCTGGCGGAGCTGCAGGA
>JAGPOW010000304.1:82611643-82626300 GCA_030014935.1 Caiman crocodilus | reverse complement strand
ACCCCAGCACTTGTTTCCTGCCATTGGCAGGGGGTCAGACTAGATGGCCTGCTCTAGGCCCCTTCTGACCCTAGTTACTATGAAACTATGAAACTTAAATCTATATAGTAGCATTTGTAGAAATTGTTTTTCTTCAGAAAATGTTGATTAGTCAAAATGGAAACTGTTCATGGGAAAGAGTTGGATTCCATAAATTTCCTGTGTTGGGAAAACAATGAGAAAAAAAGACTTCCAAAATTGTAAAAATGAAAAGTTTCCAAAATGAAAAAAAGTTCTTCTACAGGTGTTAAACCAACTTTGTGTCTTGAAAATTAAGTTAATTAGTAGCAAAAACAAACAAGGTCCACAACGAAAGAAAAAGTTTTAAATTTTTTTTTAAACAAAATATTTGAAAAGTTCAGATCAATTAAGAAATTGAATTCAGGGGAATGTGAATGTTCACCTTTTAACCTAATTCATGATGGGGAAAGTTTTCAAAATCCAGAAAATTCTCATAAGATAACACTTTCCCTTCCAGTTCTGCTATTTAGGCATAATACTAGGAGAAAAATAGGAAAGTATAAGTAATGGAAAACAAAAGAACAGCATAATTTTGACTTCTGTGACATGAGGTGGATTTCCTGTAAACCAGATTAAATTTAAACCAATCAATTTAAGCCAGGACTCCAACAAATTTCCTTCTGATTTACTCTGGAGTGTCACCAGTCAGGTCACCTTGACTTCCATAAGAGCGTGGTGGGGTCTTATAAAAAGCTTCTAGCTCAGCTACAATAGACGAGTGTGAAGAAGTTGTGAGGACAAATTGTTCTTATCCACCTTTGACACTGGTGTAATTAGCCAGAGACTGAGAAGGTCAGTTTAATTAATACCCAGACAGCTCTGCTTATGTAGACAGAAGCTATCTTTTTTGGTGGCCTTAAAGATGTTATATTATTTCATCTGCACCCTCTGATGGATAGCTATGGTTAACTGCCCTGTGCTGTGGGAAAGCTCTATTTTTTCTTAAAAAAAAAGGGAGGGTGTGGATGGGGTGGGTCAGAAGCATGATAGGCTGGTTCATGGTTGTAGGGTTATTATGCATTGCCAACGAGTGAGCGAGATCCTAATGATGCTACTAAGCTATTCAAATATAGTCTGTTTCAGTAGCACAACTTGTGATGCTACGCTCATTCTGAACATTTACAGGGCTCTTCCTGTGCTACTAGGCATTATTTTATTATACAGCTGACAAAGCAACTATATTATTGTCTTAAATTAACAGAACCTGGTTGCCTTTTCCCCCTTTTATTTTAAGTAATCCGAGTACTTTAATCAACTCAGGCTGAACCACAGAGATTCTTAATCTTCTGTAACAACAGTTTTACAGTTGTAGTTTGTGACCCACAAAGTCCTTAATGGGGGTCCACAGAGAAGTGGCTGAGCACAGGATGCTGCTTCCTTCTCCTCATTTCCGCTGCTGTACCACACTTACAGGCAGCAAATACATTAAATACTTACCAAGTACTGTTTTATGTATGTAAGCAATTTCAGCAGTTGATATGAAAATGCATGCAATGGAGAGGGGAGGGTCTTGGGAGGCTGGAACTGGAAGGTGTCTACAAGATAACCTTTGGAGTAAAATATAGTCCATACAGTGGTAAAGGTTTGGGAAGGCTATGCCATATGTTCTAACTGGGTAAAAAAAAGGACTCATCCAAAGGTATGTTGTGTTCTTATTACTTACTGTTTGCATTACAGGGCTGCCAAGACCCCAGGCAAAATCAGGGCTCTATTACTCTAGGTCATGGGTGGGCAAAATGTGGCCCAGGGGCTGGATGTGGCCCGACAGGCCATTCTATCTGGCCCACGGGGCCTCACAAAATTTTAGAAAATTAATATTAATCTGCCCTGAGCTACATGTCATGCGGCCCTCAATGAATGGCTTGCTGAAACTCAGTAAGCAGCTCTCTGCCCAAAATAATTGCCCGTCCCTACTCTAGGTGCTGTAAGAAGAAAAAGCAACTTGGTCAAAGTTATCATTCAACTAAGCTCAATGTTTTTGTTATACCAAAGACTCTTGGGCCTGGGACTAAGTGAGAGTCTCTGTTTTATTAATAAATTTTAAAAAAATATCTGGGAAAGAAATTTGAAAGCAAAACCTCTACAACTTAAAAACAAATTAAAAAAAAAATCAGCGGTAAATACCCACTAAAAGTCACTGGTTTAAAAACCATGACATGTAAAAAACAATCTCCAGGGGGTCTGAAATATGATTTTAGGGTTGGAAATGCAGATAAAAGTCCCTGCTCTAAAATATTTAAACACATTTTAGGATAATATTCCTCTCGTTTTGCCTTTCAGCAAAGCAAATGTAAAAACTTTTAAGCAAAGTTAACTTTGCTTCAGACTATATTATCTGTTACTATCAACAGTCTATCCTTTGGACCCCAAAACACTCATTGAAAAAGCTATCATATCATTAGATAAGTAAGAACATGAACCTCCTTTTCCCCGGTACCAGCAACTTTCTGTTGCTATTAACAACATCTGTTTATAAAAATGGAAAGAATTCTAAACATCTTAAATTTATTTTGTACCATTTTCCCTACATATTTATTTTTTTTGTTGTTCAGTTTCATTTCCTGCACTTCAATCAGTTAAGAAAAGAGAAGAATGCTAGACTTGCCAGGTCAGTGTTTGCTTTCAAGACAGTTTTACCTTTCTTCCCTCAGGATCTCTCATGGCTAACATTTTCAATCTGAGCTATAACTCAAGCTCTAACTCAACTTCTGTCCACACACAAAAACCTATATTTTGAACAGTGGTGCCTTAAACTTGAATTAACTGACCTGCTGAGTCCCAGCAAATCAGCAGCTGCTCAACCAATGGCTCCCCCCTTCCTCAGTACCATAGCAAGGAAGTTTGGCATGTGGGGCAAAGCCTGCAGTAGCAGCCTGCCCTTGCCCTGCACACAGATCTGGGGAGCACACGCCCCCCACCACCATGCTTGCCCGGGAGTGCACACAGCAGGGGGAGTCGCCTTCCCCCTGTCTCTGCATCCCTCCAAATAAGTCACTCATGGCTCCATCTCACACCCCCTTCCAGCTGGGCAGCACCTGTTGACACCCCTTCACTATGGCACCCAGGGTGGTCAGCCCACTCGCCTTCCCCTTGCTACGGCACTGCGGCGCTGCGCTTCCTCAGCACCTCCCTTCCAATCTGCTAACTCAAGCTGAACGTTGCGCTGAAGGCCCTTTAGCTATAGCAGAACCTTGTTCCGATCTCAACTCTGTTCGGGAATATTTCAAGGCTTTATTATTGTTGCAGAGTACCTGGGTACCCTGCTCCTAAAGAGGGGAAACTGCTAGGGAAAGAGCCCTAGCAGTGAATAAAGAGTACAGCTGTTTGTTACCAGGGCAACTGGATACAGCAAGCGAGGTACACCTGCCAGCAGTCAGCTGACTAAAAGGGGCAGATCCTGGCTCCCTTCTAAAACCTAAGGGCAGAGGCCAGAGGCAGTTCCCTACCAGCAGCCAAGGAGGAAGGAGCTCTCTGGCATGGAAGAGAGGAGAAGCCTGATGTAGAAGGAGCATCTGGCATGGCTGCGAGATGAAGAGTCCCCTGTAGACTTGAATGTTGTTATAGCCAAGCAGTTTCCGTTTAAGTTATAGCCAAAGGGCTTGCGTTTGTGTTGCTGTTTGTCACCAGTGGTTTGGGTGAGGCTACTAGGGGTTGGAGGAGGCCTCATAGGGGACCCACAGCAGTGTGGGGACCCCAATGCCAGTGAGGGTGCAGCAGTCAGGGTGCACTGACCCCAGCTTCAGAGAAGGGGGTGGCATTACTGAAGGGGCCCCAGAGAGAAGGTGTGGAGAGAGAGAGAGAGAGAGAGACAGAGAGAGAGAGAGAGAGGGCCTCAGGGAGCCTGAGCGCCAGGAAGAGGGTGTAGACCTGGACAGTACAACATCTATTCCAGCTGCGAGGCTTGGGGTGTGGTAAAGAGATGGTTGGAGCCACGCAAAGCCCATAAGACTAGGGTGCCCCTGAAGTGCCCATTGCAGAGCAGGACCCACGAGGGGTCCAGGAGTCCACGGGGCAGATGTCCTCTTGAACACAGATTGCTGTAATAAGGTACCCTCCCATACATTTTATCTCCATCAAAGACATGGTGGGTGAGAAGTGTGGGTGCCCTGTGGGCCAACTTGGCACGGGAAGGGGACCTTGAGGAGACCACACCACAGCCCTCCTGCAGGACCCTGCCGTGACAATTATCCAAAACTTCTATGATAGAAACATTTTTTTTTATCCTGATTTACAGCCTAAATCTACTTCATAGTGGCTGCGTCTACACAAGACGCTGACTGCACAGCTGTTACTGCAGTCATTTAGTACTTGGATACCCAATTACTAAATGATTGCATGGTAACTGGCATTACCGTGCAGTAGTGTCTCTGCACTGCTTCCTGGTGACACTGACTGGACAGCAGCTTGTTACGACTACCCTGTAGTGTCCCATCATGGTTGGTGCCCCATGACGAGCTGCTGCACAGTCATAGTCTCACACAGACATGGACTGTGTCCTTTAACACAATCATCTCTCATGTCTGCTTCTGGAATTGCCTCCACCTTTATTGCTGTCCATATAAGGGAGACATTACTGCAGAAAACTGCCCAAATTTAAAATACACATTTAATTTCCCCTAAAGTGTGTATATTGCATTCAAGCAGATATTGTTTAGACTATCTTGTGACTATAAAACATACAGACAGAAATGAAGACTTAACCTGAGGAAAGGAGGAGAAAAGGGGTATATGATTTAATTTTTCTTAGATTTAACCAGAAATATACATATAGACATGTGAAACTGTTTGTAGGACACCCTTTAAATTCATATGCGAGACACTAAGAAGCCAGTGTTGACATTACTGTATAATCTGATATACTGATTTGTGAACAGTCCCTCTGATCTCTAGGCCAAGATTTCTTAAATATATATCGAGTTTCCTTATTTGGAGGAACTGCTTATTTAGAAAACTGCAGCAATATTCCTCTTGGAAAACAATAAAAGCAGTTGTTTGAAGAGCAGACGCTGACCTGGATAATCCATAAGTCAGAGCAAGAACTTCAGCTGCTCAGCATAATATTTAGTAAGCAGTCCAATACCTATTACATGATTTTACATGACTGCTAAACTGAGTAGGCATCCGTTCAATCCTGGGAAACTTCTACTTCAAACTGGACGGGCTGAGAAGCTTAATGTAGGTATACAGTAACATAGCCCAGCCCATATTAACAACATGCTCATTTGCATTGCTATTCCTATTGCAGTAATTTAGAGGCTGATCCTGCATTCACTGAGGCCAGTGGTAAAGCTCCCACTGAGGGTTTTGCATGATCAACAGAGATCCTGGTTTTCTTTGTTTAAAAATATCCAAAATTCTCTGATTTAAAAGCCCGCAACTTCACGTTTTTCCATGATTAAAATGAAAAGCCTATCTATAGCTCTATCTAGCTGAAGTTCTTGCTGTGTGTGTGTGTGTGTGTGTGTGTGTGTGTGTGTGTGTGTGAAGATAAGATAACAACTGAACACAATGTTTTATTGATATATTTACATTTTAAAGCAATTTGGAAGCATCAATCCTTATAATAAAATAACTACTAAACACCTATATATTTTGGTGTTTGATTTTGGCTTTTTTTTAATCATGAAAAATCAAAGCTCCCCTTGCCCCCTTTGCTCACCAGGAAATGGGTCCAGCTGTGGCTGTTCCTCATGCTGCTTAATAGCACTGAGTAGCCCTGATATGCCAGTGCTCTGCCTTTGCTCATGTCATTGGCCCTCACTCCCAAACCATAGCCCCCACACCTGCAGCCCTGCTGGTGCCCCTCACTCCTGATCCGCTACTCCCCACCCTCAGTCCCCAGCTCCTCAGTGTATGGTGACAGGGAGGTAGGTGTGTGTGGGCATAGGCAAAGCTATAAGCAACTTATTGGAGGGGCATGAGGAGGCACATATCCCCCCAGATTTCTTTGCCCACAGCAGGGCACAGGGCTGCAGCCTGACTGGACTGGCCAGGAGCCACTTCCAAATCCTAGTGGGCAGGACCAGGCACAGGAGGGTGCAGCAGGTTGAGAAGGCTTGGTGCTGCCACCATCACCAGAAGCACTGGACCACAATGACTACCAAGGTGAGATGTCCTTTGCCCACCACTGCAGCTGAGGGACACAAGTTCATACCACCACTGCAGCACCTCACCTTGGCAGCCATGGTGGCACAGCACCCCTAGAAGTGGCCACACAAAACCTTTCCACCCTACTCTGCCTTTCTGTGCTGGGTCCTGCCCACTGGGCTGTGGAGGCAGCCTCTGCTCGGTGCTTGTCCAGCCAGGCTGCAGCCCCATGTCCCACTGTGGGTGCAGAAATCTGGGGGGCACCTGCCCCCCCATGCCCTCCTGATGAATCACCTATGGGCCCGATTCTTCCCCGCAAGTATGTACAGTGACAAGGAGCCACTTCTCCCTCTCCACAGCCACCCCAGGATGAGCCACCCATGGCTCCATTCCCACTTCCCAGCTGGGACCCACAGCCATGCATTCCCATGTACTTCAGCCCCAGCCTTAGCCCCTTGCCCTGGGTACCACCCTGGCTGGGCAGCACTTCCAGCTCCAGCCTAAGCTACCAATTACCAGCCAACCCTACCCCACTCCCTCCTTCATTGTGTAGGCTTGGTTTGCACCATCATTGACTCAATCTCCCCACAAGTTGCACTGCCCATTGTCTCCCCCACCATGCATCAGCTATGTCCCCCTCTTCCTCCATTGTGTCAGATATGCTCTCCCTTCACAGACTTATCTGTGGGGAGCTGCGGGAACCGCTCTACTCCACACTGCCTGGTTGTATTGCCAACCATGTCCATGTGTACCTGCGCGTGTGCACATGGTACCTCCTGTCTCTGATCACTCTCCTCCCCACTCTCCCCAGCTCCAAGGCTGGAACTTTCCTGGCTGCAAGGAAAAACCTGCAGTTTCCTGGGTTTTTTTCCTTTAAACAAGGAAATCTGAATTTTTCCGCAGGAAATAAACTCAGATCCCTGATGATCAAACATTTGGATCTGAAATATCCATTCACTGATTTCGCTTATCAAGAGTTGGCCAAATGCAACACAAAGTTTGAGGTTTTTCATAGGGTGGTTTGATTGTCTTGTTATGGAGAAATGCAATTTTCTCTGTCTTGCTTGCTTAAACAAATTTAATAATAGGATTCCCATTTCCAAACCTGAATGTCAACTTCTACCCAGAGTTCCACCACTGGACACACATGCAGAACATGTTTAAAGCTTGGCTCCTTTTAACACAAATTAGCAGAAAAAGAACAGGCTGCTGAGTTTGGAAACAGGTTGTCTTTACTGATCATTCTGAGTTTAGAGAATAATACCTTTTTTAATTCTTTTTTTTGCTAGAAGCTCCTGTGATAATGAATCTTTGTTTGGACCCTCTTATTTATTTTTTTTATGCACTGTGAATACCAAAAGAATTAAGAAACGAGTCGCACCCTTGTCATGTGGGTTCAAAGCTAATTTTTTTTCAAAACATCAAACCAAACTCAGCCTTTGGGAGTAGGAGAAACACTAAAAGCCAAAGCCATGATTAAAATGAAGTTAATTTGCATCAAGCATTTAACATCTAGATTTCAATTATAAAGACTACAGTTAATTGTTAACTGTCTTAACCTGTCGAGTTAAAAAAAAAAAAGACAAAAAAACAGCCTTTGATGCCAATAGGAAAGTTCTTGAGCTATTAATCATTAGTTATCAGTTTGCCTTAGTTGACTAGAACTCAATATAAATGAGAGACATGAAAGGAGTACATTATTACGCTATCAATTTGTTTCCTAATCTACAGGGCTGAAATGGCTAAAATAGTTAAACTAGGCAATATCATACAGCACATGTAAGCATAATTTGGCACCATTAATTTTATTCTGCTGATTGCCAAATGTAATTGAGAATGATGGGGGGTCATAAACCAAGTTCCGGTAGCTTCCCCCCATGTTCTGTTTTAATTTTCTTTTTCTTTTTTTTTCAGTCAGAGCTCTGGCATTTGATGAATCAACCTTTACAGAAAGCGTCCAGATGCCATTTTAACACAGTGAACAGTGGCTATTCACTGGAACAAGGTAAGGTTTCCACTGACCTCCATCTCTCTTTTGCTTATTTCCACAGGCCCTGCTATTCCAATTTTAAGTCTTTCATCTTGGTTGCTCAAATTGGACCTGATCCTTCTCCTACCACAGTCTGTGGGAGTTTGGGGAATTCCTGCCAGGAATGATCAGGATTATGGGCTCTCAGCAAAGTTGCAAAGAGTAGAGCAGTCTGAGATAAGTTTATAAATTCCTTTTGCTTTCAAATGGATTTACACCTCATAAAAGTAATGCGTAGAAGCAAAGACATGCCAGGCTTGTATTAAGTTTCTACCTTTGAAGTTCATGTTAAGGACTTTTCTATGTATCTTCATCATAATTAAGTAACAACCAGAATCTGCCAGGTAAGAATTAGCTTTTCATTAATCATTTACAAAAGCCAGGCTACACAAGAGTGTAAAGCACTTCTAGGCAATATTGCCCAACTGTCAAACCATCCCATCCATATGGGACTTCAGTAGAATGCAGCTGTCTTATGAAATGTGGACATCCTATAAAAAAAGTTTATACAGAGTTCCTGTCTCTCTCACTTTCTCAATCCTTAGCCTATCAAACCAAAGAGCAGATAATTAGAAAAAGTTGGTATTTCCAAGACTATTGGAAAGAAGCATTCTGTCAGAAGATGTATATTTACACATAGGAGTTATTCCAAGGGAATTCTTCCTGATTTATACCAAGGGAGATTTTAAATCTATTCTGCTAAAGAACTGGGTTTTTCCATTTACAAAAGGGAAGCATTAATATCTTCCCCCTACCTTTTTGCTGCTTAACAGGTTTTCTTTCATCACACAATTCGGCAAAATATATAGGTTTGCAGGTTGTCAGGCAGGCTAGACTTAACATTCAACTACTTGCTCTGAATTTGCGGTGAGAATGCTCTTTTAAGTACTTCCATGAAGTTCTCTCATTAGCCACATTAGCAGCTTGACTGAATTACTGTTTTGATGGGGACTGCATCATAATAGTAATTTTGAACATGTGAATGTCTGAATTCAGGCATTCACAAAAGAAATACCAGCACCAGCTACTGGTAAGGGGCTAGAATCTGAGAAATGCTTGTATTGCTCTTGTTAGCTTGGATTACCAGTATCAGCGAGGGTTTATTATTTGCTTTCTCTCGCATCCATTTTTCACCAGTAAATCTCACTGATGTGCCAAGAGTCACAATGGAGCTGTCCTGTCAAACATTTTCAGAGAAATAATACAATTTCCAAGACTCGGGTAACACCTGCACTTTTTGTTGCACATTTTATCTGTGGGGTTTAGTATCATTAGCCTCATTCTTTAGATGGGGAAACTGACAGAGGGTGGCAAAGTAACTTGCCAAAAGTATCCCAGCAAACTCAAATCTCCTAATCTCTTACCAACACCCTATCAATAGGGCAGTGATTCTCAACTGGGGTGCCCTGAAATTCTTTAAAGACTGGGGCAGGAAATGTGAGGAGATAAGCAAAAGGAGAAGAGCTAAGCAGATAAGAGTAGGCTCAGGCCCTCTCTTCTAGCCACTCTTCTTCCTTTGCCAGTCTCTTCTGCAAGGAGGTCAGCACTATAATAAATAAATTGTTTTTTAAAATGGGGTGCTGCCCAATTCACAAAATTTATTTCACAAAATTTATGGAGGGGTGCTTAAAGTCTAACATGGGGTTCCCCAAGTCTAACAAGGAGTGCCTTGATCCTAAAAAGGTTGACAGCTACTGCAGTAGGGTAACAGAAGCTTCTGTAGCCTCCCTGACCCCTGCCTGTAATGGCTATTAAGGGCAGGGAAGAGAAACCAGTCTACTACCATTGTCCTTGGCTCAGCCTGACTCCCTATGTGGGCTGGCAAGAGTGGGGACAGAACAGGTCTGGAGCTACCTTTGCCACTGAGTTAGCTGGAGACAGTGATAGTACTGGGTGGGGGAAGAAACAAATGAGAAGGGAAGGAAGGGGACATGCTACTGAGCATGGAAGGAAAGGGAAAACTGGCCTTATTTGGAGATTGAAAGTCCTTGGCTGCAACTTCCACAGTGTGATCTGAAAGTGGGATGCAACCATACCTGAACCCCTCTGGATCTGTCCCATCTAGAATTCGGGTAACTGGTTTATCTGGGCCAGAATCTCTTATCTTTCAGAGTTTAATTAATTACATTTCTGACACAGCAAGCAGGGCCTTGCTCAAGGTAGCCCTATTTCTTTCAAACTCTATTCCCTGTTACAGTAGTGCAATGATTCTAAACCTTTTTAGCTTAATGGCACCCCTCATCAGACTCAAGGCATCCCTCCATAACTTTTGTGAAATGAGCAGCACCTGATTTCAAAAACTGATTTACTAAAATGCTTAACTCCTTGCAGGGGAAGCCAGGTAGTGTGGGTGGGGGAGTGGCCAGGCAGGGAGAGCCTGAGCCTACTTGTATTTGCTTTTCTCCTTATACTTCTTGCAGTACCCTTCAAAGGATCCTGTAGCACCCCAAGAGTGTTCTAGCCCCTTGGTTGAGAAATAACTGCAGTAGTGGATGCAGTGGCAGAGTAAGAGATTTTATTGGGCCCTGGACAAACAGAAAATTGGACACTCCCCCACCAGGCAAAGACAGGTTCCCTCTACGCCTGCCAGGGGGCTATGGCTGGGCCTGCTCAGCCTCCTCAGTGCATCTTGGGTGAGCCAAGGGGTGCAAGCAACGCTGGAGTGAAGGCAGCCTCGATCCCTCTGCCCAGCAAGTGTTGCACAGACGGCGCTGCAGACCCCCAGCGCCACAGCACAGACTAGGGCTAGGGCTGGCTTGGAGTGGGGGTACGAGCTCCACCCCCGGCTGCCTGCCTCCCTGCTGGCATGGGGCTGTCCCATACTGTTCCAGCAGAACTGGTGCCAGCGGCGCCTGCAGACATAAGGAAATGGAAGCAGGGATGCCCATGGGGCTTCCTGGCAGCAGATGGTGCTGGGAAGCTGCCACCATGCCCACCCCTAGCTCCTGGCTCAGCCAGAGGAAAGAAGGCACACTCTGGCAGCCCTGAATGCCCGCCTTAGCTAGGATGCCACTGGCAGTCCAGGAGGCCCCTGACTGGCAGTGGCCCTGCAGGCCCATGTGTTAATCTGCAACCAACTGGATGTCTAGAGCAACTCCACTGCTTTCAGGAGTTTACAATGATATCAGTGAAGTAGTGCTGGATTGAAACCAATTAAGTGTGAAGCAGAATATAGTCCCACATCTTCCAAATCTTGATATACCTACCCCCAACTTATACCTCAAAGGAGACAAGATATTTCCTACACTGTCTGAAATTATTCCACCTGATGTTAACTCTTTTGTTAGTCATGTGAGGGTATGTTCTGTTTGTTCAGTTGCTTTTTTTTTTTTTTCATAAAGAAATAAGAAAAGATGTACATAAAAGTGACAGGGGGAGGGGAAGAGAACATACATTGAACATGGATAGTGCTGACAAATTCTTTCACAGCATCACAATGACAGCAACACCCTAATGTGGTAGCAAAGCCAAGCTAATCATTACCACCTGACAGTCTGGCAGAGGTGAAGTACTTGCCTACCCATTAACAATAAAGCTTTTACATGATTGTCTGACTCTAGGGGGCTTTATGAAACCTGCCTTACTTCCCACATAGCCACTAGATTAAACAGAAGGGCTTTAGTGTATTCACACAAGCAGCGTCTTTTAGAAACTAGACCCTAGCTGATGGACAAAAATTCAGTAAGGAATGTTCCTTGGGGGGAAAAAAACCCCCAAAAACCTGATAGCATACGATGAGGATATTTTTCCATTCAAAACTTTAGATAATGATCAATTTTTCTTTTCCTTAAAACTACTATCGTCACAGCCACAGAACCCTGAATTTTTTCCCATTTCATTCTTGGTTTAGATTTTGACTCTCTGTCCCTCAGATAAAATGCTTAATAGCTAAGCAGCAAACAGTATGGTCCCATTTTGTGGTTTGAGCAGTTAGGCTTGTAAATCCCTACTCTCTGAGAATAGAATAGGCAAGTAAATGTAAAGTATATCTGTTTAGTTCTGTAAATTTACTTTGTGTTCTAATGAATGTTACCTTCACATAAGATAGAACTAATATACAATAAACATAAACTCTAAAACCTTATACTCCTTTACAGCATTGTAAAGCCAATCACTTGTGGGAGACTGAAATAGATAATGGAGAAAAAGATTCCTTGATGAAGTTTCAAACCTAGGTCTTGACCATCTGTTGACATTAAAGGTCTGACACAACATCTTTGGCAAGGTTAGAGTCATCTATCCTGCTAAAAAATGAATTTGTTAATTACATTCAATCCACCTACAAATCCTTCACATGGCTTCATCTAAAAAGACAGACAAGGTTCTTTACGTAAATGTGATATATTTTATTAGACCAACTAAATAGTTGGAAAATGTTTTCTTTGCAAGCTTTCGGGTACAAACACCCTTTCTTCAGGCACAGGGGGAGTTTGTTGTTTCTTTGTTTTCTCTCCTAGATAGAAACTTGAAGAAACAACAAACTCTCCCTGTGCCTGAAGAAGGGTATTTGTACCTGAAAGCTTGCAAAGAACATTTTTTCCAACTATTTAGTTGGTCTAATAAAGGATATCAGATTTGCCTAAAGAACCTTGTCCGCCTATGTCCTTAGACCAACATGGCTACAACCAACAATCCTCCCACCCATTCATCTAAAAAGAGAACTTTTCTCATCCTTTTCCCCAATCAGGACTGCCCCCCTTTGCTGTGAAACAGCTGCCATGTTCCATGCTAGAGGAACAGATGAAGTTTCAATTTAAAGTGTTTTGGTGGCCTATGGAATGAGGTTCACTCTGCACATTTTTTATTTTCTCTTCTTTAAACCTTTGAAATGTGCAATGCAGCAAAAGCTGAACTGCTTATAGAATGCTTAGCCAATAAATAGTTTGGTATTTGAATCTTGAATGGAAATGAAACAGCAGGAAATCCCCAACAGGTTGCCCAATATCATAAAATGCAACCCATTTAATTGGTGGTGGGTACAATAAAATTTTGCATTTACATTGTGCTTTTCAGTTGAGGACTGCAAAGTATTTTACAAGCACAGGTTAAAACATATAACATTGTCTCAAGATGGCCATCCTGAAAAAATGGATGTATTAATGACAATGATATCACCATATACAAGGATGGATCAGAAAATCTGTCCCTAATTCCTTCTAGATGTAAATATTCTGTAAATATAGCTTAAAAACTAGCAGCCCCAAACCCACAGTGTAATAAGTAATAGTGTAAATACGAAAATACATTTTAAAAATGTGATACCAAGTATAAGTGAACAATGAGGGCTGGTTGAGCTACCAGTCATGCAATGTTATACTTTATAAACAGCCGGAGAATCTCTTTAATACAAATCATACATGCACCCTCTCACTTCCTTCACTGGCCTCTGTGACCTGCCAATGCCATAAAAACAAGAGACAAGTTTTCCCTGCAACAAACAAGGAGCTGTTATGGAAGAAATCTTTCTTACTTTAGAAAAGCAAACCACATAATATGTTCTAGAAGGTCTTGTAAAACAGCTAGCTTCTCCATTCGATCTAAGAATTATCAGCCAAAATAGAAGAGTGGTAGCAGGAGCAGATTAAAATTAAATAAAGAGTCCCCCAGAAGAAATAACAGCATTGGTTTCTATTGTTGTTTTATGAGATGAAGTTGCCAGAAACCTACTTTCTGGTTTTCCTGCAGTTGTGGTTCCAGGAGGGCCGCAAACAATGTGACAGAAAATGAAGTTTGTAATTAAAGTTCACATGCAGGAGAGCAACAGATCTTGGCTTGTTTGTAGGTCTATGACAGATTTGCTTTGCGACCTCAGATACATCACATTAACCTAAAATGAGTGATTCATTTTTCCCATGTCGCAAAGATGTGTTGAAGCTTACATCCTAACGGTATGTCTTCACAGCAGAGACTACCCAGGTTTGGGCTCCCAGACATACACTCCTGGGCTGCGACCAGGCAAGCAGTGGCACAAATAGTAGCAGCACAAATTTGTTCCACTACTTTGGGCTGCAGTGCACACACACCCCTGCACATGTGCTTTGCTGTGGGACACACTTTCCTGCCTGGGGCAAACCTAGGGTGACCACCCATCTGTAGCTGGGCAGGACTGTCCTGGAATGGGAACATCAAGACCTGGTCCCATGCTGCATGACTCCAGGGCAGCATTTGTTTGGGATTCGCAGTGTCGTGCAGGGATTGGGAAATGGCACATTTCCCCTTGCAAGCAGGCAGCGTTTCAGCCTGCAAGGGGCACTGGAGTACGATGGCAGAGGGTGCCACATGCATGTGCTCACACATGACACCATCACACATGACATATCACACTTGACACCAAACTGTGGGCTGAGGTGGGGACACCAGAGGAGAAGGAGAGGCTGCAGCGGGATCTGGGCCAACTGCACGAGTGGGCGGACAAGAACAGGATGGGATTCAATGTGGAGAAGTGCAGGGTGATGCATCTGGGGAGAAGCAACCCCCAGCA
>JAGPOW010000304.1:82601143-82611543 GCA_030014935.1 Caiman crocodilus | reverse complement strand
TGGAGAGCAGGTTTAGGTTGGACATTAGGAAACACTACTTCACAGTTAGGGTAGCTAGGATGTGGAACCAGCTTCCTAGGGAAGTTGTTCTTGCTCCTAACTCGGGCATCTTTAAGAGTAGATTAGATGGGTACTTGGCTGGGGTCCTGTGACCCTGGCACTCGTTCCTGCCATTGGCGGGGGGGTCAGACTAGATGGCTTGCTTTAGGCCCCTTCTGACTTTAGATACTATATGCATGGCTGGGGATACAGCTAGGCAGTGTAAAGAGCAGCCCCCTGCAGGTAAATCTATGGGGAGGAAGGAGCATAGGGCAGGTATGGGGGGAGAGGAGGGGCACAGACTGAGGTCCCCACAGTAAGGGAGGGAGTGGAACAGGGGTAGAAAAGGTTGCCACTGTGCTGCAAATTTGTAGCGTGGCGCACATTTTAACATTCACTGTGTGTGGTGCCACAAACCACATGCCTCTGCTCGTCTGGACTCAACAAGACTGCTACAAAGGTTTAGAGTGAGGGCACTCATACGCTTTGGACTAAACCCCAGTTAAGACCCCAAGTAAGCCTGCAGTGTGGAAATTCTCTGTCCAACAAGTGTTTTAAAGTCATCCAATGTGAGAAACTGGAAGTGTGCAGTGGTTTCATGGAAGGAAGACGAAGAGGGCATAAAATCACATGAACTACTTACAGATAATTACAAATAAAGCAGTGTTCAGATGATCATCTTATTTTTCAGGGAAGCAAATGCTTCTGACAGAAATCTCACCTATTATCTGCTTCTCCCTTTCTGGTTTGGAAACACAAGTCCTCCCACACATCTAGAGAGGGTCTGTCAGACAGGCCAAGGTGTATTCCAAAGTAAAGAGACTATACTGTTTATTCAAATAGTAACCATCCTCCCTCTTCTTACTACCCTCCCCATTAAAAATAAGTCTGGAAGATAAATTAATTTTGAAAACAAATCCGATGATAACAGAAGAACAATGTATCAATTACCACTTGAGAAGTGCTCATTACCAGTAAATGATTCTCCTTTGATAGGATCTCTACCTGCAACACACACTGGCACTCAAGTGTTCCCACTAGCGAATGCTTCTTTAAGATGTTAATGACTGTGCTATTGCCCTATTCTGATATGCTGTCATTATATGTCAGATTTACAAGTTCTACCATCTGCATACATGGAAGGGAGGGGCAACTGTAATGCCATAATACAATTACTTGTTCAGGAAAAAAAACACACCGTTTTTTAGCAAAAGGGAAACCCACTTCCTGGGGTTTAAGCTGTCAGAAAACAGTCCTCAAGTGTTTCTTCAAATCACATCTAATGAGTAGTCTGTTAAGCATTGCTGGCAGCACTGATGGTAGCAGTCTTTTTAGCATTTATGGCAATATATTGTGTCAGCAGCATGTGTAATTGATGTGTTTTTACAAATTTTGGAATTAAAATGTCTACTGAGGCAACAGGTGCCTTTAGAAATCCACTGAATAAATCAATCAAAACTGTAGTGGGCTGGTTTGTTTTGAATTTTACTTAATTTGGCTTCCCTGAGAAGCTTTTGAGTCAGATTTATTTTTGTCATATATCCACTGAAGTCAACTGAGCTTCAGGGCTTGTCTACATGGGGAAGTTAGTATGCAGGGAAGCAGGGTATGAATTTCAAACAAATTAGTTCTACATGCTAACTTTTTTAATATGTATTAAGAGTAGCATTGCTTATACTTTCTAAAATATATCTAGTGTACTAGAAACATATCCCCTAATTTACTGTTCATTATCCTCCCCACATAGACAAACCCTCTGCAAAGATGAGTTTGTTTCTCTTTATCTTTTGATAAGCGTTTTGTCATTATGGAAAAGCAATTACAAGTTTATAGGAACTAAAACACTGTTCACTACTTTCAACATAAGTTTCCATTTGATAGTTGCAGTTTTTTATGGGTTTTTGCAAATGTTTTAGCCAGCTTTCTGACTCTCTGAGATTCATTTTTAATAGCATGCTTCTGTTTTCCAAACTGACTAGATAAAAACGGTGTCTCTTTATTTAACAGCTGTGCTCTTTGTTGCACCAAATGATTTCAGAGTTGTATTTGTTGAGCATAGATACAAATGTAACTTGTTCCTGGTTTTTAAGTCCTATAACACTTCAGAAGCCAACAAAATCAGGGGGTTGTCTTCATTAGAGAGCTGCTTTAACTATACTAACAGACAGTAAATTGTGTTATACCTATATTAAAGTGTATTATATCAGCATAGCTTATTCCTATAACTAAAACTGTAAAAGCACATCTATCCCTACAATATTGCATCCACACTAGGTTATTTAGCATTGTATCAAATAAATTAAAAGAAAATTACACCACTGACTAAAATAGTTATTCTGACAAAGGTTTCAAATATAGACCAGACCTAAGAAAATGAGTGTCTACTTTTCCACATGCAGCCATCACACAAGACTGCAGTTTACCAAGATCCTATTGGTTCCTTCTGCCTCAACAAATCTACTGTCAATCCTTAGATTGCATATGTCAGTCCAAAGACAGCTTGAAATAAGGTTCCACATGTATGATGGTAGGCATGATGATGATGACTAGGAAAGCAAGAACTCAAAATCATGCCTGAGTTTGCAGAGTTAGCAGTCAGAAAAACCAAATACCCCATTTTATTCATAAAGAATTTCCAACAATGCATGTGAAACTAGAGAGAGAGACACCTGATTATTTTTATCCAGGTCTGTGCATTGCTGGTTGTTTTGCAAGAGCTCATTTGCCCAAGACAACTGTGTATGACCAACTACCGTATTTCCTTACAAAGCTAAATTAAATTATAGAGGTGAAGCTCAAAAGATCTGCATCTATCTCAAGATGGCAAGTGGTGTGTACCCCTTGGCCAACTCCCATTCCATCATGACAGCTGTTTGGTCCTTAGTAAGGACCAAACATACTTCTTAGTAAGGAACATCACACACTTCTATACACAAAGCTTCATACTTCCCATCACGCAGGGGATCCTCAAGAGGAAGATTAGAATAGACAAGGAGACAAAAACAATCATGCGGCAAAAAAATACAATGAAATTCAAAGAATTACAGAGCTTTTAATGTAAATTCTAGTCTTTAAAATTTTTGTGAATTTAAGATAGCTAAACAAGCAAACAGAATATCCCTTCATACAACCTGGAAAAGAACTGAACTTTCCCTGCATCATCAATCTCCTGGGATTATAAGGATGGCAGTTCCCATATGTTTGTTTAAAACTTTTAAAATTATACTTCAGACACTTTTACTTCTCTTCACAATGAGATGCTATTATAATATCTTTTATATTACACTCCTGTTTCCTTGCCCGTAATGTTTCCAGCATCATGTAGCTTGATCTTTTAGGTAAACAGCCAGCTTTACTAGGCAACTGTTTTTTTACTGGTCTCAAGGGTGCTTGCTTAGAGCAGGTTTCAAAGTAAAATAAGAGGGTGGTTAAGATTTGAAGCTGGAACTCAGATCAAATCTGGCTAATTTCACAAAGCCAGAATCTTTCTGTCATCTGAACGAGGTGTAGAGCATTGTCTGTCACATACCCATGGTCTGTAAGGGGCCCCTTGTTCTGCAGGACAGTACTTTTAGATGTTTTTTTTTAAAGCCAGAATCAGCCAAGTTTAATCATTTATTTAGGTTGAAATAATAATAATAAAATGCATGTTTTAACAATTAATGACCGAGTCTGTCCTCACCTCAATGTACAACAACTAAAATAGTTCTAATTTAACAAAATACTAAACTATGTTCCAATCCTAAGAGGAGCCATAAACACTGCAGAGACTTAGCTCCATGTATTGACACTTTTTTTTTAAGCTAAACTTTCACAGAGACCAGAACAGTGAGGTCTTTATGCTCTCTCACATGCTTTCCACAGAGGGGAGAAAACGCAGGTAACAGATCCAGCCATACACATTTGATACCAACTCCAGCACACCACTGGGGCAGTAAAACTTGGAAGGATTTTTTTGTGTGGGAAAATTTTAACAGAAAGTCAGAAAGATTTTGCTTTTGTTACAAGGGAGGAATTTTTGCCAACAATTCATAAAAATCCTTGGGACTAAAGGTTTGCTTGATCCTGACATTGACCTCGCTTGATCCTGAAAGTCCTCCTGTACAACTCATGACAAGGACTCTGAGCAGAGCAACTCCCATGAATACTCATTTGAACTGCCCTACACATTCAGTAAAGTACTAACCATACTCTTGTGCACAATGAAGATTGCCTCAAAATTTTACAATCGAAAACAAAAAGATATGCAAATCAACCACCACATAATATGTAAATATGCATGCATAAAATGTTTGTAGAGATACATACAATGTAAAACTAGTAGAACAATGTAATATAGTAGTTTAGTAGCATGTAAATCTGCCAGAAGGAAAATATTCAAAAAACTGTTAGCATTTCTTAATTATGCTCCTTAAACAGGCTTTGAAAAATAAGATTACGGTTCACTTACAAATGTCCCCCTGCCCCACCTGCAGGATGGGACTAAAAAAAAAAAAGCAAGCTGAATTTCAAGGATGCAGTACAACAACTGGACAGTCTTTACAGGGATCCTGATTTTCTCGGTTTAAAAATCCTAAGTCTGGTATTAAAAAAAATAAAATAAAAAAAATCACAAATTCTCTGATTAAAAAACCCCAAATCCATGCTTTTCCATGATTACAATGAAATGCCACTATAAACACAACTGTTTTTCAGTTGAACACAAATTTTTCCAAGTATTTGAATTGTTCTAATAAAAGATACTGGATTTACCCAAAGAACCTTGTCTGCCATTAGTTGAACACAATGTTTTCTTGATATATTTACAGTTTTAAAGCAATTTGGAAGCTTCCCAGTGCTTTGGGGTTTTTTATCATGGAAAATCAGAGCTCCCCTGCTCTCATCACTCAAAGGGAGGAGGGTCCAGCTGTACCTGTCCTCCACCCAGCATTGCTTTGTGGGGCTGAACAGCTCTGACATGCCAGTGCCCTGCCTCTGCCCTTCACTCCCAACCCACAGCTCCCCAAGCCCTGCCTTTGCCCCTCACTCCAAAACCACAGCCCCCAGCTGGTGCCCCTCACTCCCAACCCGCAACCTCATGTCCCTCCTGGTGTCCCTCACTCCTGACCCGCAGCCATACTGTTATGCAGATGTATACTAGCTGTACTGGTATGCAGACTGTACAACACCTGTGCTGTACCCCCACCCCTCCAGCTGTACTGGTACCCCTCACTCCTGATCTACAGGCCCCTGCCCCCCTCCTGCCCTGCTAGAGGGGGTCCCCAGCTCTCAGGGCTATGCGACCCAACCACTGCTGCAGCCAGAGCAGAGCGTGGAGTGCCCTCCCCACTGCCATGGGCATCACAGCCTAAACAAAGCCAAGTGAAGTATGTGAGGGGGGAGGATGCAGACTGCCTACTGCAGGCTCTGGGCTCCCTGCCCTGCTGCCCTCCCCCAGAGGCCTCTGCAAACTAGTGGGCAGGACCCAGTGTGGGAGGGCAGCGCGGGGCAGGGTGGCTCAGTGCTGCTGCCACTGGGAGCCCCATGCCAAACATGCCAACAAGGTGAGACACCCCCTGGAACTTTGCCAGCCTGCAAGGAGGAACCTGCAGTTTTCCGAGTTTTTCTCCTTTAAAAGGAGAAAACCCGTGCTTTGCCATGGCAAACAGATCCCCTCTCCCCACACTTCCCCCATGGTGCAACAGCAGGCAGAAGGGCACTCAGGGCCACAGCTCCAGCTAGCGCTGCATATCACAGTGAGAAGCGCTGGTTTGCCAGTGCTCCATGCCATGCACTTGCAGCCCCTGCACTTGGACAGCACAGGAAGGAAGCCTGGCGTGCTGGACCTGGCTGCCTTCCCTGCTCGGACTGCACTGCAAGAGGGGGAAGCTCCAGGCACCTTTCCCTGAGGGAAGGGGAAGGCAGCCAACTCCAGCACATGAGGCTTCCCTCCCTGCTGTGTGAGTGCAGGGGCCGTACGTGTGTGGCAGGGAATGCCAGCAACAGACAGCCCAATTAAGGCTGCGCTCTTCGCTGCAATGTGCAGCACTGGCTGGACCTGCACCTCTCCAGGCACCTGCACCTTGGGCACCCCGCCTGCTGCTGCTGCCACCGTCTGCTGGGGCTGCATGCCATTGAGGGGGAGTATGGGGAGGTCCCCACACCCCCCATCCTCCCTCACACCCACACATGGCTCATCTGGGCTCCACACTGCTGCTGCCCACCCTGGGCATGGGCTCTGCACTACCACCAGCCCCATGCTCCTGCCCAGCTGCAGCCCTGCCCCCATTGCTTCCCTACCTGCTGCCGAGAGCCAGGAGGAGACCGGGGAAGCAAAGGACGTCCGTAGGATCTGCACCAGTGGCAGCAGCAGCCCTGCGTGGAAGCTGGCCCCTATGCGCACAAGGTGGGAGTGAGGCAGTAGAGTAAGTTCAGGGTGTGTGCAATCATTGGTGCCTCACCCCCACCCTTGTGGGTGGAAGGGCTAGGCAGGGCACAATTTGTTGGTGACTGCTACAGACTGGATAAAAGTGCTTGGCAGGCCAGATCCGGCCCATGGGCCCTATTCTGCCCACCTTGATCTATACCCAGGGCTGCTATAAGGTGCTTTGATCCCAGCTGTAACTGATAACAGCCAAAATGCTGCTTTATGTTCTGCTGGATTGTAATAGCCCCCTAC
This sequence comes from Caiman crocodilus, assembly GCA_030014935.1. NCBI lineage: Eukaryota > Metazoa > Chordata > Crocodylia > Alligatoridae > Caiman > Caiman crocodilus. The sequence goes on along the minus strand of JAGPOW010000304.1, from coordinate 82,604,846 downwards.
TAGCCATGATGATGGTCAGAGATTGCTGGAGTATGAATGTTATGACCATATTTTCTCTACATGAAACAACCTTGCAAGGTGGTAGAGCTACTGTAACTCCAGAGTAGCAAGTATTCTCTGGGCTCATCTACATATTCATTAATGTGCAGTAGTTACCGCACATTTAGGTTAGTACTTGCTTAATGAAGTATTAACTAAATGCACAGTAACTATAGTTACTGTGCAGTAGCACCAGTGCACGCTTTTTTGTGATGTTTACTGCACAGTAGCCTAACAATGCTGTGCAGTAAGCGTATTAGCATGGTTTTTGACTGGCATGCTACTGCTCAGGAAGCGTCTCATGTAGATGCACCCCCTGCTACTAGGGGATTCTCAGCCACCAATTCAGTAATGCTACAAAAGAGCTAGAGTAAGGATTTTGTTTTTACTTACAATTCTGTTCCTGAGGTACTAGTAATCTTCAACAAGTTACTTTACTGCTTTGTGCTTTGGTTTCACCCTCTTCACTTGGTGCAGTAATATTTATCTGCCTTGCAGGTTTGTTGTTAGGCATTAATTAATATTTGTAAAGCACTTTCATATCCGTGGACAGATGATGTCTTATAATTGCAGTGAATGCATTGTTGTTATAATTATGATCCTTATAGCTCATTTCTGGGTTGGGTTCCTTCTGGAATACTTTGCAGACAGGGTGTGAAGTTATGAGCAGCGCAATGAAACTCTGGGCATCATCTTATTCCCAGAATATCATTATGTCTTATTATTCCCACCTCTTATTATGCACCCATAAATCTTTAATGATCTTTGCAAACCGAACGTAGCTCAAATCTTACTATTCTGTATAACAGAAAGGGCGTGAAGGGTGGAGGCCTCCCGAAAGGTGCAGCATGGCATCATTCTACTTTGCTGTGCAACAAGGAATGAGAAAACGGTGGAGGGCTTCTTGGGAGGAACAGTATTCAGTGAAATTGCAATGTGATACAAACCACCAAGTTCTAAAAGAAATAAAGAATAGCCCCTGAATCAGAAACACAGAAAAAAGAATTTTCCATAATTTGCAATAAGGAAGCCACGTTGGCTTACCATCAAACATAAATCAGAAAAGCCCATTTGCCATTGGGGAGCAAACACAGGATGGGTTATGCATAGGTCACTGCTAGATGGGATATGTGGTGAGCTGAATGAACATGTTTTGTGTAATGAGTATGCATAGTGGTTGGTAATAATACTACCACAGAAATGTTGCTCAACTGTGGGTGACAGTGGTGAGAAATAATCCCTAAAATATTCCCAGTGATGTGCTAAATTTGTCCGTAATAGAGCTCCACAGAAGCAAACAGAACAGAAATCCACTGAGTAAACTAGCTTGTTGCATTTGTTTTACTGCTAGGGCTGACTCTCCCAAAACTATAAATGAGGGAATGTTGCCAACTCTTGTGATTTCATTACAAATCGCACAATATATGGTATTTTTCCTAAAGCCCCATAATCCTGGAAACAAAATAAGCACATAAAAATCACCAATTTTAAAAAAGATTTAAAAATGTCTTTTTACAATTCTTACCATTGTATTTAGAAGCTTAAAAACATGAAGTTAAGGCACAGAAGCCAAAAGATAAGTGGACTCAATCCCAAATTCATTTTTATCTGATGATTTTCAAGTTAATCTCATCATTGTTTCTGAATGCCAGGGATTGGCAATACTGAAATCAGAATATTTTATATGATATAAAAAGAATATACATTGATTCCAGGTCTAAATATCTCAGAGAAGAGGGATGTTTACAAGGAAAATCTGCCCTTGCTGTTGGTACTCTATCTTACTCACTATTTCTGACAAAATACAATCTTTCCTAATTAGCTATCTTCCAGATCTTTTAAGAGGAAAACTTTATAAAGGCACTACAATCATTGTCTGGAAGCTAGGACTTGTGATTTTCCCACTGACTTGAAATGTAACCTTGCTCAAGTCATCTACATTCCCAGAAGCATATCTGTATACTACGTATAATAACACTGCAGCAACAGGGGTACTGAAATGAATGAGGTACGGCTAAGGTAAGAAGAAACTCCAAAATACTAACTCTCCTTCCCCAACACAGAGAACTAGAAATGACAGGGGTGCCTATACATGTGCTCTAATGCGTTCTAATTAGATTGCTCTAGCTCTGCTGCAGGATCATGTGTATAAGCCCCTGCACATTTAAAAATGGTTGCTGGGGTGCTTTAACTAAAGCTCATCAAATGAGCTTTAGTTAAAGCATCCTGTGGCCATTTTTAAATGGCCTGGGAACTGCTCCTATTAACTCCTGCCCTAAGCATGTGTACAGGCAGCTTTTTGGGAGTCTGGGACTTCCAGATATTGTGTAGGGTTTTGTCATACTTACAGCAGGGCACAAACTCTACACTCTTTCCCTAGGATCAAGACAACATGAGCAAGCTGGCTGGACCTGAAATATTCAACAAGGGTAGAAGGTTCTCTAATATTTGTTCACTAGCCAACATCAGTAATAATAGCTGACTCTGAATTTTGGGAGGCTTCACATTTGGCAGAGCTGGGGCCAGTCCTCCTCTTCCTTCTGTCACATGAGCAACTGAATGTCCTGTCCCCCACAATGAAGACCCCTCATGGGGTCCCTTCCCACCTTGCTGCCTTGCCCTAGAGATCATGGCCACAGCAGCAGCAGGAACAATGGGGAGTTGGCAGCCAGGCAGGAGCTTGCAGGTGGCACGTTAACTGCTCATGGGCCGGATGTGGCCTGTAGTCCACCAGTTGAAGAGCCCTGACCTAGGCATCACTCTTTATTTGTGACTTACTTTCTTCAAGCTTTTGTGCAGTGCTTCACATGGATGGCAGAGAGGGGGTACAATCCTGAGGAAGCCAGGATAATTTACTGAATACTAGAAGGTTCTTCTTTGCTCCTTTATTAATATTTACATCTAACTCTTTATTAGCTTTTCCACATGCCAGAACAAAGCTTATTTTAAGAAACACCATCCCCCCCATGGATTTATTCATTGTACAGAATTATGTTTGCATGATCCTTTTTATGCTTGCTTACCCACTTGTCAGCTTCAAATGCTTCTAACAGGTGCTAGTGAAAACAGCTCTCTTATAATACAGTCCAATGTTTTTCCTCTTAAAACTCTTTAAAATCTATTTTAGCACTGATGTCTTGGTTGTATTATTCAGGATAAAACTGTAAACACAAAACCTTTCATTTTCAAAGTTGTTGCTCAAGCAGCTATATGAATTCATGAGCTGTTATGATCAAGAACAGCTGAATTCTAAAGAGGACAGAATGATGTGCAAACAAGAATGGGAAAAGCCAGTCCAGACTGAAGAAGTGAGTGAAAAGTCTGAAGAGCCCTGCACAACTTGGAATTTAAACAGATTCTCAGATAAGAAAGAGAATATCCAATTCAGGCCAGTAGCAAACTTTCATCTTCGCATGGGCATTTCTACAAAGAGAACAATCTAGTAATTACAGTTATCCTGACAGTAAAAAAAAAAAAAAAAAAAATCAAATTAGACTGTGACTCCCTATAGAAAGTCACAAGTGTCATAAGCAAATCAGTTGAGTGTTCAAGTCACAATAGACTGCATGGAGCCATTACCCCAAATTTGGTCACGTTCCGCCTCATTAGTTATTCCTACCTAGCAGTCCGTTATTGGCCACTCCGGACATATAAAAGTTCATGC
>JAGPOW010000304.1:82585645-82601043 GCA_030014935.1 Caiman crocodilus | reverse complement strand
CCATTACCCCAAATTTGGTCACGTTCCGCCTCATTAGTTATTCCTACCTAGCAGTCCGTTATTGGCCACTCCGGACATATAAAAGTTCATGCAGCTTCCACCCAAGTCGGAGACCTCCAAGCACGCGACAGAGTAATCATAGAGAACTCTGTAGTGCGATCGAGGAAACTTGGCGGATTGATCACCCACCAATATCTCCCCGTCACCAGGTCCTCTCGACGTGCCCTTGTTATCCTGCAGGTTCCTTTTCATTCAAAAACTCATTAACTTGCAACTCATTTAATTATCTTTGACAACGCAAGCAAGCTACCTCAAGGCCTGTGCTGCCATTCCATGCAGCGTAAGTAAAATAATCTTTTAAAAACCAATAAGCTGTCTCACCTCTCCATCACCGGCTGCCTGACGTCCGATTAACTTAGCGATCCTCTGGATGGCTCCGGCCGCCTGAGACAACAAGAATGCCTGATAGCTGCAGTTCTTGTCTGTGGGATTTTAAACCTTCTTAAATTTACATCATTGTGTAGGTGAACTCAAACTTCAGTTGCCCAGGCTGCTCACTTTCCAGCCCAAACCAAACTCTTTTGACAAATAAAGAGATGTTCCTCAGCAGAATTAAAAGTGGAAGTTGTTAATGTTTCAGAGGAAGTATTTTATCTAGCACTAAAGAGTAAAATTGGAGTGTAAGGGAACATTTGTTCCCAGAACAAACACTACAAGAGAACTTTTTTTTTTTAATGTTTCAAAGGCCTGTACAATTATGATAGTGTTTTCTTGAGCACCATTATTCCACTTCCAATGACCACTTTCAGGCCTTCTTCTGTGTACAAAAAATTAATTTAGAGTGCTGCTGCTAACAGCTACAGGTCATTTCTGATCTAAGGACAGTTGCAAACTTGTGATACCCTGAATAACCACCCCCTTCCCCCAAGTAAAACTCCATAACGACATCAAAAACAGGACCCAATGCTTCCCTGGTGTTAATTCCACTGCAGAAAAAACAAATTAGTGGTCTCCTTTGCCAGGAGCCCTGATTAATACGAAGGATGTTTCTTCTTATTCCTACTTGTAGAGAAAGGCTGAAGTCATGCAAAAGATAAGACATGGTGGTACCTTTTAGACTAATAACTTGTTTAAAGAGACATAAGCTTTCATAGATAAGTTACAGCCTGTTTTATTATATGAAGTAGCCTATGAAAGCTCATGCCCTCTGAACTAGTTAGTCTATAAAATACCACCCTGCCTTGCCTTCCACCTGTGGAATAAGTTTATAAAGAACTGGAAAAAGCTTGCTCATTTATGTGCCACATCTAAGCAAAGAAGCAACTGAACCTCTTAGATCACAGTTATTTTGCATGATAATAAAATAGCAGAGAGCTATTTTATTGTGTGCTGGTATGCAATATACAGATTTTTCCTGAAATCCCTTTTGGGATAAGTTGTTCAAATCACTGGTGACTTTGTTGCTCATAAGTAACATGGGCAGCCAAAACTCATACTAACAACACTTCTATACCATCCTGCACCGTTACTTATTTTTATGCCATATATTGTCCTTAAAAGCCATTTTAGTGAATTCTAAAGGAATTATATCTGTTCTACTTGCATATACCCCCACCTGTGCTATGATTATCATAAGCCAATGCCATGCAAATCTATCTATAGAGACAGACAGAAAATAAACTGTAGAATATAAACTCCAAACACTTTAGGACAGAGTATGAATGAATGAGGAACCTGCTTGTAAGTCAGACCCTTTTGACGGCCCCATTCCTGACACAGCCCCATCACTCTTTCAGTTGATTAGTTACCTCACCAGTTTCCCCCACAACCGTTAAGTGTATGTTTATGATGTCCAGTGACTAATCCGATCAACCCCCTTTCTTCATCCCAAAGAACTGATTCATATAGTTATTTTCAACTAGGGAGAGAAGAAAGGCTTTTGTTTTAGAAACTAAACTGTGATTCAAGAAATCTACATTCTATTCGTAGCTCTGCTACAGGTTTCCTGTATGACTGCGGACAAATCACTAGCCTTTTCTTTGTTAGTTACATGCAAGATGTTCTGATGATTAATGCACAACACATTTTATTGATAACAAGATCATAGCATAGTTAAAATGTATACGGTCTATAAGAACTAATAAATTATGGCACCATTTAGCCACACTGCAACAGATACCCCTGCCTTGCTTCCAGTTATACTGTCATGATGCGTTTCTATGGCAGTATGGATTTGGGATCTGAACCTGGGTCCTGCTATGGATTTTGTAACTTAACATAAGCATAGTGTAACATTCTGGATAGCAATCCTGGCTCTTTCAGATTCTGCATCTTCTTTGTGCATGCACATGCACGTACACAGAGTTGCTCCAAAAATTACTTAATAATTTTATTTCTTCAAAAAGTGCTGAAAAAGCTTAGTGTGTAATGGTTACATTACTGTAATGTAAGTCTGTGCATTTAAGAGTCCCCATTGGATAATCTGTATGTAAATGAGACAGCATTAGTTGCACATATCTCTGGAAACTTAACTTGCTGCTCATTCTGAAGCTTAAGTAAAAACAGAACTATAGGAGAGAACCCCTAATTACCACATAGGGATAGCCTGATTAAAACCACCAGGGCAGGGTTCCTATGTTTCACTAAATAAATATACTAAGTTCAGCTTTATTGTTATTTTAGCTGATGAAGGGAAAAAGTCTACCTCCACATGCATGAAATTACCTGAACTTATAGGCCTAATGGCAACAGATATAGAATAATGCAGTATATTTAATAATGTTTGCATTTAAGTAGTCCACTAGTCCATTTAATGTTAAATATTGAAGCCTGATTAACCCTTCAAGCTTTTTAACATACCACATGGAGCCATTTTTGTGAATTTTAGGTTCCGGTGGATAACTAATGCATGTTATATAAAATACTATTTTTAAAAGTAATAACTTTTCATTATTTTATTATTGCTCTCTGACTTCTGGAAAGGACTGTACTATTTACAATGACTTGTTATGATTGTGGGTGAATATTTCCAGCAAGGTTATTTCTGGATAATGTTTTCATGGAGAGCTGTTCCAATTACAGACAAATAGACATAAATTGGTATGTAGTGAGCAAGGCTCCTCCTGATGTTAACCGGCACTCAGTTTGGTAAGACTCATGAGAGTTATAGGTCACTACTGAAATGGGAAAAAAATATACTAGAGACTGAGTCACTTTCCTGGACACAAAGCTGTATAAATCACTTCTAAATAAATCACTTCTATAAATCACTTCTAAATAAAATGGATCAGTCAGAATAATCTGTGCTGATATTGGCATAGTTTGTAAGGGTCTTTGAAAGAAAAATCTTTACCCTCTTCTCTCTGGCCCCTCAGCTCCCAGTGCAACCATTTGACATAATGGTAGTTAGCAACTTGCAGAAGCCACTCAGCAACTTTAAGGATAAATCTCCAATAAGTTTCTTTTTTTCTTTTTAATCTTCTGCCACTTGAATACAGCTCATTCATTTTAATTACAGGAGAGCTAAAAGTATACCAGACAACAGACATATTCATAGGGAAGAAGTCATTGCATAGAAAATTTACAATCCGGAAGGATGAGAGAAAAACAATGGGGGAAATGCAAAGTTGGGAGAGTGGCAACTAGCTATATCTTGTTAGTTCCCAGATTATTATATAATGCTATACAATTCTGTATACATTATCTTAACTGTCCCTCAATCTAGTCCTTATTATCCCTTATATTTTACAGGCAATACTGCATTGGCACGAGCGTGTTCCAAAGAGTTACTTGAGGCAATGATGACATCAGTCCCTGTTTAAATGACCAGTAGGAGTCAGGGCAGCTCAGAATAGGAAAGTGATGCTGGCATGTAGGGCCCCTGGAACTACAAGCACCACTTATCCCATTTGATTTTGCTATGTAAAACAGGAGGCTCTCAAAGTGCTTCAGCTGCTAATTCATAAAGTCTGCTTGGCATATCATAGGATGGTAGAGCTGGAAGTGACCTCTTGAGGTCATCGAGTCCAACCCACATAGCCAGAACAGTAAAATAGGGAAGAAATAATTTTTTACAGGTGGAAATACTGAGGTGCACAGAAAAATTAATAGCTCAATACTGCCCTTGTAGATCATGGTGAACGTCGGAATAAAGTAAGACAGGCATTGCACCCATGTTTGGGAGGAGCTGGATTGAGCTAGATGTCATTTAGGCAAAGGAAAACAGAGACAAAAACCAAATCACAACAGATCTAGCCATCTAAGTTCTACCCAACTGATTGCACTTTGCTCTGATTCCACCCTAAGATATGACTGAGCAAGTTTTACTTATGATTGGTAAAAAAATAAAACTCATTGAAGGGATGCGACTCAATCTCAGCCAGAGGTTGCCTTTATGGCCTATTTCAAAGGATTGTTGTATTGTAAATAGTGTCTCTGTAATAAAAATGCTGACAGCGTTTTAAATATAGCTGCATGAATGCCAGTGTTGTAAGATTCAACAGATTCCATTGGAAGGGAATTCAGCTGAGAGAGTTAAAAAGTGTGCAGGAACAAATGTGTGGTTGTGTATAGCCATAGCTCAGCTGTGCTTAGATTTCAGGGATAGATGCAGCATATATTTTTAAATGTGACTGATACCATTTTGTACAGTCAGCAGAATGTCAGAGAGTTTCTGTGTGGGAAATACTGCTTGTGGCAGCAGCAAGCCAACCCTCTAGTAATTATTCTGTTTCTCACAACACCCTCAAGAGCAGCTGAAGTCTCAGCCCTTTGCTCTGGCGGGATGGGAAACTACATTTTGAATCCTGTATTTTGCTACATTTGTTTACTATGCAGAAAGCCACAATCCAGACTAGTACAAACATTTAGTTCACTCCCTGTTTCCTAGGAACACTTCATTAGTATGTACAGATGCACCCAACTATTGAAAAGAATCCAGAGAGCTTTCTTTTTGTGGTTCCTGTGGTGTCGTCAACACCACAGATGCACTGGGGTTACTCCTGACAATATATGGCTCAATGAACCGGGGTGGGCTTCTCCCTTTCTAAATGCTGGATGTGGTTTTTTTCAAAGTTTGGGTCTTAGCTATGTTAGTAAGTGCTGTGACACTACTGTGCACTGGAGGCAGTGCAACATAGGGACAGACTGTGGAGGCCTGGGTTCTCTTCTTGACTGCCACAGAATTAGTATGTGACTTGGGACAAGCTGCTTCCCCTTTCCATTTACCAGTTTCTCCTCTTATACTTTTGTCTTGCCGTTTTTGGGAGATCGAGATGGTCTTTTACTATGTATTTGCAACACATTAGAGCTCTGATCTCAGTCTCTAGGCAACATTATAATATGAGTACATGCATGTTGAATCTCCAAACATAGCAGGATTTCATCACTATGGCTAGGTACAGACAGTCAAAAACCCCAGGTTGAATCAATTCAGCCTTTGCAAGTTAGTTTAGGCAGCACAGAATAAATTAAAATAGAAGTGAGCAGACAGTGGAACTCATGTTAGTACCATTGACCAAATTCTGCTTTCATTCACATTTAATACAACCTTAATGACATCACTGGAGCCCTGGGTAGAACACAAACCAGAATTTAACCCACATATTCAGGGCATTCAAAAACCTAAAACAAGCACGCTGGACTCCACAGTACTCCTAAGTCTCATAGAACTCTTTCCTTTTGACAAGCTTTGGAAAGAGAAGCACAAAACTCAAAACTATACTTTCTGTATAGTGAAATCCTGAATATTATGGGCAGATCCAAATACAAAAGCAATGTTTAATCCCTTCAGTGTTAAAGCTTGCTGAGTATGAATGTTGTTTCCAAATAGTGGCTGATTATCAGCATTCAAGCTAGTTGAGGCCAAAGAATAATGGCTGCACAATAATTATGACAGAACAATACAGTGGGGTGAGATTCTGACCTCTGTTAAACTAGTGCAAATCTAGCTAGCACCAATTCTTCTGTGAACACAGGTCATTTTAGGGGTAAATGAGATAAATCTGGCCCATAATCCTTAGCTTGTAACAAAACAGAGTTCATTATTAGTGTTGATACAGAAAAATCATGATACAAGACTAAGTGACTACAGTTACTGATAGGTATGTTGGCTGTACAAGGCACATACCCTCTAAAGGCAGAAAGGTGATTCACACCCCAGGATATTTTGTTTTGGTTTCCCTCACATACTTTTACTAGTAATTATGTCCAGTTAGAACTACTGGTTTTGTGAACTACTGTGGACTGGGAGACTAACAGGAGGAGACCACAGGCTTGACTGTATCTATACCCTGGAATGAAACATCGGTCCAGTACTTTCCTTATACACAAAGTAAAAGCTTCAACCTCTAGGTAAATGGTGGGTAAAGTTATACCTGTATTTGACTGTAATATTACTTACACAGAACCTTAAAAAAAAACCCTCTTTTTATTTTTTTTTTAAATCAGGATGCGCACCCTTCCTTCCCCCAACAAAAAAAAATTTAAATCTTCATGGCTGTTGCAACACTTAAAATAACACACATTATACATAGAAATCTCTACAATAGGCAGTAGAAGGTATTAAGTGACTGCGATGTGGTTGGGACTGTACAGGGAATGCATCTGACAATTTGCTGCAAGGAACTTAAAAATCTGAAAAAACAAGACTAGATGCTTTGATAGACATGATGGTGATTTTTTTTGCCTCATACTGTATATTTTTCATTTGCTACTTGAGGGAATCATTAAAGAAGAGGTGATTTCTGAATGACGATGGGTAGATGATCAATCAGAAAGAATGAAACTGGAATTTTACATGACATCAATCAGCATGACTGAAAAAGTTTACAGCAGTCTTTTGCTTGAGCAGATATTTATGACCTTGTTAGTCTTGTAAAATGCACGGAAGAAGTTTTAATTCTTCAACATGAATCTTTTTGAGGGTTCCCCCCCACGCTTTAAAGTGACTTTCATCCAACAGCACTTAATATTTACAAGAAAGATTTAACAGATCCTCAATGTTCTTCATTGCATAAAAGTTATAGGAAAGATTTTAAGTAATTTGAAGTGAATGGTCTTAAAAATTTTGTAAGATGAAGGTCAAACTATATGATTAATGCATTCTTTAACAACTTATGCTGACTACTGAAAAAAAAGAGCTGCTTTATGTAAACTTGTTCATCTCTCTTTGACAGGAGCCACAAAAGACAAACCAGATACCCCCATTTAAACTCTCCAATGAGACTGCTATTCCTGTGTCTGATAACAAAAAAAAAAATCAACAAAACAGAATAAATTAATAGAGTTATTTCATGATTTACACTCATGTGACTGAGATCAGAACTTCCTTTTGGGACTTCCCTGACATTTTTGGATTTGGACATGTGACCAAATCCAATCCATCACCTCACTGAGCTCACTGGAATTACCCAGGGTTGAATTTGGCCCAGGATAACCAACAAAAATATTTTAACCTCCAAACTTAGTTTTCCTCATTACTGATGATGCAACTTATTTTTCAAAGATAAAGATGAGAAATATAACATTTTTAAAGAGTTCAAGGAATTAATACTGAGGCAAGGATTTCTTAGGATGATATCTTTCATTGACCCAACTGTGTAGCTGGGATAAATTTAGACAAGCTTTCAAAAGCAATACATTCTTATTCCTAATGTCTTGCATCTGAAAGCTTGCCTAACTTTATCTCAACTATGTACAGCCCAATGAAAGATAGCACTCTAAGAAATCCTTGCCTTTCACATTATTTCTCGACCATAGAAGGCTATAATTTCACTTTTATGCTATAGAACTAAGAGGTAGTCATCAGGAAAAATATTAGCCCATGGGACACCTGCCACTGGATGATATCCAGGTTCATTTGTGTGACTGCCTAAATTATGAGTTTAAGACCAGTTGGCAAATTCCAATTACAGAAACTGCCAATGTATATGACATTATTTGGCATATAAGCAAAGAGTCCTTGCTTAACTGAGTAGCTATTTTAGCTTCTGCCAAACTACTTACATAAGAAAAAGCAAGCAGGATTTGGTCCTTACTAGTAGAAGAGTAGTTAAGGACTCAAAATGGACAGAGAGTAAATGATTCTAATTCTTAGGCGTGGGTCCCCTCCCTCACAGAGTTGTAGGCTCATGTGGGCAAATTTGTTTCAAGTATTTTTTTTGCCTCTCACTTATTCTGCATTGTGGACCAAGACCAACAGTTACCAGAAATATCAGTCCAGAATGCTTCACCACACTAAATCCACCATTATCATCTAATTTTGACAGTAATACACTCACCTCTTTCTGTGTGGCCAAGACACCAAATGAATACTTAAGTACCCCTTCATGGGGACATTGTTAAAGGGAAGAATCTAATTCAACAGTTGTATGTTATTCTCTTTAGACACATTGGAAACTTTGCAAAGGATTTACTTAGTTATTTAAAGAAAATGGCCATGTTCTCCCTAATGCCAATAACTAAGAGAGTAAATCGCCTAAACATTTGCTGTTCCACACTTTGATTACAAGAACATCCATTGATAAATCTGACCACATATCAACCTGGCTATCTTAGGACTTCAGCAATATTGACTTGTAGTTATTATTTTCAATTCTATTCAGCTAGGAAGCAGTAAAACAAACTGTTATAATTAAAAATCACTGACAAAATTGAATGGCACTGAGCTACAACTTCTACTTTTATTGCATGGTGAAAAGGACCATAGAGAAGTTTTAGTTTGAAAAACTATACCAGATATAGATCTGAAATACCATTAGTCTGTTTTACTGTTTAAATCAGAGTAATCACAATGAAGGCAACAGTGGAATTACTCCACATTCACATCAAAGTAAACAACAGTGCTACATGGCCCGCAGAAGCTAAAATGCTATTTTAGTCCATCTTTCAAAACTGTGGTTACACTTAAGACAGAAAATTCCTGTTTCAGGGTTCATTCTGACTTTGAAAAGCAATTTTATCTACCGACCATCAGAATCATCAAATCATAGAACTGGGTCATCTAGTCCAATACTTGATGCAGATGCAGGATTTGCTATTCCAAAACTATCCCAAACACATGCTTCTACAGCCTCCTCTTGAAAACCTTCAATGAAGGAAATTGTACAGTTTCTCTCTCGACAAGAAATCTGAACTAAGTACTCCTCTTTCAGAAACCCTGCAGTGACAGATCTACAAGACACTGACTGCCGTGAAAAAAGGAAACCAAACTGAATCATGTAATTATGATCCTCCCATCCTTTCCTATTTGTCTTTTCAGAATTGCTTTAAATAAATCCAAATAATTTCATATATCATGAGTAGTGATGCATTTATTTAAAATAGATTTTAGACAAAACTCTTTATTTTCTAATTCATAGACATTAGGGCTGGAAAGGACCTCGGAACATCATCAAGTCCAGTCCCCGGCCCCAGGGGCAGGAAGTCAGCTAAGGTCAAAGGATCCCAGCAAGACAGACATCCAAATGTTTCTTAAAAGAGCCCAGAGTAGGTACTTGGCATCACCTCTGGAGGCAGTCTGTTCCAGGCCTTGAAGGCTTGGACAGTAAAAAAGTTTTTCCTTATGCCCAGCCTGAAACCATCTTGGAGGAGTTTGTGACCATTAGACCTTGTCATCCTGTGGGGTGCTCTGGTGAACAGATATTCCCCCAGATGTACGACCCTTATATACCTATAGGCAGCCACCAGCTCCTCCCTGAGCCTGCACTTTTCCAGGGCAAAGAGTCCCATTGCTCTCAGCCTCTCATCATAGGGCCTGTTCTCCTGCCCTCTGATCATGCGTGCGGCTCTCATGAGATCATGGAAGACCAGATCGAAGACTTTATTAAAATCAAGATATATGACATCAATCTCTTCTCCCTTGTTCAGGTGGTATGTCACCTGGTCATAGAAGGAGATGAGATTGGTCAGACAAGACCTACCTGCAACAAACCCATGCTGATTATCCCTCAGGATATTGCTATCAGCCAGCTTGTCAAGAACGGTTTCTTTGCTAATTTTTTCCAAGATCTTCCCTGGGATAGAGGTCAGGCTGATAGGCCTGTAGTTCCCCAGATGTACTTTACTCCCTTTCTTGAAGATAGGTACCACACTGACCTTCTTCCAATCTTTGGGCTCTTTACCTAAGCACCATGAGTTCTTGAACATCCGTACTAGTGGCTGAGCTATGATGCCTGCCAGCTCCTTAAGTATCCTGGGGTGTAAACTGTCCAGGCCAGCTGACTTGAAGGTGTCCAGCCTCTCAAGGTGCTCTTTACATAATCTACATTGACGTAGGGTAATAATTCTTCCTCACCCTGGTCATCCCATACTATATTGAGCAGAGTGGTCCCTTGGGGCTGGTGAAAAACTGATGCAAAATACCCATTAAGCAGGTTGGCTTTTTCCTGGGCATCAGTTGTCCCATTTGGTTTAGCAGGGGTCCAATGTCACTCTTACTTTTCTTCCAGCTCCCCACATATCTAAAAAAAAGTTTTTTTATTGTCTTTGATACGTGTAGCCACTTGGAGTTTGGTCGCAGCCTTGGCTTTTCTGGTTCGCTCCCTACATGTCCGGACCAGTGCAGAATACTCCTCCTTTGAGGTGATTCCAGTCTTCCTCCTCCTTAATAGGTCTTTCTTTTTTAGATGCAGGAGGTCCACAAGTTCCCTTCAGAGCCAAGGAGGCTGCTGTGCCCTTTCCTCTGAGATGAAATAGACATTGCCTGTGCTTTCAGGATCAATCCCTTGAGGAGCAACCACTCATCCTGAACTCCCCTCCCCTAATCTTCCCAGCTGTCTTTTTTTCCCCATGTTGAAAAATGAAATTGTAACTGAAGAAGCTGTTTATTTTTTTCTTCCTGTCCCAGTGGTCAATACAGTAATGCAGAAGAAACACTACTGACAGCAGAAGTAATATTAAAATGATGACCCCTCGTGCTCAGCAAACATGTCAATATTATTCTGGAAAAGGCTCTAAAATGGTCACCTTATATATTACAATCCCCTCACTTCCTAGCCACTAATTCGGAATTCCATGGGAGAGGATGGTAATGTCTGTAAAATTGAAGGCAAGTATAAAAAAAGTGTTAATACAGTGTAGCCTTTACTATATACCCTGCCTCCATTCAGAAACCTCATCATCTTCTCAGGTGTTTCCATCCAGAGGTTTGGTTTATAGAATTTGGATTTGCATCAAAGTTGCTAAAGTTAAAGCTGTGGGCCTATGGTTTCCAGGCTCACCTCTAAAATATAAAAGGTTCAAACTTACTATAACAAGAGGTCAGAAGTTCAGCATCACACAACCTCTTGTCAAGAACAGAAGAGGAACTGAGTTTGGGAAACCCTGGCTTGCATAGTATGCTTCTTGTTAATTTGCAAGTGTATCAAGGAATTTGTGAAACACAAGTTAAAGGATTTAATGGAACAATTTTAAAGTCTCCAACTGGAAACCTTACCCACATAAGAAAGCTTCTCTTGATATATTTCCAAAGCTACATCTGCTGAGCACAAGCAGCATCCCCTACCCTCCCCTGCTGACAAGATAGTCTATATTTCATGTAATAATTTCTCAAGAAAGATTTTTAAAAAGTGTGTTTCTTTATGAATGGGAAATTTTGGATACTTGGCTGTAGATTTTCAAAGAACTAGCACTGAGGACTGCTGTGCTTTCAGGAAGCACTGTAGTTTTTTTTTTCCTGGAAGCAAAGGCTCTATGAATAGGGAGCACTGTGCATAGAGGAGCTGCCTTGTGAAATAAAGTAAATCAGTTTTGTGGGATTAATTTTGCCCAGTGCAGGTGCTGAGTGCTAAACAGGCAAGTTGAACAATGATAAAATGGACTAAGTGTGCAAAGAAATCTAATCCTGTATTGGGAACACAGTTGCTGCACGGCTGGAAAGCTAAAAAGTAAAGCCACAAAAACTTAAGGAAGATTGCACTTAAGTCCTCAGTTCATCATCAGATACAGCCAGTGTCTACCCTTCTCATATTGTATATTACTCTGCACACTTGCAAGAAAGAAAAGATATTAAAATGGCTTGACTTTCGAGTGTCCATGCACAGCCTCTGATCACTCATGCTAAAGCAGAAGAGCTTTATGTTGTCTGCTGCATACCATGCAAGGACCTATCAGATCCTTGCTTTGGATGGGACTTCCAAATGCTTTGGATGGGTAGAGGACACCAATTCCTCCATGTGAATATTTGGTATACCTCATGACATTTGCTCCTGTTTTACACCAGTGCCACTCTGATTCAATAGCCATACCAACATAAAATTGGAGAACTATAGTGGTGAATCAGGCCCCAGATATATAAATGGATCATTTGAAATTATACAAATATTGCTTAATGTGGAAAAATTCAAGCTTTAAAAAATGGGTATATAAAAGAGACTAAAAAAACAAGCCAGCTTTACTTTGCACTGCTTGTTCAGTAGAACACATAGCCTGTTCTCTTGCTCTCTTTTAACTGCAAACCTTATACTAGTTGTGTATATCTTGGACCCTTTCCCATCCTACCATGATTTCCTGTCTGAGTCTGCAGCCCATGGCAACAGCAGAAAATTGAAGTGCAGGCTTTGCAGATGGTGCTAGGCCAACTAACTTGTGCCAATTTACTATCTCCTTCCATAGCACACGCATTATCTAAGTCTTGGCTACACGGCAAGAGTTACCCTCCTGCTAATAAATTCAATCTATCTTAATTTATAAACTGTACTTGCCTTAGGGGAGCTCTGACCTTTTTGTAGTTAGAAAAAATATCTAATACACAAGAGAAAGAAGGATATTTAGAGCTGGTGATTAAAACCAGGAAATTTAAGTTTTATCACTTGTAGTCTCAGTAGTATATCACCTGCTGGATGTAGTTTTTAAAAAAATATCATTTATTGATGTGCAACACATGCATCACACTGCAGAATAACTTATGACGAAAGCTACAATTCCACATGTCAGCAACAAAAGTATGACCCAAGATTATACACAGGCAAAAGGTGCCAGAAACAACTCCAGTATTTCTTTCCACTGGGAAATCCAGCATTAATACGAATCTTCCTAAAGTGTTCTTAATGAAAGCCTTCACTTCTGGCATTGCAAAAATAGAAGAAACAGTTTTTTCAATGGAGTGATCATCAACCAGGCCTCTTTCACACTAAATGATGTTAAGTACTGTACAAGAATACTAGGAAACTCTGTCTCATTTGATCATGTAGGTTTGAGCTTTAACGATTCAGTAAAGTCCCATACAACTGTGGCAGGGTAGATTCTAGCTCAGTTTTCTGACTAGCAAAACCATTTCTTAGCCTTTCCAATAAAAGCACGGGCCATAAAAAGACTCTTGGCCACAGCTGCATTCCTCAATGAAAAGAAGTCAGAGATAGAAGCTCTGCCTTCAGAGCAATGGTAAACAGACCTAAACTGAAAAGTTCCAGGTTTCATACATCATTAAACTGTACTATTCTCTACAGAGGCTGAGCCATCCGACTGCCAGTCACTGACTTTTCTGCTCCTTTCCTTAATACTGTCTCTTCACCAAAATCCAAAATTAAGGTAGAGAAGTATTATTCTAGTTTCATAAAACAACTTTCTGAGAATGTGCAGGGTTTGCAGCACACTGCTGGATCATGTTTTTTCACTACCAGAAATTAGACTTTATTCTTCCAGTCAGAGATCAAATAGATGAGAAAAATCTGAAGGAAATGTATAAAGTTTGAACAACTGCTCTCAGATGCATTAAATCATACCTACTCTTAGCATGCATTGCAGGTCATATGCTACTGGTTTTCACCCTCATTAGACTCAGGCACCTCTTAGAAAACCCTAGCTCTTAGTTTTCACTTTGACTACAGAAAAATAAGATATCAGTTCTTCTGTTGCAAATATCTGAGAAAAAAAACACCACAACAGGTCAGAACATTTTTAACACCATGGACTTCTATTTAAAATCTCTGGAATTATTTTGTGAATCATGTTTACAAGCCTAACACTACTAAAATGTGTGGCACCCAGCAGCATCTTTGAAAAGATCTCAACACACCTAAGGGTGCTGCAACACCCTGGTTGAGAATCACCACCCTATGCTGTTAATTACTAAGGAAGATTTTCCTTTAGCTCCAGTGAAAGTCATTTGTGATTATAAAGCAGAAAAAGATATAGGATTTTTAACTTGACAGTATCCTATTGCATAGCAGAGTATCAGTATGAGATGGACTTAAAAACAGCAGTCAAACCAAGTCTCCTTCTTTTACCCTTCTTCTTTATAACACAGAGCAGGAAATGTGGAAATTGGACTTGTTAAAGTGTGCTTTTCCTCAAACGAATGACTAAGCAAAAAAGCACCTCTTATGCATTTGAACAGATAGCTTTTTATGCATGCATTTGAATCACACACTTAAATATTTACTGTAGACCTGATTACACTTGTGATACCTTGTATTAAAAGATGTGCAGAATCTCCATCACTGTGGATAAGCTGCCATAGCAAAGCAAAGGGAGATCAGGTTCATTTTCAGAAACAAGTTTGAATTTGGAGGTGCACATGCATGTGTCTTTAGAGGTGGAAAGAGGAAGGGCAAGATGACAGACAAAGCCAGCCAAATCTGTGCAAACCCCCCACCCACTCCTATTTCCTATTCTGGAGCTGGATCCAGTATCCACTGAAGTCAGTGGAAAGACTTTCATGGGCTTCTAGAAGTAGATTTTGAATCAGGCCTTGGGATCAGCAGCAATTCCCATTCAAACACTGAGCTTGCTTTTACTAAGGATCAGAGCTACCAATTTCATTGGTTCCTTCTAATTTAACCAGTTTTACCCGCCAGCATTTGCAGTTCAAACAGAACTCTGATGCCACCATACTCAGAGCCAAAATTTCTAAGCACATTGCCACAGTACTGAGAGAAGTCCCATGGCATCACTTAAAAAATGCTGTGTTTTTAGGCCGTCCTTAAAACACTTAGTATTTTGAAGGGGAAGAAAGTGACTTATAAAAACAACAAAGTTATTTAGTTTTACTTGGCTACAAATTACATTCAGTTTTTTGCTTCCTGCTTTAAATCAGCCACTCACACAAAGCAAAATATCCATGGAAGTCATACACATGGTGTAAAAGCTTAAAAGAATGATACTTCAAGAAACAGATCATAATAAAACTATGTCAGTGCAAGTCTATAGAGATTTTATGATCTCCAGACTAAACAAAACTGACAGTACAAGTTGAAGACAAAATTATTAAAGCATTCATCATCCAAGCATTGTACTATATAAACCAAAAAGAAGAAATTCAGTACATAAATAATCAGAATCTAATAATCTAATTTTAGATCAGATATTAGGAGGCGCTACTTCACAGTCAGGGCGGCTAGGGCCTGGAACCAGCTTCCAGGTGAAGTGGTACAGGCTCCTAGCCTGGGGATTTTTAAGAG
>JAGPOW010000304.1:82534203-82585545 GCA_030014935.1 Caiman crocodilus | reverse complement strand
TCATCTGACCCCGGTGCTCTTTCCTGCCAAGGCAGGGGGTCGGACTAGATGATCTGCCCAGGTCCCTTCCGACTCTAGATACTATGATACTATGATAGAAATGATATCCATACATAGAGGGGATATAAATTTGGATATTAAATTACTATTGTTCTTTACCTTATTATTTTGCTAGGCATTGAATTACACGTTTTTTCTCTCTGAATGATGGGAAATCTATTAGCCACACAATGGGAAATTTAGCCACACAATATTATATATAAGAGATAAACAACTTTTGAAAACATTTACATTAGTATACTGTTTCACACAATTTGGTGAAGGACTGCATACAGCATATGTAACAACGTCTACTGTCTTGTGCTTTACAACTCTCTTGTAGAAGAACCTATTTTAATGCTCAGCCATTGCAAAAGCTGAGTTAAATCATGCAGAGACCAACACACTTGTATACGCTATGATGCTCTCTCAGTTGAACAAAGGAGGTATTAAATGGGGATCCAGTACAACCATGCAGGTCCTCTACTAGACAACTACTCAAAGCCCTTCCCCACTCCCACCCTCCAGAAGTATTGTGGTACTCTTATTTGAGTCCTGCCTACAGTGCTATCCTGCATTACATTAAGATACGATCACTTGCCATGGATCTCTTGATACAAACTTTAGGGATTAACAAAACAGTTCCCTAGCGAGCCTAATCCATAGATGATCCCTTAATCTACCTTTGCAAATGTCACAAGCATATGTGTATTATAATGGTATTTAGGTTAAATTTAACTATAGGTGAAGTCATTTTCCCTGACCTACTGTATTTTCTTGCCTGCGAGCCTGGGTAGGACTCCAACTATACCACCACTTCTGTTTGGGGAACAATGAGCAGAAGAAAAATGATAACCCTGCCATTTTTTACATTTAGCTATAGTATTTCACAGCTTTAAGCCCTGTCAACCAAACAAGCTGTCGATTTTTGGATCACAGGATTATATCATGACATGACTCATTATGGTTCCAGGCAGCCTTGATTTGACCATAATCTAGTAACTCTGGCTGTTGCTCTGAACACAGCAGTAAATCAATCCGTGTTGTCTTACAGATGACTTAGCACGAATTACCTGACAGTACTTGCTAGGTCTAAAAGGATGGTACAGGAGGGTGTAAAGTATCTGCTGTGGTGATACATATATTGTGAATACCAGCATCAGTTGCATAAAATGAGCAGTTGGCCCATGTGTGCTCCTTCTTTAACCTCTTTCTTAAATTTCTGGAGAAGGGTTTTTTTTCTATGTACACATAAATCAGTATCATGTAGCATTTGAAGTGACGAGTAACAATAACTTTTCTCCAGGTCACTGTCTGAACTGCCCTATTTACAGTCCACTTATTTTTCTATGCTCATAACTAAATGGAGTTATAGCCTGACAGCTCAAAGGCGATAATGGTAAAAGGAAGAGTTGGGAGTTTTTTCTAGGAGGGCTGTACAATATATGAAATAACCACTGCACTAATATATTGCACAAGAGACTATATAACACAAGGTACTAGTAATGTCCAGGCTAAGAGACTGCATTCAGGATAGTGAGATGTACGTGCCTAACTGCCCAAATTACTTCTGAAAATTTCACTACAGGATAATAATGACTGTTGAAATAATGGATTATGAGAAATTAGCCTTCTTATTTCAATTCTTCATGTACATGTACAGGTATTAAATATCAAGGACAGTGATTGGCACAACGTTTTGCAGTGTCAAAGGAACTGCCCATTGATTGTTACCATCTCACCTACAGGTTTACAGGTAAAGCACACAAATTGTGCCTAGGAAGACTGTATTGCCACAGTTTGTAACTAGAGAACATCAGTACTGTCACCCTACAGCTACGTAAAACTTCACAACCTCCACATCTCCAAACTTCATGTTGATCTCACGACACAGGGCACATCCAACACAAGATGCGAACTGCAGAGTAGCTCAATAATACTACACATTAGCATGTCACAACACCAACAGTGTTATTATGCTAATGAGCAGTATTATATCAGCCTACTGCACAGTAGCATCACTTAAAAGGCGTTCACCAGTAAATACTGCACAGTAACTCTATTTAACACACATTTATTTACTACTTGATTATAGAAGTACTAAATAAATGCACAGTAACCACTTCACAGCAGCATCTTGTATAGCTGTGCCCACAGAACACAATTTTCTTTTTTCAAAAATTATAACTGTATAATGAGTAAAAAGCAATTTGTGAAACAAGATAGAGAATAAGGATTGAAACAGAGAGGACAACAGTTACAGACAGGCAAACCAGAGCTGGAAAAACCTGAACCAACTCATGCTATAGCAATGAAAACCCCTTAACTGTTGTTTGCACTTTGGAAAGGAATGAGCTAATGTTATAAAGCCAATGCCTGAGAAATACCCAGGCTGACTTGACAAAGAGTTCTACTTATTCACTTCTCAGGATTAGCCTCTTAGTTTGTAGAAACAGAAGAGCAGAAAAAGGGGCTTCAGTCTCTAAACTACTTGTAGCTACATTGTTCTTCTTTTGATAGTTTAAATCACTGGATTAGACCATCAGCTATTCTCTTTTTATTTCAGGCAACCTCCATATAAGGTGTCCAGGTAGCCTGGACTGCGCAGAGTATTAGGCAGTCACTATTTGAAAGGAAACACCTTGAATGCCTAATAAGAAGTTTTTGAGATTCTAAAATGCAAGAATGGCTTGTAAAATAAATAGCTAACTAGCCGATGCCTCTGCTCTAACCCTTAAGTAAGGTTCTACTCTTCCCCTTCAATTGAAGGAGTATAATGTTTTATTCACAAATTATAAAATCTATGTAAGTAAGAGGAATCCTACCCGCTGTCATCTTGGAATTAGTCAAAAGCCAACAAAAGCTGTAAAGGGCCCAGCAAATACTTCAAGAGATAACCATCTGCATCTGCTTGTTAGATTTTATTTAAGAAGCCCCAAGTTAAACATGCAGTCAGGATCCTGATTTATTCTAGATGCATTATCTTCAGAGTCAGGTCAGCACAGAGACAGCAGAGAGAAGCAGGAATGCAAAGGGTAGGAAAGATGACAAAAATGTCCAGTATGGACTGTCATATACAGTGAGAAAACAGTGAGAAAAAGGTCACTAATGTTTACATTATTCCTCCTTTTCCCTCCTCCTAAAATATTACAAGGAACCTTTCCTTTGAACTGCTTTGATCCTGCACTGCAATATGACTAAAGGATCCAATTTGTAGATGGTATAAATCCTCATAGCACTGCAGAAGTCAGTTTTCACAGAGTGAGAATCTGATCCCAAGCATTTAGCTCAGCCTGATCTTCTGGCTCTATCCCAGGAGCTAGCCTTCAATATCTAAACCAACCTGGTATCACTACAGTAGAGATGCTGTAGCTATCTAATGGACCGCTGAAAGATGTCAGAGGTTAGGAAGTGCTCTAAGAGCATCTCTTTATTCCAGCTTGCTCTATTGCATCTTTTGGCCAGTGAAGACCAAATGTATTTCCCCTAGCTTATTGTTTGAGTGCTGGAAGACTGTAAGATTTTTATTACCTTTGAGTCACTCAAGACACATCACTATCCTGCTCCCTGCACTCCCCAATGCCAAACAAAGCTGGGACTCAAGGTATTTAATTTCTCTCATTTGCTAATGAATACACAGACTAAAAAGTATTTTGTGCCATTTGTATAATCATGCTGAGTTCCTGCTCCATCAGATTACCACAATATATGGGAACACTAACCCTCTGTGTGAAAAACAGTGCAGTACTTAGCTTGGGAAGAAAGCATCACATGAAAGTAATTAATAACCATTTAGACTGTCCATTGACAATAAGGAATATACTTTGTCCTTCTGTGGGTTCTTTGATCCTAGCACGTCAAAGCATTTTGCAAACATTCATTAATTTAAGGCTTATATTCCCCTTTGGAAATCTGTATTATTACATCACCATTGCATGAAAGAGGAAACAGAGGCACCAACAAGTGTCAGTACAGTCACAACAGTCAAAATACTCTGATCTGATTAACCTCTACAATGACTAGAGGAGTGGACAGATTTTATGGTCTTTGCTGGTTGTCTATTTAGAGAAGACTTGTCTGTTAAGACGGTATCAGCATTGAGTCCAAGCCAGACTGCCTAATAGCAAAAACCAGGACAAAGTGGAACTGTAACTATATACCCTTGAACAGTAGATCATAGTTTGAAAGGGCTGAAAGGAAATTATATTTAACGGGCAAGAAAAATATTCCAATGAGTGGCTATTTCACACTTTAAAACTCAATATACCTTAATTTCAAAAGGTTGAACCTTAGCCTTCACCAAACCAAAAGCTAGTAACTACAATATAACGCCCCCCCCCTCATTATAAGCCACTTTTCCATACTTACTCTAAAATTTAGCTTTCACAAAAGTGAAGAAAAAGTAACAGTCTGCAGCTAGGCATAGCAGCCATATTCTTCTGCTCTACACTGTCCTGTCTTGTTCTGCCACTGCTATTCCAGCCTTAGGTTTCCTGATCAGGGCTTTGCCAAGCACACCTAACCCTCATGGAAGTTCACTAGGGACTAGGTTTAGATCAGGGATGTAGGCTGTTGCAGCTGTGTTGGTCTAAGGACATAGGCAGACAAGGTTCTTTGGGTAAATCCAATGTCTTTTATTAGATCAATTCTGAGTTAAAAGATAATTGGATTTATGCAGTGAACTCTGTCCACCTAGATTAGATCAGAAACTCTCTACTCTTATTTGTGACCTAAGTTAGAACCCAAGTTCAGACTGCTAGAGGTGAAAGGTACAGATATTAACTTCTATGAACAAGCAACCTCAAGTCTTTCTTTCTCCTTTATTCCTTTCCCTTCGATAAAGGCCTGAACTGCTAACAACAAAACTTAATGAACTTTCCTCTTGTTGTTATCATTGTTTTGACACTCGCATTGTTTTGATCAGTGCTTTAAAACAGGTGCAGCATGTTTTACAATTTTTCTAACTCTTGTTCTATTGACATCAGAAGTCTGGTGAGATAGTTTGCAGTACTGACTTTCAAAGTGAGCTTGCATGAAAGCTCCACTGAGCTGGTTTTACTCACTGCCTCAGGCCTGCTTAGGTTTAGTGTTAAGGCAGTCGGATGTTGAAAACAACATTCACATTCATCTCATTAAACAGAAAGAGCAGAAGAAAAGCTCTGCTTGTTTTGTTTTTCCTCCAGCTAGTACAAACACACAGCACGTTCTTCTGTTTACTACTTACAACAGAAGAGATTTCAAAGAGTGTTTCTGCTCTGACTTTAAGAGAAAGAGTTCTCTTCTTTGACAAGCAAACAGATTATAGGGCAGTCTTGGACAAATCTTCTGTGCCTCCCTTGCTTTGTTTATAAAAAACAATCTGCACAGCCTTATTGCCATAGGGGTGCTGCACAACTTACCATTGACAAGATTCACCAGGAAAGGGGAGCTAAAATCAGCGCAAGTGTAATGTATCACAATCCTGATCTTCAAACAGGCTTAGGAGAAAAATGGTAGCAGCTGTGCATGATGACCACTTTTAAATACCAGAAGGCTTTTATTGCCTTTGCTATATAAAGATTTTTTCTCCTTTTTTTCTTTTTAAATTCTGCCGGCTTAATAGCTAAATCCTGAAGTCTTTATGCGTGTTAGTTACACTCTGACGGATTTCACTGGGATTTTATCCTAAGTGAGGATCGCTAATAAAGACTGCAAGATTCGGCCAATGTGTTTATACTTGCGCTTGCTTTCTGTCTATTAGGACACCTCACTTTAAGGCTGGGTACAGACATTTGGGGAGGTCAGGGAGAGATTAGATGGAGTTAAAAATGGCTATCAGATCTAAGGTAAGTCAGGATGGGATGGGGGGGACAGACTGGAGGGGTCCGCAGGTGGTTCGAGGAACAGGTAGAACCTATAGCATGGGTTGCGGGGTCATGTAAGAGCAGCAAGAGGGATAGAAGGGATTGGTGAGGGACAAGAGGGGTCTTCAGGAAAGACTGGGGGAGCTTGTGAGGTCTGCAGGGGAAATAGAGGAACAAGCAGAACTCACAGGAGGGATGGGGGAGGCAGGATTGGAGGAATTGAGGGAGCAGGTGACCTCTACATGGGAGGGCAAGCAGGATCTGTGGGGAGAATTGGGGGGCCAAGTGGAGAGACTGGGGGGCAGATGGGGTCCACAGGGTGTTGATGGGGTTTGTACATTTCTGGGGGGGTGGGGTCAGTGTTGGGTCTGGGAGTTGGGGATTCTAGCTTCTTGCTTTGAGTTTGCAACCTGGTCTTCGTGGCAATGCAACTTCCCCCTCTCACCCCGGTTCAACACTACCTCCCCCTCTCAGTTATTTTCAGAATGCAAGGGGGGAAAGTGAGCAGAGAGAGAGAATTCTTGGGTTCTCCAGTCAGCACTGGAGGGTGGTGTGGTTAGACTGGCTTGTCCCCCTGCCACCTCAGGGAGGGCTTCCAGTCCACCTGCCCCACCCTCCAGCACCAGCTGAAAAAATTCCAGATCAAACTCCCTCTGCTTCCTTCCCCCTCTCTCATTCGGAAAACAGTGACAGGCTGGGAGCTGTGCAGACACAAGTTACAGAACACGGTCGGCTCTGAAGCATTTCATCTGAATTGTCATGCAATGAGAGTTCAGATTTTCACAGGATCAGGTCCTTTTAAAATGGTCTGAAACCATCCACTTCTGTTTGGTCACAACTGTACACCACTTTCTGGGGCCAGATCAGGTGAATTGTCACTTCTGTCTGCGCTGTAAATTAGATCAGGTGGCCATTGTTAACGCAATCTAACCTCCCTGAACGTCTGTATGCACCCTAAAGGAACAATACAAATTAGCTTGGGGTGCAAAATGTAGACTTTGGGCATAATGTCCAAGTGATTTAAAAGCTGAAACTGTATTTCTGAACAACAGAAACGCTTACAAAAATTCTGCCTTTGTTTAATAAAAAGGAGGGAAGGAGTTTTGCAGAACCTATTAAAAGTATTATAACCATTTTTATTTCAATAAACATTGGGATTTTTTAACTTATTTTAAAATAGTACTAAAATGCCTGTGTACTGATACACAGTAAAGTATTTACACACGACACAGACTGATCTATTTTAATTGCCAAAAGCTAAGTGAAATATGAAGAGTAAAAACAGCACAACAGATTAGATACTTTGGAGTTTCTTAAAAATAATTTAAGATGATAGTAGCAAATTTATATGAATTTGGTTTTTAAATGAGTGCTATACTGAAAACATCTCTCCCAAAAGAAAAGAACACCCATTCAAGTGTCCCTTGTAAAATATGCTGCAATTTGTTTCTGAAGTGTCATGAAACTGAGAGAACCATGGCCTTTTTATTTATACTTCCAACAATATATCTATGAACAGGGCAAGTGCTAATCTTTCCTGTAATTACTGTAACTAGAGGAAGGACAAAGCTTAAAATGGAAAAAATTGAAATTAATATGATAAAACACATTTTCTTGTAATATTTATTAACATTCAGTAGGATTAGATGGGTATATCAGAAAGCCCAAAACATCATGCTGTTTTGTACACTAAAGAGACAGGTAATAGGGGTCTTCTGTGGTTAAAAACAGGATTAAAAGAAAACAAGTCAGAATTGACCCATGAATCACATTCATTAGCATTTCATGGGGTTTTGGATGACAGCACACACCCTTTTAGGTTCTAGAACATCTGGATTAAAGATGTCAGAGAGACTTTTATTTTACTTCATATACTCCAGTATTAGAAACACACGTGCTTTGCTACAGCATTTTCATGACCTGCAATGTGAATAGTTAAAAAGAGTGGCTCATTTCATGTTATTTTCACAGTCTTGAAAAAAATGCAGCAGCGTCATGTCTCACTGTTCAATTTTGTACAAAATAGGTTTACCATATCATCTGAAAATACAGAAACCTGTTAGGTTTGCCACACAGTATTTCACATAATAAACAGTACTAGCTAGATTTAATCAGATTAAATTCCTATCTTGTTGTCAACAGTGCATACAGTAACTACACAGTTCTAACTTCTTGCCTTGCATAGTCTGGCTTTATTGATAACTTAACAGTAACAATAAAACTTCATCCAAAACTTGACTATTCTTAGGGTTTTCGCTGCAAAGCTGCTTCTAGTGCAGGACCAATTTGTTTTACTTTAAAGGGATATGCCAAACCCTCTTATATCCTGATTACTTCTAACTAAACCTGTCTGCCAAAATGTCTTATTAGTTTACATTTACAGAGTTCCTTTTCTGTTTTAGGGTGACTGAACAGAGAAGTCCTTGATAACCTGTTACACCAGGACAATAAAACCCAGTTTAACTTTAATGACTTCAGCCCAGCTTCATCACACTGACAGTTTCGCAGAATGAAATGGAAATCTAAGGGTCAAAGTTCTCTCTGGCCTATACCCTGCTTCCCCTTGCATGTAAGCAATGGTGTACAATGTTATGCAAATACACATGGCTCATACCTTTTGAAGTTGCAAACATCTGGGTGCATGCTTTAAAAAAGAGGTTTGTAAGTATTCAGAGCCCTAGCATATTTGTTTGAACAGGTGTTGTGGGTATAAATTCTAACACTTGAACATGCAGATATTACAAATGTCCAAGTGGATGCAAATGTTGCACATACACAACTAAAAGCCAGCAAGTGTCACTCTGGGGAAAACCTACCTAATACAACATGGACATGACAAGATCCCTAGGTCAGTGAAACCACCCAAGTCCTGTGCTAGGGTACAGGAAGAATTTGAATATCCTACAGACTGTAGACTCGGCTCTGTGCTCCCTCTGCCTTAGAAAACATCTGAAGGGAAGGGAGGCCAAAGAAGAGATGAGGAATGGCCAGTATGCAATTATAACCATGTGGCCCAGGACTAAGACTATTGTACAGGCTGAGTGCAAGGATGACAGCCCCCAGGCAGCAGAGAGGACATTAAGTTCCCTCTTAAACTGATTAGCAGCCCACTGATGGTAAAGCTGTAAGAACAGTCCTAATGCTTTTCCATTCTGTTTACTTTATTGATTACATTTGCTGATCTGCAAACTGCAGCTATTATCCCCAAAATACACATCTCTTGATAACAGACAGCCTTTCTGAGCCCTTGTGAAGCCAATAGCTTATTAAAATTAATGAGACACTGTATGAACCCTCCAATTTGTTTGGTTCAGATAACCAGAAAGCAGTTTGAATAAATAGCACACATTACAAGGTAATTTCTTTGTTGAACACATGGGTCCTACAAATGGATCTGAGCAGAGTACCACGATTATCCACTGAAGTATAAAATTGATCTTAAAATATTTGACATTAAACTCAAAAACCTAACTTTGAATAGCAAGCGCCAGGAAATTAAAAGGAAGGCTGTTATGCCATTCTTAATTTATATGCAAGCAGAGAGAAATATAAAGTAAAGTGGACTAAAGTTAACGACAGGATGTAGACTTAAAACTGACTCTGGCCTTCCTAAAGTATCTTGTAAGGAAAGGTTATAATTTTTAAAAGTTGAGAAACCAGAATAGCTTGTTTTGGAAACTTAATTCCTTGTTGCTCATGAGTTGGTACTTCAAAGGAATCTACCCATGATGTAAAGCATCACCTCAACTAACTCTCCCACAACAGGTGTATGCGGAAGTACTCAAGGCTAGTAGTGATTTTTTAAGTTTTAGTTTCCTACATCAGGGATGCTCAACCATGGGGCTGGGAATTTGGCAATAGGAGTGGCAATTAACACTACCATGGCTTCCTTGCTGCCAAATTTCTGTGTCTTTGGGGAGTCGCACGGGCTGGGTAATGTGGTCCTGCACATTAGATCATGCCTGTAAGTAGACAGGGGGCACACAGCCAGACTGGGCCAGTGCCCTGATCTTTGGCAGCATAAGGACAGGTGTAGCCAAATTGGGATGGCAGGTGGCCAAATTAGGGCACATGGGATCGGGTCCATGGACTGACCCTACACAGGAATACAGTCCATGGACGAACCCTGTCCAACTCATCTGGTCTGCAGGGCCAGAAGCTTGGGTGACACTGTCCTATAGAACCTGCAGTACTACCAACTCTCCAAAATCTGTGAAATATTAAGGTTTGCCCGGTCCATCATGCAGGTGCATTAGTTGTCTCAGAATTACTTAAAAATAATCAGATGGTTAAGTATAGGACAGTTGTGTTTTACAAAGTAGTACTATTGAAAGCATTTTTGCAGTCCTTTGGGACTTTTTAAAACAGTTCAGCATGAATAATGCATAAACCAATTCATCTACACCAGAATTGTAATACAGCTGCCTAAGAAATGCAAGACTGACAATCACATTAGAAGATCCATATAGTCAAATACCCATTATCAGCCAGGAACAGTACCAGCAATGTCAAAGTAAGGTGCAAAAAGTCCTCCAGGTGGGTGTTATTATGGATAGTTTCCTTCTAATCTCCAACAGTTACTGCTTTTACATCCTGAAACATAGTTTTTTGTTATGCCTTTTAAAAGTCTTATTTTTAATTAAGAAATTTACAGTAGAATAGGTGGCATTCACACACTAAAAATGAATGTTTCCAAATTTAGTATCTCTCTCTTTGTCTTAGTAAGTCACCCAAAGTATATTCAAAATAAAACCACTCTAATATATAATGTTAGAAAAGCCCCCAAAACTCCTCTAAAATTGTGAAATTTTAAAGTATATCGTGTAAATTTAACATAAGCAAGGTAGGCTCCTATTCCCTGCACTTAGTTCTGGCTGAAACTCATGACATCTTTCCAAACCACATGATAGCACCTAAAAAAAAAGATACAACCTAGCATTGTTTAGTGATTTCTCACTGTTTTAAGGTGCTTGCCAATCTTCTTTACCTTGCCAGCTCTAACTGGTTATGCAAAATTTATACCACCACACCCAGACTCCATCTGGGAATCAAGTCCTTAAAGGAATAGTTCCCATTATGTCATCTAAGATAGCTTTTCTCAACTGTGGGTCACAAGAATATATGAAAGGGTTACAAACAAACTTTAAAAATAGATTCGCCTTTAAAGGAGAAAAATGTGGGAAACCGTACTTTTCCCTCGCAGAGTGGCAGATTTGCAGCCTGGATGGGACTGCTTGGGGCCTCCCTTGCCCACCCCACATACTGGGGGGTTGGGGCTGACCACTGATGTTTACAAATGAGTCTTAGTACAAAAAGGGTTGAGAACCACTGACCTTGGAGACTTTGCTGCATAGTTAGACACACCTGAAGAATGCTGACCTCAGATAGCAAATGTGATGATTTTAGAGAGATTAGATTAACTGGCCAACTTTGACAGTGTCTTTGAAGCCAAGAGTTCAAATCCCACTCAAATTTCATAAATTCAAGTTAAACTGAGCCCCAAGCAGCCCTAGAGTCTGATTTTCCTCAGACCTAAATGATATGAAACCAGAAATCAAAACAGACCCTTAATATGTACAAGAATTTTGGAAACAATTTTAAATTAAGGTCTAATTTGCTTAGCATGCACATTATCAGCCTTAGTATAAGTTTTGGGTTTTTTTTGAAAAAGCAAGAATTTGTCCCCATATCCCAGTTTAATAGAAGTGGAAAATAACTTAAGAGATCACCCTGGTTTATCCCTTTACCACAGTTCTCAACAAGTGACAGTTGCACACTGGCGTATTACAAGATCCTTTTATGGTTATGTGACATTTTTATGTGACATTTCACGCAAATATTAGCACTATTAGACATGCAAAAACCTAACCTAGTCACATTTCATAAAATAAACCCAGGGATTTCAAATAGTGTCATAGTGTCAAAACCATTCTGATCTGCTGTGGTCTTTCTGAGTTCTTTCCAACAAAAGACTGTTCTATTATTTTTTTGGTAGTCCAGAAACAAGTGAAAGCTAAGAGCTGGCAATTTGAGGGCTGCCTTAGGCCTAAAAAGTTTGAAAACAGCTGCTTTGATGCATGATCCTGACAAGCGGCCATGATCTTGCACGCACAAACTTCCCATAAGCTTCAGTATGAAATATGAGTGTGCAGGGATTCCAGAATCAAACTACAGGAGATGCATGTATTAGCTATCCTGCAAACTGCAGCTAAATTAAGAGACTGTACAGAGAAGACTGATGGCTTTATCCAGTTAGTAGAAACCGAGGCACAGCATTCTTGATCTTTTATCATCTTGATGGCTTTTTCAAATATTTATCATTTAATTTCATCATTTACATCTATGCTTTTGTTTCTCTGTAGCCAGCTTCTACATTTATATTTAGTTTATCTTTGAAAATTGTCCACTAGTCACATCAAACTGCAGATACCTCCACTGGTGAGCCTTACAGACGCTTGTATTGACACAAGGTTAGAATGGTCTAGGAAATGTTCAAAAGGCAAGACTTTTTTGTGATATCTTTTATTGGACTAACTGTATAGTTGGGAGAGGTATTAGACAAACCTTTGGGCATCTGGTGCCCTTCCTCAGGTCTGAAGGAGCAGCAGATGCAGGCTGAGCTAAATATTACAGAAAAGACTCAATGTAAATATAAACAGTCTGCTTGGAGGGATGGAGGAGGGGCTGTGAACTATGAATGAAGAGATGAAAACAGGGACTCATAAGACAAAAGAAGCTCAGTAGAATCTAGTTAGTGACAGAGCAAGACCATTGAGATGGGGGTAGTTATTACCTGGGAAGCACAGGGATATGATTAGCAGTGTTTGCAAGGTTGTAATGAGACACAACACCACTGTGTATATTAAGTCCAGATTTTTTACTGTCCACTATAGCTATGAATTTCTGTTCCCAGGCATGTATTCTGAAAGTGCCCTGTAAATTTTGTGACAGAATAACTACTCCCTAACCTCACCATCCTTGTGCACAAAGGGAATTTACTAAACCTGTACTGACACCACAATAGGTGTGAACTGCTTTAGCATATGGATTATCTTCCTTGATGTTTCCCCATTGGGAATTCCTGGATACATGAAAGGACCCTTTTTCTACACCAGTGCTTTTATAGTGAAGTCTTCCAGACTGCTGAACACAGTGAGCCAAATTTTGGGGGGGTATTATTGTAAATATGATGGAGTCCTCTTGCTTTCAATGGATGTTCTCCATCTTTTTACTAACATGACCAAAAGCAGAATATGGCTTAGTGGCTAAGATGCTCCTAGGGAAAGAAAATTTGACTGTAGTTGCTTGAAAACAAAGGGATCTATTGGTTATAGATGAATTTTTCCCAGTGTTTATTTTATCCAAATTCATAAAGCAGGGAATCTGGCTACCTCTTAATTTGTACGCAATATTACATGATCTTTAACAGTGTGACAAGTACTGTATTCATTTGCAGCCCTACAGAGAGGGTACCATTTTACAGGCATTTTGCATTAAGCCAAATACTATTCAGAGACAGTGAGTAGTTACATGAATAAAAAGCAATTTACAACCAACAACCTATCACAAAAATTCTATCCCAAAGTATTTACATATGTAGCAAGCCATTCTAAAGCATTTACAGATCTTGAAAACCCTGCATGCAAGTTGGTACTAGAAATGTCTTCTCCATAATAAAGAATACAAAGTTTTGAGAGACTGGATTAATTTCTGTGGAAAATACAGGCTGGACTGTACCTAGTGTTCTTAATGAGAGATTTATGTGAATAAGAAATGTATGACCAGGCCATGTATCTTGTGAAATTGCATGGAGTTAGAGATTTGCTTAACATTCAAACTCCAAGGAGGAATTAGAAAACATCCTGACATAAATGTAAAACTGTATTATAAAGCCAAAAAGGGCTATTAGGATCATCCAGTATAACTTCCTGAATAATAAACAAAGACTTTCCAATCTCCCAATGAAATCTGAATGGAACGTGAATTACGTATTATATCAAATAAATATAAGATATGATATAATACATGATAAATGTTCAACATGCCTCATCTGCAGAAGTTCTCCATTAACACATTTTTGTTACAGAAGGAAAGTCAAGAGGGCAGAAGCATTGTCTGAATGAGGAGAGGTATGAATAAAGTATGCTATCACTACCCAACATTCAGCTCTTGATCTACCCAGATGAAGACATCCTTTTAAGTCATTTATCTCAACACCTCTTTGTGTTGAAACTGCAAGGGTTGGAGTTTAGAAGATTTCCTGACTTTTACATTTCAGGTCAGGTATTAAGACAGCACACTGTCAAATTGAAATAAATGCGCACAAAAGCACATTATAATCTTCAAGCATAACAAAAATAAATATAGTTGTTTAAAGAGTGATCAGCAAGAGAAGCAACAAAAAGGAGAAAGAAACCAGCCTTTTCCATGGCCAATCACTGCTTAGTATTCAACTACATGAGTGTTATCATAGCTGACCACTTGGCATTTTGAATATTTATAATGATTTCCTTGCATAGCTGTTTATGTTTCCATCTAACACCAGGCTCCATTCATTCACTCATTGCTGGTCTTCCAATAGCAGATTTCTCTTCAGGCAAAGGGACTTTATAAATCAGCAATAGTGTGAATTAATACTCCCTTCTGCCTCCCTCTCTCTTCTTTATCTAACACAGAAACTGCATGACAGAAGTACTGAGCAGATCATAGACAGCTAGAGCACAAGCTTTTCTCTGTGGAACCGCAATGTGAAATATTTCACTCCAGACAACGTGGACAGGGAGTGGAAGAGTAACTACAAATCCCCTCATGATTCACATAGGATTATCAGTTTTTGTTTTGGCAGCTAACAAAATATGCTAGGCTCTTTCCTAAAACCTCTGCAGTTGCTTCACCAAAGAGTTAAGGGTTTTAAAAACAGGCAAGTGTGTGCACATATTCACTTGATGCAATTTACTGCAATGGATTTCACCAGTGCCAAAGTAGCATTCCAAAAAAGCCATCGTGTTTTACAGACAATTCCACGTTTTCAGAGTATTTGCTGTATGCCTCTCCCACACATTAGACAAAGTCCTGCCAGTAGTTGATAGAGGCACCTATAGGGGAAGAAGGCATGGAGCTATGCTGGCTCGCATCTCCTGCCTAGCTAAGGTGATGTACAAAGAAAATGCATTGATGGGCAATTTGCTAATGCATGGGGTAATGGGCATGAAGCTGCATAAGTCTTGTTCCCTACTGCACCTCTATAGCGCAAGGCAGGTTTGGTCCTCCCCCCTCATCCTTTTTTCCCTATGTAAGGCAAAAATGACAGAAAACCTTGTAGTGTAAACAATTCTTCTTTTTTTTTTTTTTAAACTAAATGACTGAAAGTTTTCTAGAAAACTTTGGTTGCTCTTAAGTATGTCATCCTATGGTACAAGTGGAAACACTGCAGCTTCCCTGCAGAGCTATCAAAATCTTAAACCTTTGTCTGGAGGGAAAATGCTGAGATTCCTCTGCTATCTGCTTATTTGCTTAACTGCTTAAAAACGGTCTCCTTTTTAAATCAGATTATAGAGGTAAGCATCTTAATGCTCTGCTATTCCAATTATTCCAGTACTATCCTATAATCCTCATTTTGGTGGGTTAAGTGCAGTTTGTTATAGTTTACATTTACTCATTATACAGCATGCCCTCCACAGCAGCAGAGCCTAAATAACACATTTGATCGTTTTTTGGAGGGGGGTGGGGGTTGCCTTCTTTATTGGCTAGAAAATCCACTTCAAATTTGTTTTCCTTCTATAGTCCATGTGAGGAACAGCCTACTTAAAATCACTAAGTCTGCCCCCACAAAACTCAACATCAGTCATTATAGGATACTGGCAGGCTCTTCGTCAGACGAAAATGAGCTGTGTGTGTGGCATATGGATTTTTTTTTAAATGAAAATACAGTTCAAAGTTTGCTAATGCAACTTTCCCCTAATGCACTTGGGGAGTACACATACTCTCTCCTCTCTGATATGTTTATTTTCTCAAAGGGCAGCTGGCAGGAAGTTTAATTACAGTTTCACATGTGATTTTTTAAAAATCTGTTAATATCATACAGATTTGTATTCCGCTGCCATCACACCTCGTGTCACAATTTACACCTGTGCTGCCCATAATAGTCCATCATTCTGATCTGGCAGAGTTTTATACCACCTTTGCACAGGTATCAACTGCTACACCACAGGGCAAGCTAAGAAATGGGCCTGGGGTACCTATTTATTTTGAAGGAAAGAACACATTTAGCCAACCTTAGGGTAACATAGACATAACTGGGGCTTACCATTAGCATTTTTCCCACAGATGAGATGCTCATAGGGTTGTAGTACTCCCCAAAGCTCAGCATCATTGTTGATGACCATCTCTAGCACTTCAGCAGAGATCTCACCTCCTCCTCCTCCTCCTCCGTCTGGGCTCTGACTTGCCAGCACCCTGACCCTGATCTCTTCCACCAGGTTCTCCATGCAGGCTGTCAAGGAGATGGCAGCATACTCATGGATCCTAACCGAGATCCTAGTGTCCACCATCCACCTGAAAAACCTCCCGACAGAGAAGGTGAGACCGCAGCGAGCTGACTTGCCTGTCCTCAGCCCGTCTCCAGCGCTCATGCTGTAGAGTGAAAGGGCCTTGACGGTCGCCAGGACGCAACTTTCGGACAACGACCAGCTCTGGATGAGCTTGATGGCGCTTTGCACCTCGAACCTGGTGCATTTGGAGTGCATCACGCTCAGGCGCTGGGCCTCCCTGGACACCCTGATCAGCGCCCTCCTCAGCAACTGCGACAGCCTCCTGACTGCTTCCTGAGAAAAGCTCCTGGGGTTGCCTTCCCCCTTCCCCTTGCGGAGGATCTCCCCCACGTCTTCATCTGCCCAAGGGTATTCCTCGAGATCTGGCAGCTTCGGACACTTGGCGAAGAGATCTGCCACCTCGGGGTCTTCGGGCAGGACGGTGTTCACGGTATCCCAGCTGTTATTCCTACTGTTCATGGAGCCGGAGTAGCACCACCAGTTGCCTCGGTGCTGGGCCGACGGGAAGGCTTGGGAGATGGACTTGGAGGAAGAGAGGCTGAGGGACCTGCAAGAATCCCCTGCCCCATAACCAGAGTCCAAGGTGAGATCCTCCAGGGTCTTCAGAGTAGAGCTGTACGTCCCAGCCATAGGAAACAACGGTGATCCTCCCGGCCACGGCCAAGACCAACGACGGAAGGAGAGGGAAGGAGCAGGTCCCTGCCGCCACTGGCACCTTCAAGGAGGAAGCTCAGCTGGGGCAGGCTGGATGTCGGGGCGGGGCGTGAGGCACCGCCTCCATTACCGGCCAGGCGAGGGTGTGTCGCGGCGGCCGCGGGGCCGGGCTGCCCGGCGTGTGGCGGGGCAAAGCCGAGCGGGACACCGGCCGCCCGCGATGCTGCCGGCACCTCGTAACCAACTCCCGCCTCGCGCCTCCCCCGGCCATGCAAATGAGCTGCGGCGAGAGGCACCAATCAGACGCTCCGGAGGGGACTGCGCCCGCCAGTCACATCCGAGCCGGGCGGCCGCTATGCAAATCGACACACACAAGCACCCAGCGCTCGCCCCTTCCCAAACCGGAGCGGGTCGGTGCAGCAGCGCCGCCCCCAGGGCGGCTCGGGAAGGGCCGAGTGGAAGCGAGTCTGTCTCGCCTGGCCTGCGGGGTTGGACTAGCAGTTGCTTCGAAGTAAGAAGCTATGAAGTAAACTTGATTAGCTGGTTAGTGTCTGAACCTTAAAGCCAGGATCTCCCTCAGCTTTAATCCTCAGGGCTAGCAGCGTGTCTCCCTGTGGGGAGCCCTGTCATCTGAGGGGTGCACCAGGCCCAGCATCAAATTGCTGAGCCCTAGGGACTATGGCAGCTACGATCCCTAGGGTTGTGGGGTGCAGAGAATCTTGGCTGCTTCGGGGGTGCGGGAAACTGCCCAATGCTGGAGATCTCAGCTGCTGCAGTCCCTAGGGCTCTCGGGTGTGGGATCGTGGCTGCTGTAACCCCTGGGGCTCCAGAGTGCAGGGAAACCCCCCAGGGCTAGAGGGTTGGTGTAGGGGTGATCCTCCTACCCCAGAGTGTGGGGAAACCTCCCACGAAGAGAAGCCCCTCAGCTGGGGTGCCGTGGGAGATGGCTTCCTGCTGGTGCATAGGCAAACTAGGTACATGCCTAGAGCCCTGAGCTGCAGGGGGCCCTGTGTACCTCTTTCTGTGGCAGTGGCGTGAATGGGCCCATCTGCCTTTCCTTCCCCTCTGCCAGCCTCTCCCCCATAGCAGCTGCTTCCCAGTGGCAGATCTGAGCCCCACTCCCCACAGGCAGTAGCACCAGGAAGGGAGTGGGGTCTTGACCAGCTGGGAGCCCATGAGTTTGCTTGCCTTGGGCCTGCTAAAGGATTACTCCAGCCCTGAGGAGGAGATGGGGATCAGGTTCCCTCTGCACCTGCAATAAGGTTCAATGGGATCTAATTCAAGATCCCACAATTGTTCCTCCTGCTATGCACGTGTGGCATGGCAAGAGGCATGATTGTGTGAATTCCACATTAGATCTAGTGCATTTATCTGTAGAGGGGGCCAAAGAAAGATATATCAGCATATTCTTCCTTATTTAAAAAAAACAGCAAAGCAAGCCTTTGGATTGGTAACAGGTCCTTATATGGTTAAAGCTCTTAACAATATTTCAGCTGATTTTACTTAGCATTGGTTCTACTTTCTTGCAAACAAAAACACCAGACCAAAAGCCAAATGGAATCAGAAGCCACTGAATTTACCTATTTATTAGAACATAAAAAAAAAATCACTTCTCATTTTCTATCTGATACACACTGGTGGAGGATGACTATGAGCAGACCACAGGGATCTGCTCAGACACTTAAAACACTCTAGCCACTGTACTATTTACTTCTACTTAGTTTCTTACCATTGGACCTTATCTATTAAAAAGAGGTGTACAGATGAAGTTTATGTTTGTGGTGTTGTTTTTTCCCCCCAAACACAATTCCCCATTTTCCTTTTGTTTCACTGCATAGAAACATTTCCGTTGATCTCCTTCTCTCTCCTACATGAACCCTTTACTTTAGAATTGTAAGTTTCTTGGGAACTTTGCATCTATTTCTTTCTTTGCCTGTGGGGTCTTTAACCTTCCTGTCATAGGTTTTAATCTTTAGTGTCTTCAGTCATTAGTTTTTAATAACCCTGGGGGAGGGGGGGGGGGGTTCTGACATCCAATCCAAAAAAAAATCCAATGGTTCTTTATGCCTCCAGTAGATGGCACTACTAGTTATTCTTTGCAGGTGACGTTTAGCTCAGGATTTCCAAAGTTCAGTTCCAACCTTCAGCTAATTAGTTTTGGGCAAAGAAATCCAAAAATTGCTGGATAAAGTAGATGTTACATTACTTATTTTACCATTAATTTTCTATGCAACTTTTGCCAAGCTAAACTGATGCTTTCAGAAACTGTCACTGAAGTTGAATGTCTCATATTTTGGATGTCCAACCTGACACATTTCCACTTTAATCTGACAGTAACAGTAGAATAGGGGTACCAATGCCTGTTTTGCATGGATATTGTGATGACTGATGTTTATAAAGTGCTTTGAAATCTTCAGATGGATGATGCCCAGAGAGAAACTGTAAGGAAGAGCCTTGTATACAATTTATTTTTTTGGCATGTGTGAAGGGAATAATCTGATGTGGGGCAGTCTCAGAATGTAGGATAGGAAACTGTCTATCTTCTGGATTGTGGTGTACACATAAGAGGTCTAGTCAGATGCACAGGGGCTAAGACGCACCCCTTTTACAGGCAGTGGGGTGCAGGTGCAATCCGGTCCCCTGCATCTGGCCCATGGCTGCCCTGCAGCCTTCTGCACAGGGCCAAGATCTGCCTGTTCTGGCCTACCCACATCCACCCTGGCCCCAGCCAGTATACACAGCTTCCCGGCAGGGCTACCTTCCACACACTCACCTGTCTGCAGGTAGCTGCTCATTGCAGTGGGTGGGCAGAGTGAGTGGAAGGCAGCCAGCAGCTGGAGCCCCATGTACTGGGGCACAAGTCGCCCAGCTTCAGCTTCCCTGGGTCTGGCTGTTGCTTCCCGGCCTTACATGCTACCTGGAGGAGGAAGAGGAGAAACCTCTGGAGGTGGTGGGAGCTAAGTAGTACCTGGACACTGCAGGAGCATCCCCACCAGGAAACTGTGTGTTCTGACCAGGGCTGGACCCATCTGGTGGGAGCGCGGCACAGGCTGTCCTGGAGGCTCGCCTCCATGCGGAGCACTGGGGCAGCCACAGGCCAGATACAGCCAGATACAATTGGTGGCCTGAATCTGGCCAGTGGGCCATATTTTGCCCACCCGTAAGCTACAGACTCAACCTAGGGAGTGTGATGCCAGTGACCATTTTTTCAACTGTGTTCAACAGAGAGATACCGCTATAGTTGTCTCAGTCATTTCTATCCCCTTTGTTTTTATATAATTGTATAAACTGAACATCTTTGAAACCATACACTGAGTTTGCACTGGTTAGCAAACATGCAAATATAGGATCAAATCATTACCTATATAGGTGAATGGCTTATCCCTGTACCTTTAAATCGATTTAATAGATTTTATAGCTGTTTAGGGTCAGAAGGGACCTTAGTAGATCATCAAATCTGACCTGCTGCCCTGGGCAGAAAAAAGCACTGGGGTCAGGTGACCCCAGCCAGGTGCTTGTCCATTCTCCTCTTAAAGACCTCCAAGGTAGGGGAGAGCACCACCTCCTTTGGAAGCCCATTCCAGATTCTGGTAACCCTTACCATAAGGAAGTTCTTCCTGATGTCTAATCTAAATCTGCTCTCTGTCAGTTTGTGACTGTTGTTTCTAGTAACTCCAAGGGGTGCCCTGGTAAATAGAACATCTCCTATTCCTTGCTGTCCCCCCACGATAAATTTATAGATGGCCACTAAATCCCCGCTCAGCCTTCTCTTGCAAAGGCTAAGTATTATATAGTTATGGTTCAACCAGTTGAAGAAGGAGGGATTAATTACAATCTTATTTCTCAGTAGTTGACATTTGAAAGAACTTTTTCTAAGCACTGAATCTCATTGTCATTGCTGTATTCCAACTGAAGCATATAATGTCTCTCTGCTACCTAGTGTACAAACTTTTCCTTTCTGGTTATATTTGAAAACGTGAAGTGCTTTTGCACTACTTAGACTATCAACCATGTTTCATAAAATTGTAAGTCTCTCATTAAATTCATTTTGATTTCCTTGGTTGATAATCACAACAGCTTATATTTGCATTTGTACTACATCCACATTTTTAGTATCTAATGTTAATACAGGTTTCCTCACTTTACGTGGGTTCTGTATGTGCAAATTCGCTCTTATGCAATGACCCTTTTTTTTTATGGTAACATTCACCACCACTGCATGCCTGTGTGTTCCGTTCACTGTTGGTAAGTGCCAAAATTGTCTTGGAAAAGGGGTAGAAATGGGTCTGGGGGTCAGTACAGTCGAGGTCCTGGAATGTATCCCTATTTAATACATTGTAAAGTGGGCTCTCTTTATGCAAATTCAAGTTATTCCCTCTTTTCCAGAAACACATGTACCACATAAAGCGAGAAGAACCTGTACCTAGGTAGAGGCTAAAACAAACTCCACCTGAAACTTGGTCTTTCTTTTGGGAAATGACTGAGCTATTGGTGCATGTTACATCCCTTTCTCTCCACCAGCCCAAGAATGCTGAACTTGACATGAACATTGCAGCTGATAGTATTCAGGATGAAGCTCACTTGAATAGAAAGCAAGGCATTCTTGTTGTAAGCATCCCAGTTTTGGAACTCTCCCCTGCATCATACCTCTGAGCCCCATGCTTCCAGGCAGTTGTCCTGACTGACCATGCCTGCTTCCTTCAACATTCCGAAAAATTCATCTTTCTTTGGAATTCACCTGACTGGAACCGATTGGGGTTCTTAATTCCTTCTTAGACTACCACAATCTTTTCCTCTCTAGTGATATAGGCACTGCCTATGACTCAGATCCATTCAGATCACTGCTACTAAAATGATCTTTCTGGCCTATCCCTAACCATATCACTATAAGCAGATCCAGGATTTTGTAATGTGGGATACAGAAATAACAACCAGCTCTGAACGGGTGGCTGCACCCCCACTCCCAGCTCCCCTCTGTGAGTTGGACAGAGTGGGGAATTTTTTTAAGTCCCCAAATCAGGTAAAAAACCTGTCATCATCCCCTCCCCTGCCCCCAGTATCAGCATATCCACCCCTCTCCTACCATTCCTCCCTGCCTTGCTGCTGCTGTCCTTATCTAATCCAGGTGTGGGGTGAAGGTGTTCCAGAGAGGATCCAGTGGGAACAATGATGGTGGCAGGCAGGTTTCTCTTCTCTACCTGGTCTCTCTGGGTGTTCCCTCCAGTCTGGGAACAAATATGGGGCTGGGCAACCTGCTTGCCACTACTGCTGCCCCCTGCTGAGGTTGGCTGCAGCAGCTTTGGAGGGCCCCCCACACTGGGAAATGGATTGGGAGGGTTGTTGGGGGACAGCCTCCAGAGCTACTGCAGCTGGGGACAGCAGAGGTGGCAGTGGTTTGCTGTTGGGCTGACAGGGAATACCTGGGAGGACTGGACAGAGAAGAGAAACCCCCTGTGCTGCTACTGTTTCCAGCTGTAGTGCAGTAGGAGCTCCTCTGGAGCACTTCCCTAGCCACCTGCAAGCTCTTGAATCAGCCAGGGACAGCAGCACCAGTGGGGAGGGAAAGGGACATGCTACTGAGGACAGAAGGGAACAGAGGAGGAGCTGAGAGCAGGCAGCGAATGGGATTCTTGCCTGCTTTGGGAACTTAAAAAAAGTCCCTGGCTGCTGCTTCCATGGCCTGGTCAAATAATGAGGTGATTCCACACCACTGATCCCTACCCTACCCCTGTATGCCATACCTCCATCTGAGTTTCTCCATTACCTCCCATAAAATTATGCATTTTGTGAAGCTTCTTGTCTTTTCTTTTCAATATTATACATAACTTGGAACCACTCCTACAATATCCATGCCTTGACAATATGGTTTTGCCAGCTACAGACATGCAAATAAAGTACACACACCTATCATGACTTAAGCTCTAAAACACTCACAAGATTATTTTAAATTCAATTAGTTTTTATAATAAATAAAATCTTGGGCTCTTTTTACATCTGATTTTTGAGCCATTAAGGTTCAAGCTTCTTCTACCACAACCAGAGGGAAACTTTTTTTCGTTTAAATGAAAGCTGAGGTTTTCCCATAATCCAGTGTATCTAGGAACTGTTACTTTAAAGAAATTAGGAGATATTTGAGAGCATGAAAGACCTGCTATTACACCTAATAGGGGAATCAAAGCAAGAAACCACCACCACAGCAGTCTAGAATTCATACTTTTGCCACAGTCAATTAAAAATAGGACCTCAGATTTTGAGCAGCGTTCTAAATCTTCAAGTTTTAAGGGCCCAATTCAGCTACAAGAGATGCACCTATATATAAAACTACCATAAGAACCAAAATAAATGAGATAAATGGAAACAAAGGCTGTAGGGCACAAACTGTAAGCCAGCATTCCTTAAACTCCAGTTGATTTATAAGGATGTATGGGCATGTGGGAAAACTAGGATAAGCTGGTTCTTCATGAATCAAATAATCTCCAACCTCATGAACAGTAGATTGGTTTGGCACTAGTATCCTTTGTTGAAGAAAGACTTTTATTTTAGAAACACACAATGAGGCTAAGGAAGCTTCAGCAGTTGGTGTGTGCGCTTCCTGGATGGAATGAAAAGTAACAAATGTTTTTACAAACCCAATCTCAGCTGTGGGGCATGCATGGGTTTTACAGGTCCTGGAATGTGGGGACATTTTGCTGGGCAGTACCCACCCCCAGAGAACATGTAAAGACACCTATAGTTTTTAAAGGTGTGGGATGCAGTTAACCTGAGATCAGGGAAATGCTCCCCACTGTCAAGCTCACCTCACATCCCATCTGCCTCCAGGGGCTGAGAGGGGGCCCGGAGTCCAGGGACTGGTTTTGCCCCCAGCCCAAATGAGTAGGGAACAGCTATGTTCCAGACCCTGGGGCTGCCCCATGCTGGATCTGACACTCCCTGACACTGGATCCTGAGCATCAGAGTGGGTCATGGGCCAGCCCCACCCTGTCACCCATTCAATTTAAGATGGGATACAAACAAGCTAAACAGTTGTTACAAATTATGTGGACTAATTTTGTAAATTGCTTACTGTATGCCTTAAATTGACTTGAACAGATGGCCAGGTTATTATTTAAGGCATGATTAACCTGCTAATCATGTCTTAAATGTAATGTGTATCAGGGGCCCTAGGCATCCAAATTCCACCTAAATCCCATTTAAGACCTAAGAGAATGATTTGAACTTGTTCTTTATTTACTAAAACTGATGCTCATGTTTCATGTTCCCTGACATGTTGTTCTTTCCAACATTTTCTTGTTTTCTTCTTATGTTGTTGTTTTCGTGCAGCATCAGATATCAATTTCTAAATCTATGAGCCACTGTCTAGTATTATTGTTCAATGTGCAGAGTCTATCTGCCCCATAATGAAAGCCCCATCTGGGTATTTGTGAAGATTGCAGCTTTTGATTAAGTGCAATGATTTTTTTGGATGCTACTTTCTCACAGGGGGCTGTCCAAGATGTTCATTTTGTAAAGTGTTGTTTTGAAGCATCCATATACAGACCTCAGTCTGTTCAGCTTGACCCAGGGGTGGTGTGCTGGTCATCTGCCCTGGGGCCCTGCCCCCTAACCCCCGCCCCCCCACTCAGGGCTAGAAAACCCAAAATATTGTATATAGTTTTACCCTCGTATATAGTTTCCTACTTGTAAGTGGGTTTTTTATTGTT
This sequence comes from Caiman crocodilus, assembly GCA_030014935.1. Taxonomy (NCBI): domain Eukaryota; kingdom Metazoa; phylum Chordata; order Crocodylia; family Alligatoridae; genus Caiman; species Caiman crocodilus. The sequence goes on along the minus strand of JAGPOW010000304.1, from coordinate 82,560,759 downwards.
GGTGGGTGGGGAGGGTGGTGGAGGTAGTTTTGTTTGTTGAAGGGGGGAGGGATGGGGGCAGGTGTTGAGAGGATAATCAAGTTTTTCTGTTTCAAGCATGTGCATGTCAGAGTGGTGCTGAGGGTGGGGAGTGTGTGGGCAATAGGGCAGGTGGGCTGGAATGAGGAGTGCAGGAGGAGATGGTCAGGCAGGACCTCCTGCAGCCAGGGCCCTGGACCCTGCTGAGTGAGCATGGCTGTCCTGTAGCCTGGGTGGGAGGCCAGTCCTGCTGGGGCCAGCTGCTGGGCAGTGGACATCTTTGGCAAGAGTGGAGGCAGGGGCAGGGGATGGAGAAGCCCAGGTGCAGGGAGGCAGGGTGGGCAAGGAGGGAGCTGAGCATGCTCTCCCTGTGCTGGGCACATGGTTCCCGGGCAGGGAAGGGGCTGGCCAAGAATCAGTTTCCCAGATGGCAGCCATGTGGTCAGATGCTGAAGCTCCCCCAAAGGCCACAGGGGCACATGGCAGGGCTGCAGGGACTTGGGATTAACTTTAGTGCCTAGTCTCTGTATATGTAGACACCTGCCAAGAATCACTTAATGTGCGTTAGTTTAATGCACATTAAATTTAGTTGCACTTAAATGCATGTGTAGGCGTGCCCTATGTGTGCAAGAAGTGTAGTCTGTTATAAGTCTGAGCACACCGTTAAATACAGTGTTGAGCTTTTTAGTGTGGTGACTTGTGGACCATACAGGAACACAGTATTCTGCTAGGGCATATATCATTGTGAGTGTGGTGGTTTTGAGCACTTTGAAATTGGCACTCCATGTCATGCAAGCTAAATATCTTAAGGCAGCTACCCATGCAGAGACTTTACTGCTGACCTTCTGAATGTGATGTTTACAGGTAAGGGAACTGTCTAGTGTTAGTTCTAGGTAGGTTGGGGTATGGTCATGGGGAAGGACGTGGTTGCCTTCTCTCATATTTAGTGTGCTCTTGGCTTGACAGTTCTCCAGGTGGAAAAGTGATGATACTGATTTATTGATGCTCAACTTTAAGTGCCCCTTGCAGAGATAGTGAAGAGTTCCATGTTAATACTCAGGATTTTTTCCAATTCTGTCATGTCATATCAGTTCCTTGGGCTACTGAGGCAACATTGTCAGCACACATGTATTACTTAGATGTATGTGGGAAGTCTGAGGTATATACATTGAAAAGTACTGGTGTTAGCACTGACCCTTGAGGGACTCCATTCTTCAGAGTGTGTACTCTGTTTATTTCTCCTTGGCTAGTGGTGAGTTTAAATGATCTGCTGGAGATGATGTTCATGATGAAAGCGTGTAGCTTGTAGTTGGGTATCATAGAGTGCAATTTATATTTGAGACCTTGGTGCCATACAGCATCATAGGCAGCTGTAAGGTCAATAAAGACTGCATATGTTTTCCGCCTTATTTCAAATCGATTTTCTATGTCAGATGTAAGTAATGTAACCTAATCAGTGGTACATCATTTTTTCTTCTCATATTTTCTCCTGGCAAACGCCAAAAATTTTACAGTATTTGGTGCTGGCATTGTCTTTCTTATGTAGGAACACAGTATGATGACAGCCACTCAGTGTTACCACAATAGGTACAAGAAGCAACTACAACAACATTCATAAGTGGTTATCAGCTCTTCTTTTTTAAATTTGGGTACAGATGTATACCAGTATACAAATTTATGGTTAGTTACATGTAGAGAAGATTTTTCAGGGACATTTGCAATGATCTGCAACACAACATCCGGCAGTCCTATATTACACTCCTGCTATTACTCCTAAACACATTGAAGCCTCAGGATACAATGTGCTGTCATTTTTATGATAATCCTTATGGCAAAACTGCATTTATTGCAGTAGCCATTCACCAGCTATGCTTTTAATATATAAACACCTCCCATGTGAAGCAATAACTAGAACAAATTATGTATATAGAACATGATGGGTATGTGTCATACTTCCTGAGTCTGGTCAATGATGAAAAAAAATATGTAGTGGTGTTTACAACTTTTGAATTGATAGTTATGAATGACAGAGAGACAGGAAGGGGACTGCTTTCTTGAACCGCAAAAACCTGAAATTTCCAATATGTTCTTGTTTTACATTGGGACAAAGTTAAAACATTTCTTTCTCTTTGAAAAAGAAGGAAAACAAGAGATCTAAGGACACACTAGTGATTACAGGGCTTGTTTGGAATGGGGTAGTCCTAGTTTCAGGGTTCTCATTTGCCCTCAACAGAGCAGAGATTTGACCTAGAGTTTTCTACATGCCAGATAAATGCCCTAATCATTGGGCTGTTGGCTAATCTGGAATAGGTGTTGGTGAGTTGTTGCTCTCTCTAGTTGGAATAGGTGTGGGTGAGTTGTGATCTCTCTCGCTAGAAGTCTTCCACTTTCTGATATAATTATTTACAGAGACAGAGGCTGAATCCATAGCCCATTAGTCACAATGCTCATTTGAACAGAGGAGGAATGAAGTTCAAGGATATTCTTGTAAAATGTTTTAATGTCAGTGAATCAACATTTTTCCAACTCAGAGGGTTTTAGCTTTCTCCTTCCTTCAGGAGAGAAAAAATTCCAAAAACTTACAAAGAAATTTGCAGGAAAGAATGGGAAGATGAGGAGGGCAGGGAGCGCCTCAACTCAGCGACAACTCAAGCCTCTTTGTCTACTGAGCTACCTTTCATCTGACTAATCACCTGGGATCTGGGTTTTCCGTTTCCCACAGGAAGAACAAAGTAAAACGTGGATTTCTCTCCTTACCATAGTAAAATGCAGATTTCTCATCTTAGAGGAGAAACCCATGGATTTTGCAGTTTTGGAACGATCCCTCTGCAGACTGGCAGAGTCCCAGCTTGCAGGGAGGGAGCAGAAGGGTGATCAGGCAGGGCGTATACATACATGGACATGGCCACCAGGCAGCCTGGAGAACAGGTCCAGGAGGTAAGTTGGGGGGGTGGAATTGGGGCCCCCTTACAGAGGGAGGCAGGGAGTTGGGCAGTGTTGGGGCTGCTGCCCACCCGGGCAGAGCATGAGGCGTTGGGGCTGCAATGCATGGCTACAGGCTCCTGGCAGGAAGTGGGAAGGGGCCATGGGCAGCTAGTCCAGGGGGTGGGGGTGGGGCCAGCTCCCTGCCGCCAAGGTGGGGGGGAACCTTTGCCCCCAGCTTTGTGCATAGGGTAGGGGGGGCGGGCTGCCCTCTATAGGCTCTGGCTCCCACCGTGCTGTTGTCTCCCAGGGCCTCTGCCGCCCAGTGAGTGTGACCCAACACTGGAGGGCAGACTGGAGTCACACAGGAAAGCTGTTTGCCACTGTAAGCTCCTCCCTGCCCTGGCAATGTACCCCTGCAGATGGGACTGCAGTGGGGGTGGTGGCACACAGTTGTGTCTCTCACTGCAGCTGTGCACAGGGGACACATCGCCAGAGCAGCGGGGAGCTTGCAGCATCAATGAGATCCATGCGTGTCCCCACTGTTCTCTGCAGTACCAGGTTGCTCCTGCCGGACTGTGGAGGCCCTGGGGGATTGCAGCAGGGTGGGAGCCTGAGCCCTCAGCATGTACCCACCCCCACTCTGCACACAGATCTAGGGAGCACAGGCCCCCCCCCCCCCTTGTCCACTCCCAGGAGTGTGTGCAGCTGTAGGGATCTGCCCACCACCTTCTCCCCCAGCCTGAGCACACAGCAAGCAGGCAGCAGGGGGTGCTGGGCTCCGCTCTGCTGCAGCAGCCTCTGCCTTCTGTTGGGGGCAGGCGGCTATGGACCCAGGTCCCTGGCCCCATAGCCCTGGCAGCTGCAGGTCCCTCTGGCAGGGCTGGGGGTGAGGGGCACCAGCAGGGTTGGGAGGAGGGGTGAGGGACACCAGCAGGGCCAGGGGACTGTAAGGGGGCCTTTAATTTTAATCATGGTCTGTGGGGGGTTTATCAGAGAATTTGAATTTTTTTATCAGGGAAAACCAGGATCCCTGGTAATCACTCATAACCCCAATACTCCCTTCTACAATTTCCTTTTCCTTTTATACATTCCCACGTTGGTTTCCTGAAAATCTAATGAGGTTCTAGGTGCTTCTGAACGCCATTAGATAACTTTGCTTACATAAAAAGAAACTTGGCTTAGGTTCCTAAGCTTTTCTATTCTGGATTTCTTTGTACAGTCTAGCACCCCAGACATACTAATCTACCTGCATCTGTGGATGACTCCCCAAAACATTAGACAATATTATGTCTAATGAAATAATAGATTAATATCATATCAGTATGAAAAGTCCATACATACTAAAGCATGAAGTAACACTGGTAAGCCACTTGATATAATAAACTATCATACTGCAGATGGAAATAATATCCTTAGGAAACAGTGAACTGGATACTGATCAGATGTTTCTCATAGCAGCATGCAAAAGCACCACACTTTGTGTTACTGGTATTCCCTATTGATACAGAGAAGGGCTCACAAAGGTGAGCAAAATAAGTATAAAACTCTAATATGCTATTACCACAGTGTGCCTATCCACATATATCAGATTGGCCACAACAGCTTTTGATTTATGTTATGTAAAATTGTTTATATTTTTCTGCATCGTTTTTCCTGTATGGATTAGAACCTCTTCAATTTGCACTTTAGTGAACTGCAGACTTTATGATCTATATACCAGTTGTGTTCTCCTATCTTTCAAACAAATAACAACAGATGCTGTGAAGAATTTTCACAATAAGAATTATTTTTTAAACGCAGTATATTTCAGCACAGTAGCTAGTAGACTATGAAATATTGTCACTGGTTTTAAACTGCACCTGAAAAAATAAATGAACAAAGAACATTTTCTCATGCATTACCCTTACACTTTTCATTTATGCTTGTTCCCAGTTATGTGAATTAGCAGGATTCTACTGGATCTTTTTCGATGTGAAGAGCCATATAGTGAATGTAAATGTCATTGCATTCTTTGCTACTGCAAGACAAGGATATACATGATTTGTACCCAACAGAGATCTCCATTTGAAAAGCCCAGCTTCATTGCAAGCACAGTGAACTACAGCCAGGCCTTCTTCGACAATTTCCAATGCTCACCTCAGGTTACAGCAGTTTATGTAAAATGAGATGTCAACTGGTGTTGTAACATGGGATCTACACCTGGTCAACAGTCAGTTTTACTAACCATGCTAGCACTAACCTTCAATACTTATAAATGAATTCTGGTCACAATATTGAACTGCTTTAGATCAGAGTCCTCTGCTCACATGTCTTTCAGCAGGAAAGCCGTGGATGCATGGAGATAAAGCTATAACAAAGCTGTGGATGAGGGACAGTGGATAAGGGATGTGTCAAAAATTATAAAATCCTTTTCCTGCCTCCCACAGCATTGACAGGATGGTAGACACATATAGAGACACCTCACCAATACTGGATGTAAACAGAACATAATAATGTAGGAGAGGACTCTCTTATGCAGAAGTATTTTTAGCCAATGCTTTTTACAAAAACATGAAAATAAGCTCCATGGTTTAGCTAAAAAAATACTTGTATGTAGCTTTGCCAAGATTATAAGATAAAGGGCCCAACAACATGGCAAAACTGAAGTGACATACACTAAAAAATGAGTGGTTTGTGGAGATAACTTACTAAGTTAATAGTCAAAAACCCTTTAGCCCAAATACTTCAGAATCTTTAGAGTGAATTGAAATCCAGATGTGAATTTCAAGACAGATTTCACCAACTGGATAGCTCAATTTCTAGATTCACAGAAGGATTTAAAAAGCAACAGTAAATAGATACAAACAAAAAATACCAGTTTGACACAGTTAAAAAAACAGTAATAAAATAACTAGACTGAAGTAGAAATGACTGAATTATGAAGAACAAACCAATACAATTTAGTCATTTTCCCATTTGCTGTTCATGTGCAAACAGTTTTACTAATTCCATTTCTTATAGTAATTTTAATAGTACAAAAAACTTCAGTCATATAAATAAATGCTCAGGACTGGTGAATAAAAAGAGGTACAAGGACAGTGAGGGTGACATGTCATTACAAGTATCAGCTTTGTTAAAAATCCTTTTTTTTTGTTTTAGGGAGGGCAGATAGGAATTCTTATAGTAAACAGTGTTTTACACTTTTCAGTACAAAACAGTGATTTAAGCTACTTAGAAATCTGCTAAACATTTTAGGTTTCCATGCCACTTTCCAGTTTCCGACATCTTTTTAGAGGGATGGAGACCAGGGGAAGGGGGAATTTTAATTAAGCTAATTTAGCCATTTTCAGGAAAGAGTTTAAAGAGAATACATTGTTTTGCCTATATTAAAAAGATTTCCCCATTTTGTTACAAAGCAGTAGCTTGAGATAGTAACTTATAATTTAGCAAATATGTTGAATGTACCATTTGTGGTCCCTACAAAGGTTTGCCCAAATTACAGTCCTCTGCAAAAGTGTTCACATTCTCAGAGGTATATTTTGGCACCTGAATTTGCTAAAGACTCTTTCTGCACTGAGCACCCTCTATCTTAGAGTTGCAGTGGCTAGCCAGGACATTTCTTGCAATATTCCTTCAAGCTGCTGTTGAAGCATCAGTGTGGGAAACTCAGAGCTTCTCTCTTGTGCACTCTGTGTGGACATAGTGATAATAAGCAAGTACAATGTGGGGAAAAAAATCACACATAGACTGGAGCTGTGAAAAGTGTATGTAATAGCATTATTCGGAACTGTATTATAAAGAGTGAGGCATTTGACTTAAAATTGCACAGGTTATCTTCTTCTCAATAGTGGCATTTTCTAATTTTTATGTGCCTGACACGAAATAACACAACCTTAACCTTCTCTTTCAGAATGTAATTCCACATAAAGTCACAGAGAGTGCAGAGTGGAATTACTATTGAAAATACCTAGAAAGACTAGAATAATAGTATTTAGGACATGGGAGATATCTACAGTGCTTGTGATTGCTACTAATTACATATAATATGGCTACTGTGACAATCCCATTGTGGAAATAGTCCATAGGCATTGACTCAGTGCTGGTTAGAGGATCACTGTCTGAGCTCTCACATGTTATTAAGTGTTATTAGCTATAATTAGGTGCCTATGCACTGACTAATAATTTGTGGGTTTTTTAAGAAACTAATATTTCTAAGCCCATAAATAAAGTTATCTACACATTAACCACTGGTCAATGCTAGTCTCCTATTTAAAGTTTCCCTGTTGTCTGTACAAAGCCTAAAAATATTCTAATGGCCATAAATTTAAAAATCAAAATTAATAACTATGTCACTTCTAATTCTTTTAGCAAAACTTCCAGAGGATGGTTTTCCCCAATTCCAAACCACCTCTTATGTCTTACCAAATACCAAGGCGCCCCTTTAACCAAATGCTAAAATATATCAATCTTCTCCTCTGATAACTTCTACAAGACAGATTTTCAGCACAGTGAAGACTGAAAGTTTTTGAGAAGTGTAAAATGAACTGAAGCCAAATTAAATACTACAGGGAATATTGGAGTTATCATAGTGTTTTCATATTCTGTTAAATAAAATCTTCCATAATTTTATATTACCTGAATCTGCAGCAGGTTTGCCAGCCTGCACTGGAGCACCAAAGAAAGTGGGAGCCCTTCAAATGTGACAAATGTTAGATCTTGTTTCCTGATGAAAACATAGGGCCTTGGCTGTCACAAAGCCAAAACAATTTATAATAAGTAAATAGACCTTTGTTGTTTACTTTCTGTGAATCAGTTCACAGTTAAAACACAAAGGGATTTATCCAGAAACTTTATTTCACATTAACAGAAATAACAAGTTGCTCAGAAGTTGTAGAAGCCACTTAGAAAAAATAATGCAACATACCAAAGCCTCTAGCTAGTTGGTCTGAAAAGCTGCCTTAATCAGGATGACTGGAACAACAAGCCACATGCTGCCATTACACAGGACAGCTGTGAATGGAGGGTATTAGCAAGCTGCTGCCCATATGGGAGGTGCTGTGATGAGCCATTACTGAAGGCTAGAAGAAGCTGCTTTAGATTCAGCTAATAGGGCATCAACATCTCTACATTCAGCTGTGACTACATCCCTTGTTTGTTTGAATATAATAAGCACCCTAAGAATAGCAGTCATGCATTTAGGCAATTTATCATAATGATAAAAAATAGAAGAATCTACAGATGACAAAAATATTAAAATCTGAGGGTCTAAGACTCTTTGGAACCATTCCAGGGGTGCTCCTGGGCCTCAAATCTCTTGGTGTGAAAGGAGAGGGGTATGTACATCTTCCTCCAGAATGCTACTTTAGGGCTATAGACCTCTCATAATTCACTCCTATTAACCCACTAGTTTTGAGTTAGTTCAGCACCTGCAAATATGTTGTCACTTCGGGCCAAAGACAGCATCAACCACCTGGCTGTGACAAAGCACAGGACATTTTATTTTAGGACAAATGCATTATAGAGAAAACAACAGTAAACAGTCTACATGCATACTGAATTTACTAAGGTTTATCTATCATTAGTGTTGGATCTTGGCTGATACTTTATGTAATTTGTCAGTTCTTTGTTCCCATGAGCTTGACCTCCTCTCATATCTGTAGGTCACTTTATACAGGGTGAATACCTTTCTTTGCTAGGTCTCTTGAACCAGGTAAAATGAGTCAGTCATATTTTCCACATGGGGCAAACCTGAAAAATACAATCTGTATTGGGAATCTGTATTAATTAACTTCTCTCAGGGATTCCATAAGAAACCTGCCCAGTGCCCAGGGAGTTAGGAAAACAAGACAAATAAATTGCCTGTTGATACACAAGTTCAGGTCTGTCCAATTTCTGAGTGGTCAGGTGCCATAGGACCCCAGCCACATGCTATGGAGGCTGGTCACTGCACTGTATCGCTCCCACCCATGCTGTATTGCATCAATCCCTGATGCATCACATGCGCTCCCTTAGCCACACTACCTCACCTCCATGCACTGCACAAGCTTCATGAGCCATGCACACATCCCCAATATGGTGAGCCTCCCAAGCCACATGGCCTCCCACTGGGCCAGGTGAGCTAAGCCACATGCCCCACGCCCTGTACCATACAGATGTGCTGCCTGCCCCCCTGCCTTGCACTGCAGTGGCGCCTCTGCATTCATGGGGTACAAGCTCCCTCTGACTTCCCTAGCCACAAGCTCTCTCAGCCTCATAGGCTTCCCACAGGGTAGAGGCACATAGTGGAATCCAAAGGAGGACTCCAGCTACAGCACCTGGAGAGCAAAAGAGAGACTGGCACCCTAACCCATTGGGAGCCACATTCAGCCTATGGGCCACCAGTTACACAGCACAGCAGTAGTCTATGAAGATCCTATGCACCTGCAGCATTTATCACACCACAGTAGAACAGTTTTTATGGTTTCCATCCTTCTACAACTTCATATTTATCACAAATGTATTGTTGTTGAAAAAATATCAAGCATTTTTTGTTTAGGTGCCTAAATATGGACATAACTTTAAGCATGGAATATTGAAAATCTTGACCTGTTATTTGATAGCCTACATATGTATGTAGGCCAACATACATATGTAGGCTATCAAAGCTATTTGTCTGTGTCTTTTACCCTAACCCATAAACATCGCTGCTTCTCCTAGGTGCTGTGCATGCTGTATAATCTCATTGTGAAATTCTTGGTTGACCTGATTACAGCAAATATGATTCATTACCCCAAAAAACAGTCATTCAGCAGGTTTTTTAATAACACAACCATGTTGGAAACATTAGTGTTCACATCAGCGGGGCTGCCCAATCATAATTGTAGGAGTACATTCAGCAAAAAATCTGGATAGTTCTTTTATACTTCTTTAGTAGGGAATAGAGTAGACAGAGGCCAAGGGAACAGGAAAGCCATCCTATACATAGGAACCTGGAAAAAAGGAAGAAAGAAATCAATCAACTCACATAGCTATGGCTAGGCATGCCAGGAGTATGATAAACATTGTTAATTGGAATTATTTCTTTTGATACTAAGTGCAAAGTCTCATTACCTGAATTACAGGCATATTTGTGGGTTGGCTACCGATTAAAGGAAGCAAGTGACAGGTCTACAGCCCAACCTTTTGTTGTTTTGTTGTTTATACACAAAATCCCTGTGCCTATGGGGTTGCCCATTAAAGTAGACCACAAGTTTCCACTTCTGCACTCTCTGGGGAGGACCAACATGGGAGAAGATAGGCTCATGCCAGCTGCAGGTCCTTTCTAAGGGTTCCTTTTTTCCTCTACTTTTCTCTCTCTTTATTCATATTAATACATGTATATATATTCTAATATTATAAAAGCCTTAATCTGTCTGTCTCTAATGCTTTATTCACACTCTGGCTGCCTCAGCAGTCAATCAGAGTGCTCTGGACAGACAGAGATACATGCAGAGTGCTGCCATGACAGTGGGGACTGAAGGGCCGGAGTGGGGGTGGCCTTGCCTTCCCTGCTCTGCTCCTTGGAGGCAGAGGGGGACAATGGGGACCAAAGCACCATCATGACAGAGGTGGTGGGGGCACAGTGTACTGGCTGTGCAGCACTGGCCACATCCAGCTCCACACGGTGGAGTGCCACCATAACAGCGAGGACCGGGGCCGGAGCTGGGCACCCTCTGAGAGTGCCAGTGCACTCCCTGATTGGCTGTGCTTACTGCTAAGGCAATGGGGGGGGGGGCAGCCTGGTGCGCTGGTGTTCCCCCTGCAAGTGCTGGCCAATTGCTGCAGCCCTTTCTGGGAGTGGCTGCGGCTGCTTCTCAGAGCAGCTGCAGAGATTGGCCGGTGTTTGCTTCCAGAAGTGGCCATAGCCATTCCCAAAAATGGCTGCAACAATCACAGCAATGGGCCACAGTGATCGGCCGTCACAGGTTCAATGTCCCCCCACAGTCTGCAGGATTGGTCACAGGGGGGACCTCCTCCACCTGGTTGTTGGGACTGGTTGCAGGGGAGACATGTGCCCCACATGACTAAGGCAACACTAGTCGCCCATGATCTCACAAGGTCCCTTCCAGGCCCTAATAACTATGAAATCTATGAAAAGTCACACAAGGTGGTCTTTCAGAGCTCAGTGGCGATGCATAGGGGATGCAGGGGGTGCACCCCCTGAGCAGCCACAGCTATTGGCCACAGCGATTGGCCAACTTATGATCCTAGCTATGGGGATTGGCTGAGAGGGGACCCCTCCATCAGTGAGACGGCCATGAGGGAACCCCCCCATTGCTGGGGGGACATGTGCCCTCCTTAAGGCAGCACCAGTCACCCATGTCAGAGCCTACCACACATGCAGTGCCTACCACACCCGTGTGTGGTGCAGTCTGCCCATGCACCCCCTATGTATTGCCACTGCATGAGATCAACAAGTCCAGCCCCCCTGCCATAGGTAGGAAGTCTGCTGTAAGATAATCATCCAAATGCCTTTTGAATGAGTCCAGAGTAAGTACTTACACCACCTCTAAGGGGAGTCTGTTCCAAATCCTGGACACTCGGACTGTCAAGAAGTTTTTCCTTATGTCTGGTCTAAATTGGACCTCAAAAAGTTTGTGGTCATTAGATCTCGTTATCCCTTGGGAAGCCCTGGTGAACAACTGTTCTTCCAGATCCTGGTGCATCTTATATGCTTATATATATATAATTACAGTCTGCCATCAAGTCCTCCCAAGCCTTCTCTTCTCCAGGCTGAAGAGTCCCATGTCTGTCAGCCTCTGCTCGTAAGGCTTGCTCTCTTGGCCTTTAATCATGTGGGTATTTGCACTCCTTTGCACTCTCTCAAGCTTATCCATGTCTCTCCTGAAGTGGGGGATCCAAAACTGGATACAGTACTCCAGTTGCAGCCTCACTAAAGCTGATTAAAGTGGGAGGATGACGTCCCTGGTTTTGCTTCAGAGGCATCAGTGGATGCATGCCAGAGTTTGGTTTGCTTTGGTGGCTGTGGCATCCCATTGGTGTTTTGTGTTCATCTTGTGGTCAATCAAGATCCCCAAGTCTCTTTTGATTGTGGTGCTAGCAAGCTTGGCACTGCCAAGCCTATAAGTATGATGCTGGTTTTTCCTCCCATGGTGGAGCACCCTGCACTTCTCTATGTTGAATGTTGATTCTCTATGTTGAATCAGGTTTTTGCAGGAGGGGCAAAGCAGTGTTATGTAGTGAAAGACATAGAATACACTTTCACATGATGATGCAGATGAGAAGAAGTGGGGCAGTGCTAGTGGGGTAGCCAGGCCTCAACAATCCCAGGACTTGATTGTACATGCTGCACTGGCTATTAAAAGGCAAGTAGCTATGGTCCTTAGCATAATGCCCAGTGCCTTATCTCAAGATCTTGGCATGCAGCCAGGTGCAGGAGGGGAAGGCAGATGGAGAGAGGGATATCATTAGCTCTTGCTCCAGTGCTGAGTGTATAGCACATATCTGATACACAGTGTGTCAATCAGGCTGTTACCATAACTGCTCCACAACTGATGATGAAAGGAGAGGAACCCACAGCACAGAAAGACAGAATGACCTCTGTTATGGACTCACCTCCATAAGAAAATGACAGGACTTAATTGCTCAGTTGAACCAAGGTGGTCTGCATGCACCCACACTCACCATGGAATGAGGGTGTGGATAGTAGATTGCTATGAGGCTCAGTCTGGCATTCCTGCTCCCTTCCCAGGAACACATGCTGGTAGTGTTTTCAGCCCCTTGGCAACCTCCTGTACTCTTGCTTGATACCTGTGGTATAGTGGTAAACAAAAGCAAAGGCTTGGTCTTCTCACCTTGACACAAGAAAACCTACCATGTGAAGGCAGGGAAGGGCTTCTGTATGTCCCCTTATACTGACTGTGTCCATGGGGCTGGGACAAGGTTAACATCATGAGAAGCAATGCAGGCAGCACTGGAGAGCTTGGGCTGCAAACCCTTTGTTATTAGGGGTGGTGGGGAAGTTGCAGACTGGAGACACCCAGAGAACTGGGGCTGGTCACTGTCCAACTCAGAGTCTATCTCCATGTCCATGCCACTGTCCTGGAGAGGCAGAGAGTTCTTAACCTGGCTCAATTCCATGGTCATCTCTAAGGTCACCATAGGGGTATATGGCTGAGTGAGACCCACAGTGATGGTGTTATCCATGTTTATATCTGTGTTCTGGAAGATGAGCATCATGCTCTCCATGTGCTGGCATACACCATGTCATTTACCATGGAGGACAACTCCTCATTGTATGTGCACATCTCCGTGTATATTGTACACATGGTTGGCATCATAGGCCTTCATGAACCACTATCTCAGCATCTTGTATTTTGAGTGGCACTGATGCAAATTGTGCTTGTGCCCATGGGCTGCCATTTTCATGGCAATCCACTGCTTGGTTGCAGTGGCTGGAACAGAGTGCCTTCTGATTTTCCCCCTCTGGATGCCTTCTGGTTTTCCTTTTCCCCATTATCAGGTCCACTATTGCATCTCAGTTTCAGTTGGTACTACACTGGCAGACAGTGGTGGAAGTAGTCGGTGGGGTCATGGCTTGAGCTCAGGATGTCCTCATGGGATGAATGGCATTCACAACCAGTTCTGATGTTGACCTTGACCACATAGATGGTAAGCATAAGTGTCCCACAAGTCAATGTGGAGAGCAATCAAGGGTTAGGCCAACTATGACTTATCATAGCCTGCATAATGGCACAGATGCATCCATGATGTCACGGGAAAAAGTAATTGAACATTTTATCTGGCATTCTTCAATGGGAGTTGACCTAGGACAGTGGAAAGGTATGACTATAAATATGCACTTAAGTGCAGAATGAAACCCATCTCCCAGGAGAAACATAATGTCCATTTACAGTCTAAGAGTCAGGATTTCTTTTATCTTTCCTCACTTGCTCAGAAAGCCTTCTCATTATTTTTCTGCTTTTCTTTCCTTATTTCATGGTTGCACTAGCAAAACCCACCATTGTTTACCTCTAAAGTTTTTTTACAGTTTATATACTGTTATGTTTTCATAACCAAATTACATAAGGTTACATAACTTATTAATAATTTTCAATGTAACTAAGGATATAGCATGCACATATACACCCCGTATACCATTGTGCCAGTTTACTAATAGTCTAGTACTAATTAAACCTTAGGTTAAAACCTTCCGGCAAGCTGTTTCCTGTTGTGATTTCTTACTTAAGTTAAATTCCAAGACTTATTAGTGGTTTTGCTTGGAATTTTGTTTACTTTAAACCTTTTGCTAAAATACCAACTGCAACACTTACAAAGTTACTATGGTAAAACATATTGTCTTATTACCTTATAACTTGATACCATTTTTTGCTGAAGCACTTGGTACTTTCCAGTTCACAACAAAGGATAAGTCATATAAGGAAGGTGAGTGTAATTAAAACTAATAAAAAAAATAAGTGCCAGATGTGCTTATAGTAGGATATAACTTCTCCAAATAATAGTTGACATCACATAGATGGCATCATTTGAAACTGATTTAGTTGCAGGAATTAAGGTAAAACAAGAGCATTGTCATTAGGATGCCACAAATAACACATCAGATGGCACACTAAGATATATACTTCCTACCAATCAGCTGTGTTGCTTTCTCAATAATTGTTAGCATTCAGCATTTCTTATCTCTGGAAAAACACAGTGTTTTACTCTTTTATAACTTCCCTGTGGAGTTGTTGGATTTGGATTTAGGACTCCAGTTTGTTTTGGAGGAATGGGGTGGGGCCAGGGCGCAGGCTTCACTGTGAGGCTTATTTTAAGGTGTCAGATGTTAGAATGGTAGCGACCTGGAGGTGGGATGCCAAGGCCCACACCCCCCTCCAGTAGGCAGATAAGATGGGCTGGTGATGTGTCTTTTGTCCATGGTGGCCTCGGGGACCCTTCCTGGAGGACAGGGATGTGGACAGGAACCCTCTCAGGGAGAAGGACGGGAAGGAACCCTTTGTTACTTTGAAGTTTGTTTTTGTATTCTCCATCCCTCCTGATGACTCATGATGACTTTCGATCTGTGTCTATCACTGATTGGTCTCTCTGTGTGGTCACACATTCACGTAACTTTCTGGGCCTTTCTCTAATTTGGTGTGTTCCCGGAAAACCGGAACTCAGCCCTGCCCTCCTGCTTTGGGGCCTTGTTAGCTGGTACCCCTTTATTTTATGTTATGGGACAGTATGGTACATGCTCCTAGTTTCCAGACTGTTTTCCAGACTATGTGTCCTTGTTGGCCTTGTTGTGTTAGACAGCCTGTCTGCTTTCAAGGCTGTGTGACTATGTGACTGTGTGACTCAGAGTCTTAGAAATCAGTTAACCCCTCCTGCCCATCCTGAACCATTTTAATCCATATATGTATACCTATAATCCAATTTCCAAAACCCAAACTTTTAAGTAATATTTCATAGATTTCATAGCCATTAGGACTGGAAGGGACCTCAGAAGATCATCAAGTCCAGCCCCCTGCCCCAGGGGCAGGAAGTCAGCTAGGATCCCAGCAAGACAGGCGTCCAAATGTTTCTTAAGAGTCCAGAGTAGGTGCTTGCACCACCTCTGGAGGCAATCTATTCCAGGCCTTGGGGACTTGGATAGTAAAGAAGTTTTTCTTTATGTTCAGTCTGAATGGTCTTGGAGTAGTTTATGACAGCTTGACCTTGTCATCCCTTGGGGCGCTCTGGTGAACAGGTGTTCCCCCAGATCCTGATGTAAAACCCTTATAAACTTATAGACAGTCACTAGGTCACCCCTGAGCCTGCACTTTTCCTTGGCTGAAGAGTCCCATGGCTCTCAGTCTTTCATCATAGGGCCTGTTCTGGTGCCCTCTGATCATATGCATGGCTCTCCTCTGGACTCTCTTAAGCTTTTCCACATCCTTTTTAAATTGTGGAGCCCAGAATTGGATGCAGTACTCCAGCTGCAGCCTCACCAAGGTTGAGTACAGTGGGAGGATGACATCCCAAGATTTGCTTGAGAAGCATCTATGGATGCAAGCCAGAGTTTTGCTCGCTTTACCAGCTGCAACATCGCATTGGTGGTTTATGTTTATCTTGTGGTCAGTCATGACCCCTAAGTCCCTTTTGGCTTTGGTGCTAGCAAGCATAGCACTGCAGAGCCTATACGTGTAACGTGGGTTTTTTTTCCCTAGGTGGAGTACCTTGCATTTTTCAGTATTGAGTGTCATCAGGTTTTCATCCACCCATTTTCTGAGCCTGTCAAGGTTGGCCTGGATCACCAGCCTATCCTGAGGAGTGGATGCTTTATCCCAAAGTTTGATGTCATCGGTGAAGTTGGCCAGTCCACTTCTGACACCAATATCCACACTGTTAATAAAGATGTTAAAAAGTATAAATCCAAGGACAGAGCCTTGGGGGACCCCACTGGTCAGCTTGGGGGACCCCATGAGGAAATCATGGGACACCAAATCAAAGTCTTTTTTAAAGTCAAGATATATGACATCAATCTCTTCTCCTTTGTCCAAGTGATATGCCACCTCATCATAGAAGGACACACAATTCTAAGCCAACAGAGTAAGGCTAAGATGTATAAAATCGATAAATGGGGAAATGGTTTTATAATTAAGACATTGGACTAGGATCTAAGAGACCATGATTGACATAGATTTCATGTGTGAACTCAGGTGGATGGTAACTTTTGCTGTTGGAACCTTTTTGCAGCTGCAAACCTCAATGATCTGACTTGGATTTAGGGTGGGCCAGTACAAGTGTTATTAAAATAGACTTTTTGCCTATTGCTTTTAATTTTAAGTATTTTCTTGAGTTTTGCATTGCTTTACGAAACTCCATTTTGTACTGTTCTGTAGCAAGACATAAGTGCTCAACCTTTTACTCTTTTGTATGCTGTATGGATGAGATTGTATTTGTGGAAAAGGAAAACATCAGCTGGCGACTGGCTGAAGAATGAAGACACATAAAAGAGCAAACAAGAAGAATTCACCCCAGAAAAGTGAGAGAACAACGACAATTGACCTTCAAGAAAGAACACAGTGTTAACCCAGCAAAAGCCCAGATGACTTTTGAGTTGACAAGGCTATAAAAGATGGGGTAAAATGTATCAATTTTGGGTCTTGTTCTGCATGTCATCCTGGAGCATCGGTTCGTCTAACGAGATGGACTGGCAGGAGTCCATCTCCTACTCGTGATCAACTTAGCTGGCCACTAAGTTGAACCGAGCACTGATAAAACTGGTAATGTATACAGGCGGTCCCCGGTTAATGAACGAGTTACGTTCCTGAGACCGTCTGTAAGTCGATTTTGTATGTAAGTCGGAACACATACCTTTTTAATGACCGAGGAGGCGAGGAGGAGAAATCAGGCTTCACCTTAGTACAGCATTAGCCAAAAGTGGGGGTGGGAGGGCGGGAAAGAAAAATGGCAGCCAAGCGCAGAGCGCGAGCACGGTCCAGGCGCTGCCACATGGGTGCAGCGCCCAGCGGGACCCTGCGCCCTGCCCGGCCTGCGCCATTCATAAGTACAGATGTCCGTAACTCAGCTGTTCATTAACCGGGACCACCTGCACCAGCGCAGAACAGAAATTGGGGTATGAATGTGGTGTATGTGTGCATTAAGCGCTTAATCAATAAATGCGGCATCTTGCCTTCTCTTCCCTCATAAGGTCTCACTCGCGATTTGAACAATTGGCAATTTGTGTAGCACAAGGACCTACCCCTTGCTGCTGCTTCTCACTGCTACCCAGGGTCAGCCTGGATGAAGCCTCCCCACTCCCCTGCTGCCAAAGCCATGCATTACCCAGCCACTGTGTAGTGTGACCAAAGTCCTTGCCCACTGAATGCCCATGCCACCTGGCTCTTTATCTACACTTTATCTACACTTATATTTTCCAGTCTCTTCTACTACTCTTGATCTTTTGAAGAAAAAAATTCAGGACAAGGGCCTTGTAACTGATTCTATGCTCTTAGATGGTGCTTCGAGGCACAGCTGGAATACAAAAAGGCTGGCTCCTACGTTCTTATTTAGATTTCCCAAAAGCAATATGATTTTTCTAACTCAAAAAATATTAAACTCTGTGGAAGGTGTTGGATACTCTGCAGGTTTGGAAAATCAAGTCAATTATGTGGATCACAAAACATTATGAATGTTAGGTGTTCTTGGAAATACTTGCATAACTATGTGCATCGACACATATTTATAGACCATTATTAATAGTATGGACCTAGTATTGAAGAAAATTAATAAATTTCAGTGATTAAGGTACCAATAGTGATGTCAATAATAAATAAACTTAAGATAGCTTTGTTGCATGATATAATATGTATGCAATTCTAAGTTGCTCAATATCATAGTATGAGAGTCATGTGAGTTAACCATGCTAACGTCCCTTTGCTGTCTATTGTGTGTGAAGTACTTCTAGACGTGAACATTCACGAACACTTTATCCTAGGTAGACAATTAAATATTTTGGAGGATTTTTCTAATGCTGGGTGTGTCTGTCTGTGTTATATACCACACACACACACACACACACACAGGTGCAGATGCTGGTAACAAGACACAGTTAATATAAACAACATGTATTAGAGCAATATTGGTGAAATATGGCTTGATAATATGCTACATGTGCACCCACACAAGTTTGCCTTAAATGGAAAACAACTGAAATTTTATATGACGGTAGAAAGACCTATCTAATGGAAACTTTGGTATAGGCCTGCTGAATGTGAAGTGGAAAAAACAGGTCACAAAACAAAAATAGCTAATATTAATAATATTTGTATGGGAACTAGTGCCTTCCTTGGATAGTCTGATGGCCTATGTGGGAATGTCCAGATGAGCCTGCACGGCCTCTTGTTGCATCTCAAAGCAGTTTGAGACATGACAAGAGGCAAGCTGGGAACAAAATAATGTTCCCTATGCTGCATATTTGCAGTGGGCATTCAAAATATATCCAGGTATCAAAAAACAAAAACCACAGAAAAAAAAGCAGGGCAGGGCATGGTCCAGGACCATGTCCTGAGGCAGCTGGAGGTTTGGGTCCTCCAAAGAGGTACACTGGTAGCCAGCCAGAGCATCTCTATGGCTGTCCCTTGGGTGGGTCAGGAGTGAGGGGTCTTGGGTCGGGGGCAGGCTGCGGATTGAGAGTGAGGGGCAAGGGCAGGGGCAGGGCACTGGCATATCAGTGCTGTTCAGCACTGCACATCCCAGTGAGCGAAGGGTGTAGGGCCAGCTCTGATTTTCCTATGACAAAAAAGCCAAAAGTAAATGCCAAAGTGTATAGATACTTAGAATCTATTTTATTATGATGATAGAGGCACTGGTAGGCTATAGCCCCCCAACAGAGCTAAAGTCCCCCAACACGTGCCCACAGCCCCTCAACAGGGCCCGCATGCCCCCTGCAGGGGCTATCTCCCCCTCCCCCAGAGGGCCTACGTGCCCCCATCTGGCCCCAGCCCCTGCTCCCTCCCCCAGCCCCCCCCCGATCATTTCCTCACCCAGTCCCAGCCCTCAGTCACTGCCCTGCCCAGCCCCAGCATCCCTGCACTCACCCACTGCAGCAAAGGCTGTCAGGGCAGCTGGAACCTCATGGCACAGCACCCCCACCCATGCAGCGCAAGGGCAGGGTGCCGCCAGCTGTCAGGCAGCTCAGGGCCACTGGGATGCAGCAGTGCCAGGCCTGGGTAACAGCCAGAGCTGCCATGAGCTGCCAGATAGTGCTTGGTGTCATGCAGTGCCAACCCAAGACACACCTGTGCAATACAGCAGCAGCAGTGTGGGTACCAGGTGGCCAGGGCCAATCTCCATGAGGCTCTGAGCGCTCCAATCATCATTGCTGCTGCTGGTAAGCTTGGGCCATGTCGGGGGGGAGGGAGGGAGTACGGCTGGGTGGGGAAGTGATCAGGGATCTGAGGAGAGCAGGGGAAACAAAGGGAGAGCAGGGGAAATGAGAGTGCTGGGAGAGCAGGGGCAACAAGGAGAGAGCTGGGGAGAGCAGGGGAAGTGATCAGAGAGCAGGGGAAATGAGGGGAGAGCTGGGGGAAGCAGGAGAAGCAATCAGGGAGCAAGGGAAATGAGGGGAGAGCTGGGGGGAGCAGGATAAATGAGAGAGCAGGAGAAGCAATCAGGGAGCAAGGGAAATGAGGGGAGAGCTGGGGAAGCAACTGGGGAACTGAAAAAATGAGGGGGAGCAAGTGGGAAGATAGGGCTAAATGGGGGGCCCCCCATGGTCTCCTACTCCAGCTCCCCCAACTCCCTACTTATCTGGCATGAAGCTGGATCCAGGTCCCTGCAGCCTGCATCGCTGCTTGCCCCACACGCATGCTTCAGCACCGAGTCAAGGACCAGCCATAGAGACGTTCTGGCTGGCCTCCAGAGCAAGCGACAATCGACGCCCATCAGTTATACCATCATAATTGTACCACCTGGTTTAGCAGAGGTCCAATGTTGCCCTTGCTTTTCCTCTGGCTCCCCACATATCTGAAAAAGGACTTTTTATTGTCTTTGATACATGTAGCTAGCTGGATTTCTATCACAGCCTTGGCTTTCCTAGTTCACTCCCTGCAGGACCGGACCAGTGCAGAATATTCCTTGTTGGAGGTGGATATTCTTAAACTAAAAGTTGCCTTGTGAAATTTTGCAGCTGTGTTCTAGGAAAAATGGTGTTTTTCCATTGTAGGGAAAAGATAACCTTAATTATGATATGATAGACAAAAAATTTAAAATTAGCCCGTTTTATGTATCACCTGTATAAATAACTATATACATCTATGTCCTAGTTTTGATAAAACACTTACTTTAATCATCTCTGGTGCTCTAAATCCATTAAGACACATGTTCTCTAAACAAAGAGATAATCCAGTAACTAATAAATCGTATAAACCTTGAGAAATCCAGATACTTAGTACTTTCTGATGTAAATGCAGTTAATGATTATTCTTTAAAATTAGTTTTACTGATGATTGATATGGTGGCATCAGTATTTGATGCATCATGCAAGAGATGGATCCAGAGCAGGTGCAATGGCATTGTTGTACCCACCTTTAGTACCATGCTGTGGAGCAGCAACCTGGGGTTTATTTTAGGTCTCTGAAGAAGATACGAATCTTCTCTACTTTCAGCACCTCCTCCCTTACGCTTCATGCTCAGTAGTACCTCCCCACCCCTCCCATTCCACAAACTGCAGCTGCATTGTCCATGGATAACCCAGGGATGTGGGAGCTGCGGAGCCACTCTTACCATTCTCCAGCCAGGCTGTGCAGGGAGCCAGGCTCAGCCAGAGGCAGTGGCAGCAATGTCAGTAATGGGGGCAGGGTGGGTTTCCCATCCCTGCCTGCCCCTCCTCCCCCAGTGTTCCTCACCATCCCAGGAACAGGCTCAGAGAGGGGGAACCCACCTGCCATTGTCCCTGGATGAACCTGGCTCCTCACACAACTCCAGCTGGGATAGTGTTGACAGGTTTTCCTGTCCTGTGTAAACCAAAGGCATAAGTAGAGATCGCAAGAGGTGAAAGGGGTGGGGAAGTGTAATTACACACAGAGCATAATGAAGGGGGTTCCAAGAGCAGGGAGAGGAAGAAGATGCTTACTTGATTAGGGGCTTTAAAAAATCCAAGATGGCTTTAAGTACATTTCTTCAAACTCCTTTAGCCTTACAGGGTATGTCCAGATGAGCGTGCCTGTGCCTCTTGCAGTATCTCAAACCCCTTTGAGACATTGCAAGACACATGTGTGGACCAAAAAAAAAATTCCCTGCACTGCAGGTTTGCAGCACAGGGGCAATGTTAGATTCCTGGATATCAAGGGGTCAAAAAAAACACCCAGGTGAAAAAAGCGGGGCAAGCAACCAGACCAAGGTAACCGAAGGCTTGGCGATCTGATGGCCACCTATAAGTTATTCAGGGATGTTCACCAGGATCTGAAGGAATGATTGTTCACCAGAGCGCCCCAAGAGATGACAAGGTCAAACCATTATAAACTCCAGCAAGACTGTTTCAGGCTGGACATAAGGAAGAATTTCTTTACTGTCCGAGCCTGCAAGGTCTGAAATAGCCTGCCACTGGAGGCGGTTCAAGCACCCACATTGAACTCCTTGAGGAGAAATTTGGATGCTTATCTTGCAGGGATCCTATGACCCCAGTCAACTTCCTGCCTCTTGGGCAGGAGGCTGGACTCGATGATCTTCCGAGGTCCGTTCCACCCCTAATGTCTATGAAATCTATTAAATACGCATATTGATAACTACTATCAAATGCTTTATATATTGCTGGAAATGTTGCAGTGAATTCACAAAGATGGTCTATAAATTTTAGTTTATTGGAACTCTGGCTAATAAATCCTCAGGAGTCAAAGGGCAACATGAGTATAACAAACATTTTACAATGTCTTCTGTAAAGAAGTTGTTTTCCATCATAAATGTAAAACTTAGATATCCAAAGCACCAAGTATCATGCAAAGACATAATAATATAATTCCATGGATTCTTTAGTTAGCCTATTTCAATGCTTGACCACCCTCATAGTCAGAAAGTTCCTCTTAATCTCCAAACTAAATTTCTCTGAAATCACCTAAATGGTTGTCAGGTGTAATTTTCCTTTTGTGAAATGCATGCCTCTGAATGAATTAATTTTAAGAAAAAAATAATTTCTACCTTGCCTATCTTGGCACTCACTATCCATGGCTAGTAATTTTCTCGTTAAAGTTTGTTCGGTTTGTCTGTAGATATATAGCTGCTTTAGGATCATCAAATCTTATACGCTCCTGAGAAATTAAATGAGTCTGAAGTGCAGGAGAGGAAAACAAAGCAGGAAGAATAAGAAAGACCCCCCCAGAAAAACAGTGTGTTTCTCTCTCCCATCTCTGAATGGATAAAACTCACTCCCAAGCAACTTAAACAAGAGACCTGCCTTGAGAGTAACACCAAAGCAGAATAGGAAAAGACATAAAAAACACAATGAATTATTTGAAATAGGAACTGGTGCTCCTCATTTTTTACATGACTTTTGTTCTAGCTTCCCACATTTTCTTTTCTCTTTACCATTTTGCACCTTGCTGACCTGGCTTATAAATTCAAAGAACTCAACAGCAGGTCTGCTGTCTGGCAGTAAGGTCTAAAGCCTGTTTTGCCTCTTGCACTTTCACCCTTATTGGACCAGGCTCCAAGCAGTCCCATCCAATCACATAGACTTTTCCCCCCCACCCCATGTATTTTGTTTTACACAGCAGGTTGTAATTTTTGTCATTTAAATTTTCTAACTAAACCACAGCAATAATAAGACAAATTACTGACCAATACATTTCCTAACATATAACAGCTTATTTATTTGCATCCTGTTACCAGAATCATTCGCATCTATATATAGACACATGATTGTTTCACATTTTGCATTCCATCAGTCCTCAATTCACACCTCACATATAATGCTTAATATCAGCCCTTCAGAGGCAGCTTGTATATGTTCATCCCCAGCCTCTAATGAAACATAGCTTTGACCTTGATTTTTATCTACTTGTACATTTCAATTTGACATATTGTACTTTTCTGCATGTGCTTGGAAGTGAGTGTGCATCTGGGTGCTAACAGGATTTCCTTCCAGTGCGTGCTGCAAGGATTTTACCTTGCTACTTACATGATAGCTCCTCTCTTCTATCATTTTGACTTACAATAATATCAACCCTTTTTCTTATCTCTGTTTGCATGCAGATTAAAAGTATTCTACTTCTTGTTCTCTTCTATTACAGTGGTATGAAAGGCATTCTATATTCCTCTTAAACTATCTTCTTTGTGCACAGGTTTCCCTCACTTTATGTGGGTTCTGTATATGCAAATTCGCTTTTATGCGATGACCCTTTTTATATGAAAAATTCATTATATGCAAGGTAAATTCACTCTTATGTGATCAGTGTGATGCAAGCCTGCAGTCAGTTGCTTTGTGTGGTGCATTGTGGGACTGACATGCACCAAAATATAGTCTCCTGTGTGGATCTGTTCTCTTCAGTCATTGTCTGCGACACGTTTCTGTAGCTGCCATCATGTGCTTGTGTGTACTGTCTGCTGTTGGCAAGTACCAAAATTGTCTTGCAAAAGGGGTAGAAAGGGGTCTGGGGGTGCTGATTTGTGCTAGAAACTCATGCAAGAACTGTTGTTATATGATACAACTAAGTGGAAGAGCAGTAGTTTTGGATCCACAGTAGAATATTGTTGATTTCAGTATTTTTATCACAAGCTTTTGAGAATATACTTATGGACTTCTGCTTGACTGTCCATAAACTATGATTATAACTATTCTGTGAAGGTCTGAATTAACATACCAGAAACAGAAACTATCATTCAGAACATTTTTGTGACGTCTAGGGTATGCTACAGCCTCTGACCTTTGCTGGATCTCTCTGGTCCCCCAGATTATGTTCGTGTTTCTTTGGCTTTTACTGACATCCTGGCTGTTAGGAGTTTCCCATGGTGGTGATATAGCTATGGTGATCCAGGGAATATGTGAGAAGCAAGATTTGTGAGGTAAGGTAATATCTTCTATTGGACCAGCTTTATAGTTTGGAGACATGTGCTCCTCCCAGTTGTAAAATATGTCCAATAAAAGATATCTTCTCACTTAATAAATCATGCTTCACAAGTTTCATAGCCAGAAATGCCTCAAGTGTGAAACTGATATTGAATGAACAATAAACACTGCCAAAACAACCTCCCCCGCTTTATCCATTCTTACTATTGATTTATATGTTCAAAATGTTGTATAATCATGAGCTACATCATCAAAACATTTAAGGTTCTTTGCCATTATTTTTCTTTAGAACTGAGAGAGAAGTATTCATTCTTTATATTTCATACCATTTGTGTTTATAATATCAGTAAAATATGTTTCCTGCTAGGGTGCAGTCTTTCATGTATCTTCTTATTTAAAGCCAGCTCTGAAAAATGGCTGTATATTTGAAGATTCTTGTGCTGCCTCCTCATTTCCTCCCATTAGTGGGCACTTACACATGTTCATTAACACTGGCCTACTGGCAAGACTAGGCTAGGATTATTCCATATCCCTCTTGTTGAAGTCATGCAGCTCTGCAGTAAAGAAAGCAAAATTCATGGGGCTAGAAAGTAAGGAGACATGATCATACAATCATAGAAACAGAAAATTAGGGTTGGAAGAGACCCCAGAAGGTCATCTAATCCAACCCTGTGTGCAAAGCAGAACCAGCCCCAACTAGATCATCCCAGCCAAGGCTTTGTCTAGTCAAGTCTTAAAATCCTCCACGGATGGAGATTCCACACACTTGCTCCAGAGCTTCACTACCCTCCTAGTGAGAGAGTTTTTCATAATACCTAATGTAAACTTCCCATGCTGTAACTTGAGACTGTTGCTCCTTGTTTTGTCATCTGCCACCACTGAGAACAGTCTAACTCCATCCTCTTTTGAACCCCGCTTCAGCTAGTTGAAGGCTGATATTAAATTCCCTCAGTCTTCTCTTCTCCAGACTAAATAAGCCCAGTTTCCTCAGCATCTTCTTAGAAGTCATGTGCCCCAGCCCCCTAAACCATTTTTGTTGCCTTTTGCTGGACTCTCTCCAATTTGTCCACATCATTTCTGTAGTGAGGGGCCCAAAACTGAACACAGTACTCCAGATGTGGCCTCAACAGTGCTGAGTAGAGGCGAATAATCAATTCCCATTGATCTGCTGGCAACAATTCTGCTAATAAAGCCCAGTATGGCTTTAGCCTTCTTCACAACAAAGGTACACTGATGGCTCATATTCAGCTTATTGTCCATGTGATTTGGCAGCCTAGCATTTTTTTTAGGAACTTTATGCAGTGATTGAATAATGCAAAATATATAAGCATTGTTAGAAGCAGAACTGGAGATCAAGGCTCCTTCCTTCCAGGTGACTGCTCTCATCATTGTGCTGCATGCATTTACAGAGATTCAGCCTTCTCAGGTAAATAAAGTTGATTAATTTTGGATTGTTTGAAGTTAGGTTACTTCACTTATAGCAGATTTACCCAGGCAAACAAGACATTGCATTGTCCCCAAATAAAAACATAAACCTGAGGAGGTTGGCTGGTTTTTAGTTGAAGCAATTTGTCATGTATAAACTAAGGGTTATATTTACTAGTTGGAAATAGATTGCATTGGAACACATTGGCTGATCATTCTCAATTTTCATAGGAAGAGATGCTTTGACTTCTTCCTTGTATCACAAACAAAGTGATTTCTTGTCTGGCTTTTATGAAAAGGGTTGGATACATCTAGACTGTGGGAGCTTCCTGTGGCCTGACACTTATTTCTAGTTCATCAGCTCAGGGAAGCCAGTATAGGAGGTAGAACTATGAAGTAAGTGTCTGTTTATCTGTACCAGATCAACCCTAGAGAGGGCAGATGCGAAGTCTGGCAAGAAGCCAGACAAGTGCCGGAGGACTGGAAGGTGGCCAATGTGGTTCCCATCTTTAAGAAGGGGAGGAAGGAGGATCCGGAGAACTATAGGCCTGTCAGTCTCACCTCGGTCCCGGGAAAGATCTTTAAGAAAATTCTCAAGTCTCACATCTGTGAGGGACCGGCAGGGGACTTTATGCTGAAGGGCAACCAGCATGGGTTTGTTAAGGGCAGGTCCTGTCAGACCA
>JAGPOW010000304.1:82522052-82533799 GCA_030014935.1 Caiman crocodilus | reverse complement strand
GGCCAGGAGGTCAGACACCTCCAGCTAGGTCCCAGGTACCAGCTCTGAGCAGGCTTCTCTGCCCAGGTCCTGCCACTTGGCTCACTAGCAGGAATTCTGGTGTTGCCTACTTAAAAACTGCAAAATCCCTGATAAAGAAATCCTAAAATCACTCTTTAACATACCCTCAAATCCATGTTCTTCCAAAAGTAAAACAAAAGACCGCTAGACATGCATATATTATAAAAAGAGAGATTAAATCAGTTGAACAATGTTTTATTGATATATTACAATTTTAAAACAATTTGGAAGCCTACCAGTGTCTCTAGCATCATAATAAAATACATTTTAACTATCTATACAGTTTGGCAGTGGCGTTCGGCTTTTTTGTAAAAGAAAAATCAGAGCTGCCCCGAACCCCTTCACTCACCAGGTTGTGCAGTGCTGAGCAGCACTGGTATACCAGTGTTCTGCCCTTTCCCTTACCTCTCACTCTCAACCCATAGCTTCTCACCCCAGTCCCCTCACTCCTGACCCACAGGGCTAAGTATGTTGGTGAGGGGTTTGTGGGGATGGCTCGGGGGTGTGGGGTTTGTGGGTGGATTGTGGGGAAACTGTGGGTGTGGGAGGGCATATGGGGAGCTGCTTAGGAGGGGTGTGTCCCCTGCCCCTGCAGGCCCCTGCACAGCTCATGGATTCCTCCCCCCACAGGGCTACAGCCCCCAAGTATGGGACCAAAACCCCTCAACAGGGGCCACATGCCCCCTTGCAGGGGCTATTGCTTCCTCCTCCACAGGGCCCACATGCCCCTCACTCAGCCCCTGCTTGCTCCCCTGATCAGCCCCCTGCCCGGCCCCAGCCCCAGATCACTCCCCCAGCTCCCCCGCCAATTGTTTCTTTGCCTGTCCCCAGCATCCCTGCACTCACCAGCTGCAGCAGCAGCCATTGGGCCACTGGGGCCTAATGGCACAGCCCCCACCAAGTGGCGTGGGGCAGCAGGGCAGTGGGGATTGGCCCCAGCTGCCTGGCACCCACGCTACCACTGCTGCATCACATGTGGGTGTAGTCCATCTTGGCAGGGTGCTGTGCACTGTCTGGCAGCTCAGAGACACTGGGGCGGAGCAGCACTGACCCTGGGTGACAGCTGGAGCATCCTTGAGCTGCCAGACAGTGCAAAACGTGCTGCCCTGACAAGTTGGGCTGCACCCACATGATGTGGGAGTGCCAGCACAGGTTCCAGGCAGCCAAAGCCGATCCTTGGTGCCCTCTGCTGTGGTGGGGTGTCTGTCATGAGGCTCCGAGTGTCCCCAATTGCTGATGATGCAGCCGGTAAGCTCAGGTTGTGTGGGGGGGGTGGAGGCTGGGCAGGGAAGCAATCAGGGAGCTGCAGACAGCAGGGAAAATGAGAGGGGAGAAGGAGAGAGCAGGTAAAACAAGGGGAAAGCAGTGGGGAGCTGGGAAAACAATTGGGGAGCAGGAAAAACAAGGGGAGAGCAGAGGAGAACAGGAAAAGTGATTGGGGAACAGGGGAGAGCAGGAGAAATGAAGGGAGAGCTGGGGTAGTTGGTCTCCCCCGCCGTCCCCTCATTTTCCCTGCTCCCTGATGGTTTTGCCTGCTCTCCCTTGCTCCCCAATCATTTTGCCAGCTCTCCCCAGGCAGTGGGTGGAGAGGTTGGGGCCAGGTGCACCCCCCCATGACTCCCTCCCTCTCCTCCAGCTCCTCCAACTTGCCTGGCACAAAGGCAGGTTCCTGCAGCTTGCACTGCTGCTTGTCCCACAAGGGCAGGTAGCATGATTCAGCACCGCGACAAGGGCCATCCACAGAGACCCTCTGGTTGGCTACTGGAGTATCCCTGTGGCGGACTGAGCCTCTGGCTGCCTCAAGACATGGTCTGGGACCATTTTTCCCCTGGTGTGATTTTTGACACCTGGATAACCAGGGGTCTAATTTTGCCCCTGCACAACAAATTTGCATCATGGGGAATGGTTTTTTTTTGGTCCCACACAATGTCTTGCAGCATCTCAAAAGAGTTTGAGACACTGCAGGAGGCATGTGGGCACTCATCTGGATGCACCCAGAAAGTCCAAATTAATCAGCATTTCTGAATATGTGCCAGTTTTGACTGGGGCTTACTCCTAAACATGTGAAAGCATAAGTCTTCCTCCTTTCTCTCCATCTCTTCCTGTCTTATTTTTGGAGTTCCAAGGAGAGGTAAAAATCAACCTTGATACTTTGGTAATAAAACCTGACTATTTCTAGAGAAAGAATCATCCTTCCACAAGGACCTTATTCAAGGATCATCCAAGATAATCCCACTGATATTCATGGGTTTGGATCAGGCCTGAGCATCAAGTGCAGAATTGCAGTAGGAATCCTAGTCTCTAAAGCCTAACTACAGAGTAACCTTATGCTATATTTAGAACAGTGATGGAAGTAACCTATGTTCCTTATCAAGGGCAACCAAGCAATAAGCAACATAATCTTGCTTCTCAAGTTACACTTTTGAACTGTTCTGGGTAGCTTTAAATCAGTTTAACAATCTTGTACTTCAGTCCATTTCAGGTTTAAACTGCATTTAAACTAATCTAAATCAGTGTTTCCAGAACCTAAAGTCACATTGGAAGCCTGCATAGTTTCATAGTAGGTAGGGTCAGAAGGGACCCGAGCAGATCATCAAGTCTGACCTCCTGCCACGGCCGGAAAGAATTCTGGGGTAAAACGGCCCCGGTGAGGTGTTCATTCAGCCTCCTTTGATGACCCCCAGGGTAGGACTGAGCACCACTTCCCTTGGAAGTTGGTTCCAGATCCTAGCCGACCTGATTGTGAAGTAGCATCTCCAGACATCTAGCCTGAATCTAGTCTCAGTCAACTTGTGGCTGTTATTCCTTGTTACTCCCAGGAGTGCTTGGGGAACAGGGATTCTCTCATTGCTTACTGGTCCCCCTTGGCCAGTTTGTAGACAGCCACCAGATCCCTTCTCAGCCTTCTCTTGTGGAGGCTGAACAAGTTCAGGTCCTATAGCCTCTCTTCATAGGGCCTGCCCTGCTGCCCCCTCATTATGTGAGTGGCCCTTGTCTGGACCTCCTCAATGCTGTCCACATCCCTCCTGAATAGCAGCTCCCCCTGGATGCAGTACTCCAACTGCGACATGACCAATGTTGCATAAAGGGGGAGGATCACCTCCCTGGATCTGCTTGAGATGCATCTGTGGATGCACAACAAAGTATGGTTAGCCTTCCTGACTGTCCTCACATTGGCATCCCATGGTCATCTTGGAGTCAATAAGACTCCAAGATCCTTTCTGCCTCTGTGCTGACAAGAAGGGAGTTCCCCAGCCTGTAGGTATACTGCTGGTTCTCTCTCCCCAGGTACAGCACCTTGCACTTGTCAGTGTAGAAACCCATCCTCTTCTCATCCATTCACCCCTGTAACCTGTCCAGATCTAGTTGCAGCCTGTCCCTGTCCTTTAGTGTGCCCACTTCTCCCCACATCTTAGTGTCATCCATGAATTTGAGCAAGATGCTTTCCCCCCCCTCATCCAAGTCACTGATGAAGATGTTGAACAGTACAAGCCTGAGGACTGAGTCCTGGGGGACCCCACTGCCTACATCCCTCCAGGTTGAAAATGACCTGTCCACCACCACTTTCTGGGTGTGGCCCTCCAGCCAATTTGCAACCCATCTGACCGTGTAGGCATCGACACCACAGTCGCCTAATTTTTTTATGAGAATGGGGTGAGAGACAGTGTTGAAGGCCTTCCTAAAGTCCAGAAAGACTACATCCACCATGAGTAGAGCAGGGAATGGATACAGTCCCCCTAAGGAAAAGTCTGTGACACTGAAGCTTCTTTCCCTTCATTGGATTGCATACAGACCAAGGAATATCAAGCTATAGCCACCTGCATGAAAGTTGAAGAGAGGAGCACAGGTTGCAGGAAGGCAGAGTTTAGAGAAGATGGCTGGTCTGCACGTGGCTGGAATGGTAGTTGCAATTGGAGCAAATGGTAAATAGTTGTTTTAATAAAGAGCCAATTTAGTTTTCCAAGCATGGAGTTATTCACTGATGCAAACAGGAGCATACTACACAAAGCATAGACAAATGTCAAAACTTCAAAGCCAAGTAATTTTTAAATGACCTGTAATTCAGAAGAGCATAATGAATTATCTGTTTCCCACACATGAACTTTTTCTCTGTCTTCCTAGGCAACCACGGTCATTTTCAAACTTACCAAATTCAGCCAGCTAAAATAGTAATAGGCTAACATGAGCCTACATAACCTGCCTCAATTCTGCCCATCCCTATTACTTACTGGCAGCCTCAATTTGCCTGCAGAGAGTTTCCATGCATTCCTGGCAAAGCCACGGGGATTCCTCATTTAATGATGAACAGAGACGGTGGGTCCCTTTTATTCCACATTCTTCACACAGGACCAAAGCCCATTTGCTGGGAAGGAAAACAGATTTCAGTGAAGCCACAGGTCCTCTGTGATACCCTGACATCTATTGCACATGAAATTCAAAAACTCCACCCAAATGAAATGCTGTCTTATGCTGAAGGCCAATCTAGGGCTGGCTCATTCTTTAAGACCCATTTGAGGTCTTAAAACAAGCGTTAAGTGGCCATATCTACACAAGATGCTGACTTCACAGTTGACTGCTGGGCAGTAGGGCTGTGCAAATTTTTTCTAGCTGTTACATTTCAACATTGTTTTGACCAATTTTGAGGTCAAAACAGCAAAATCGAAACAAAACAAAAGTCCTTGAAATACCCTTAAAACAAAATGAGGCTAATTGAGACGGTTTGAGAGTCAAAACTTTTTGACCATAGTCTGGGGATGGGAAGTCAGTCCAGCTGGGCTGACTTCCCATCCCCAGTGCAAGATCCAGTAGGGGGTAGTGAGGCAGTCCAGTTGGGCTGCTTCTTGGTTCCCCACTTTAGATTATGCCAGGGGTGGAAAGCAGCCCAGCTGGGCTGCTTTCCATTCTCCATGGTAGATTGTTGAGATTGGCAGACAGCCCAGCTGGGTGCGATCTAGCACAGGGGATGGAGAAGCATCCTACCTGGGCTGCCTCCCTCCCTGGTGTGATCTAACACAGGGGATCAGGAAACAGCCCAGCTGAACTGCCTTCCATCCCTGGTGATCTAGCATGGGGTTGGTAAAGCAGCCCACCTGGGCTGCCTCCCACCCCCAGTGCAATCTAGCACTGGGGAATGGGAAGTCAGGCCAGCTGGTCTGAATCCCCATCCCCAGCAAAACTCAAAACAGCCTTTCTGTTTTGATGGAATGCAACGAAGCAGCTGCTTTGACTCAAAATGAAATTTGAGACGAAACACTGTTCCGCTGAACCGTCGAAGCTCAAGGCGAAATGGAATGGTGCCGTTTTGCACAGCCCTACTGTGCAGTTAGCATCTTGTGTAGATGTGGCCAGTGAGAGTTAAGAGGTACATGTAACTGGTTAGAAATAGGAAATATGTATATAAAGAGAGAGAGAGAGAGAGAGAGATCTATATCTATATTTATATATTGAGCATGGACAGTTAAAAACTTGACAGGGAGAAACAACATGAAAAAAATCCATTCTAGGAGACCAGAGAGGCAGCTGCCTGGGGACTCACAGAGCTGGGGGCCCTGGACTGGCAAGGAAACAGTCTGCAGGCACTGTGGCTAGCTTGTCTGCCCACCTTCCAAGATATATTGCTGAAACGTAAACTTTCTGCTGCAAATGTGGTTGCAGCCATTAGCTGAAGGAACTCACTGCTATCACTGCCCTTCTTTAATATCTTTTACCATGGCATGCCCAGAAGTTACAGTGTGACACTGGTGGCAGTAAGTGAACTAACCCTTCTTCAGCAGCCCCATGTATCACTTAAGGTAGCTCTGTAGCTCCCAAAGATGAAGAGAAAAGAAAGAAAGCAATGTTGCCAGTTTGGGGGACCATTTAATTGTTTGGCTTTCTGTGTAAAAGCCCAGCTCTTGGAGTCATGTGAAGATGTCAAAACCTCAGCCTTCATTAAATTAAAAGAAGTTTGCAGACACCATGGTGAGCCACATGGTGAAGCTCACATACTGGCAGATGCACCTTCCCTCTGTGACAACCCCCGGACTGTTAGATAGGGAATTGGAAGGGGGGGCATATTTTGTTTTCTTTGCCTGAATAAGTCTTATCTGCTATCACTGTGTATCAATAAAATTTGCCTGTTATTGAATGGAGAAGTTGTAGTCAGTCTGAGGGATTTGGGTCCCCCTGGAACAAGGTATCCAAGTCATAAATCTAGTGCCAACACATGATGGGTAGAAAATATTTACAGATGTGAAGCCCAAATCTCTAATATCACAAGAAAAAAACAACTGCCAAAATATTATTTTTAAAATATCCTGACATTTTTTCAGCCAATTCCGTCATTGGCTAAAAAGCAAATAGAGTTTATAGATGGCAATACCGTATACTAGACACAGAGTTTATGGATGGCAATGTTGTATACTAGACACACCACCAATGGCAGCCAGTGGAGTTCTTTTACTGACAGAAAAAGGAATCTGAGAAAAAAATATTTTCTTTAAAGCAAAAAAAAAATCCATAAAATATAGGTAACAGCTTCATATTATCACAAAAATGGGCCAATAAATTGAAAACAAGCAAATGGATGCCTGCAGTTTCCACCATCTGAGAATCTGCCCCATGCCTTTCAATACACCTGATATAATGAGCCACATGAACTGCTTTACCTTCTGACCCTGAAATGATCTCTTCCATCTGGGCACTGGCAAATCTCCACATCACAGCTGGGCTCCTGGAGACACAAATCACTGAAGGCATTTGGCTCAGTCTCCCATGATGGCTTCCTGGAGGAACAGGTTGGTACAGAACAGTCATAAATAACTCCAGATGCTTCCTCTACAGCTCAAGCCTCTTAAACTGCCAGGCCTAATTCTGATATAGCAAACAGACTGCCAGAAGAGAGCTGCAGATACACCCAAATGCATGTTAGCAGGAATGCAGACTATAGGAATTACTGTGCTGAATCAGACCCAATGTCCTGGATCCAATCTTGGAGCACAAGTTGATTCTGAGCAAGGCATGCCCCATCTACTTACAGTAGATAGATGTGGAATAATGATGCCCTGAGAGAAATCTTCTCCTTGTCTCTAGTAGAGATCAGAGGATAGAAGCTGGTAACAGATTTTAGAGATTACACATCAATCAGATAAAAGCCAGGAGCTGTGATGATTATATTAAACAATAAAGCTCAGGCATCTGAGCTGATTCAGTCAAGGCAAAAACACCTACACTATTGTTCTTCTGTAAGGAAATGAGCCTGAAGACAGATGCACATGAGTAACTTTATACCCACAGGCCATCCCCACTGCAGTCAAAATGACACACTTCATTAAGCGTTTGCAGATGGAGCTATTATGGTAAAACCTAACTAAGAACATGATACATTATTCTTAACTGGAAGGAGTGGTGAGAGCAAGACTATAACTGACTAAGGAGTTCTGCGTGTCAGGTGCGTTAGTACCTTCTGGCCAAATAATCTCCTCTTCCACCAACTGTATTGAGAACAAAGAATAGGGAAACTCCAGCAAAGTTGCATCTCAGTAATGCAAACTGACTCACTGGGGAAAACTTTTCTTTTCTTTCCCTTGCTCACTCATGCTAGGGACAAATTTACCTGGCAACCACTTTACAAAGGGAAGAGAAGCTGCTGCTTCAGACAACTTATCAGTTATCACAGTGGCCCTCAACTGTTTTTTTAGGCTGAAGTTCCCCTTTCACTCTTTTTTTTGACTACAGGAAAATAATAATTTGTCTGTTGCAAAGAATTCAGAAAGACCACAACATCTCAGAGTGCTTTTGATACTATGGCTTCCTATGTGACAACTCAGGGACGTCTTTGGTAGCTGTGTTGGTCTAGGACAAAAAGAATGCAAAACTCCAGAACTCTTGGCTCAGAGATGATACCTTTTATTAGACCAACTAAGAAATCACACAAAAAAAATCTTTTTCTGCAAGCTTTCAGGCACACATGCCCTTCAGGCTCAAGGAAAATTAAAAATGGTAAAATGTCTCCATAGGTAGAAAATAAACTTCATTTTTGTACAGAGGAAGCTAAAAGTCTGTTCTTCTGTGACTGAGATCTAAAATCTCTGCATTTATCTTGTGACCCATGTGTAATCAGTGTTTGTATACTAATTGGAAACAGAAATTGCCTTGGCAATGCCTTGTCACCCCAAAGACCTTTACCCTCAGGTTTCAGCACAGATCCAAGTATCTGGTAGAGCCTGGGTCTCTAAAAGGCATGAGCCATTTTATCTTGGGTTTCTATTGATCCATATGGAGAGTCCTCTTGCAATCTTTATTTCTGCTCATCTGGATGCTCTGGGTTGCAGAACTGGGCTCATGGTGAGTCAGGGAAGTCCTGATTAGCTCAGAACCAATGTAGCTCCTGGCACTTTGCCTAGTGCCTTTCTTTAAAGGAGACTTTAAAGATGACAAGGTGAATCTGATATCTTTTATCAGACCAACTTAAATAGTTGTTAACAATTTTCTTAGCAAGCTTTTGGATTTAAGAATCCTTTGTCAGGCTGAAGAAATGTCTGCAGCTGGTGCGTGCTCTGTTTGCTAACTGGCTTGCTTGTTCTGTGAGGTTTTTTTGTCTACTCACTTTTATCAGCAGTCACAAGGCAGTGAGACCTACCTCCTAGGAATATTGATCCCCATCCTCTTCATTTCATCAGGGAAGATGTCCTGATTGTTACAAAAGGGACATTTGAAGCAGAACAATCCAGCACTGAAGGCATATTTCTGAAAAATGAGTGAGTTAGATTGCAAGAGGTCTGGTTTTACCATAGGAGAAAATAAAGCCTAAAGCAAAGAACTGAAGGGATGAGAGTCCAGGTTAAGCAAAGTGGTTAGCCCTTTGGCACATGCAAATGTTAAACATCTGATTTTTATTTAGCAAGGCCACAAATGAGTAAACTACATGGGAAACTGCAATTTCTAGAATTAAAATTAGGCCTGTACATTCTTGAGCTCACAGCATAGGAAAAAAAAGCCTCAGTTATTCCATTTTGCTAGAGCTGCTTGAAAATATTTATCCATGTGACAAAAATTAAACACAAATTGATTTTTTTAATGTGATTGTATCACACTTGTTTTGAATTATTTTCTGAGGGCTTTCATGAAAACAGGGTTTTCTCCGAACATTTTTGTATCCATCAAAAAGTTTTTATAAAAATGATGTTGACCTGCTCTGTGTTTTGCTTTGTTCTTAAATTAATCTGGGGTTTTGTCTCTATGTGTTTGCAGGTCCCAGATGGAGACACCAGTGGTACTAATTAACAGAAAAATCTTTAAAAAAAGTTAAACTGACTAATCCAGCAAGAAATCCATGCCATATGAGTGTGAGTGTGTCTGAACTCCTCCAATGACAAAGATGAGAATAAATTAAAGTCCCTTAAGTTGTATAGACCACAGGATTGGGAGAGGAGTCTCAGAACTGAGATGAGTCCTTTGCATTTGAAGACAACCAAAGGTTCACAAGAGCATCTAATCTGATCCCTCTCACACACACAGCCCCAAAGCAGCTATGACAAAACCAGGAAGGTAGAAATCCAACTGGAAATTGTTTTGCATTTGATATACAGTGAAAACTCAAACATTTCTCTGGAGACCAGAGACTTTCCACCTAAATGTATTATATTAAAAACAAAACTGTCAAAACCCTCTTTGAGCAGAAAATTTTCAACTACCTTACAGGCAACTCTCTAAGCAAGACTTGGCAACATGATTGCTAGGTAGGTAATCCAAGCAGTCTCTCCACTAACACCCTCAACAAACATGGTGTTGAATGGGTAGTGCAACAGCCAAAGATGTTTCCCCAAAACAACTATTGTTGGCACTACCCAAATTTCTCTAAGTTATACGCACCTGTACGCAGCCTCTGTGGAGCCAGCGGTAACAGCATGGGGCCTGAAGAATATCATAGGATGCATAAGTCTCAAGGGAGGAAAAGCAGATCACACAGCTAGCTTCCCCCATTACTTCCTCTCCTGATGGGAGGCTTTGAGTTGGTCCATGCTGATAACAGAATGCTCTGGGAAGGAGCAAATCATTACAGTCTAAATATTAAATGCATCAACTAGTCATAATAAATTACCCCTGCACTCTCCATTCAAATATAAATGAAAGGAAAAACTGAGAAAAGATCTACAAGTTCTACATATAATCTGCATGTGTGTCCGTGTGCGTGTGTAGACATACTCCTGGTAGCACTTACCTGTAGGGGTCAAAGTACTGTGATATGAAGCCATGCTTCTGGCCACAGGGGAAATGAAAAGTCCTCTGGCAGTTTCCTATGTCTCCACAACTGGTGGCTGCTCCATATTCACCACACACACAACAGACCTGCAAATTGTCACACGCATGATTAGAGGCCTAGAGACTAGGTCATACAAGGAGAGGCTGAAAGACTTGGGGACTGTTCAGCCTGGAGAAGAGAAGACTCAAAGGGGACTTGGCAGCAGCCTATAAGCATATCAAGGGCATACATCAGGTCCTGGAGGAGCATCTGTTCACCAAGGCCCCCCAGGGGAGGACAAGAAATAATGGGCACAAACTGATTGAAGATCGCTTCAGACTAGACATAAGAAAAAACTTCTTTACAAGTCGAGGGTCGAGGGCTTGGAACAGGCTCCCCCCAGAGGCAGTACAGTCACCCACCCTGGCGATTTTCAAAAAGCGTCTTGATGCTCATCTTGTTGGGGTCATCTGAGCCCAGTAGTCTTTCCTGCCCAAGAGAAGGAGGGCTGGACCCAATGATATGTAAGGTCCCTTTCAGCACCTACCAACTATGGAGCTATGAACTTGTTTGATATAACCAAAAGGTAAAATCCACAGGCAGCATTTCAAGAGCCTTATTGCTCTTGCATGCACTGGTTAGACCCCTATAAACAGGCTTCATGAAGAAAGAATTTTTGGATCGTTAGACGCTCTAAATCATCTTTTTATGGATGGGGCTGATTCTGATCTCACTGACCTCAGTGGGGTTATACCTGATCTAAAGGAAATCAGAATCAAGTCCTCTGATAAGATGGGAAATCAGCTCATCTTAGAAGATGATTCTTGTCCTAATGGTCACCAAGATGAAGTTTTCAACCTCACCTGCTTAGCAGCACGTTCTACTTCCTTCCTTATGTCAGCAAAGAGGTGGCCATGAAAGCCTTGCCGTTTCTTGCCCTTTCTCTTGAGTTTATTGGCAAAGATCTAAAATATGTGAGAAAGAACACATCAGTCAACCTGACTGCCTTCACCCCGCTCTTTGACATGCATTGAGTTAGGATCTGTATTCTTCACACAACAAAATAAGGGTAAAAGCCCATTCTATGTCCTTTGTTGTGTTTCCTTTCAACTCTCTATCCCAGGAGTCGGCAACATTTTGGAGTGGGGTGGGGGGGAGTGTAACAGGGAGCCCCAACTCTGTTAGCTACAGGGGATGGAGAGAGAATAGTGGGAGCCCCAAGGAAACACAAACATTGAAACCTGGGACTGCTAAGAAGCTAAAGAGGGTTGCAAGGCAGGGGCGGTCTAAACAGCTTGTTAGGCTGAACAGGAATTATATGTGTAGACTAACCAAATGTATGTATGCATGTGTGCATGTATGTGTCCATATGTCTGTCTATCTATAGATTTTGGTTAATCTATAAAGTGTAAATCTATTCTGACTTCTACATACATACACACACACACACACACACACACACACA
>JAGPOW010000304.1:82455349-82521623 GCA_030014935.1 Caiman crocodilus | reverse complement strand
AGCCTTGTCCCCCCTGTCCGTCACCAATTGCTTCTGCCCATTTAGCAGGGGTCCTATTCCACCCTGGGCCTTCCTTTTACTCCCTGTATATCTAAAAAACAATTTCTTGTTGTCCTTTACTTGGGATGCCATCCTCAGCTCCATGGTAGCTTTGGCCCATCTAACTGCCTCCTTACAAGCGTGAGCAGAGGAGGTATATTCCTCTTCGGTGATCTCTCCCTGTTTCCACTTTTTATGTGCTCCCCTTTTGGTCCTTAGGCTGCCCTTCTCAGTGAGAAATTTCTGATGAGTCCTTAGAAGGGATCATCCTTTTATAGTGACTGGAAATCATTGGTGGATCCAGGAATATGAAAAGGGGGGCATGGGAGAAGCCACGGTTCTGCATGGTGATTACAGCCCAGCTGTAGGGACAGAT
Organism: Caiman crocodilus; assembly: GCA_030014935.1. NCBI lineage: Eukaryota > Metazoa > Chordata > Crocodylia > Alligatoridae > Caiman > Caiman crocodilus. The sequence goes on along the minus strand of JAGPOW010000304.1, from coordinate 82,521,208 downwards.
TGTGCTATCTGGCCTAGGGACAGATCCTGCCATGAGAGCAGCTGTTGATGACATTTTGAATCCCCAAAGCAGGTACAATTCCCTCCCCCTCCAACTCTTGGCATTCTCTCCCCTGCAGCACAGACACCATCAATCCCCTCCCCTTCTCCAGCAGGGTTTGCCTCTGGGTGCAGAAAGGGAGACCCACTGCCACCATTGTCCCCAGCTGACCCGGGGTGGAGGGAAAGATCCAGAGTTCTTCCTGCTCCACTCCAGCCAGGGCTACTGTAGCACAGGATGCTGAGCTTCTTTACCTGTTCCCTGCTTGCTGCCCTGCATGCAGCCTCACCAGCTCTGCTTTGGACACTGCTTGGGAACCAGGACTCTAGGGCTAGAGGAACTGGAACTCCCAGCATGTTACCTATGATGTGGAAGGAGGATGTATGTGACCATGCCACTGTCCCCTCCAGATGGATGCATTACTCCCCTGCTGGAATGCACCATGATGGCTACAGTTGCTCAAAAGAGGGACTTCATTGATTATTTGTCACTTAATAGTCTGTTGTTAAATTGACTCCCTTTCCAATTAATTCCTTAGATGACTAGAAGATGATTTGAACAACCCAGATATACTTGATTAGTGTAGCACTAAACATCCACCACAACAACAGAAAGGAAAAGAGTATAAGAAAGTCAAAGGCAAAAGTTTCCCATTTTTCCTTTGGAGTTGCAGAGCATAGGAGTGGAATATTTATCTAAATCCATTCTGACAATGAGGGCTCAAGGGTTAAGTTTTATATGGAATGTTACTACACTGGAACATTCAGGAAGTCCCTTTGTATTGTGATCTTGGAAAAAAACAGCGCCAACTACTTTTTAAGTGGTCATTGTAATGGTTTTTAATGGGCATATCTACAATGGTGGTTCTCAACTTTTTAGATTTAAGGCACTTCTCAGAAAATACCAGGTCTCAGCTTTTACTCATTTCTTGACAATGAAAAAATAATAGAGCACATCTGTTGCAAAGACAGAAAGAGGACACACATCAGAATGTTTTTGACAGCATAGATTCTTATTTGAAATCTCTAGGTTTAATTTGTGAATCACCCTTAAATAGGTGCTGCACCACACTAATTGAGAATCACTAATCTATGTTCCTATTATCTTGGGAGAACCTGGGAGTGGCACTGGAGTGGTGCTCAGGTGCACTCTGAGCCATTCAGTACTATACTGAGCTGAATCAACTCTAACTGGGGTCACCTGAAAGGAAATTAGTAGGCAGGACTTATTTTGTTGGTGGCAGACCAATCCACTTAAACAATACTCTGACAAATCTAATAGCTGAAACTTCTTATCTTTGGCATTACCTTTAATTGTAACTACTTAGGCAGGATTAGTTTCCTCATCCATCTATGGTACTTAATAATGTTTCTGTATCGGAGGGCTTGGCTGTATATTACAGCTTTCTTGGTGTGTTTGAGGTGATTGCTGGTTCTATGCTGATATGTATGTTGGTCTGTGCATTTTTTGTATAACTTTGTATTTTACCATTCTGGATACTGATTATTGTGTCTAAAAAGGAGATGTTGGTGCTGGAGTATCCAAGAGATAGTCAGATGGAGGGATGATGATTGTTGAATTTCTGATGAAACTCAATCAGAGATTGAAGGTTTTCAGTCCAAATGGTGAAGATGTCATTGATATATCAGATACCACTGAATTTACACTGAGGAGAACATGCAGGATTGCCACCTTGCCAATCTTAAAAAAGGCTTTCACCCAACAAGGAGACTCCTCCAGAGAGCTAGATTGTACATTTGAAAGAGCCACCGGATATCACATGAAGAATTGCTGCAGTACAGAAGAACGCCCCCCATGTATCGCATGCTGCTGGTTATGATATATTATCCCTCCCTCAAACCCATACAGAAAATCCTCAAACAATTGCAACCCATACTAGAAGAAGACCCTATTCTTAAATAGATCTTCCCAGAACCACCCATTCTAGCCTTCAAACAAGCACCGAACCTCACTAAACTCATCACCATAAGGAGACTTCCCTAGGCCCAGAACATACCGAATAGATCCAGTCCATGCCATGACAAGAAATGCAAAACCTGCCACCACCCCCACAATTACTACAACCCACAACAGACCCATTACCATTCCTGGGTCTTACAGCTACAGCTCTAGAAATGTAATATGTCTCATCCAGTGTACCAGATGCCCTGATGGAAAATATATACAAGAGAACAAACAACAACTGCGCACCAGAATGAATGCACACCAGAAATCTATCAAAGACAGAAATACCCAATTACCGATGGGGGCACATTTCTCACAAGAAAACCACTCTCTCTCCAGTCTCCCAGTTCTAATCCTCAAAGATAACTTACAAAACACTTCTCAGAGATGAACCTATGAACTTCACTTCATCAACCTAAAAATCATGGATTAAATATGGACATTGGATTTATGACACATTATAAGCTGCCTGACATCTGACTCCCAAGGTACCTCTCCACTATTTAACTGCTACATTCATCCCCCTTCTCCACCCCAACCCAGCCTATCTCTCACCCACTGACTCCTCAATTTACATCTTCACTGATCGCCTGTCTTACATGTAGACCAGCCTAGCCTTTTTAATTTCATTTACGAAGAGCACACACCAAGTGCAGAGACTTTCTCAGCCTGATGAAGGGTTTTTAAACCCGAAAGCTTGCTAAAAAATTGTTTTCCAACTATTTAAGTTGGTCTAATAAAAGATATCAGATTCACCCAAAGAACCTTGTCTTAGTAGTTCAGGACTTTCAGTTCACTAGGCCTGCCCCAGGAGCAAAGTTGGTCAAGGCCTCTACAAGAGTACCATAATATAGTACTGCATATGGTAAACTGCATATGATTATATAATCCCCAGATGTTACCAAAGGGAATGGACTGACACTGAATAAATATGGCCTGGAAATGATTAGGGTTCTATCAGAGAAGCACAGTTCTAGTAAGGGTGGTGAAATTAATGTTGGAACATGCGAGTTTCAGGTTTTTTTGGAAGCTTTTATGTTTTTAAAATGGTCTGACCAGTACATGAAAAGGATCATAGAGAGTGGCTGACTGTGATAGCAGGAGATTGGATTGAGCCTCCTGGGCCATTATGTTCCAAGGGCAGGAGTGGGCAATTATTTCAGGTGGAGGGCCAGTTCATGAATTTTGGTAAGCTGTCAAGGGCTGTATTGGTAGCTCTGCTCCTTGACAGTTGTCCCGCTCCCTGGTTGCTATCTTGTGGCTGGAAGTCCTGCTCCCTAACCCTATCTTTTGCCACTGGATGTCCCTCCCTTTGCCCCCAGAAGTACTCCTTTTGGGAGGGGGTAGTAGGGCTTTGGAACTGGAAGTTATACTCTGTCACATGGTCTACGTCAAGGGTAAGCAATGTTTTTTGGCTGGAGTGCCAAAAGACTCCTTTGTAAGGCGCTAGAGTGCTGAAATGCCAAAAAAATAAAACTGGGGCAGGGGGTATGTGTCAGGATACACTGCATATTAATATAGTTAATAATCATAAATGTTTCTGTTGTATGGTAAATACCAGGTTTTCTAAAAATCCTAAACCTGGTGACCATAAATAAAACTTCATTGACAGAAGACAGAGGGAAGAAAAAAATAGAGGGAAGAGAGGGAGGGAAGAGATAGGGAAGGAAGGAGGGAGAGGGAAAGGGAGAGAGGCTGGAGAGAAGCAGGTGTACGGAGAGGCCCTTGGGAAGGTGGCAGCTTGAGGAGAGGTGGGGATAGGAGGAGAGTGGGGACTGCCTCAGAGCTCTGCAGATTGGGCCACATTTGGGCTCTGCAGATTGGGCCACATTTGCGCAGCACCCAAAGTGGAGCCTGGTCTGGACGGGTCACGGCAGGAGCCCCTGGGGCTCTGGGAACAGCTGCGCAAAGCTGTGCACTTACCTCCACTGGCCTGGCCTGTCCAGTCCCAAGCGGCACACAGCCCAGCTGCTGCTTCCCCTTGCTGGTGCTGCCTGGGCTGGGCCTGTCGTATTCCAAGCAGCATGCAGGGAAGCAGCAGCTAGGCCGGCTTTTCTGTGTGATGCTCAGGACGGGCCGGGCCCAACCAGGTCACCACTGTCGAGGAAAAGTGGCGGCTGAGCCAGCTGAGCTGTGTGCCACATCCTAGCATGCTGCTTGGCACAAGCTCAGCCGCAGCTTTTTGCCCTTCTGGTGCCAACCTGTCTCAAGCGGTGCAAGGAAGTGGCACGTGGCTCAGCCGCTGCTTCTCCTTGCTGGTGCTGAACCGGCAGGGCCTGTCTGGTCCTGAGCAGCATGCAGCAAAGCTGGCACCACCATTGCTTCCCTGTGTGCTGCTTGAGATGCAACAGTCCTGGCTGAGTTGGCACTGTAGAGGAGAAGTAGCAGCTGAGCTGCGTGCCACTTAGGACTGGCCAGCAGAGGTAAATAGAAGCCACAGCTTTGCTGGGTAGGGGAAGCCATGGCTGAGCTCGGGCACTCCCCAAGCAGCACATGGCTCAGCCACTGCTTCTCACTGGTGCCGACCCAGCCGGTCCTGTCCCAACCACTCCTGAGTGGCATGTGGCAAATCCAGCCCAGCCACTGCTTTGCTGCATGCCGCTCAGAATGAGATGGGCCCGGCTAGGTCGGCACTGGCAAAAAGCTGTGGCTGAGTGGTGCGTGCTCCTGCCACTCTGCTGCAGCCCCCACTACTTCCAAGCCCCCCGCAGCTGCAGCAACTTCCCTCCGCCCCCCTGCTTCCAGCCTGGCCTGGGATGCACCAGGGGCTCCCAGCCCCTGGGCTGTTCCAACGGTTCCCCCTGCTCCATCCAGTATTGCCTTACATTCTACTCAGATGAGGGTAGGGAGCCACTCCAGGCTTCTGGTTTGGGGCTGAGGATAAGAGAGGCGAGGTGGAGCCAGGCTCGCCTTGCTGCTCTACCACAGGTTCCTACTGGGTCCTTCTGCCACTGTCTGCCTGTCATCTTTGACAGGCAGTGAGGGACAGATAAAAATTAATTTTCTAAAATTTTGAGAGGCCCCGTGGGCCAGGTAGAATGGGCTGGCGGACCGCATCCGGCCCGCAGGCCATATTTTGCCCACCCCTGTCCTAGGGTACTAGGTTCACTGCTGCAAAAACAACAGCTATTAGAACTGTAGCTTGGCTCTCTGCCTTTAGAGCAGCATTTCTCAACCTGTGGGTTGTGACCCAAAAGTGGGTTGCAGAAATATATAAAAGGGTATATATGAAATATATATGAACTGACTTGAAAAATAGATTATCTTTTAAAAGAGAAAGATGTGGAAAATGGCAGGTTTCCCCTTGTAGGCTGGCAGAGTTCCAGCTTGTGAGGGGTTGCATGAGTGGGAAGAGGACCATCAGGCAGGGGGCGCCACTTGCATGTGCGGCAGTCAGCAGAATGGACAGCAACTCCCTGCCCTGGTCCAGGCACTGCTGTCACTTCCCCTTAGGCCATGCCTCTACCCAGAAGAGGAGGTGGGGTGGCAGGTAATGAGTCTTGCAGCTCTGCTCCATATGGCCTCCTGTGCCAGGTCCTGCCTGCTGGGCCATGGAGATGGCTCCTGTCCATGTCAGTCCAGCCAGGCTGCAGCCCTGTGCCTGCTATGGGTGCACAAATCTGAGGGAGCATGTGCCCTCCCCACTCACTGGGAGGCTGGGACCTGAGGGCAGTGGGTCAGGAGTGAAGGGCATCTACAGGGCTGAGGGTTGGGAATTAGGAGCACCTGCAGGGCTGGGGGGCGCTGTTTTCTACTTAAACTATTTACTGGGTCAGGGCTGGCCATGGACAAATGGGTCCTGGCACAAAAAAAGGTTGAGAACCAGTGCTTTAGAGCATTCAGCAAAAGCTACTCCAAAACCCAGCAGTGGAAAAAAAGTGGGGGAGGGGTTGCTGGAAAGACACGGTAGTTACTTCAACTAATGGACCTGTGTGGGGTTTAAAAGTCCTCCCATTTTCAGCTAACTCAAGGGAGAGATGTGGCCTTCTGGGCAAAAGGTCCACGGGTCCCAGTGCAAACTGAAGGGATCACGAGACTGTGGACACAGGCCAAACGGCGGTTTAACCTTTCCCCCTTCAAGATAAGGCAGAAAACAAGCTATGCTACTAAAAATACGACTTGCCAACCGAAGTGCTGGAACACAACTCCTCCTGCCAGGGGTCTGTGGGCGGCAGGAGGCAATTTCCACCCCCTCTCATTCGGGCACCATGAAAGTGGAAGAGCAGAAGCAATTCTCAACTCCCAAACGCTGCACTTGGCAAGGGGGATACCAGGGTTTTCCCTCCCGACAAGAGCTCTTGGGGGCTCTGCAGCTCGCCCAGGGTCTCCCCTGCGCTCAACCCCTGCAAAAGCTCGGCGATCAAGCAGAGTCAAGTTACACCTCCCCCCACAACAACGCGAGCGCAGGCACTGCCAAACTCTCTCCCCGGAGAGGCAGTTCCTTCTTGGTAATTGGCGCGCGCCGCACCCAATCAGAGCCCGAGGTGGCGAAGTTAATGACCAATGAGGGGCCCGCTCCGGGTGACAGTAGTAGCTGCCCGCGGCAGCGGGCTCATCACTGCCTGTCGGGCGCGGGTGAGGAAGCAGTGCTGTTTTGAGCTGTGCTTCGCAGGCGACAGCTGGCTTGCTCATAGCGCCTCGCCTCCTCCAGCCCGCTTGGGGGTCTCGGAGCCCGCAACATGGCCGGCAGCTCGGACCACGCCTCGCAGCAGCTTAAGCAGTGGAAGGACCAGCGTGGCTCCCAGGTAGCACGGGATACCCTACCGCACCCCCCCTTCCATCTTTCGCCGCGGCCGTTGGCGTCTTAACGGACCGCGCGGGGCGACACCACCCGTGCCAGGTTGGGGGGGCAGCGACATGGCCCCAGCTGTTGTAAGATGGAACCTTCCGGGGGGGCGGGGTCGGCGATATGACAGCGGCCGCTGTGAGATTGTGCCGTCCAAGTGGGGCGGCCGCGACATGGCAGCGGCTGGAGTGTGAGATTGAACGTTCCGCGGCCGCTGAGAGATGCAGCCTTGTGTGTGTGTGGGGGGGGGGTCGGCGACATGATAGCGGCCAATGTGAGATGGAATCTTCCAGGGGGAGTCGCGGGAGGCGGGGCCAAGACGCTGGGCGCCCCTGGATGCGTTGCCCGTAGAGGGGGGGAGGGGACCGCCGCCGACCCCTTGCAGGCTGTAGCCCAGAGGCCCTGGCCGGGCTGGCCCTGCTTTGAGCAGGGGGTTGGACTAGATCAGCGGTTCTCGCCTTTTTTCTTGTTTTTACCAGGCCTTGTTTGTAAACATCCACGGCCAGTCCTGACCCAGTAAATAGTTTAAGTCAAAAACAGCTCCTGGTCCCTCGCTGCTGCCCTGCTGGCCCCAGCCCCCCAGTGTGTGGGGTAGGGGGAGCCTCAAGCAGCCCCTGGTAAGCTGCAACTCTGCCAGCCTGCAAGAGAAATCCCATGTTTCCCACGTTTTTCTCCTTGAAAGGAGAATCCATTTCTAAAGTTTGGGACCCTTTCTATATTGGTGTGACACACTTTTGAGTCATGACTCACGGGTTGAGAATTGCTGGACTAGATGCTTTCTCAAGGACCCTTCCAGCCCTCGCTTTCTGTGATCCTGTGATAGTCATAGTGCTGATAACACCTTCTAATATTGCTTAAAGTCCTGTATGGACAATAGGTTTGCTCAAGCCCTGCAGTACTTCTGTCACTTACCTCCCAGGCAGGTGTCAAATTAGAGCAGAGGTTTTTCTTTTTTTCCCTGGTGTGGTGTTTTGTGAGGCTGGGGAGTTGGAGTGAAGTGCTAAAACAGTATCCAGCTACTAATGAATCTAAGCATTTACTATCCTTTAAACTAAATAGCACTGATTTGATAGGTGGGTTGGTCCCCAGTGTCTGAATGAAGTTAAATTTAAGAACTGTTGTAGAAAACTGAGGTTCTAATAGGAGACGGATCAATAAGAGTTGAGTTGGGGTTTCACAAGATGATTAGTACACATCACAACATGGATTTTTGGTATTTGGAGTAGTGTTTGCTATAGAACAGACTGTAGGTATTGCGTTTATCTTGGTTGTCATGCCGACACATTGGGGGTATGAAGAAGTACAGTGGAAATCGGAGGAAGGACATTTTAAAAAAAAGCCTGTGTAAGGCATTAGTACAACTCAAAGTATTCAAGGCTCTTAAATCTAGATAACTTATCTTTCCTGGGTGGTTTTGACAACTGCATTGTCCTCCTGGACTTTGTTACAGTGTTAATTCTTCATGGTAAACAAAGAAGGAAGACAAATTTACAGATTTAAAAGGCTTAGTCCTGCAGGATGTTCAATCAGCATTAACTCTTCTACAAGTCAAGAAATGTTGTATGCACTTCAGAAAATCTCTCTTAATCTGAAGGAACTGCTGTCTTAGCACTTTTTTAAAACAGTTACTTGACCAAACAAGAAAGCTGCTCAAAGTTTGTTCAGACTGTCCTTTTCAAGTGCCCTATCCTAAAACTTAGCTTAGTTTATTAAATAGTTTGTCTATGTTTCTTTCTGTTTTTCTGTTCTTTGTGATGATTGCATACAGCAGTGGTTCTCAACCTGTTTAAAGTTGAGGCACCCCTTGTTTGACTCTGGGCACCACTCAGACTTGAAGCACTCCTCCGTAACTTGTGTGTATTCATTAGCACCACATTTCAGAAACTAATTTATAGGGATTTTGGGGGCTGATACTGATAGCCAATTTTTAAGGAGGCATATTGGCTGATACTGATCCAATTTCTGATATGCAGCTGAACTTGAAGAGCTGTGTGCAACTGGTAAGTCTGTTGTGGTGGAAGGGGAGGGAAAGGATGTGGGGGGGTCAGATGAAGGCCCCCACAGTGAGGGAGGAGTGGTGTAGGGGCTGAGGCAGGCACTGCCCTGGGCTGGGCAGGGCGTGGGATGGATCTGTAGCTCATCTCGGGGACTCGGGGACATGGGGAGGGGAAGTGGCTTCCCCTGCTGCATACATCCTTGCAGGGCATGGGGAACATGTGCCTCAGATCTGCATGGAGTGTCTGCAGCTGCGGGATGGGGTCAGGGCGGTACCAGCTCTTCCTGGCAGGGGCTGAGCTGGGGCTTTGCTCTGGGCAGGTGGAGGTGGTGCTGGGAGAGGAGTTATTGGGGGAAGGGATGCAGCCACCTCAAAATTCTCCATAGTCCCCCCATTGCCCTCCTCTGAGCACCGCTGCTGCCTGCCTTGAGCACAGTCCCGGCCCAACCCCCCATCTTGCGCACAGGGAAGAGCCTGGTGTATCCCCAGCCCGCAGCTGCAGCCCACCCTACCCCACCTCAGAGATCTTGGGGCACATGTCCCACCCATGCCCTCTCTCCCTCCCTCACTGCAGGGGCCTTGACCTGCCCCCCACACACCCCTACGCCACAACAGACTTACCAGCTGCACGCAACTCTTCAAGCTGCCAAGCTGTGCTCCTCTCTCCCTACATGCAGTGCTGTGGCTGTGCACGTGCATGGGCGTTTAATCGGCCATATCAGGCTAATTTCTGATGCAGTAAATTTTCTTTAAAATCGATGCCGATCCGATATTGGACCAACGCATCAATGCGCCTCTTCTCTAGGAATGTTTACCTCCTTGCTAATGGGCAAGGAAGTGGAGGCAGGGCAGTTGCCAGGCAAGGATAAGCCTGAGCTTGCCCTTAAGTCCTCACATCTTGCGGCACCCATGATTTTGTGGCATCCCGGGGTGCCTGACATACAAGGTACCTTGGCATCCTAGATACGTTTCATCAAGGGGAACCAGATTGACAAACGGGGGGGAATGGGGTCAGGGGGCTATGAAACTGGGTACTCATGAAGTACTGCAAAAGCATAAGCAATAAAACACAATAGTACAGAAATGAAGTTTCATTTATTTTAGTTGTAGCAATAAAAGGAACATGGTTTAAGAAAAAAATAATTTGTTTTTGTTTCCTTCATATATTTTCATATCTCTTCCTTCTTCTACCACTCTCCACAGTTTATCACTATGAAATTTTGAAACTGATGTTCTTTTTCTTATCCCATTAGATAAAAAGACCTTCACTAATTGTTTGTAACTGGGTAGCAAATATATTTAAAAAAAAATAAAGTTCTTCATTGCTCTCTCTTTCCCATGTTTTTCCATCTCTCACATAGGCTTTGTAAAACAGTGGCAGCCTGGTGTTGGTCAGACTGACTAGTTTCATCACAGTCATGAAAGCTACAGGCCTTTTGAGGATTTATGGAAAGAGTAAGAGCCCTGTTCATTTTGGGGCTGGCTATGCTGTACCTTATCATTTTTTAATTCTAATATTATAGCCTTAGTCTATCTGTCTGTAATGCTTTATTCACACTCTGACTTGGTTACCTTGGCAGCCAATCAGTGTTCTGGACAGAGAGATGCATAGCGGAGTGCTGCCATGACAGCGGGGACTGAGGTGTCAGAGCAGGGCAGGGGGAAGCAGAGGGGGATAACAGGGACTGGAGCGCCACTATAATGGAGGGGATGGGGATGGAGGGGTGGCGGAGGTGTGGAGTGCTGGCTGTTTAGCACTCACCTCACACGGCAGAGCACTGCCATAGCACTGGGGACTGGAGCCAGAGTGGACTGGTGGCTCCGTCCCCGTCCTGAAGTGGTGTGAGGGGTGGGGAATGGCCTTGGTCTGAAACAGTGGTGGGGTGCTCTTGCCCTCTTCCTCTGTCTCTCTTTCTTGCCCCTTCCTTCTCTCAAAACTGGCAAAAAAATTAGTATGCCGTGCACTGTGTGGCGCTTTAAATAGCCCAGTAATAATTTGGCATGCTGCATAAAACACAGCACTGGGTTCAGTTTTCCTAGCTTTGGCCAGCATTGCCTCTAGCCCAGGTACATACTCGAGTTGTGCACCCCTGGGATAAAAGGTGGCAATCCTACTCACACTAGATCAAACATCTGTCATATCACGGCCTTATATACATAGCCCTTCTTCCAACATATGGCACATGTTAGTCTGTAAATATAAAATCCTCTGGAAAATTGAGTGTTGGCTTGCTACTTAAAATTTTCAGAACTTAGGGGGTACTTACTATTTAAAAGGTTGAGAAACACTGTATTAGAACACCACAAGTTGAAATCTGGTATCCATGTTAACAAATGTCAAAGAAAATAGGTTTCAGAAAATGTTATGGAAATGTTAGGTAATATTCTAACAGAGTCTGTTAGAGGTAACTTAAAGATTCATATCCATCTTGGACTAGGAAATGACTAGATGTTACTTTATCAAAATTGGATTGTTCAGTGCAATTTTTGAGAGCCATCCCTGGCAAAATTATTTGAATGCTTTGTTTTATCACAGTTTTATCCTGTATCCCCTGAACCTTTCAAATGATGACCAAAGAATCCTGTTCCATGTGTGAATATGTTTAAACACCAGACTCATGTTGTTCCCAAAGAATAAAGGAGAGCTAGAAATCAAGAGGTTTCTGGACCAGCAGTCCTCATGAACTTTTAGTTTACAGCTATATTCCTTTTCTATCTGTTTCACAGAATCATAATGTTGTTAATAAAAGAGAATGAATTTAATATCATGGTCCATGGAAGTCTCCACAGAAGCTCACTCTGCAAAAAGATAAAGTAATAAGAACTTGTAAAGGAGTATGGTCTCTATTCAAAATGTGGATGTATCAAATACTATCTTTCATTTGACAGTTAATGTATTTTTGAAGGATGAAAAGGTATTGCGTTATTCACTTAAGTTTGTCCCATTCAGAACGAGAATTAAACATAGGTATGAATCATTGTTTTTCTCCAGTCTTGTGACTCTATATTTGAAAAAACTCTTGGGGCTAGTCTTACACCGCATAGGTTCCCATGATCTTTGGATGGAAATTTTACCTGCATAGAATGACAGAATCAGGACTATAACATTCAAAAAATTTAGTTATTAATAAGTATGTCAGGAGACCTGAAATGCTCAAGCACAGTGAGGCAAATTTCCTTGGCAAGAATTAAATACTTATAGGATGCATTTACATGTTCATTAATATACTTGTGCGTATTAAATTTAGTGCTTCTAATTTGAGGGCACTTTTACACACATTCTGGAAGTGAGTGATGCTGCACTTTAGAGTGGCTCTGAAGGCTCCTTTAATTAAAAGTGCAGCAGCAGCGTTTCCTGTACTAGTGTCCCCGTGCTTAAAAATGACATCAGGCATGCTTGAACTAAAGCTTGTTCAATGCTGATACATGAAGCATGGGAAGCTACTGGAGCACAGTAATTACTATGCACTGTAATTACAGCATGTCAGGGCAGCCTCCACATTTGTGTACAGGCACCCAGAGGCAGTGGCGATGTGTAGGGGGTGCACATGCACCTCCTGAGTGTCATTGTACGTCCTGGCTGGCCATGCTTGCTGCTTAGGCGATGGGCGGGGGGACAGGCAGGAACGCCATTAACCCCCCCTGCAAGCACTAGCTGGGAAGTGGGAGCGCTTTGGCACTCCCATACGTGTCTGCAGTGATCGGCTGCGCCAGGGGTGACCCCTGTTGTTTCCTCTTCCGCCCCCCACCCCGCCGTTTGCTGACTGGCCGCGGGGGGAGCACATGCTTGCCCTGACTAAGGTGGCACCAGTTGCCCATGCCCAGAGGTACTAAATAAATGCACATTAGGCTGGTCTAATCGACAGTAACAAAAGCGTACACAGTGCTACGGTTGCCAGCACCACAACTGAAAGAGACCTGGGTGTCATGACAGATCACAGAATGAACTTGAGCCATCGATGCAATGCCGTAGTGAGTCAAACACTAGCATACATCTATCAATGTATCTTAGCATGTTGGAGAAATCTGCTTCAGCTGTTTTACGACTGAGCAGACCAGTGTGTGTAATAAAATGTGGTGTATAAAGAAAAGTATTTCCTCTGAACACCTCATTCTGGTTTTTTTGAACAGTTTATAAATTCAAATATTAAAAATCTAGAGTTTTGGAGGGCTGCCCTTTTGGCTCAGAGTTTAGACAAATAAAAATAATAAATGAACATTGGCACGCTCTTTGTAGCTTAGGTCACCTCCACCCTTCCAATGACTTAACAAGTCTGGTTGTGCCTCTTTATCTGCAGACAGCGAACAGAGGGAAGCAGAAAGATCTGCAGATCTCTAATACTACAGGAGAGGACAGTTTTGGGAAAGCCTAAATAAGTGTTTATGCTGTATAAGAGGTGTCCTGCTTAGAACTAAGGAAAGGGTGTCAGCCTTTGATCCATGGAGAAAATATTGGGGGTAGGGAAAGATTTTCTTGCATGAACAAGTATAGTGATGATTTTCCAGATAGGTTAGATTTTTCATATCTGCAAGCTGACTCTAGATAACTAAGAACTTAACTACCCTGCAGGCTAATGCCATTTTATCAGAATATCTATGCAGTCTTTTAAAGAAGAAAACCTGTTTATTAAAATAGCTTGTAATATAACATTTACCTGAAGGATCTCTAAGATGATTCATATACAGACTTTTTCACTTAGAGAAATTAATGTCCCTATAAAACATACCCAACAAAATCCTGTCAAGGAACTATTCATGCTGTATTGTTACCTGGCTTATGTGGAAGGACTGTATTTTGAAGGTAAGGAAATATTAGAATTATTGTAAGAGAGTGTTATAGTATTTACCTATTAGTCTGGTCATCAAAAGCTCTCAGATTAGAAGTGTCACTGTCCTGAAAAAATTGCAACAAGTTCTGCAACCATTATTACCATCTGAAGTGGTCTGCAGAGCAATGGAGAGGAGAAAATCTTGTGTGCAGTTATGCAAGAGGTTTGTGTGCTCAAGTGGGTGGAGTTGTGACTGCTTAAGGGGCTTTGAAATTTTTAATGGAGCATTGTGGCTGTTTTGGTGTTTACAGATGGAGCTAATGAAAAGTGGTCTTTGTGTATCTTCTTATACAAGAAAGAATGGCAAGTAATTGCACTTGCTCCAATAAATGTTTAAATTTAACTACCCATTCACTCCCATAGACCAACCATTTCAGCCTGTTTTGAGAGCATAGGAAAGGTGTGTTTGAGAACATGAAGTCACTTAAGTCTTTAGATGGAAAAATGGATTTAAATCAGTTTTTCCAAGTAGCAGCCCCTGAGAGTTTAACCAGGCTCCTAGTCCAGGCACCTACTCATAGATTCATAGATTGTAGAGTTGACAGGGACCCCGAAGAATCATCGTGTCTGACCCTCTGCCCCATGCAGGAAAGAGGACCGAGGTCAGATGACCCCAGCCAGGTGCCTATCTAGCCTCCTCTTGAAGATCTTCAAGTTAGGTGATAGTACCACCTCTCTTGGTATCCTGTTCCAGATTCTGGATGCTCTTACTGTGAAAAATTTCATCCTAATGCCTAGCCTGAATCTACTCTCCACTATTTTGTACCCATTATTCCTAGTTACTCCTAGGGGTGCCCTGGTCAATAGCACATCTCAAACTCTGTTGTCTTCCCTTGATAAACTTATAGGCTGCTACAAGGTCTCCCCTCAGATGTCTCTTGTGAAGGCTGAAGAGATCCAGATCACTCAACCTTCCCTCAGGGTCTTGCGCGGAGGCCACTAATCATACGAGCGGCCCTTCTCTGGACCCTTTCCAGATTCTCTGCATCCCTGTTGAAGTGCAGAGCCCAAAACTGGGCACAGTACTCCAACCGCAGCCTGACCAATGCTGCGTAGAAGGGGAGCATCACCTCCCTCGATCTGTTGGTCACGCATTTGCTAATGCATGATAAGGTGCGGTTGACTTTGTTGATGGCTTCGTTACACTGCTGGCTTATGTTCATCTTGGAGTCAACTATGACTCCAAGATCCCTTTCAGCTGCTGAGTAGGTCATCCCCCAACCTTTAAGTGTGCTGGGGATTCCTCCTCCCTAGTTGGAGTACCTTGTATTTGTTGAATTGCATCCTGTTTCATTCTGCACATTGATACTCTGATGCTGCTCCCTCCTTTTCCCCCTTCCTTTGGGTGGCATGGCATGGCCCACTGCACCAAAGGAGCCTGTGACTGGGGGCAACAGGCGTGGTGCAATGGAGGTGGGGGGAGGGAACATGCTTGGTGCAGAAGCAGTGGCACAGTGCTGCAGGGGGTTCATGCAGCTGGGGGACCACTTAGAAGTTGGGCACCCTGATTCAAGTAATTTTAACTGAGAATTCTGTTTGTACGAAATTTATTTTCTAAAGCAAAGGTGCATTCTCATTGGTTGTGCCTATTAAAACATGAAGCTTTATAGTTAAATAGATTATTTAAACTAGATTTATATATCTTTTCTACCGAGCAGTCTTGGTACGCTGTTACTGTATACAGTTAAATAGTTCTAGTTTAGTATGATGAAAGATGTACTGCTCAATTTGTGTGTTTAATTTTTTTTGCTGATTATTGTGTTGAGCAGCTATATTAGGATAGCAAAACATAATCCAAGAGTGCAAGCCCTTGGCTTATCATGGGATCATATGAAAACACAGCTGAAAGAGACCTTATCTAGTCCAACCACCTGCTTATGGCAGAATCCCCTCCCGCTCTGTATTAAGGCTGTGGTTCTTATATAAGGTGACTTGCTGTACCATGTTTGCAAGGCCTGACCTTAAGAGTTAATTGGAGTGGGAGGGCTTTCATTATGTATGTAGGAATTTAGGAAATTTGTAACTTGGAGCCTTTGATAACATTTAAGGTACTCCACCCATTTTTATAGAAACATTTTAATAAATGTAGGTCATAGTATATTTTTTGCATGGATATTTGAAAAGCTTTCTCTACTTTCAAACTTAAGCGCAATACATCAGATTTAGATATTTTTTTTAATTGATCCAGAATTGTTGGCATTATTGAGATAGATGGTGCTTCAGTTCCTGGCTTTTTCCTAACTGGCGGTTCCTGAACTATTTAATTTTTGTGGTTGGGGAGGAAGAGGAGGAGGGGGAAGAAGGGTAGATTTTTTGGCTTGGAGTTAATTCTCTGAAAAGTATAGCCAATGATTCTCAGCTGGGATACTGTGGTACCCTGAGATACTGGAGATCCTTTTTAAGGATACTATGGCACCTGGCTGCTGTACAAAGAGATAAATGCTCATCACTCTACCCTGGTTTGGTGCCTCACACCTACCCTGGTGTCTTGTGGATAAATGGCACCTGCAGCTACTCCTTTTGGGACTCCTGGTTTCCCCCTTCTGCCCCTGTCAGCTCCCTTGCTGCCCATGCCCATGTTCCAAGCAGCATCCTCTGCTGCCAGTGGAAGGCATATGGGCCGATACGGGGCCACAGAGCTGTATTTTTCAGCCCAGCTTGTCTCCCCCAGCACCTCTCATGTTAGGACCAAAAGGAGGGTCTAAGAGGGAAGTTGACTTCAGTTGCTGGTGTGCATGACCCCAGAGGAGCAGCCTTAGCAGTGGGAATTGTTCTTTACCCCTCAGGCACCAAGAATGAACTTGGTGGTTCACCGGAGGTGGTTCAAGCGCCTACATTGAACACATTCAAGAGCAAACTGGATGCTTATCTTGCTGGGATCCTATGACCCCAGCTGACTTCCTGCCCTTTGGGCAGGGGACTGGACTCGATGATCTTCCAAGGTCCCTTCTGGCCCTAATGTCTATGAAATGAGGGTGGGGAAGGGCAGATGGAAGAAAGAGTGAGGTCTGGTGGGGTGAGGTCCCGCCCCTGCTGCCCTCACCTGACAACAGCTAGATCAGGGGTGGGCAGTTATTTCAGTTGGAGGGCCACTTAATGAGTTTTGGTCAGCTGTTGAGGGCCGCAAAGGTAGCCCCGCCCCTGGACAGGTGCCCTGCTCCCTGGTCACTGTCTTGGGACTGGCAGTCCTGTTCCTAATCTGTGAACTTTGCCACCAGAAGTCCCTCCCCTTGACCTCAGAAGTACTCCTTTCATGAAGAGGAGGGTTGTCATCTTGGAACCAGAAAAAAACCCAAATCATATGCTAAAAATCAAACACAACGCATTTAAATTTTACTTCAAAAATATTTTTGTCCTGCTTTACATGTGTTTGTGTACTGTATATAGAGGTGATGGCATAATAGCTCAAAAATAAAGTCTTACTCTTGTATAGTGTGTGTGGTGGGGTGGGTGTGGGGTTTCTAAAGGGGTGTGGCTGTATGTATGGGGCGGGGTATGGAGGTGTGTGGCCAGGGTGTGAGGGGTGGTGTGGTCCCCACCACTAGTGACAGCAGCAGCAAGTGGTATGCTCTTGGAGCACTCATGACCCTTGCAGGTGGAGTCCCCCAACGGCGCTTCCTCCAGGAATGGCATGTGGCAGCATGAAGCAGGGCCAGGCTGGCCCACCTCCATTGTGCTGGACTCCTCACATCTCATGTGCAGCTCCCGGGACCCAGCCAGAGCCATGTGCCACAAGAGAGGAGCCCTGTGTGGAGCCAGCAGCCTGGCCCCGCTCCTTGCTGATATGTGCAGCATCTGGGTGTCCATCAGGAAGCAGGGAATGGAGCCAGCCTGGCTTCATTGTGCAGGGCTTCCCCCTGGTGGCACATGAGTCCTGGGAGCTGCACATGAGCCATGGGGAGCCCAGTGTGATGGAACCGGGCTGACCTGGGCTCCACCGCACTCCTGCCATCTCTCTGGGCATAGGCCCTGAACTCTGCCTTCCTACTCAGCTGCAGCTTCTACCTGCCCCCCAGTGCTTCCCTACCTGCTATCCGGAGTGCTGCAGCAGGGGCACAAGGAGGAGCTTGGGCAGCTGAGCAGTTCTGGTAGTAGCAGTGGCCCCACCTGGGTGCTGTGTGCTGGTTGGGGTCAAGGCTGTCCCTCCCATGAGGGTTGAAGCACAGTATACTGCCCCGGTGGGAGTGGGCAGAGCTTGGGACTGATGTGAGCGCAGCGGGGCAACTGTAGGCTGGGTGGGATACAGTTAATTGGTGGGCACCTGCCCATGGACTGAATGAAATTGCCTGGCAGGCCAGATCCTTGCTCAGTAGGGGTGCACCATTAGAGACTTTTTGGGCAGATATTGATGGCCAACTTTGTTTCTTACCAAGCCATATCAGCCAATTACTGATCTGATTGCTGATATTCAGCCCAGCAGCTTGGAGAGCAGTGTCTGGCTGGTAAGCCTGTTGTGGGGAAAAGGACATGGAGGAAGGGAAGGGGCATGCAGAGCACTGATCGAGACTCCTGTGATGAGGGTGGGGGTGGGGCTGGAGCAGGGGCAGGTGCTACCCAGCCAGGGAAGAGTGTAGGAGCTATGGCTTGTCTGGGGGATGTGTGGGGAGGGGCAGCTCCTGCTGCTATGTACACCTCAGGAAGGCATGGGGAGCATGTGCCTCGAGATCTGTGCATGGGGCAAGGGCAGGTTGCTGCTGTGGGCTGGTGCCAGGGCTGGTGCCAGGGTCTTCCAGGTGGGGAGATGGGCTGGGATTGTGCTCAGGGCAAGTGATGCAGCATTAGGGAACCATGGGATGGGCTTCAGCTATTCCAAAATTTGCCATAGCAGTGCTGCCGCCACCCACCCCAAGCACAGCCTGGCCCAACCCCCCTGCCAGGCAAAGCTCTGTGCAGCCCTATCCCACCCTCACCCCACGCACAGATCCAGGGGGAACATGCTTCCCCCCCATACTCTCTTGGGGTATGTGTAGCGGTGGGAGCCACCGCCCCTCCTCTGCTGCCCTGGATGAGCTGCTTGTGGCTCTGTCCCATGCCCTGCCTCGGTGGGGCAGTGCCTGCCCCAGCCCCACTCTTACTCCCTCCCTTACCTCGGAGGCCTTGATCTGCCCCCGTTATGCCTTCCCCCCGGTCCCCGCCTTCCCGTCCCTTCTCCCACAACAGACTTACCAGCTGCACAATGCTCTCAATGCTGCTGGGCTGCACTCCTGGCTGCCTGTGTGCTGTGTTGTGGCTGCACACGTGCACGGGCATTTGTCAGTGACATTATCGGCCACATCATTCAAAAAACATCAATTGCCAACGTCAATTTTCCTTATATACAATTTTCCTTATGTGCTGATACACTATGGGACTAATGTACCAGTGCATCTTCTTAGCCAAGTGATTCTCAACCAAGGTGATGCTGAATTTAGAGAGCTGCTTTGAGTCTATCAAGTCGAGAACCACTGGTATAACCTACCGGAAGAATTGTTATTCTCGTATGCAAGTATCTGTTTCTCTTTTCAAGAGGCATCTTAATAATTTTTTAGTATTTAAAATTCTAGCATATTGCTTATTCATGACTCCGGGGGGGGAGGGGGAGGATATTTACTCAAAGACTTTAAAACGTCATATCAACTATAGGTGACTTTAGAACTTCATATTAACTATAGGTGTCTGCTTTACAACATATATTTATACTCCATTTAACTGTACCAGAAACAGTGAAGAGACAGAAGCTGTCAAAGGGCTGCTCTGAAATTTGAAAGCGAGGAACTACTGAGTTTCAGTACTGCTAATACCATAAAACTAGGAGCACTGTGGACTTAATGAGCATTATTTACAATGAGTTCAGGTATGCTCCAGGGATATCCTTGGCATTTTTAAGTCTAAAGCAATGGTTTTCAACCTCTTCAGTGTCAGAGCACGCCTTCACTACTTTTGAATGGGGTGGCATCCCCTGTGATCCCTGAAGGCATCCATCGCTGCTGTCAGCGCTTTCTCAACTTGTTTCAGTGCTTTTCAGCTGCCTTTTACCCCCTGGTAAAAGTGCCCCATGCGCCTAGTGCAAGCCAGCTCAGAAAGAGTTGTGGCATGTGCGCATGTGCAGCTCTGATCAGCCTAAAGCAGATGGGGGCTGTCTATGTTGTGTAGACCTTCCCAGTCACAGTGATGGGGGACAGACTGGGTAGAGCTACAGTACTAGCCAGCTCCTGCCTGCCTTGGTTATTAGTGCCCTAATGCAGGATGTGCATGGGACAGTTAACTGGCCACTCCTGTCATGAGGCCAACCCCTATTATGTTGCAGCACTTCCAAATGTGCCAGAAAACCCTTTTTGAGAACCAGAGGTCTACAGGTAAGCATTTAAGCAAAATAGACTGTAGGTGTTTCCAAGTTGGATGATGTTAGGCAGTTGAGAGAGCTTAATTTACTTGCCACTGAATGCTAGAGCTTTCAATTACTAAGTCCAGTCTATATTTTTTTAAAACCAGGGTGGATAAAAGTCAATGAATCCTAAAAAAACAACCTCCCCCCCCCAACGGACTTTTTATTGAAATTGGATTTCTTTCTTTTTTTTCTTTGGTTAGGATGCTTTTCTTTGAAAAAGTAAACCTATATAGACTAGTTTTAATTTGATATGTTAAAGCTCAAAGACAGAGATTATAACTTGTTATTACTGTATATACTATAGAGATTATAACTTCTAATTTTATACTATTTGAGATGATATATTCAGGTAACCTTTTTAGAAAAGTTTTATAAATAGGTCACAACAGGCCATGAACTATATTAGGGGCCCAATCATATGAGATTCCCAGAGGCTTCTTTTATAGTTTAGTAAAGATTAAAGAAAGCCACTCTATCCAATGGGACTTAGTACTCAGTCTAGAACAGTAGTCATCAACTGGTCAATTAGGATTAACCAGTGGATCTCACAGCCTCTTGCAGTCAATCCTGAGCTGGGGGGTGCTGAGTGTGCAAGTGTCCAGCCGCTCCTAGGCAGGCTGCAGCAGGGATTCGAGCGCAAAGCCCAGCCCACAGTGGGAGCTGCCTCTGCTGGACACAGATCAGGGGGCACGTGTCCCCTCAAACATAGGGCTGCGTGAGTGGTTTCAGCAGTGGTGAGAGGGAGCAGGGGCAGGGCGGGACAGAGATGTGAGTGGCTCCTCAGGGGGCACACATCCTGGGGGGCAGGGTGGGGGCATGTGCCCCTGGTGTTGGGTGGGGTGGGCTGCAGCTGTTGGCTGGGGCTGAGCTGCTCCTGACAGAAGCTGGGGTTGTACTGGGACTGTGGTGGTGCTGAAAGTGGGGTTGGAGGGGCTACACAACCCCTTCCCTCACAGGGAAGGCTGGGGAGGTTTGCCTCCAAATAACTTTTTCTCCCTCTGTCTCGATCTGCCCCCTCCACACACAGTTACCAGCTGGGCAGGGGATGGTGGCACAGGTTAGATCTTGGGATCCTTTTAAATTCCAGATGTGATCTCTGACTTAAAAAGGTTAGAGACTGTTGGTCTAGAAGATCCCATTAAGCATCTCTGTGAAGTTTTTGTTTTAGTTCTCAGATGGTTGATTTCTCTCCAGAGATAACATCCTTGTTCACAGCAGTAGATGGAGATGAGAGATAACAGACTTGATTTACCTACCCATCAGCCCTATGGTCTCTCTGCAAGTTTGTGTATACAGTCAAGTCCTTTGTTTTCTACAAAAAAGTGCATTCTTGTAATTTGATATCCTTTAGTCATTTAACTTCTTGAAACTGCACTTTCAGAGAAAGCTATGTTTAAATTGTGATTTAAATCAAATCCACCCTGTTTAAAATACTGTGATTAGTCTTAAATATTAGCACACATTTTAAAAGTTGGTCATTCTCTTTCCCCCCCCTCCACAATAATCTTTCTGATGAAGTAATCTATTCTGATACAGTTGCTTCAGGTTCAGGAGGCATGTTACTCTAGATGTCTCTGATTAATCCGGCATATCTTTTATTATATACTAAATCATATTATTTGGTTAACTGCTTAAGGCTTTTGAAGAGTCCATCTTCATCACCATAATTTGAAGGTCTTTTTTCTGTTTTCATTTAGAAGCCAGATGCTTTGACCACTGGTGCTGGGATCCCAGTAGGGGATAAACTTAACCTAATGACAGTAGGACCAAGGGGACCTCTTCTGGTTCAAGATGTGGTTTTCACTGATGAGATGGCTCATTTCGACAGAGAAAGGATTCCTGAAAGAGTTGTGCATGCAAAAGGAGCAGGTGGGTTTAACACGTACTTTTTTTTTTCTTTATTTGTATTAATCAACTAGAGAAAATAAATTACTTAAGTCTGTAGTGAAGCATCCCTGTAAGCAAATGGTGATGTTTGAGCTTCATCTCTCCTTCTCCCATCTTTAAGAGCAGAAGTTACAGAAATGTGGTAGAAAATTTTGAGAGAAATATTCCTAGTCAAATATGTAAAACGAAGTGTTGATAACAATTTTGTTTTGACGTAATTTCATTACAGATATGAACGCTGAGTTAGATTCTATCTACCTTAAATCTGGTAATATAACTTTGTAGTTTGTGTCATATAGAGCAGCCCTCAGGATATGTAACCATCAATTTTTTAAAAGTTTCAGAGGAAATATAGTTTATATACACATCTTGATTTAATATTTTAAATACTTTATTCCATGGTATGCTTCAGAGGAAAAACTCAATCATCTATATTTCTGTAGTTATTTTTATACCTTACATATAGGAAGAGATCTGTCCTTTGCCTAGGTAGGTACTTGGCTGGGGTCTTGTGACCCCAGCACTCGTTCCTGCCATTGGCGGGGGGTCAGACTAGATGGCCTGCTCTAGACCCCTTCTGACCCTAGATACTATGATTTGCCAATTCCGGATGGCCGCTCGTGCTTGTATAGCATGCCTGCAAGAGTCTGCAGTTCTTCTGTACCTTGATAGATTAGACCTCCATCTAGAGGCTGACAGGCATAGTAGTAATTGGAGTTGGGCCAACACTTTTTTATAAGGTGAGAGAGAGAATCCCTGGTCTAAGGGGAAATGAAAACAACACTATTCTTCCCACTTGACAGACAGGTAAACTAGCTATTGCATCCTGGAGAACGGCAAAAGGTGCTTTATTTTATACCAAGCAGAAATTAGGTGTATTTTTAAATGGACAATAGTCAGTCAAGTGGAAGAAGAGAAATAGGTGAAATCTTGGGAACGGCGTCCAAAGAAGCTCCTCTGCAAGTTAGAAGGGCCTGTAGTGCTACTGGGAATGTTTAGCTACTGAGAGGAAAAAAATTGTTTTATTGTATTTGCTACATGTAATAAAATATCAAATGCCACATTTTAAAAATAGTGTAGGCTATTCTGTAACCATGCTGGATAAATTGCATCTTATATGATTAAGTTCCATTTAAAATCAAATACATTTAATGTCTTCATTTGTTGAAAGTTATGCATTTGATGTTGGAGTATATGAATTTTTGTCTGGCAGTATGAAATGTGGATCTCTAGGGTATTTTTAATGAAGCTTTTTTGTGCTTTATGGACCAAAACCTTCAATGAATTTTTGCTAGCCTGTGTCCCATGCGTAGGTGAGCAAGTTTGACATAACTGGGGAAAAAATTAAACTAAAGTTACATTCATTATTTTTAGTACCACTTACACAGCTGTCTGTCTCCTTAGGAAGATAGTTGCCAACTACCTGATATTACTTACAGCTGCAATGTATTATGTAGAAAGCATTTAATAATAAAACCACTTTAATGTATAATTCCTACTCTTCATAGATCTGTAAGTTAAAAAAAAAAAACATTAGACAGACTACATAGCATAAAGAAGAACAGAAACACCATTTAAACCCCAAGAAATCTCCACCAAGTCAGATTAATCATGGGTTTGTAATTAAGACCCCTTAAAAATAAATTTTCTTTGAAGTGTTTTTGCTTTCAACATTGCTGCTTCCTAGTTTCAATCATTCTTTTTCCTTGCTTCGTAAGAAATTATGAAGACATGAGCCTAGTAAATAAGTGTGCAGTATTACTGAAACAGATAGCTACAGGCTATGTTTCTTTGTAGATCAAGGCTTTGCCCTTCCCATGGCAGAAGTCCATACCACTCTTGAATAGAGGACTTAACTTAATTCAAATTAAGAAATAGGGAGGAGAAGCAAGAAAAGTGAAACTTTAACCATACTTAGCTTACTACATAGCATGTCCCACATCCTGAAGAAAAGATCTCATCTGTCACATTAGTTTTTCAAGTGGGCCTTGATACATTTATACATCTATGTTCCAGCTATCTACCTATGCCTTTGGAATATTTTCCCTACCTTCCCCATCAGCTGTTTCCTGTCAGTTGTGTCAAAGATCTACACAAGTTACAAAGTACTATACAAACGTCTTAATCGTCTTTGTCAGAAGGCATACAAATAGCAAATATAAAACTAAAATGCCACATTCAAATTGGGTCACATATTCAAAAAATGCATTAGAAAATGCCACATATCCAAACAGTACCAGAACGTATCAGTCCTGTTGAATACTAAACCAACTTGAGATATTATGTTCCAGCTCATTTTAAGCATTAAGGATTCTTGATAGCCCTGTGGTGACCAGTCGTGGTCTTGGGATAAATTCTCAGAAATCGGTTGCTCACAGTAGCATGGGGTTCTCAGTGTGTGTGAGTCCGTGTCCCCATCCCCCCTCGGCGCTGTCATGCTCCAGTGAACTCCTGTAGACAAAGGTACATTAAGTTAGGGGTATGCCATATCTACATTGCATCTGAGCTTTAGAAACCACTGTTTGTTTGAGTATTGTGCAGTAATCTAATTAGAAAGTGTAGTGCCAGAACTTAGCCCAGTTGAAATGGGGGAAAAAAAATCACATCATAAGTTGGAGTGGTGGAGTGAAGGATTACTGCAAAAGAAGCTGAATGTCTAGTAGCCAAAGGCTGAGTTGAAGACATGGTAGTGGTGACTCAAGGTAGAAAAGGAGATCATAAAAAGATCTTTTCAGCTGCTAGAATTAGCCTTCTCCTCAGCTCTATTTCTTCAGCTCCCACTTCAGCAGTGGCATTTGATATTGGCAAAGGCATTTGATCCCTTTGTTTATTCAACACTATTCATCCAGTCACGTATAAAAGCTTTTTTTTTTCTCTCCCACAGGTGCCTTTGGCTATTTTGAGGTGACTCATGATATTACCAAATATTGTAAGGCGAAGGTGTTTGAGCACATTGGAAAAAGAACTCCACTTGCTATTCGTTTCTCTACTGTTGGTAAGACTGTGTAATTAGTGTGTTTTTGAGTATTTGATATCCATTTTAATAAATTGTAGAACCATGTGACAAATTTATCACGTACTTTTGACTTGGTCCTCTGCCAAGTAATCTCTCTGATCTTTTTTTTATTCCTTTAAAATTCTAAAACCCTGAGTAATGTTTAACAGCTACCACTTACCTGAACTGCAGCATACTATAGACATTTTTTTTCTCAGATTTAGAAGCATGAAATGAAGGGTGGTCTTCCCTGGAAAACTCAGTTCTGTTCATGGGTCCCTTCCGACCCTACATCTATGAATCTAAGTAGATTATCAAGTCCGACCCCCTGCCCTGGGCAGGAGAGAATACTGGGCTCATATGACCCCAGCTAGGTCAAGCCTATTATTAAAGACCCCCAAGGTAGAAGGCAGCACCACTTCCCTTGGAAGTTGGTTCCAGATCCTAGCCATCCTGACTGTGAAGTAGTGCCTTCTAATGTCCAGCCTGAACCTACTCTCAAATAACTTTTATGACCATTATTCCTTGTTACTCCAGGAGGTCCTGCGGGGGGGACAGGGTCTCTCCCATTCCCCACTGGTCTCCCCGGTAAGTTTCTGGACGGCCACCAGGTCCCCTCTCAGCCTTCTTTTGGACGCTTGACCCGTAAAGAAGTTTTTCCTTGTGTCCCATCTGAAGCAATCCTCTAGCAATTTATAACTGTTATTACTTGTCTTCCCCTGGGGTGCCTTGGTGAACAGATGCTTCCCCAGACCCTGATGTGCATCACAGGCCAGCTGTGCACTGTGAGTGTATCAGTTTAGTTGCAGGCTGACTGGGTGCTGCAACTATATCAGCCACTGGGCTGTATCAGCCACTGAGTTCAGGATTAAGGAGGCAGAGTTGGGAGTGAAGCAAAGGCAAATTTATTATAGCTTACACACACACACACACACCAGTTAACAGGAAGATAAATGCAATAAGCAGATAATGCAGTATTAAAGAGCTAATGGTAAATAATAACAGATAGATGAATCAATTCTGTTGCAGGGCAACTGGGCACTGCAAGAGCATCAGCCACTGGGCTGTTCAAAACGGCAGATAGATGTGTGTTGGCAACTTAACGATAGTCCCTTGATGCCAGGTGCATGGCAAGTGATTCCAGTGAAGTCAGGTGTCCCTGATCAACGCTGTCGGAGGGATTACTGGGGAAGCTCCTTTGATCAGGATCCGATCCTTACTCACATCAGGAGTCCAGAGTCTGGACTAGAAATAGCAGTAACCATTCTGTTTCCTCCTTCCTGCTGGTCACCTGATGCACGTGCTTTTTATACCTAGTCTTATGCTAATCTGTTGGCTTTAGAGCCACTCACAGTTTTGCTCTATAGTTGTTACCCTATGGGATTGAAAGGTGTTAAAAATGATCATAAAAGGTTACTACCCAGGCTCAAGTTTATCCAATAAGCAAATTACAATGCAGCATTTTTAGGTTTGAAATTAACATTACTAAACCTAAACTAAAGGTTTTTCTGAATATGCTTTCTTGAGACGCGCTTTCCTGGAATGTGTTGGGTGTGCCAGGCAGTTGGATCCAGTTTTATCATCAAGGCTGAACCCTGAGCAAAAACGATTAGGTCACCTAATCTGCAGCTATGGCTTTGCCTTTGGGGCCCAGTCAGTTCCACAAACAGTTAGTTTTATCATTTTGGTTAAACTTATGACAGACAAGTTACATTTGCGGGTTACAAACTTACAAGCTTTTATATTGGCTAATATTGCCTATTAGGCAAAATACCAAATGCCTCCAAGAAGCACATATTTATTGCTTATTAATCCCTCTGGTTCTGGCTGTCACAGATGTGCACCCCTTATATACTTATAGGCTGTCACCAAGTTCCCTCTAAACCTTCTCTTCCCCAGGCTGAACAGTCCTATGTCTCTCAGGCTCTCCTCATGGCCAGTTCTCCAGACCTCTAATTATATGCATAGCCCTCCTTTGGACTCTCTCAAGCTTCTCCATGTCCTGCTGCAGGTCTTCATTTTAAGAAATAGGATATATATATAGTTTGATAAGATACAAAGAGCTTTTGGAAATAGCTGATCATCATCACAAAATGGATTATTACAGTTGTCTGAATAGGAGGTCACTGCAGAGAATACATTGTGAGAAGTACTATATAAGTCTTTTATACTAGATAACTAACCATTTTGAAATCAGCAATTCTGTGACTTATCATTAACTGTTTATCTCTGAAACAGTTAATGTTTCTGAACCATTGAGTTCACTGCTAGTAACAGATCATAATTTTCCATTTTTATTCTAGTTTACCTGAGCAGCAGTGATAGAGGACTAGTTCAGAGTTTGTTTATAGTCTGTTGATGTAAAGACAAGATCACAGCTTCATCAGTGTGATCCATCACCATGCAGTTGCCAGCAGAAGGAGAAGGGAATGTCTTGCCAACTATTGCCTCTGTTGCATCTGTTACCTGGTTGTACTACCCACCTGTTGGTACCCATGGGTTGTACTACCCACCTGTTGGGAATGTGCCAAGGAAGAGAGAAGTTGGATCAGAGCTGCACTACCAGCTACGCTACACTACAAGTTCTTCATTAGCCTAACATCTCTAGAGACTTAGTATTATTGGCATAAGTTAGATCAGCTCCTCTCCTGGGTAGATTCGGATAGCATAGGCTTATGAACCTGTAGATGGATTTCCAGTTGTCCTTCTCCCCATCCCCCGCTTCACCTCAGCTGACCAGAGTGATTCTATGGATAGACTGTCCTAAGAGGATAAGTAAACAGGAATGCAGATCTTGCTGCAAAATTGACAGCCATTAATTCATTCTGTTGAGCAGAGAAAATCCTGTCCAGAACTTAAAGCAGTTCCGATGTTCAGGTCTTTTAAAAGATCGGCTTTTAATAATGGAAGTTATTTGGTACCATAAGAATTATCCATGGAACTGCAGCGTCAGGGTTTACTTTGTGCCAGCAGTCCATGATCCAGCACAAATATGCTCGAAAAGGTGCTGAAAATATACTAAAATTGTCAATTGTGGATCAGGTTGTAAATAATAAATGCCTAAAAATACTTAAATAGTAAATGTAATCTTCTGCCTTTCTGATTATCTTAATGCTAGACTTGTGGGAACATGCATTTCTATCTTGATATTTATATATAAGTTATTAAAATGCTTCTTCTAGCTGGAGAATCAGGTTCAGCAGACACAGTTCGTGACCCTCGAGGCTTTGCAATGAAATTCTATACAGAAGATGGTAACTGGGATCTAGTAGGAAACAACACTCCCATCTTCTTTATCCGAGATGCAATGTTGGTGAGTGCAAACTATGGGTGGCAGCAGTTTGAGAAAGTAATAAAAACAAACTAGGGTCAGTGCCAAAAGTGAAGAAGTGGTATAGAGAAACAACTAGTATTTTATGCATTTTACCCCATCATTCAATTATTGTTCAGTTTTCAGTTCCAGTTGTTTTTGATTGAAAATGAAGTTACATTTCTGAAAGCAAATTTATAGCTGTGTGACATTGAACAGCAAACCAAAATCAGAATAAGTAGTAAACCTGTGTCATTTTTACATAGGTTGTAAAAACCTGTGTTTTACATAGGTTGGTATATGCTGTGTTTTTACCTTTTGTGATCATTTTAATCAGTTTTGGGTCTTTGAACTTGAGGATTATTTCTAAGATGCTCACTTTTATTATAACTTGCTTTTAGTATCAGAAAAGGAATTTAGACCTTGCTTATCACTCATCCATTTCTGTTAACATGGTAAAGTGGTGGATTTGATAGTGCTTGTGGGTTTGCTAAATAGATACTGTAACAACAAATAAAGTAGAAGCCTATATTTGCCTTAGCTGTTTCAAGTTACTTTAAGATATTTCAGTTACTTACCTAATTTGTCTCTGTTTCAGCCAGGGTTAAAGACTGATAATAGTCTGTCATGCAAATAGATGTCCAGAGTTGACATCATGTAAATATCTTTATCAATTTAATTTTGAAGATGCTCTGTGGTTTATTTTTTTATTTTTGTTAGTTTCTTTCTTCAATATCATGGGGCAAATTAAATATAATCTTACCACAGTAAGACTAAACAGAGCCACAGCTGCTTGTGGTTTGGATCAAAAGACTCCACAGGCCCGATCTAGCTCATGGGCTGTCGCAGGGTAGGTTACAAACTCCCAGTTTGAAATGTACTTAAAAATTAAACAGGCCACATCTTACCGAAACTGACATATATTCAGATAGAATAGCAATCTGTTTTCTTGACATCCACTTAAAGAATTTGCAAATGGACTTTCAGAATAATTGTAGAAAACAGCTGAAAGTATTGAAGAATTGACATACTTCAAAAGAAGCTTCAGTTCCATTATACTCATCATTTTTTTTTTTTCTTTTGAATTAGTTTCCATCCTTTATCCATAGTCAAAAGAGGAACCCTCAGACTCATTTGAAGGATCCAGACATGATGTGGGACTTCTGGAGCCTTCGTCCTGAAAGCCTGCATCAGGTGGGTCCTTTTTTAACTCAATTTATTATTGCATGAATACATTATATTAATATGTTAGTGTGAATTGTACAGTTGGAAAACTGATTAAAAAGTAAACATTAAAAAAATGTATCCATATAGCCAATGTTGCAAAGCCTTGCTTAATAACTTTAAGAAAAGCATGTCTTTGGTGGTATATTCACACTTAATTCAAGGACAAATGGCATTTTCCATAGTTAATAAATGATGCACATGATGGTATCTTGTCTTTAATAAAAGCAGTTTGCTCAGGATATAAAACTTATAATATTTATAAGCTCAAAGTAAATGAATTGCTAGAAAAGCCATTGCATTTTCTCTAAAATTAATAAAGTAGCATCTGACGAAGTAGGTTGTTATCTATGAAATCTCTTGCCTCTCTGAACCAGTTAAGGTCCCAGCCTGTCCTACCTTCTGCTCTAAAATTAAATAGGACTAACTAACTTATCCCTGTTAGAAAGCCATTGCAATGTAACACTTCTTTGTTCATTACTTCAGGCAGATTTAGTACATCACCTTGAAGGACCCAGTTATCAAAGCAGTTCTTGAGTGTTAGAAATCTTCAAACACTCAAGCTCAAAAATCAATAAAGCCGGTCTTAATACACAGGCCCCTATTATGGTTTGCAACATGAAGACCATTTCTACTGATGCTGTTTGATTTCATAAAGAGCGAAAGTGCTTTATAAATTCGTTCATTCTTACTTGGGACAGTTTTCTAATATTGACTATACTTTTTCTGTAGGTATCTTTCTTGTTCAGCGATCGTGGTATTCCAGATGGATTTCGCCATATGAATGGATATGGATCACACACTTTTAAAATGATTAATGCTAATGGAAGAGCAATTTACTGCAAATTCCATGCTAAGGTATTTGTTTTAAATACAACTACTTAGTTGGTCTAATGAACTTTGTTTGCCTAGTCTTTAGACCAATACAGCTAGAACCTACACCCCTGAAACATGGATTGATTTTAACAAGGCTTTTGATATGGTCTCCCTCAGCATTCTCACAGGCAAGCTAAGGAAGTATGGACTGGGTGAAAGGTCTGTAAAGTGGATAGAAAACTGGCTGGATCATCAGGCTCGGAGGGTAGCAGTCAATGGCTTGATGTCTGGTTGGCAGCTGGTATCAAGTTGACTGCCCCAGGGGTCGGTCCTGGAGCTGGTTTTGTTCAATCTCTGCATCAGTGACCTGGAAGATGGCATAGAGTGCACTCTCAGCAAGTCTGCAGATGACAGAGAGCTGGGGGGAGTAGTAAATATGCTTTATGGGGGTAGGGCTAGAGTTCAGAAAGACCTTGACAAATTGGAGCCAAATTGGACCAAAAAAAACCCTCATGAGGTTCAATAAGGACAAGTGCAGAGTCCTGCACTTAGGATGGAGCAGTTGCACCAGGACAGGCTGATGGATGCACCAGGACAGGCTGGGGGCTGACTGGCTGGGCAGTAGCTTTGCAGAAAAGGACCTGGGGGTTACAGTGGACAATAAGCTGAATATGAGCCAACACTGCCATTGTTGCTAAGAAGGCTAACAGCATACTGGGCTGCATTGGTATTGTCAGCAGGTTGAGGGAAGTGATTATTCCCCTCTATTTGGCACTGGCGAGGCCACAACTGGTGTACTGTGTTCAGTTTTGGGTCCTCCACTACAGAAGGGATGTGGACAAATTGGAGAGAGTTCAGTGGAGGTCAACAAAAATGGTTAGGGGGCTAGGGCATATCATTTATGAAGAGAGACTGAGGGAACTGGGTTTTTTTTAAGTCTAGAGAACTGAGGACTGAGAGCGGATTTAATAGCAGCCTTTAACTACCTGAAGGGTGGTTTGAAAGAGGTTGGAACAGCTAGACTGTTTTCATGTTGGCAGATGACAGAACAAAGAGAAGCAGTCTCAAGTTTCAGCAAGGGAAGTTTAGGTGAGATATATTAGAAAGAACTTTTCTCTCTAGGAGGGTAGTAAAACACTATAGAAAAGATGTGATTGTGGACTCTCCATCCTTGCATGTTTTTAAGACCCGGTTAGACAAAGCCTTGGCTGGGGTGATCTAGTTGGGGATAGTCCTGCTTTGAGCTTTGAGTTGGACTAGATGACCTCGAGAGGTCCCTTTCAGCCCTAATTTTCTATTCTACATTAGTAATATTAAGCAATGTCAAATGGAAAATGTTAGATAGTTTGTTATTTTGCTGATCTCAAACTAATAAAGAAGGCAGTGATTAAAATATACTATTTAGTAGAATGCGTGATTTATTTCTTTTAGAATTCAGATCCAAGGTGGAACATTATGCACAATTCTTAAGGTACTTTAGTTTCTCCCATATAACACCCACCTTTTCCCCCAAAATCAGCTAGTGGAAATTTGCATGTGCATTATATGTGAGAAATAGGGATCTCTACAGGTTCAGCAATTTGGCTGCAGGGGTAGAATGGCAGTGCTAACTGCCATGGCTCCCAGAGCTCTGGCAATTAACACTGCTACTCCTACCACCAAATTTCCAGGCTGACATCAGCCAACCAGTGGGGTTGGTCTGGCCAGACCCGGCATGCAGCCATGGACCCGGTACACAGCCACAGACTCAGTTTGCCAGATTGGATGAGATTGATCCGCAGGCCCCATCTGGCACACAGGGCAGGCAGCAGGCTTGGCTGTCTAGCTGCTGCTTTTCCTTCCCCTGTGACCCCCCCCGCCCCCTTTCTGCTGCCTTTTCAAAAACAGGGTGAAAATTATATTCCAAGGTGGGCTATGTCAGCAAAAGTAAAGTATTAGTTTTTACATCCATAATATTCTGTAGCTAGCCTTGTTTAATTCTGTTGTAATGAATATCACTTTGTTGATTTACTTTCAGACTGACCAGGGCATCAAAAACCTTCCTGTCAAACAAGCAGAGCAGCTGGCTTCCACTGATCCTGACTATGGACTGCGTGATCTCTACAATGCCATTGCCAAAGGAAACTTTCCATCTTGGTCTTTTTACATTCAGGTTATGGCATTTGAAGAAGCAGAAAAGTTCCCATTTAATCCTTTTGATGTAACTAAGGTAACCTTCATACTAATGTGTGTATAATATATGCAGTACAAAAAAACCCACGCTAAAGTTGGCAGCCCATATATTTGGAAGCTAGGAAATGCCATATTTGAAGGTGTTCCCTTTTATCACGTACCTACACTTGACAATATAATTAGTACTCAGGGTCATATAAGAAATATACAGTAGGACTAACAATAGAACATTGCTATCTGAATTCCAGTGGAGTGCTTTAAACGCAAAAGAATCTAACTTCTTTTCTGTTATCATTCTGTTGTGTGCACTGCATCAGACAGGTGTCTTGAAGAACAACTAATACATGATCATGTAGGAAAAAGCATATTATGCAGTGTGGCCACAATTAAGTTGCATGGGTGATCTTAATTGTAGTATTTTGTAACTCTTGAATGCTGGGATTGCCACCTGAATGTGGTTTTTTTTTTTGTTTGTTTTTTTTTTTAATATGTAGTTTCCTAAATCTAAGAAAATGAAATAGTACTAGGAACTGAGAAGAGTTTAAACCCAGGTGTTTTAGTGTCCTGTATGCACTGAAGTCCAGAAATGAGCAGTTAATATTCTGAAACTAGATAGTTTTGCTACTGATTATAGTGTAGTAGCATAGATTTCAGTATGGGTTGAAAAAAAAACCCATTCAGGGTCACAAATAAATATCATAGAATAAGTCCTGTGCTTCTGTGGCTGGGTTAACTGTAACAAGGCCATCTATTTTAAACTAGGTTGAGTATGTCTGTACAAGCTGGAGTTGTATCTTTTGTTTTTTCAGTGTAGAGATACTTAGATGTGTAGCCCAAACTTCTACCACTAAAATTAAAAGAGTAACAAATTTTGGGAAATGGGTATTGTACACTAGGACAGGGGCTGGCAGCATGTGGTCCATGAGTCAGATCCAGTCCAGGGAGCTAGAGGGCTTTACTTATGTCTGTGCCCGTGCTGGGGCTAAACAGTGAGGAATGGCACCATGGCCAGGCATCTTCCAGCTGCACTTGTGCTGCTGCTGCTTCTCTCTGGTCCCTCCCCTAACCTCCCCAAGGCTGTGGCGTGGGGTCACCTTCCAGCTAGTGGAGAGCTACATCAGAGCTGCAGCTTGAGAGTGGGGCAGATGGCAGCAGCACAGATGCAGCTTCCTCACCAGCTGGAAGTGGGTTGTTCTGGCCCACAGCCTGAAAAGTTTGGCAGCCCCTGCTGTAGGGTGATGTGATGCACACTATGCCAGTAGGTTACACAATTAATAGGTAAGTAAAAGGAATATTTGAAGTTTTGAATCCTCCATTTTCATCCTGGTTTTGAAGGAATTGAGAACTGGTAGTTATAGGCAATGTAGTCTTGCACATAGATTGGAAGGTTCTCTTTGAGGGAGCATATCTGGATAAGGCTCAACTCAGCAATATTAGAAACCCAGAGTTAGAAATGGTATGGTACATCAGTTACTCCGTCTGTAAAATATCCTCAAACGGGCGTGAGGTTCTTCACAACAATGATGACTATGAAGTGCAGAGAATTAAATTTCAGTAATTTGAGGAGCTGAGACTGCAACTCAGTGGGCACATCTATACCTGTGCTTTAGTGTGGAGAGTAGTTTTGGTGGTGTATCAGTGACTGTTAGCTTTCCCCATGTCCATGCTGAGGCCAAGCAGCTGCAAGCTGCACCCATGCCACCACCAGTTCTCCCAAACCCTTGCTACCCAGCTGGGGCACAAGCACAACTTCCAGCTGGTGAGGAAGCTGCATCTGTGCTGCTGCCATTTGCCCCCCACTCAAGCTGCAGTTCTGGTGTAGCTCTCTACTAGGTGGAAGGTGAGCCCACACCACAGCCTTGGGGAGGGCCAGAGAGAAGCAGGAGCACTGGTACTGCACATTAAAGCATAACAGTCTACATGTGTGCGGCAATTGGGCTGGTGTGGACTAGTTTTACAGTGCTGTCCAATAGTCCTGTCACACATGCGTATTATCTAGTGGCACAGTAAATTACTGTGCTTACACACGTGTAGATGGTGATGTTGGGATTAGTTTACTCTGGCTCAAAATGCGCTGAAGTTTATTTAGTCACATTAATTGCACACGTAGATGCACCCAGTGTCCACTGTTTCTAGCTCATCACAATTGTTCCATCTTGAACATGAACTCTGTATGTACCGTGTAGCAGCAGCAGCAGCAGCAGCAAGCTTCTGCAAGTGCTGCAGAACATGTGGAAAGAATATCACACACACATTAATTTGTATTTATATATGTGTATGTATATTTTTTTTGAGCTGCATAACTTGAGTGCAGTTTCCTGGGAAACCAGTAAAATGTACCTTTCTGATCCTAGGTTAAATCCCCTGCCAAACTTGGAAGTTCCTACTTCAATACCCAGCAGTAGTAGAATGCTTTAAAAAAAAACAAAAAACTGTAGGCGGTAGTGAGGGGGAGAAGGGAGAAAGTCATCATTGGCAAGCCTTACCAGTATTTTTCTAGCTTTGCTCACAGAGCAATTGAACTCTTTTATGAAGTTAAAAAGAGAGTCCATTCTTATACCATATGGAAAACTCCAGACTAATTGTTAGTTTGAAACTGTGGAAAAAAACAAGCACTAATGGGGAAGGTTGGGCTCCAGCACTACCTATAATACTGTCCAATTCAATTCTTCATGTGCCTTTGGCAGACAAAGTTCTTTGGGTAAATCTGATATCTTTTATTAGGCCAACTAAATAGTTGGGAAAATTGTTCTTTGCAGGCTTTTGGGCACAAACACCCTTGTTCAGGCATTGGAGGGACTCTCCCCAATGACTGAAGAAGGGTGTTTGTGCCTGAAAGCTTGCACTGCCACAGGATCACTGTCCTGAATCTATTTGACCAAATTGGATTTGGAAGATTTGGCGCTGATTCAGAGATTTGGGCATAGGCTATAATGGGGAATCACTGAAATACCTATAACTTTGTCATTTTTTAGGTGAGTTGGATAAAAATTGCAGGGATGGTAGCCCTTTCTGAGGGCATGAGGCCTGCCAAGTTTCAAGGAGATAGGTGTAGGGGGTTCACTGCCAGGGAAAACAAGGCTTTCTTTTTAAAAAATGGGTGGGGGGAAGCAAGAATAAATATAAATTGATAGAAATGGATTGGATAGGGATAAGTAGAGGGATTCTAGTTAGTAAGCTATATCTATCCAATCATTTCCAAGAACAAAGTAGCAGGAGACTGATTAGGTAGGAAGCCAAGCCAGTCCAGGACCTTTCAGATGCTGTTACTCAGGCAGAAACAGCTCACAAAAGGCACAGAAAGGCTGCAGACAGAGGATTTTATGCTGTTTCTACATGCCTCCCCCAGATCATTGTGATTTTGGAAGGGGACTCAAGGAAAGATCAGTCACTGGCAAGGTGCAGATGTCAGTGTTGTTGTTCTCTCCCCTCCCCTTTCCCTTTCCCTTCCCCTCTTCTCAGTTTCTGTTCCCCTGAAAGACTGCCTTCCAAATCTCTGAATCTTTTGAATCTATTCAGAGGCTCTGAATCAATTCAAAGGGATTTTTTTCTTATCCTGATTTGATTTGGATTTGATGATTCAGCCTTGAAATTGGGCCGAATCTTTGATTTGCGGACTGAAGCTTCGCACACCCCTAATAATCATGCTGTGGTAAATGAGTTACTGGAATATCCTATGTTTACTAATTTCTTAAGATGTAACTTTTTTGTACTATTAATTCAGTACCAAAGTAAAATTGACTTTAGCTGTGTATGTATGACTTCATTGCAGAGTATACATAATTAATTGTATCTGTTTGTACTTTTCTTGTTAGGATGTGTAACTTAGTTACCTATATGTGATAATCATAATGTATATTTTATTTTTATAGGTTTGGCCCCACAGTGAATATCCTCTTATCCCTGTGGGCAAGCTTGTTTTAAACAGGAATCCAGTCAATTATTTTGCAGAAGTTGAACAACTGGCCTTTGATCCAAGCAACATGCCACCTGGCATTGAGCCTAGCCCTGATAAAATGTTACAGGTAAACTTGTGTTTCATAGTACACTGACACAGCTTTCCTCCTTTATAGTAGATTTCATGTCGTTCGTGTTGTTGTAATAAAATATTTTGATTGGTATTATGGCAACATTTACCTTCATGGAACAATTTAGTAGGATTTGTGAATTCCGTATCAGTTTTGGAATTCTTATTTCTTATGAGTCCTGCTAAATTAAACATTTTCTATTAGATTTCTGTTCAGGCTGTCAACTCCCTCTCCTCTTTTTTTATGTTTATCTAGTTGTTTAATATTTAATTAATCTCAAACATTTGGAAGTGAGCGATTTAATCATTAACATCTCCAGTTACAACAAAAACTGGAGTGGTTATAGCATACAAAAGCCTGATGTGAGTGGTGTCTTTCAGGTGCTGTTAAGTGCACCTTTTAAAGTTTTTCTTGATGTGAATTAAGAGACTCCAAATCTGTTAACAATCTAAAGTCTAGTGTATGTATAGTATGAAGTACCTACTTAAAATTCCCACAATAATATGTATGCATACATTTATGCTTTTTCAAATATTGTTATTTATAATTAATTTAATAATAGCTTTAAAATGCTCAGATTTGTCTTTGTACATTTCTCTCACTTGGTTTGTAAGTGTGAATTTTTTCTCCTAAAACATAATTTTAGGAAGTTTTTACTTTGTCCGGAGATGACCATTCACTACTCACAAGAGTGATTTATAAAACTCATACTTGTCCCTATTTTTCTAGGTCAGCTGATCACAAAACTAATGGACTTTGATAAATAAGAGGGTAATGAATTTGACTGATAAGCTTTGGTCAGCCAATACTGAATAGTTTATATCACTGAAAAGTTTTTCCATTGGATACAGAGTAACTTCATGCTAGGCATTTTTAATCTCTCTTTTTTTCCCCTGCCTAGTTAAGGAGACCATTTGGGCTTTAATCTGTTATAGATTTGAATCCCAGTGCAAATTTCAAAATTTTTTTCCACGCAGAAGTAAATTCTTTGTTTAAGTCCTTGTATGTGCCCATTTTCCTGTTTGGCATGCATACACACCCAGGGCACTTTCACTGGAGACTTCTGGTCGGCAGTGTATATCTTCATTGTCCTCATACTTCCAAACAAGGGCAGTAGTGTTCCAACATCATATCAGTTCCTTCTCACTGCCTGTTGCTCTGAATCAGAACTCCCAGTTAGGCATCCTAATCATTATTTTCCTTTTTCCTATTGCTTAAGAGTACCCTTTCTTATACAAGTGCTTAGCTGTTAGTATAGTCAGCATTGTAGTTTTAAAATGTTTAATGTGTTCTTGCTAGAAACTGTTTTTACCTCATTATGTAATGGGCAGTTCTTAAACTGCCTAAATATTAGGTAATCATGCTTATCAGCCTCATTTGCATTAGTAAAGGGCATGATGAATAAATATGCTGTTTGCTGGTCTTTTTCTAGTAGGATCAGAAGTCTAAAGAGTGCTGTCTGATTTTTGTCCCTTGTGGAGAAGCCTGTTGATCCATCCTTTGATCCAGGCTATCCCAGGACAGATTACATTAACCCCTCTGCTGTAAAAGTATTTCCAGAGCTATTCCTACTTCATGTGCTCCATTGCTGAAGATTTGGCTTCTGAAAAAACTGTAATGCCTTCAGGTTCAAAGGCTCCATTCTCTGGTCTCTCATCAAAGATCCCTAAAATTGCCAGCTCTTTAGAGCTTAAAGTTGGCTTCTGACTTCAGAACATGGTAGTTCCATTTCTTGGCATTTCAGATGCTAGAACTAATTAATGGAAAAAAATTTTTTAGCAAGGTTTTGGGTGCAGTCACCCTTCTTCAGGCATAGGGTGTCTCTGCTGGTCAGAGTCTCAGAACAGCTCCCTATGAGCTTCAGGCATAGGGAGTCTCTGCTGGCCTGAGAGAGGGCGACTGTGCTCGAAAGCTTGCTAAGAACTTTTTTACAACTACTCAGTTGGTCTTATATCACATCTACTCAAAGAACCTTTCCTGCCTATGTTTTTAGACCAATACGACTACAACCAAAAACCCCATAACTGATTGATTGTTTTCTAAATACTACTGATAAATTATCCCAGTCCTTATCACCCCCCACCTTTCCAGTCTTGTTTCGTATCCCACGGGAGCATCTACACATGCAATTAGTGCACCTCAATAAACTGATGCAGTTTACTCTGGAGTCGGCTACTCGTAGGCACAGCACCTTCATTGCAGCAGTTTGACCTAGGACAGAGCAGCCCCAGGCTGGCAGCAGGTTTGAGAGGTCAGCTCTGGGTTTTGGGTGGCAGAGGGACTGGCTGGGATATGAGAGTGCCCTAAATGTGTAGCTCTGTAGCTGACTGCCCTGCCTCAGCCTGCTGCCAGGCTGGGCTCAAACTGCTGCAGTTCAGTCACCAGCCACATGTGCTTTCTTCATCGTAAGTGACGCCGCCATAAGATAACACTGTCCCGGATAGTAATATCTTACAGCAGAGTTAATTTAATGCCCCCTAATGCATTACATGTGTAGGCACTGATGCTTTACTCTGGAGTTAATTAGTCAACTCCACAATAAAATACACATGTAGATGCACCCCATAATATTGCACAGCCTTGAGAGGTACAATTTCTTCTAGATGTGAGAGCAGTAGGAGAGGTTCCTTTAACAGAACTGGGGTTAGGTTTCTGTTCCTGAGACAGCCTCACCCCCCCGAAAGAAAGGGGGTCCAAGACCTATCTTGGACTCAAAAAGCTGAACACCTTTACCAGAAAACTAAAATTCAGGATGATGTCCCTGTCAACAGCATGTTATCCACCCAAGCCGTGGAAAATATTTTAAATTTTGTGGTCGGGAAAAAATTTACCAACACTTCTATTTCTCATGTGGCCTCATCAGTCCCTCAAACACACACAGTGTATATGGTGTGAGCCACACCCCAGACAACTTGGGAGTCAGGTGTTTTCACATTTAGATGATTTCAAGGTCAGTTCTGCCAGCAAGTAATGGACAGCATCCATTGGATCCAGTCAGCTGTGGCTTCACCTTCCTCAGGATATATTTCAGTTCATCCTAAACCTATATAGCAATCTTCAGGCTCATTCAAAAGGTTGGATCTTCCCTGACATTTTGTAGAAGACATGGTATCCAGTTTAAAGGTCCCTCTGCATGCCAACCTTCATATGCAGTGTAATGCAAAATAGATTCAAGTTGTATACATCAGCCATACGCTGATATGCTTCTCAACTCTTATCTCAGTCCATCAGTCTTCATCAAAGACACCAGCTGACACGTCTGCCTTAGATTATGGTATATAAATATAAGTTCAGGAAAAAATCAGCTTCCGGATGTTTATTCAGAGAGCTAAGAGCCATTCTTTTATGCCTGCAATCCAAAGGTCTTAAAGCTCATGTGTTGTTAGATAATGTGACACTAATGTTTTACCTCAACAGAAATGGCAAAATCCAACCCCTTATACTTAGGGGCAGTAGACCTCTGGAACATTTGGATCTGGAATAACATCATTCTGAATGGATCACATTCTCCTGAAACAAAGATTTTCTGAGCAGGAAGTTTGCTCCCTGAAAGGATGAAATGTAGTCCAAATGATGGTCAGCAAATGGGGCACTCTCACTCAGAACCTATTTTTTCTCAAGGAGAAGTGCCAGCTTCTGTTCCAATAGTGGTCAAAATTAAGTGCTTCAACTTTTGTGTAATTCTGTACTTCTAGGAATCAATGAGCTTGAAAGGTCACATGCAGGATTGTCAGAAAAATAAAACAACATAAGGATAAAATGACTTCGATAGCAGCTGCATGGCCAAAGCTGCAATTTTTGGGCTGAAGGTTTTTTGGACCTTTAAACCTAGTTCAACTTCCTGCAACCTTTTCATTATTCCTGGACATAGTCTGACTGAGACAGGGATCAGGACATAGAGAGATTACTGTCTCCAGTGCATTGCATAGCTCAGAGGTGTCAAATCCTGCAGGCCAGATGAATGGCCCAGGACTGATCCACAGGCCTTGTGAATAGTACAGAGCTGGAGTGTCTCTCCCTCAACCCTGCCCCCACTGACATCCTGGATCTAGTTCTAAGGCCAGAGCAAGCACCACTGGAACATCTGGGACTGTGCCACATGTGGTGCTGGGTTAGGACATAAGCATCACGCAGTTTCCTAGTCCAGCTGATCTAAGGTGGATGCCACATGTAGTGTGGGTCCCAGACTGGCTGGAACTGGTGCTGCTTCCTGTATGCAGGGGAGCTACATAGCATTCCCTCCCTATCCACCCCTGTATGCCAAATCCAGTGCCTGCTTCAGCTGGTCTGGGACCTGTGTTGCATGTGGTGTCTGCCCTGAACCAGCTGTGGCTTGCATCCTAGACTGAATGGGCACTAGATCTGGCATTTGGGTGGAACCTGCACAGGAGGCCATATGATATGTATCTCCATAGTCAGGATACAGACTGTGGGCTGTATCTTTGACGCCTATGGCATAGATAGCGATAGGGCACTGCACAAGATCTGCTCATATATAGAACAGACAGCTTAAATATTTAGCATAGATCAGGTAAATCTATTTAAAGTCCCCTTTGCCCTTTTTTTAAAAATAGTATCATTGTTTTGTCTTACAATACCTTGTTTCATTGAAGGGTAAATTATTGCAGGTAGGCTTCCCTTTAGCCTAGGAGTATACAGATGAAACATTTATAACAATCTCTAATCTGAAGTCACTTTTAAAAATATAGCCACTACACATTGTGTAAATATGAAAATAAATAGGTAGAATGGTACTTGTACTTTAACAGCAGAATTTCAAAAATAATCCGTGAAAATGTTAGCTATTTATATCTCTATGAGAGTTTAAAGATTATAAGTTATTATCTCCATGTTGGAAAAAATACATTTCTTCACATAACTGCTTTAAATATACCTTTTACTGATTGTTTTGAAAGGTAGCTATTTTCTAGGGAAAAACCATACTTAATATATTAAATGTCAGCGTATTTTTTAGGGTCGCCTTTTCTCATATCCTGATACTCACCGCCACCGTCTAGGACCCAACTACCTACAAATACCTGTGAATTGTCCCTTCAGAGCTCGTGTTGCTAACTATCAGAGAGATGGACCCATGTGCTTCTCTGATAACCAAGGTATCTTTGAAAGTGCTTCTGGACATAATGCTTAGCCCAGTGTTTTTCAGCCTTCTTAAACCTGAGGCACCTCTCAGAACCTGCTAATACACTTGTTTTTTGACTGCAGAAATATAATTGAGCAATTCTTCTGTTGCAAAGAACTCAAAGACCACAACAGGTCACAGTGTTCTTGACCCTTTGGGTTCCTATTTCAAATCTCTGGGTCTATCTCCTGAATCATGTAGGTGTTTGCACATCTAATGATGCTAAACTGATGTGGTGTCCTACAGTACACTCTTAACAAAATCTCCTGGCACATTGATTGAGAATTACTGGCTAAAAATAATGCATATACAAGTCTCTCTTTTCTAGTCTTGCAAGTATTTTCAACAAATATAGTTGGCAAGTATTTTCTAAGCATGCATACAATAATGTATTTTCTCCAGTATCTTTTTAATATAAGACTCAAAATATTTAACTTGTTGTATCCTTGTTTCCTTAGTAATAACCTTAACTTTTTTTATGGATAACAGAGGGATACAATAGTTTCTTCTTGAGAAGAATTTAACTATGTTTTCAGTCATGGATCTATAATGGTCTGTCAATATTAAGAGAATTCATTTGCGTTCTGTTAATATAAGATGAAAGTTTGTTTCACTGGATGGGACAGATCTCAGCATTTATCCAAAATCTATTTATTAAAATGAGGCTGGCAATTATTACAAACTTGTCAACACACTTACTGAATTTTGAGAGAAACTTATAGTAATTTTGCTACGCATGATATTTAGAAGTTGTAATATTTAATATACTTCAGTTGCTTATTGAATTACATGAAATGTTCAAGTTAAAGGAAATTCCAAGGAAGTCCTGGTCCTTAGAGTGTTACGTAGCAAAATATTGCCAACTGCTTTACAAAAAGTGAGGGAAAATATAAGAATACTAAGTAGATATGAGATTATAGAAGTCTATTTGAAACAGTCTCGCAGATTTACTTTGTAATTTCCCTGAGTTCTAACCTAATCTGACAGGTGTAATATTTTGGACTTTGCTTTTAAAGGTGGTGCCCCCAATTATTATCCAAACAGTTTTACTGGCCCTGAAGATCAGCCCAACTTGAAGGAGAGCCATATGCATGTGTCAAATGATGTACAGCGCTTCAATAGTGCAGATGAGGACAACGTTTCTCAGGTATGTTTTGTAAAAAGGGCTGGTTTACATTGCCTGTTTTGGAACATGACTGAGTTTATAAAGTGCTTATAGAAACCGAATATGGGTTTTCCCTTGAAACATCTAGTCTAAAGTAAAGGCCATTTTCAAAATGGCTTTGTAGTGTTCTTTTTTGTGGATGATTTTAATCTTAACTGCATAGTGAAAGCTGTGATTACTAGGGGTGCACCAATAAACATTTTCTTGGCCGATACAGACAGCCATTGGCTGATAACTGATATTGGCTGATATGGCCAATCTGATAGCTGATTTACAGGAATGCAGCTGGACAGCTTGGAAAGCAGCATCCTGCTAGTAAGTCAGTGGGGGGTGTAGATAGATGCCCTTCCATGGTGAGGAAAGGAATGGGACATGGACTGTGGCAGGTGCTGCCCATCCAGGGTGGTGAATGGGACCCTGGGGTTGGGAGCAGTGTGGAGCCATGAACGGCTTGTCCAGGGGGCACATGCAGGCAGAGGGCAACTCCTTGCTTCTGTGTGCACCCTCAGGGGAGGTATGGGGATAATGCACCCGCCACTGGATTTGGGCATGGGGTGAGGGTGGACTGCCCAGTGTGGGCTCGTGCTGAGGGCTGCACCAGACTCTTCCTGGCAGGGGGCCTGGGACAGGGCTGGACTTGGAGTGGGTAGGAGCAGGGCAGACTCAGTTGTGGTGGGTGGGCAGTGGCAGCAGTGCTGGAAGGGTGGCTGTCAGGGAGTTATGGGGAATTATGAGGTGGCTATAACCCCCAACCACCCTTCTGCTCCCCCCCCCCCCCCACTGCCCAACTCAAGGATGCGCACCCAGCGTGGGGCTCCCAAGGGAAAGACAGCAGAGCGGAGGGCCTTGAGCAAGGTCAGCACTGTGGGGATGTAGAGAGCTATAATTCCCCACCCCAAAATTCCCTCTAGCCTCCCCATAGCCACCCCTTCCAGTGCTGCCACCACTGCTTGCCCCATGCAGGTGAGCCTGCTCTGAGCCCAGCCCTGGCTCAGCTCCCCTGCTGAGAAGAGGCTGGTGCAGCCCCTGGCCCAGTGCCCACAGCGGGCAGCCTGCCCTCACCCTGTGCACAAATCCAGGGGGGCACATGCTCCCTCATGCTTCCCCCAGAGGTGTGCACAGTGTCAGGGAGCTGCCCCCTTCCCCACTCGCCTATGCCCCCTGGACAAGCCAGCCGTGGCTCCAGTCCACTCTTGGCTCCAGAGTCCCATTCACTGCCCTGGCTGGGCAACACCTGTCCCAGCCCTTCCCCCACTCCCTCAATCTGCATCCCCTTTACATCCCTTCACCCCCAGACTTAATGGCAGGATGCTACTCTCTAAGCTGCCAGGCTGCATTCCTGGCCACATACATGCATACGGCTGTGTGTATGCATGTGGCATTTATCAAAGTCATTAGTTGGCTATGCCAGCCAAAAAAAACAATAGCTGATAATATTAGTTTTTCTTTTATTGGTACCAGTCCAATATGCGACCAGTATAATTGGTGCACATCTAGTCTTATTGCATTACCAAGCACACACAGTT
This sequence comes from Caiman crocodilus, assembly GCA_030014935.1. Classification (NCBI taxonomy): domain Eukaryota; kingdom Metazoa; phylum Chordata; order Crocodylia; family Alligatoridae; genus Caiman; species Caiman crocodilus. The sequence continues at coordinate 82,476,963 of JAGPOW010000304.1, read as the reverse complement.
TTACTTTTAAACATATTTTGCCACTTGTCCTCACTTTCCTCCAGCCATTTGAATAACATTTATCTCCTTACTCATCATTGCTGCATTTTACTTAGTATAATGTTATTTCATTGGAACTTTTAAGAAAGTTTTCATTGTGCTTAGCAATAAAGATGATAATTTTTTAGGTCCAAACGCTGACCACTAATACACAGATCTGGAATAAAGCTTGATTTAATTTGCGATTTGCTTCCTTGGGTAAGCAGACAAACTGCATTGAACTTTAGAAATGCTAAATTAATTATTTTAGGTTAGAAATGAATAGTATTGCCAATTGGTCTTACTCAGACCAGGTTATTTGTTGTTGTTTTTTAGAAGAAATACTAGCTTGAGAAGACACATAGACTAGCATTCAGATATATGTCTTGATTGTGAAAGAATCAAATGTTAATATTAGAAACTGTAGAAGTTAGAAATCAATGCTTACCAAAAGTGTATTGAATTTCACATTTTAACTTTTGACAGATGGCTCAGAAGAATAATGTTCATAGTGTTAGGACAGGCAGGAGTGGGTCACCCCTGGTCTGCATGCCAGATCTAGCACCGCAGCGTTGCCATTTGGCCCACAGGGCAGTGGGGTGGTACCAGTCCCCCCTGCTACCAAATCTCTGGACTTCTGGGGAGTCCTGTGAGCCAGGGAGCTTGGCCCTGTGTGGTAGATCAGGTGTGCAAGGTGGCACAGGGCCCCAGGACCCAATCTGAGTTTTTGGGGCTGTATCCCAGTATAAGGAAGTAGTGCAGGAGGTAGTGCAGGTAGTGTAGCCCAGCATACTGTCTGATTTTTAGCATGTGTCTGGCCCCAGGCCACTCATTTGTCTCACAGAGCCAAAAGATTTGAGCACCACTGTGCTGGGAAGAAGTATGTCTGCATCTTTAAAGTTGATGTCAAGGACCTGATTTTGACCAGTAGCAGATCATTCTCGTGCTTTATCACTTGTCACGTATAAAAGCTTTAGAAGTTTTGTATTGTGGGAGGAAATGGTTGATTGTGTTGAAAGAATGACTAATCAGTATTTTCTTCTATCTTGTAATTATAGCAAGCCTGAGCTCTAGCAATTTAACAGCATTTGCTGGGGAGTTGTTTATACATTAGATTAAATACTGGGTTTTCCTTGCATATAAGCTTCTGTTTTTCTTCATAAGGTGAGAGTGTTCTTTACCAAAGTGCTGAAAGAAGACGAACGCCAAAGGCTCTGTGAGAACATTGCTGGTGCTCTTAAAGATACTCAGCTTTTCATTCAGAAGAAAGCTGTAAGTAGATATAATGGTGCTAGCCTGAATGTTATAGTAATGATCAATATAGAAATAAAAAGAACAGGAAGTTGTTTGTTTTTTGAATCCAGTTGAATAAGTGGTTGGTTTTTTTTCTGTATTATACAAAACATAATAGAAACTTTTTAGTTATGTTATAGAAAGCTTTCAGCTTTGTGAGTTGGCAGTTTTAACAGACTGTACTCCAGCAGCAAAGCAGCTTGTGCTTCCTGAATTGTGGAAAGGGCTAATAGAATTTTAAAGATGTCAAAATCAAGTGTTAAACTGCATCCCTACTTTGCCCTAGGTGTTTCAGTTATGGATAACTAACAATGGAAACTTTTTTTCCCTAGTGTACATAAAGCAGAGGAGATAAAAGGCTCCTCTTCACCTTCTCTCAGTGGGAGAAGCTTGTACAAAGTTTTCTTAATTTGTGGTGACCCCATGTGATCTAATGACAGATTGAAAACTCCTCAAATTTTTTTCCTGCTATTTGGTCAGTGACTTACCTTTCTTATGGTATGTTGACTGCAGCCTGTAGAGTTCAAGAAAAGAACAAAGACTATCTGAAAATGAGAAATGAATTTAAATCTATTCCTGACTTAATTTGCCGCCACCTTTTAGGTGAAGAACTTCACTGATGTTCATCCTGACTATGGTGCCCGTGTTCAAGCTCTCCTGGATAAGTACAATGCTGAAGCTGGGAATCCGGTATGTTAAAGATTCAGGAGACAGGAATTCTTGTGGATGATACCTTTTTATAGAACTAGCTACATGGGTGACATAGACCCAGGCAAGTTTTTGGTTATCACAATACCCTTCCTCAAGGAGAGCAGAGCTAAATAGCAGATGAAACAAAAGCGTGTACAAAGCTCTTTAAATAAAAACAATATAAGAGAGATTACAAGGTAGCCAGGAGCAGGAGAGATGCAGTAAGAACCTGATGATGGAAGAGCAAGATGGTTTAGGAGGGTTGTTATCACCTGTGAAGTATAGAGTTTAGCAAGTATCAGGTAAAATATAATGGACCGTAAAGTCATTATCTATATTAATTCACTGGTACTTAAATGTTCAGTTCGAGCACCAGAACTATGAGGTGAAACAGAGTAATTCTCCTCCTCCCATCCTCCCCGTCGCCCATGAAAAATATTTTCCTACCAGTATTTCCATGTCTCTATTTTTTCAGGGCCTTTTCTTTTTGTTTCTTCCTAGTTTCATCCACATACTTGTCATGAGAGCATTTGGTGCATTGGGATAAGGTATACTACATTCTGGGATAGATAGGTCTATGGTCCAGGGATTTTGATGGTAAATTAAACGTATCTTATAGGATTTGTCTTAAATGATTTATTTTATAGCTTAATTTCACACTTTTTTTTTAAGGATGGGATTAGAACATACACACAAGCTACATCTCGCATGTCTGTAAAGGAAACGGCTAACCTGTGAACTGTGCTATTGGAAATCAGTTCGTCCAGAGATTGATTATATGTCCATGCAACTGGAGAGTAAGCTGTTGAAGACATGAACGAATGTCTGCACAAAATATAATTGTTTTTGAGACTCAATAAATAATCTGTTTGTTTATATGTACTTATTGAAATAGAAATTAATGGAACTTGATAACCTTTGTGCCTTCTAATACTTCTCTAGACTGTTAATGAACGTTGGTAGGCAACCTTTCTAATTTGAGCCTTTTCTTTATAATTACAAGTCTGTTTCAACTACTTTCAATTGCAAGGCCCCTAACTTTTTTTTCTAGCTAAATTACTGAAAAGAAGCTGATTGTTCTTGCTAATGGAATGAGATCATTCAGTACTTTAAAAATAAATAAAATCACTATAAGTATTTGTTCATTGCAGACAGTTCACTGGAAAGCAGAAAGTAGATTCCAAAATTATAAAGGAAGTTTGTAACAACAGACGCACAATAATTGTGTTGCTTCAAACATTATAGCTCAAGTCTAGTTTCTTACAATGATCTATAATTGAAGGCAATTAGAATGACTCCATCTGGATATGAATTCTATATAGACAATATTAATATTAGCAGAGCTGAAAGACATTCTTTTGCTTATTCATGTTACATTGATATATTTCATGCAAGAATTTTTGCTTTTAATTATATTTACAATTTCTAATAAAATTACTTACATTTACGAAACATGATTTTGTTCTGCTTTTATGCCACAGAATCATAGACTCCTAAAAAAATAAATAAATAAATAAATAAAAGTAGGGCTAGAAGAGAACTTAAATGGTCATCTAGTGTAACTGTTTACTTGGGGATCATTCTGCCTTGAATAAACCACCCTGGTCAAGTGTCTGTTTAACCTGCTATTGGTGGGTGCAGACAGAAGTGCAGCTCCCAGCTGTAACCTGGAACGATTTTTTGTAAAGTATTTTGAGGTAGTTTACCTTGGTTGGGCAAAACAGTTCACTGCTGGCTCCAAGGGAGATGGGAATCTAGCTGCCAGCTGGGAGCCTGCAGTCCAGTTCCCTAGCAATGGCCAGGGCTCCCCAGCCTGTTTCCTTTCCACATCCCCCAGCTCCATGCTTGCAAAGCTGGGCAGGGAGCAAGCCCCTGCTAGCAGGGAGCTCCCAGCAGTGGCTCCGTGATTGTGGGGCTCAGGCAGGGAGATAAGGGTACCCCAGTCCCCCACTCTCTGATCATGATGGTGGAGTGGGAGTTGAGAGATAAGGATCTCCCAGCTTCTACTCCCCAGTCATGAGCTGGGGGCTTGGAGCTCCCTGCTGCCAGGGCAGGGAGATGTAAGTTCCCTCCTGGACTGCTGCAGCAGAGCCTGCCCTGGCAGCAGGTAGCTCCTGAGGGCAGGAAGCTATCTCCCACATCTCTGGTAGATTGCTGACTGAACAGATTTTGCTCCTGGTCAGGTGTCTACATGAGTACTATGGCACTGTTACTAATCCTGAGGAAATTTGCATTTGCTTCTTTTTCCCTTGCCTACTACGCCTTGATGTAATTGGTTGATTGGTGAAAAGGGAGGCTAACCTTGTGTTGCAGAGTGATCCCTTGTCTGCACTCAGTCTGTGGGTTCCTTCTGAACCCTGCTGTCTTGTCCTCTGGCATCAATATGCCCCCCTGGCTTGGTCATGCCCCCAGGCACTAATCACCTTAAGGGCTAGTTTTGTGGCCTCCAACCTCCCTTATAGCCATGCCTATGTCTTACAGGTAGCACCAATCATTTAAGTGGGGGCTTAGCCCCAGTCTAATATATGTCTACCTCAGGCCTCAAGGTTTTTATTGAGCCCTGAGGTGGATATATTAAGGTTGTTGAGCCCTCAATAGCGCCTGCGCCTTTCTGGGCTGTAGGCCTGTGGCCCTAATCTCTGCCCCTGTAGGGCTGCAGGCTTGCTGGCCAACTCTCTGCCCTTCTAGGGCTGCAGTCTGATTTAGCCCTTTATGGTTTCAGCCCCTTTCTGGTCTGCAGGCCCTTGGCCCTATTCTTTGCCTTTTTTGGGGCACAGTTCCCCTAGCCCTGCTGTCCCTTCTCTCTCAACTAGCACAGCAATAGTCCTGCTCAGCTTTTGGCCCCTGGCTGCCTATTCTTTTGTAGCCAGCCCTTGTCCTCGGCAGGGCTCAAAACCCCCATGTGCCTCTTGGGCACCACTGGGACCTCCAGACCAGTTCTTCAGTCCCTTTCCAGGCCACCAGTTCAACTGCGCCAAAACCCTAAGCATCCTGGCTATAACTAAATCTGTAGCCTCCTGGCTGCATAACAGAAGCCATTTTCACCCTGAGTCCCAGCTCCCTGCCAGACTGCAGCGCCTGACTTTTCAGTTCCCAGCTGCATCAGGGTCTCGGTTTGTGCTGCAGCTAAGCCCTTTCCCTGCAAGGCTTGTCCCTCTGTGGCTTCCAGAGCTATCTGGCTTGCTTTTGGTCCAGACCCAGGCTTTTATACCACTCAGGCCTTGCCCACTCACAATCTGGTGACTGCCTAGCCCTGGCACAGCTGCTTCTCTCTCATTCTAATGGGTAACTTGTTGCTGCTACCCCAGCTCTCTTGGACCCGGGTCTCTGTTGCTCTGTGCTATGGTATGTCACAGCAATAGTCCTTCTCAGGTCCTAGCCTCTGGGTGCCTATTCTTTTGCAGCCAGCCCTTGTTAGGCTGCCTCAGCATTGTCTTCTACTGTTTTTTCTCCCTAGTAAAGTAACAGGAGGTCCAGCCACCCTATACTACAGTATTGTCAACCACGAGATCTGAATGTAAATCATGAGATGCTATTTTTGAAGTGTGTGTGTGAGTGTCTTTGTGTGTGGGGCTATTTATGAAGGTGTGGAGGTGTGTGTCGGGGGGTGGAGCCCAGAAGAGGTGGACCCTAAACACCCTGGCAGGATATGGGGTACTGTGGGTCAGGAGTGAGGGGCAGCAGCAGGAATGTGGAGCTGTGGCTTGAGAGTGAGAGACACACTGGCACAGAGGCAGAGGCAGGCAAAGAGGAAGATGGGTTGGGTCACAGGTTATGTAGCAAAGCCACAGAAGGCTTATCCAGAGGCATGGGGGAGGGATAGATGGCTCCTTGCCCCTGTGCATGCCCCCGGGGGGAGACATGGATGGCACATGCCTCCTGGATTTGTGTGTGGGGCAGAGGCAGGCTACCCACTGTGGGCTGGGGCTCTGTGCCCTGCTGTCTTTGACCCAGGAGCTGTGTGACTTCTGCCCATGCACAAATATGGAGGGGCATGTTCCCCTGCCATGCCTCCTCTGGTGGTGCAGTGCATGCAGTGGCAGGGAGCCGCACCCCTTCCTCTGCCTTTGAACGAGCCTCTTGTGGCTTTGTGCTAGGACCTGCTCCTGCGGGTCCTTCCCTCATCATGGGAGTCTCAATCTGCCCACCCCTACCCCTACCCCTTCCCTGTCTCCCCAGCCCTTCCCTTCCACAGACTTACCAGTTGGGTGCTCTGTACACGCACCAGAAACAAAAAATCCAAGATCTGAAGGTTTTATCCTGAGATCGCAAGTCAGAGTTGATTTGACTTTTTTTTTAATCCAAAAAGAAAATCAGATTCTTGAAATTTAAATCAGATTTTTTTGAATGTTTAAAGTTTCAAGTTAAAATTAATTTTTACTTCTTAAGAATAAACCATTTAAAAATGAAATTGAAATGTAATACAGCGTAGACTAAAGTATACATTTAGTACAGTATAGACTAAGGTATACATTAAAATAATATATTGAGTCAATGAGCCTTTACTAAAAAGGCTGATTTTCTTCTATGTAAGAATAAGGATGGAAACATCTAACTTTTGAGGTAGTCAAGTTTTAAAAATACAGCATGATACTTCATGTGTTAGGGGCTTGACCCTGCCAGGGGCACGGGGTTTATACTACTGTATGCGAAGGATCAGCAAGAAGATGAGAAGAAGCTTAGAAGATACGAAAGCAAAGCTGAAGCATAGAATGTTATAGATATAGTGCTCATTTTGCAAATTTCAATGTTTTTTCCTACTTGCTGGAGTACTTAAATCTTTGACTAAAGGATGCATCAAATATTTCCATAACAGCCAGTTTGCTGCAGCTTCAGTGAAGAGAACTGGGGGATCCAAGCTAATTTTCCCGCAAGGTGCATGATGGAATTCAGCAGTTGACTGCTTTGAGCTATTATACTAAGAGCTGACCTATTCTGACAACCATCTGTGAAGAAAATCATGACAAAATTGGTGGAAGTATTACAGCTAGAGTAGTCTCTTTATTGAACTAAAGAGAAATGTAGAAGATATTAGTGGTGTGCAAAATGGGCCACATTTGATTTCAGATTTGGATTTGGACTGAATCGGGGGGATAGTAATTCTATTCGTTGATTCAGATCACTGTCCTGATTCAATTCGGCCAAATCCAAATCTGAAGATTTGATGCTGACTTGGAGAATCAGTGATTCGGTCATAGACACAACTTTGAACGTTTTTCTACTTCCCTTGAGGTACCAAGTGGCTCATGAATGCTGCAATGGTGGGGTGGATGGAATGGTCCTGCAGGAGTGTGGGGGGCGGGCCCCACATGTGCTTGGTGGCAGACCCAGAAGTGGACTGGAAGTACTCCCAGTCCTCTTCCAGGTCCACTGCCAAGTGCACGGGGGACCCCACCCTGCATCTCCCTGGCCCAGTGATCAGTTGCAGGTGGACCTTGGGTATCACCCCAAGACCCAGGAAACACCAGTTGCTGAGCCAGGGGGTAGGAGAGGGTCCCCACATGCTCTGTGGGGGACCTGTAAGTGGACTGGAAGTGCTTCTTGTCCACTTCTGGGTCTGCTACCGAGCACACTGGGGACCCCCCCTACGTTCCTGTGGGATGCTTCATCTGCCCTAGCATCTCAGTGGTCGCGAGCCACCTGGTAGCTTGAGGTTTGTAGAAAAAACATTTAAAGTTGTGCCTGTGTCTGAATCTTTGAATCTCTCCAAATCAATTCAGAGGTTTCCGATTCAGTTGCAGGGGTGGGCAAAATGCGGGATCTCGCTAGGCCATTCTATCCAGCCCGTGGGGCCCCTAAAAAATTTAGAAAATTAATATTTATCTGCCCTGGACTGCCTGTCATGCAGCTCTTGATGGCTTGCCAAAACTCAGTAAGCAGCCCTCTGCCCAAAATAATTACCCGCCCCTGGATTAAAGGGTCTCCTGATTCAATTCAGATTCTGCCAAATCAAATCAGTGACTGAAGCTTTGCACAGCCCTAGAAGATGTGCTGAATATGCTAAAACCTATTTCCATAACATGGGACAAACTACAAAAAGATTGCTGCTCTATTGTGGATGCTGTTGAAATTTGGAAAGAACTTCAAGAAACAAAGCAATAAATGCCTAACAGCAAAGTTAAATTGCATTCAGTAAAGAAGCGGATGAATCAAACACCTACTCCACCTATTTTTCTAGCCAATATGCTTAACAAAGTACCAGGGTTGATGTCTAACTGCCAAAGCAGAAAATACTGCTATCAACTAATCACCCATCAATCATGGCAACCATAATAAATTTCAGGGTTGGAGGTTAACCATTCATTCAGTGCATGTTTGATGAGGATGTTTTAAAGAAAGTTGTAAGAAGTAACTAGCAAAGGACCTGGAACCTGTTTGAGGAACTGCTAAACCAGTTTTTACCATCAGTAGCCTCTTCTGCAGGTGGAGTAAGAGTATTTCTTCTTTTGGATTGGTTTATTCAAAGCTGAGAAATTGATTGGGAGTTAAAAAAGCAGGAAAGCTTATTTTTTACTTTTCCAGTCTATGAATAAAATGGGGGAGGAGGATGACATTCATGAGTTCTAAAGCTTGAAAGAAAGGATGTAACACATTTCAAAACAACCTATTTTCAGGAAAACAGCCTGAAAATTTCAAAATTTCAAAAAAAAATCATGGTCTCATTTTAAGGAGAATTAGGCAAGTAAGCTCAAATGATGTTCACCTAGGCATTTTAGGAATTTTTCCCCAGGGTGATCTGAAATAACTGATTTAATTTGCTAACCGTTCGGACATCTAATACGATAGTGGTTAATACCAGTGTCTAATAAATTAGATAGTTGCAAATGTGCACTTCGATTTAAAAAAAAATTCTGTATGAAAATATTTTAATAAATTCAAAGTGCATGTTTTCTGCGTTTAATTACATGCAAGTTGCTCTTAATGCAGCTTGATTACAAACATGAGCAAAAGGTTAATGAATGTGAATAAGATACATTTTTCATCTTTTTATAGCATACTAAAATCTAGGATTTCTAACAATCTAAATATATTAAGCTATAGAGACTATATAACTTATATATTGTATTACAAGCTTATGATATCTATATATTCTATTAATACTATAATATATAAACATTATTTCTATTTACACTATTTTATACCAGAGTATTTAGGAATCATATATTAATTAGCTTATGCGATGCATAACATCTAGTATATTATTTTGTTTGTTATATATAACATAAAATAAAATAATCTAGCTTTGTACCTAGGAAACATGTACCATATCTCCTGTAAAAATGGTATTTCATTGTAAATCAATATATTCTAATTATTATATCAACGAATAGAAAATATACAATGGGAAAGTTAATAAAAATCAATTATTTAAATTGGGTTTTTAGTTTGCTGGTTTAAATTAATTTGGTTGATTAGTTTAAATCAGTCCACCCTGGTGTATGGTAGCCTCTTGTGGCTGATTAAATCAAGCACATAACACAGGAGACTGGAAAACTTCAAACCAAACCAAAAGCAATAGTACAGGACTTTCTCTACTATGGACTTGGTCGTTTTTCCCAGACCAAACCTGATGTGGTGAGGGGAGCCTGCCTACCTGAACTCAGATGGGTGAACTAATGAGAAGGGTTGTAGTGTTATGGGCATTTTGTTTTCCAAATGAATTGTACTGTCTATTTTCTCTTAAGTAAAGAATAATTGCATTAGAGGCCTTTTGCCACGCCTACACCTATTCGATTTTTGTTAGCATGCATCTGTAAAGGGCAAACAAGTAAACTAGAAAGCTCATGCCTGGGGGAATATGCAATATCTCTTGGGAAGGCTTGGGGAATGTCACTGAACTCAGGTAGCAGAATTAAAGTGGAGGCTTGAGAGTCTGAAATTTTGTCAAGTCCCAGCACGTGCAGGGCCTAAGGGATTCGGTATATGGAGTCTCGCAGAAGTTTGGTTAGTATCATGTAGTGCAGGTTTGAGCAGATCTGTTATTAGACTTGCATATATTTTAATTTTCTTTTTTTCCATGTGCAAACTGAAAAAATGCAAACTTCAATTTAAATGTTCCATAATTAAAACAGGAATGTTTCCTCAGAAAGATAAAGATAAAACAAAAGAAAAAATAGAAATTTGATTTTGGATTGAGAAACATTTTTTACAAGAATTCTTAACCCTTTACCTGCATTTTGCAGTTTGTTTTTAAATTTTGAAACAAAATAATGGAAAATCTGATTTAGAAAGTATCAAAGCAAAGCATCTTGACTTCTGAAAATGTATTTACTTTTTTTAAGTTAACCGAAATATGTGACCAGTTTGTTTCCCTGTGTCCCAGGGACGTGAGGGCTAGGAGAAAACCTCGGCCCAAAACCAGGGGAGGCCCCTACTTACCCTTCACAGGAGGTGAGGACAGGAGAGGCGCGCACACCAAGAAACCACCCGCCTGGTTCATCAGCTGCGCTTACATCCGGCTGAGGCCGGGTGACGTCAGGGAGAGACACCACCTGGCAGGACTAAAGCATGACCCTGAAGGCACAGAGGGGCTGCAGGAAGATGTCAGAGCCAGAGGGAAGCTTGAGGCCGGAAGCAGGCTCCTGCGGGGCATCTCGGCTGCTGCCAAGGTAAGTGGCAGCAGCGCCAGGAGTGGCGAGGGTGAGGAGAGCCGCAGCCGCGGGGATCCCAGCTGCGGAGCCAGCGCAAGAGCCAGTAAGGAAGCGGGGACAGGAACCACCAATGAGAGAGCCGGAGGAGGAGCCGGCAGGGACAATGGCGAGAGAGCTGGAGGAGGAGCCGGCAGGGACAATGGCGAGAGAGCCCTCAGGGGCAACGGGGCCTCGGGACGCGTAGTCCTCAGGCCAGTGATAAGAGACTGAGGGACCCACGATCCAAGGTGGTGATAGCTAGGGTGTAGGGGAGGCTGGTGCCCCGAGAGTGCCTGCCAAGGCATGTTGGCCCTGGAGGCCACGGAGAGTAGGACCCCTCTGTTAAGGGCCCTGTTAGGACCGTGGCTAGGGGTTTCTGGGGAGCTACCACCATCCCCTGGGACACCCTCCAGGGACTCTCCCACGGGAGTGGGGCAGACCCGGTCGGCTGTTCGTGCAAAGGCAGCCCAGGAACGCCTTTTCGAGCAGAGATGGGCACAACGTGGTGGCAGTGGTGGGATCATGGAGAACCCTGACCTTGCAACCTTTGCCAACATGCAGGCCATGGCTATTGGCCCCGTGGATGTCCTTGGACAGAACTTGCAGGTGTTGACCCAGATCCTGAATTCCCAGCAATAGATGCTAGACCGCCAACAGGATTGGCTCCAGCACAGTTTGGCCTCCTTCAAAATGCCCAAGATGACTAGGGATGACGACCCAGAGGTGTATATCGAGGCTTTCGAGCAGCACGACCTCATGACTGGGCTCGACAGGAGGTATTGGGCCAGCCAGCTGGGAGCCTTAGTAGTGGGCAAGGCCCAGGCCGCCTACCGGGCCCTCTTGAGAGAGGATGCCCTAGACTACGAGCACATGAAGAAAGCCATCCTGTACCAATTAGAGATTAATCCTGAGCACTACCGGACCCAGTTCCAAGCCAAAAAGGGTCCCGAGGTGAAACAACTGAAAGTGCTGTTGCAGCTTTTGTGGGACTTGCTGGATAAGTGGGTGAGCCCAGCGGAGCAGGACCGGGAGGCATTGGCGGACCAGATCATTCTGGAGCAGTTCCAGAACAATTTAGAAAAGCGAACGCAATGCTGGATCTGACAACATACCCCACAGTCTTGCGAAGAGGCTCTAAGGCTGGCTGAGGCTTTTACTGCCTCAGAGGCTTACTATCCTAGAGAGAGGAGGAATCAGGGGCCCTCGATGGCAGCTCCAAGAGAACCGGAGCACCGGTGTCCACCTGGCCAGGGGCCACTGGGGATACTGTGTGTTTCCGGTGAGGGCAGAAGGGCCATTTTTCCAGGGAATGCCTGAGCCAGACTGCGGAGCGCTGGATCCCGGATGACTGAGTGAGGGCCCCAGCAGAGAGGTGGAGAGGCCAAGAATCCAGCAAACTGATGGGTTGCAGCTATGCGGCCGGAGGGGAGGACGTGGTTTGGAGGCGCCCAGTTGTCAAGGCTTGGGTGGAGGGCCGCCCAGTGCGAGATGCCCTGGATTCAGGGTGTGCTCAGTCTCTTATCAGGGAAGACTTGGTACGGTCGCATGGTTGGCAGATGGCTCCCCCTGTGAGAATATCTTGCCTCCATGGAGACGCTGAGCAGACCGAGTGCCAATGGGTCCACCTGTGGGTGATGGAGTATCAGGGAGAACTCCTGATGGGAGTTGTGCCCCGGTTAGCATGTGAGATGCACCTGAAATGAGACTGGGTGCCAAAATATGGCGTCCTGGATAGAGTGAGGGATGCCAAAGTGGCCCATAAGAAGATCCAGAACTAGGAAGGCTAGTTGGGAGAGATTGAAGAAAGCGAAGGGTCGGCCAACGAGATGGATGAGGTGGACCTTAGCAATCTTACCAGTAGCCTCCTGTTCTGTGAGGCCCAAGAGGAGGATCCAGAGATCGGGGCGCTCCGAGATCAGGCCCAAGGTGCCCAGGGGATTCCACCGTTGTCACCTGAGGGGTGTCCCTGCTTCGAGGTAAGGGGCCGTCTCCTTTACTGCCTGCGGGGAGATAGGGAGGAGGAGACCGAGGGCCTACAACTAGTAGTGCCTGCCCTATTCCGCCAAGCCATTTGGCAGTTGGCGCCTGTGAGCCCCTCAGGGGGGCATTTGGGCCGGAATAAGACCCTTGCGAGAGTAGGTGGTTTTTTTGGCCCAGGATGGGGGAGGAAGTGGCTTGCCGGTGTGCAGCCTGCCCCAACTGCCAAAAGATGAGGACCGAATGCCCTCCATGGGCACCTTTCCAACCCATACCTGTCATCAACATCCTGTTCTCAAGGATCGCCTTAGATGTCGTGGGCCCATTACCCCGCAGCAGCTCAGGCCACCAATACATCCTAGTCATTGTGGATTATGCCACCCGGTACCTGGAGGCGATTCCCCTGCGAGCCGTAACCGCCCCGCGTTTCGCGGAGGAACTAATAAAATGGATAGCCGGAATGGGAATCCCGCAAGAGATACTGACAGACCAAGGAAAAATTCCATGTCCGGGGTTTTGAAGGTGGTATGCCGGACCCTCCAGATAAAACAGCTCCGCACCTCGGTCTACCATCCCCAGACCAATGAGTTGGTAGAATGCCTCAACGGAACGAAAAAGCATGCGTTCTGTTGGTGTATACAAAGGGACCCCCAGAAGTGGGACCTCCTCCTTCTGCTAGTACTATTCATTCTCAGGGACACTCCCCAAGATTCCACGAGGTTCTCTCCATTCGAACTGGTGTTGGGGTATCTCCTGTGGGGACTCTTACAGGTCCTGAGAGAAGAGTGGGAATGGGGCAAAGGACCCTTCCAGGAGCCGAAGACGTACCAACAGGCATTCCAGCGGAGGATCCGGCTAGCCCAGGATCTGGCTCAGGAAAACTTAAGCCCAAGCCTGACAAAAAGGCCAGTATGACTGTCGGACCAAAGAGCGGGAATTCGAGCCAGGGCAGAAAGTCCTGGTGCTACTCCCCACATCCACGAGTAAGCTCCTAACGCAGTGGCAAGGGCTGTTTGAAATCCTCCGACGGGTGGGACAGGTGGATTATGAGGTTCACAGGCCCGGACACCTTCAGGAAAAGCAGATTTATCATGTGAACCTCCTACGGGAATGGCGAGAACCTGAAGGATGGATGGCATTTTCCGAGACTGATAACGAAGACTTAGGGTCCCAGGGGTTAGAAGGAGGGATGGAACCCTCCCCGGGAGGAACCCTGGTTAAAATAGGAGAGAAATTGTCTGCTGCTCAGCAACAAGAGGCGCGGAGTTTGATAAACGAGTTCCGGGAAGTGTTCCGTGAAGAACCTGGCTAGGTTTGGGGCTTGTGCCATGCTATACGAATGCCCCCTGGGGCGATAGTGAGGGAAGGGTGGCGACCCATTCCCCACCATCTCCTGGAGACCATCCAAAGGGAGATCGATTCAATGTTGAGGCTAGGAGTCATTCAGCCTTCTAGAAGTCCCAGGAGGAGCCTACTGGTGCCAGTACACAAGCCTGACAGGTCTTTTACAGGCACCTGAACGCCATGGCAGTTTTCGATACATTTCCCATGCCCCATGTGGCGGAGCTGATAGAAAGACTAGGGAATGCTCGGTATATATAAACCCTTGACCTGGCAAAGGGGTGTTGGCAGATCCCAGTAGCCAAGGAAGACCGGCTGAAGAAAGCATTCGGCTCCCCGTGGGGACTGCGTGAATTTGTTAGGATGCCCTTCGGGTTGCATGGCGCCGCCGCAACATTCTAACATCTAATGGACCAGATCCTGGCACCCCATGCTGAGTACGAAGCGGCATATATAGACGATATAATCATATACACCTGGACCTGGAAGCAACACAAGAGCGCCCTACGGGTCATCCTTGCAAAATTGAGGTGCGCCGGTCTGATGGCAAATCCCCGAAAGTGTGCCCTGGCTCAGAAAGAAACAAAGTATTTAGGATTCTTGGTAGGGGCATGATCAAACCCTTGGCCGACAAAGTGGAAACCATCCACACTTTTATGGCTCCCCAGGACTGCCGCCAGCTACGGTCATTTTTAGGGCTAACCAGTTATTATAGGCAATTTGTACCGCATTTCGCAGAGCTAGCAACACCCTTGTTGGAAGCCCTCAAAGGGTGGAAAACAGTCAGATGGACTAAAGAGATGGTACAAAGTTTTGAGAGATTGAAAAAAGCGTTATGCGAGGATGTTATAAATCACACCTCTGACTTCCGAAAACCCTTTACCTTACAAACAGATGCTTCGGAGACAGCAGTAGGTGCTGTCCTCACCCAAGAAGGAGGGAGCGAAAGACCCGTGGCATATACGCAAGCTGCAGACTACTACCAGTGGAGAAAAGGTATTCGCCTATCGAACATAAGTGCTTGGCCATTCGGTGGGCGGTAGACCACTTCAGGTATTACCTGATGGGCAGGGAGTTCATGCTGGTGACGGACCCTGCCCCACTGAAATGGCCAAGTACAGCCAAAACCGATAATGCCCGGATCACCTGGTGGGCCTTAGCGCTCCAACCTATAAGTTCTGCATAATACACCGACCCGGAAAAACCAATACAGTGGCAGAGTTCTTGTCCAGGTGTGGAGACGAAGACCAGATCGAGGACCAAGAAGGTCAAGTAAAGGGACAACCCAACCCAGCAGATATGGCCCGGATGGGGGACAAAGAAGTGCCTGAAGGCATCTTAAGGGGGGAGTTATGTACCAGGGACACTGGGGCTAGAGGGAAACCCTGGCCCAAAACCAGGGGAGGCCCCTACTTACCCTTTGCAGGAGGCGAGGACAGGAGAGGCGCACAGGCCGAGAAACCACCTGTGTGGTTCATCAGCCATGCTTACATCTAGCTGGGGCCGGGTGATGTCAGGGAGAGACGCCACCCAGCGAGAATAAAGTGCAGCCGCAAGGGCACGGAGGGGTTGCAGAAAGACGCTGGAGCCAGAGGGAAGCCTGAGGCTGGAAGCAGGCTCCTGCGGGGCATTTCAGCTGCTGTCGAGATAAGTGGCGGCAGCGCCGGGAGTGGCGAGGGTGAGGAGAGCTGCAGCCATGGGGATCCCAGCTGTGAAGCCAGCTCTGGAGCCGGTAAGGAAGTGGGGACGGGAACCGCCAGAGAGAGAGCCAGAAGAGGAGCTGGCAGGGACACCGGTGAGGAAGCTGGAGGAGGAGCTGGTAGGGACGCTGGCGAGGAAACCCGCAGGGGCAATGGGGCCTCGGGACGTGTAGTCCTCAGGCCACTGATAAGAGACTGAGGGACCCACAATCCAAGATGGCAATGACCGGGGTGTAGGGGAGGCTGGAGCCCCGAGAGTGCCTGCCAGGGCGTGTTGGCCCTGGAGGCTACGGAGAGTAGGACCCCTCCGCCGAGGGCCCTGTTAGGACCGCGGCTAGGGGGTTCCGGGGAGCTACCACCATCCTTGGGGACTCTCCCATGGGAGTGGAGCAGACCCGGTCGGCCGTTCGTGCAAAGGCAGCCTGGGAACGCCTTTTCAAGCAGAGGCGGGCACACCCTGTGAAACTTTCCTTTTTGATAAGTAAATTGTTTACTACATTTTTAAACAATACGCCTGTTCTAGTCATGACAAGAGTGTGTGGAGATTTGCTTCTGATTCATAGTAAAGTCCATGTATTCTAAGGTCTTGGTCGTGTGCTTCCCAGCCAAGATTCATAGCATCTGTTAGAAGAGTCATAGGAGTTGGTTGCCAGTATTAATCATCAACTTACAAATGGACAGAGAGGTTGCATAAGGAAAAATAATCACCTTTTTGCAAGCTCTTCTACATGTCCTTCTACTCATTTACTGTTGGCCTACAAATGATAAATTCAAGTCTCAGCCCTGGTAATAAAACACTTGTTTTTGCTATTGATAAAGAACCAAGCATTTGGTTGAATTGTTTATCTTCTGTCTAATTCCCAAGCTCAATGTGTACCTTGAATCCTCACATACCTGAGCAAGATAGGGAAGCTTCACGTATCTCTTTTGTACTATTGGGTAATCCCAAATTAAAAAGTAGTAATTGTAGTTGAGGTATATGACAGATTACAATGGAAGTCGGAACATGCTTGTAGATGCACGAGAGAGGGGATTTTACAATGCAAACTTACCAGTTTTTATTTAAAAAACAAGTGTCAAAGTGCTAACAAGTTTATAAAACCTTGTTTCTTATATAAGGAAACACTTGTTGATGATAATGAAGTGAGGAACCAGAAGGGAGAACCACTGACTTGGGTATCAATTTTGATTTTTTTTTAATTCCTCTGTTTTGAAATGTTACCAGTTTAACATAATCCAGACAAAGCAGAGGTGAGGGTGGTGGGCAGACCACTTGACTTGTGGGGGTTTGTGGGGTTCATCCTCTCCTTGTCTCTCAGATTCACAGCCTTGGGCTCCTTGATCCTTTGCTGCACCTGGATCTTCAGGTGGCAGTGGTGGCTTGGAGTGCCTTTCACCAAATCCCTTTGCTGTGAAGGCTGCAACTCTTTCAGATTCAGATCTTGCTACCATCATCTGTGCCTTCTTAATCAGAAGGTTAAACTGTTGCAGTGCACTCTACATGGGGCTGCCCTTGAAGACTCTCTAGTTGCAGCTGGTGCAAAATACAGTGGCCTGACTTCTGATTGGTGTGGATCACAAGAAACACAGCTCTGGTGTTTCAAAAACTACACTGGCCCCAATAGCTTTCCAGGCAAAATTCAAGGTGCTGGTTTTGACCTTAAAGGCCCTAAATGATGAGGGCCCTACTTCTATAAGACACTTTTTCCCTTATGTCCCATCAGGATTCCTAATGTCAGCCAACTGTAGCAACCTCCTGCAAGTACTGTCAGTGTATCACGTGCATATGGCAAAAATTATGTGGAAAGTCTCAGTATTGCTCTCAGCTCTGGAATTCCCTCTCTTTTGAGACCCATTGAAGCTCGAGTCTGGACATCTTTCAGAAGTGCTGTAAGACTTTCCTATTTGGGTAGACTGGGATATTGTTAGGGAGTTTCTGTTTTATGTTGATATTTTAGTTGGTTTCTCATCCCTGAAAGTTTTTCTCTCTCAAGTTTTCAACCTGGTAGGTGTAGTCTAAGTTTCAACTCTAGTACTTAGTCTTAAAGAACTGGAGGGCTATAGCAGATTCAGTGGGACACAGACACGCACCACATAATCTAGTACCCTATTTAAAGTTAAACACAGTTCTTAGAGCTATGTAACTTCATATCTCTGTTTGTCTAAAGCAACTGTAATCCGGTCTAAAGGCCGAAATCTCTTGAACTATGCTTCTTGTTTACTGTAGACTTTTGTTGATCTGAGCCAAAATGGCAGATTAACTCCTATTCACATCAGGAAATGACAGTACTTTTCTATGTAAGATGAAGGTGTTGCATTTAAGACTTAAACATTTCCAATTGAATTTTAATCTGTGTCAAAAAAAAAATTATAGTTTCCAAGGGTTTTCTTGAAGTAGCATTTTTGGATATATTTTATTTATATATCCTTTTCTTCCACAGAGTAAAAGAAGACTAGAGAGAAGCAGTTGTGAAAAGTTAAGCCCAAAGTATTGTAAAATATACAAAGTAGACAGACAAAAATAGGAAAATTAATCGATTACCATGGTTGATATTATTTACTCCATGTAGGAAATTCATTGAAATTCAGCTCTAGATCTGGATTGCTCCACAGCCTGCTGTCGCAGCTGTGGCTGTAGATCAACTACTACCGTACATTCCCCCAGTCTTGTGCTTCATGAAGATTCTGATAGAAATTGTAATCATGTTTTGTAAGATAGATGTTTCATTTTTCAGATATTCCAAGTTTCATGCCCCTGGCATTACAGTGACTCGTTACATCCCTGTCACCTGCCAGATCCATGCTAGAATGTCATGGAATTGGGGGAAGAGCGATGCTTTACCCCCCCCCCCCCAAAATGTGTGTGTGTGGAGTGGGTTAAGGACATCAACACTGGACCTGAAGCCCAGATAACATGGAACTGAGCTTGCTTCTTCTACTGGGTACTGTTAATATGTCTGCATCCATCACAGTAATTGTTCCAGACTAATGTCTCAGACATCAGGCAGCTCTCTTCCCCTTTTTACAGATACGCTAACTAAAAAGGTTGCAGAAGTTTCTTTCTGCAGAACTGGGAAGAGGCAGCATCTTGAAATCTAATCCACAATGTTGGTTTTTTTTTTTGCTTTAGAGTGACTGCCAAATCTTTGGCTAGTCTGTCAGCAACTGGTAGATCAGCACTCAGCTCCCCAACCCAGGACTAGAATTCAAAATGCAAATATCTACAGCTCTTTCACAAATATTTGTGTAACCTATTGGCAAAGCACATGTCACACTTCCACAAGATGTCCATATACAAGATAATAGCTGACTTCAATGACTGGTTTAGCTGAAGTCAAAGAGATTCAAAACCAATTAAATACTTTCTTCAACCTCCTTTGGAAAGTTCAAACATAACTGAACATTTCATCCATTAAATATTCAAAATCTGATGATGCCAAACACTTGAATTATGGCTTATTCTTCAGTCTCTTGCTGAATGCTGGTTTTCACAATCATTGATGTCCAAAAATGTATATAACTGGTATATGCCTTGTGTGATTTTTGTCCCTGATATAGGATGTGCTTTCAGTAAGCTATAGTGCATGGCTAATCACCAGCATATAGACGTTTCATTATTTCTACTGCTGCAGCCCTGGAAGTTAAGCTGGCCCTTAAACTGTCCCTGGAAGTTAAGCTTCTTTTCATTTGGAATCCCAACAACATGACAGTGAGACTCAGGAGCTTTCTTCTTGTTCAGAACATTACTTTCTCTGATGATATAGCTCACTTGCACTGAGAAATGTTTCCCCAGAGAGCTGTGCATACCAAGGGAGGAGATGCATTGGAAAAAAGAAAATTTTATGTTTATATAAAAAAAGCAGTCAACAAAAGCTCATAGATTGAGAATACTATCTGTGTAATAAGTAGTGAGACAACAATACAAAAATTGTAACAAAGGATGGGAAACAAGACTTTGCTAATTTGCAAGAGCAACACATAGGAGAACTTTCTGCAGTCTGGATAAATGTGTGGTGTGCATATGATTCAGCAATATTGTTAAAGCCTTGGACTTTATCCCAGTTGTAACATAATTGTGTCCCATCCAAGTGACAAGGTTCAACCTTAATTAATCTGGGTAACCTGACTTGCTTGTATTTGAGATGTAAACAAGTACTTAAGTCGTGTAGCACTCCGGAGGTAAGGGAGGTCCTGTAGGGGATGGCTAGGAGGCTCCTGGGCATGACCTAAAACTGCACCCTGCCGGGAGTGGGTGGTCTGGTGGGGCTCGCAGTGGCACAGGAGCCCCCAGGAAATGCCAGGCCAGTTAATACCCTGGTGAAAGGTGGGTCGGGGTGCATTAATAACCCTAGCTACCACAACTGAGTGGGTTATCCCATAGAAGGGTCGGAAAGATGGACCCAAGAGACAGAGAGACTCATAAGCCTGACTTGAAATCCCTCAACTGGTCAATGCTGGGACCAGGACCAGAAGGGTCAAAGTGCCAGCGGCCTACCTCAAGGGATGCCCAGAGCTGAGGGCCTAGGGGTCTGACTGGCTTGGAGGTGAGGCCAGGGCTAGTATGGCCAAAGGTCCCAGGGGGACCACACCCATAACGGGGAACAGATCAGGGAGCTAGGCAGCCCCAAACGAAGGTGGAATAGGCTGCCTGAGGAGATGAATCTAGATGGGTTCTGATTGGTAGGATTCTGGGGCTCAGAGTGGGGCCGGTTATATTAACAACTGTGGATGCCATCTGTGTGGCATAGGCTGCAGTGTAGGGAGGTACAGAGCTGCAGATAGCACCTCCTGGCATCAGGGCAAGAAAATGGGCAGCCTCCTGCCCAATTCAGATAATTAATTAACAATGACGGTTGGCCCAGAACAGATGGGCGGGGTCATTGGTAGATGGGCCCCAAGAAGGCCCCTTGTTATACCTTCAGATGCAACATGATACGGGGTAATATTTGTCAGTCTATATGTGACCATTGGGCCTTGAATGCCTGGTCACATGTAGCCTTGGTTCGAGTAGTTTGTGGTGTATGCCTTACTGACTCCAGTACCACTGAGTAGATGTTGCTCCTTGAGTGGTTTTTCCCAATTTCACCTGCCATGACTTTTAATGTTTCTCAGTGATGGGATGACTACTCAGGGTCCTCTTGTGGCATGAGTTCTGCACAACGGTCACTTGTGAGTCTCTGCCATCCCTGCACCCCAACCTCACGCCATTTTGATGGATCACTGGATTTTCCTGGCCACACCCTCACTCTTGCACAGTTGTGGAAGCCTTCCGAAACCCTCATCTTTGGTACCAGTTCTCGAAGCTGCTTCACTCAACCAGCCCCAGCTTGTTTACAGTTGGTGTTCTTGGTTGTGAAGCCTGCACCCTCTAGCTTAAGATACTTTAGTAGGGTTCTAAATCAAATGGGTTGCCCTTACGGGTCCTGTACTGGATACCTTAACCATATCATCTCCCCTGACCTGAAGGTGTTGAGATACCTTCAAACAGGGAAACGCCGAAGAGAAACACAAAATAATACTCTGTTCTATTGTGAGGAATCTGCGTGGCCCCTTTCCTGACCCCTTATGTCAGGGTACCAGGTGCCTTGTTCCCTAAGTCCTTTGTATGAGGGGACCCCTACGCAGGGCCAAATGCCCGAGTCCTACTGCTTGGGTCATTTCTCCCACTTTATCTGCCTCTTTCTGGCGTACAGTCCTTCTCCTCTTCTCTCCTTCCTGTGGCATCACTACTTGAGTGCCTTGTGGCCCCTTTGTGTATGCCTGGTCACTCCCTATAATCAGGTATCCTGCCTCTTTGCAGCCCTTCATGCTGCTCCTGCTGGGACTCTCCTAAAGGCAAGAATTCCTCCAACTTTCCACAGGCCCCAATATTCCCACCTGTTGTGGTGTGAGTCACTGCATCCACCTTTCTGTTCCCTCTGCCTTCTGTTCTGTTCCTTTGTTGCCTTTGTTGGCTGCAGGGCCT
>JAGPOW010000304.1:82430951-82450107 GCA_030014935.1 Caiman crocodilus | reverse complement strand
GTATGCTGCCTGTACTTGGCCAGATCAAAACCCAGGGATTGGCCAAGACTTTATTGACAAGAGAAATGCTTTGGTTCAGGCAGTTCTCACAATTTGCCCCAAAAAGGCAGACTGAACCAAAATAAATACCTGTAAACAAAACAAAAATGAACACCCTGGCAACTATTTGGAATGCCTCAAACAGGCATTTGAATGATATTCAGGAATGGATAACCCAGTCGGAAATGCTAAACAAGCAATAGTGGCAGCATTCGTCCAGGGACTTAACCCTAAAATTTCTGAGAAAATTCAAACAGTAATTATTGGCTGGGAAACTAAAGATTTGACTGAAGTCCTTGCTGCAGCTAACCATTTTCATAACAATTTGGAACCGTCTAAAGACAATGCCGAGTTTAAGTTAATGGCCTTACAGATTTCCCAGTTGCAGGGTCCAGGTAGAGGAAGGGGATGAGGATGGGAAAGGGGAGGCCTGGGTAGATTCAGGGGAAGAGAGAGATCCTCAGGCCCACAAAACCCAGGCTATGGGAACCAATGTCATTATTGCAAGCAAGAAGGACATTAGAAATCAGAATGCCCCAACTGCCCTGGCCAAGGACCTAGCCCCCAGCCCCCACCTCCTCTTCCTGTCAATTTTCCCAGTGTTGAATAGGACAGCCTGAGGGACAGTGACATCATCACTCCTTTACTTGCTACTGACCAATCTTGTCCGTTTGTTGAATGCCTTATTTCTGGTAAACCTGTCTCCTGTCTTGTCAACACCGGAGCGTCCCGTTCCATGCTAAAGGCTGCTGAGTTTCCTTTCCTACCTTATTCTCCTGAAACTGTAAACGCTGTCAGTATAGGTGGACAACCTATTCCACATCCCGTCTCTGAATCTGTCTCCATTTCTATTGGCCCTTTGTCTGAAAATCTCGCCTTTCTTCTTAGCCCCTGTGCACCTGTCAACCTTCTTGGAAAGGTTTGCTGTGTAAACTGGGATGCGTGATTTATTGTAGCTCAGATGGTGTTTACCTTGAGGTACCGGAACATGGGGAAACCGAGCTTGTGGCTTTGCTAACCCAGGAGTACTCTGATCCTGACACTTCCTACTTGCAAGAGGAACCGTTGGCATGAGTACCTCCACAGCTGTGGTCCACCCATGCAAATGAAGTGGGGCACAATGCTGAGTGCTGAACCAGTGCGTATCACCCTGAACCCTGCCAAGCCATTTTCTCATGTCCCACAGTACCCCATCTCAAAGGAAGTTGAGGAAGGTATCAAGCCTGTAATTTCCTCACTCTTTGAGCAAGGGATTATTGTCCCAATACGCTCCCCTTGTAACACACCTATCCTACCTGTCAAGAAACCTGATAAAAATACTTATCCCTTTGTGCAAGACCTTTGAGCTGTAAATGCTGCTGTTTTACCTGCTTTCCCTGTGATTCCTAACCCCGCCATTATTCTTTCCTATATCCCGTCAGATGCTACATATTTCACAGTAGTGGACCTTTGTTCTGCTTTTTTCTCTATCCCTGTTCATAATGATAGCCAGTATCTGTCTGCATTTACTTATCAGGGACAAGACTCCCTCAGGGATATACAGAGTTCCCCACCCTATTTTCCCAGATCCTAAAAAAGGATTTGGATCCTCTCATGTTCAAAGGGGGGGTCCACCCTTGTTCAGTATGTTGATGATCTATTGTTAGCCTCACCCACTTCGGAGGCCTGTAAGCAAGATACTTTGACACTCCTCGTAGCTTTAGGTCAGAAAGGTCACAAGGCCTAAAAATCTAAATTGCAGCTCTGTAAGTCTAAGGTACATTATTTAGGGCATAATATCTCAGGAGGCGAACGACACCTTTCCCCTAGTAGAGTTGAAGCTATCCTCAACATTCCCAAACCTATGACTAAAAATCAGATGAGGGGATTCTTAGGTGCAATGGGTTATTGTAGACAGTGGATCCTGGGTTATGCTGCTTTTGCAAAGCCCTTGCAAGCATGTACTCATGATACCACCCTGGGACCTCTCCCTTGGTCTCCTGAAGCCGAACAAGCATTTGTGGCCCTTAAGCAAGCCCTCACTGTTGCTCCTGCTCTTGGACTTCCTAATTATAAGAAACCCTTTACCTTGTTTTGTCATGAATGGGAAGGAATCACTTTAGGAGTACTCATTCAGCTGCATGGTAAAAAGTGTCGCCCAATTGAGTATTACAACTCTGCCCTTGATCCCATAGCTGCGGGACTTCCTTCTTGCCCCCCCATTCAGTTGCAGCTGCTGCCTTGTCAGATTCTCTAGTTTTGGGACACTATTTAACCATTGCAGTTCCACATGCTGTGATGGCCTTTCTCCTCAAGGGCAAAACTCAGCACATTTCTAATTCCCGTCTTACTAAACACGAGAAACTTTTACTGTCAGCTGCAACTGTAACCTTAAATCGCTGTTCAATTCTGAATCCTGCGTCACTTCTGCTTATTGCCTCTGCAGAAGGCAATTGAACAGCTTCTAAGAGTGCTTTTACATAACAACTATGACTGATTTGGGTCCCTGATGAAGTGAGGAACCCTCTTTGTTTCCAGATTTGTCCAAAATCATGAACAACACCAAAAGCATACTTAGAGTCAGTATAAATGGTACAAGAGTTTGGGATAGGAATGTTTGTTCTTTGTAACTCCTCTGCAACTGCTTCACTCACTGTGGCCTTGAAGATAGCAAAAAGTATGTACAACTTTGATTTCCAGGTGCAAGTAGGAGGTTTGTGAACTAACCTTGCCTCCCCTATAAGTTCCTATCTTGATTACAGCAAAGAAGTAATGAAGTAATATTATAGCCGCTTTTCATGCTAATTTCACTATATGATCACTATATGAGTTGTAAGC
This sequence comes from Caiman crocodilus, assembly GCA_030014935.1. NCBI lineage: Eukaryota > Metazoa > Chordata > Crocodylia > Alligatoridae > Caiman > Caiman crocodilus. The sequence goes on along the minus strand of JAGPOW010000304.1, from coordinate 82,447,251 downwards.
AACTGCTAAAAAGTATATAAGCCTCCTGATTTTGCTCTCGGGGGGTGGGGGGGACCCCTTCCAAGTGCTTGGGAAATCCATGTCACTTTGGAATCCCCCCCTACAGCTGTAGTTTCTTTTGAATAAAAGCTTCTGCTGACCTAACCCAAAAGTATGCTGCATGTGTTTCCATGACAATCCTACCTGAGGTTCATGGATATGCAACCATTTTTTAACTTCTCCATCCATTCATAGACAGCTGGTAGATGAGTGGCCATGTTGTCTACATGCTCACCAGCAAGACACCTGTGTTCAGCATGAAAAGATGGGCACATTCAACAGTGTCACCCATCAGCATTCCCAGTTGCTGTGTCCTTTTGCACTTTGTTGCTGACATACAGTGTGGGCAGCCATTTTGCCTTGAAGTTTTTGAAACATCCTCACATGTTGAAATTAGACATTAATAAATGCCATAATTTTTTACATGATTGAAATTAAAATATGCTTCATAGGATGGTTAAAAATGTTAAATACATATGATTTTAATTGTAATATACTGGTTCTAGAGCCGAGGGGCTTTTTATCATGGATTAAGATCTGCTTGAATTAGGCACTGTACAAACTTTCCATATGCTAATGTCTGCCAGTTTCAACTAAGAACTGATTATCTACCAATTCCTGTGAATTATCGCTTCCGTGAGCAACTATCAGTTAGGGATTGATGTGCACCTCTGGAAAGCAAGATGTCTCTAAAAATGTTTCTGAATATAATGTAAATGCCTCCTTGCAGAATGTAAATATGAAGATTTTTTCCCCCTTACACTTGAAGATCAATTTAACTAATTTCAGAACAGAATCAGATTAGGCTTAATTGACATTCCGCTCTGTTCACATCTTCTTATAATTGGTTACCTTTAAATAAGTCAGAAAGTGATATAGAAAAGCTCTTCCTTAATTAAGGTTTTCACTAAGAATTCCAACTCATTGAATGAAAATTCTCAGCTTTCTGTTATTATCTTTTCATTGAGAGGAGAGCTCGTAAGCAGAATCTTTTTGTATTAGCTCAAGTCTATCCCCTGCTGGCAGATTTCAGTATTGTAGGTGATCAACAAATTTGTTAATGGCTGTAGCATTGTGAAAATGGGAAAAGGTCCAAAACTCTGTTTTTGGAGCCTGTGATTTGTTTGTTTCTTTCTTTTTTTTTTAAAGGTCATGAATACAGTGTAAAACAACTCATAACATGGATATTCTTGTCATTTAAAATATATGCAGAGAAGAATTCTAAAGTTGACCTAATGTCGTGTCATCAGTTACATCAGAACTTTATTACTGGAAGAAATTTAGCAAGGGAATTGTGCTTTGTAGCTTGTAAAATATAGTTGTTATAGAGTTAAAACACTTGGGGTTTGTGTGGATAGAACTATTTTTTCCATATATTCCACAGTGTATTAGAATCAAATACTGGGGCTTGTGAAAGGCCTGAGAAGCAGATCTTTTTTTCTGCTTTAAGTCATAACTATGAAGAGTGTGAAGATAATTTATTTTGCATGATGTTGATCAGTGTTTGGCACTTCTGTTGCTTCACCAAGAGGAAATTGTGGTTATGTGCCCCCTGGGTCTGTATAGACAAGTGCCCCTGGCCAGAAGCCCTGAAAGATAGCGTGCATAGATATTGTGGATGCTACTATTGCTTAGGTAGAAGCTGTAGGGTATGTGTTCACTACAGACTGGGCACATCTACATATGCCCCTGACTGTGCAGTTGTTACTGCATAATCATTTAGTATTTACTTTAGTTGTTAACTACCGTTACTGCAGAGTCCTAGCAGCACATGGGTCATTTCTGACCCTACTACGCAGTAGTACTGAGCTCGTTGCTACTGTGCAGTAGCATGGGTGTCATGGTTTGTGCCTGCTGATGCTATGTCGCCATAGCTCATCACTATGGCAATATAGTGTCTCGTATAGACATGTCCACTGTGAAATAACAGAGATATCAGGGTTAGATTTCAATAAGATATATTACTGGGTAGCAAATGCAGTTTAGCTATAACAATGCAGAACTCAGTATGGACTAATGTTCCTAATGAGGAACTAACCTGCTTGTCACCGAGCACTCCGGTGCCCTGTGCCTGGAGAGGAGAAAACTGCTAGGGAAGGAGCCCTAGCAGTGGCTAAGCAGCACAGCTGGGGGTTGCTGGGGCAACTAATGGGCGTCAGCTGACTCTAATGGGGCAGGGCCTGGACCTTATAAAGCCCAGAGCCACAGCCAGGCTGGGAGTCCTCTGCTGGCAGCTGGAGGAGCAGGAGCTCTGAGAGAGGGACAATGTGAGTGTAGCTCACAAGAGCTCCAGAGGCCGGAGCAATGATGTTATGACCTAGCCAAGAGGCTTTTGTTGTGGTGGCTGGGTGCCTTATGCTTATGTTATAGCCAGAGGCTTGTGTTTGTGTTGTTGCTGTTATATATGACCAGTGGTTTGGGTGAGGCGATAAGGGGAAGGAGGAGGCCTCATATGGGACCCCAGCGGTGTGGAGATCCTGGCACCCATGGGGGCGCAACGTTCAAAGGCGCCAGTGAGGGCACCACAGCACGGGGGTGCGTAAACCCCAGCCCCAGAGAAGGGGCATTTGATAAGGAGCCCAAGTTGGGCATAGCAGAGCTAGCCCAGACAGGGGGCACCACTGAGCAGGGAGAGGTCCAAGTTGGACACAGTAAGCCACAGAGAAAGGGAGCAGGTTTGAGAGGCCCAGAGTGGGCATGGAGAGCCCCAAGGAGGGGGACATTTTATTGAGAAGCCCAAGTTTAGGCACAGGGAACCCCTGATAAGGGGGCCGCATGCATTTGGAGGCCCAAGTTGGGCACAGTCCCAGAAAGGGGGCCATTTTAAGGAAAAGCCCAAGTCTGGGCATTGGGAGTCCCTGAAAGGGGACCGCATGTGTTAAGGAGCCCAAGTTGGGCATAGTCAGTCCCAGGAGGGGGCAATATTGAGAAGTCCAAGAGAGGGACAACGATCGAGAAGCCCAAGATGGGCAGCATGGAGAAGCCCAAGACGGGAGCTTTTTGAGAAGCCTGCAAGGGACAACGAGTGGGGAGCCCAAGAGGGGCAGCATTGAGAGCCCCAGGAGAGGCCACACTGGAAGCCCAAATGGGGCATAGCCAGCCCCAGGGAGGGGGGCAATATTGTGTAGCCCAAGTGCGGGCATTGAGAGTTCCTGACGGGGGCACAGGCATTAGGGAGCCCAAGTTGGGTACAGTCAGCCCCAAAAAGGGGGGGAAACATTGAGAAGCCCCAGAGGGGGCATGACAAACACCTGAAGGAGGGGTGCCAAATATTGGGAGAGACGAGCCCTGAGGGAAGGCCGCGGAATTGAGGACCCCAAATAGGGTGAGGATTAGGAAGCCTGGTGGGGGCACAGCAAGCCCCAGGGAGGGAGCAGGAGATGTAAGGAGTCCAAGGGGGACACAGTGAACCCCCAAGAAGGGGGGCAGTACTTGAGAGGGCCTGGAGAGAACAGGAAGGGGCCAAGATAGGAAAGAACGAGTTGACATCCGCGAGGCCTGGCCTGTGGTATTGGGGAGGAAGGAGCCGCAGACAGCGCTCCCCAGTGTAGGGGGCAGTACAAGTAGAAAGGGCAGCCTCCTGCTAATGAACCAATTAACAGCAAAGACGTGGCAGGAGAGTAGGCGGGTGGTTGCCCAGAGATAGATGTGGGGGCCATGTTGAGGGCGGCCCCAGCGCACACTGTCACACTGCTCAAGTTAATGCAAGTATCTCTCTATGCTATACTGAAGTCTGAAGCAAATACATACCAGTAGTGGCACTGTCATCCACTTCCCCTTCTGCCCCGATAGAAAACACCTGGGCAAATTCTGGTCAGCCTAGTGGCTTGCATGACTGAATAAAAGGTGGAGACTGAAAATATCCTCTATTCCTGTTACTTGAGCAGCTGAACTGAACAGATGTTTGATTTGGAGAAGTGGGAGAGTAGGGGGATAATAGGGAAGTGTGGCTAGAAGGAATTTTAGGAGATCATCTAGTGCAATCCCTGCTTAAGGCAGGAACATCCCTGACTAAACTATCACAGTCAAGCATAACCTGCTCTTGAAAATTTTGAGGATGGAGGTTTTACAAACTCTCTAATTGGCCTGTTCCTTTCATAGTCAGAAAATTGTCCCTAATCTCCAGTTGTGTATAGAATATACCAACAATCTATATTTTATGTTTGCAAAGAAAAAAAATCTAATTTTTTAACTGTGCTATTGGAGACCAATTATTCCATGCACTTGCCATCCACCCAACTGGTAAGGTGAATGATTGAATTAGATGTCTGCAGAGACATCTGATTATAAATATCCTTGAGGCTTGGTGGAATAACACAAAATGTCTACTTTTGTAATAAAATGTAATTCAAGCTAATAACCTAGTCTTATAACAAGAAAAAAACTAAGGAACAGATATGGTATCTGTCCCTGGACAAGTTGAACCTGTGTTTGTCTTAGAACAGAAATATCCCAGGATTTATGTGTACAAATATCATAGAAAATTAGGGTTGAGAACCCCCTGCTCAAAGCAGAACCATCCACAACTAGATCATGCCAGCCAAGGCTTTGTGTAGCCAGGTCTTAAAAACCTCCTGTTCTAGTGTTTTATGACCATCCTAGAGAGAAAACTTCCCTTGCTGCAACTTGAGACCATTGCTCCTCGTTCTGTCATCTGCCACAGCTGAGAACAGTCTAGCTCCATACTCTTTTAAGACACCCTTCAGGTAGTTAAAGCTGCTATTAAACCCCCTCTCAGTCTTCTCTTCTCTAGACTAAATAAGCCCAGTTCCCTCAGTCTCTCTTCATAAGTCATGTGCTCTAGCCTCCTCACCATTTTTGTTGCTCTCCACTGTGCTCTCTCCAATTTCCATCCTAAGTGCAGGACTTTGAACTTGTCCTTATTTAACCTCAGAAGATTTATTTTGGTCCAATCTGCCAATTTGTCAAGGCCTCTCTGAATCCTAGCCCTGCCCTCCAGCATACCTACTACTTCCTTCTGCAAACTTGTTGAGGATACACTATATCCCATCTTCCAGGTCATTGATGAAAATATTGAAAAACTGGCCACAGGACTGACCCCTGGGGCACTTCACTTGATGCTGGCTGCCAACTAGACATTGAGCCATTGACTGCTACCCTCTGAGCCTGATGATTCAGCCAGTTTTTTTATCTACCTTGCAGCCCATTCATCCAACTCATACTTCCTTAGCTTGCTTGCAAGAAAGTTGTAGAGATCATATCAAAAGCTTTGCAAAAATCAAGGTACAGTAAAAGCTCTGTTAACTGGCACCTTACAAGCCAGCACATGCATACCTATTACCAATTCAAGCACATACACTATACACCCCGAAAATTAGACACAGATCACTAATTCATATATCATGCACACAATGCCATATATATGTATGTATGTAAGTATGTACATATGTACACACACACACACACAATACACATATGTGAATTACTAATTTATATACCACACACACAATAATGATATTTATATATGTGTATTCAGTAATTCACGCACATACCACCCACCTACACATACACACAAGTGAGTTCTTAAGTTGGGTGTTGTGATGTGTATGTATATATGTGCTTGGGTTACTTGGGATACCTGGGGAAGGGTTAAGGTAAGAAAGTAAAAGTGTAGGGAGTTAAAGTTACCAGGACTGGGATTAGAACTGGTAGACTACAGGGGCCTGAGCTGAAGAACTGAAGCTGGGACTGGAGCCAGAGCTACAGGGGAGCTGAAAAGGTAGGTGGGGAGAGGGGAAAATGGGACTAAGGGAAAGTGTGGGTGTTAAAGAGGGGCTCTGGGTGTGGGGAGCCAGTGGATGGCTCTGGGGCAGCTAGAGAAATTGCAGGGAGCGGCAGTAGGTGCTGGAAGCTGGAGAAAACTGCAGTACAGCTAAGAGGAGCTGGGAAACTGTGTGGGGGGAGGGGAAGAGGATTACAGAAGGTGCGGGGAAGCCTGAAAACAGAGAGATGGACAGCAGAAAATCACAGGAAAAGCAGCAGGTGTCAGGGCAGCAGGAAAGCAGAGAAAGGCAGCAGAAAGTCACAGGGAAAAGGCAGTAGGAGCAGGGGAGGCTGAAAGGTGGCAGGAAAGGGGAGATGGAATTGGGAGGAGATCAGGAAACTAGCGGAGAGGATGGGGACTGGAGCTGAGAGAGAGAGACTGAAGCTGGAATTCAAGATAGGGAAGGGCCTGGGGTTCAGTAAAACATGACCCAACTCGGGGTTGCAAATGGCAGTGGTTTTATTGAACAGGGGAGATGGTGACACTATGTCTTATTGGTTTCCTTGCACCCACCCAATGGGAGCAGGGGTTAGAGAGGCTTGATGCAGGGGCTGAAGTCCACTGAAGTCCAGGAGGAGAGAGAGAGTCTAAATTGTAGGAGGAGGTGTGCAGGTAATATCTACCTATCCAGGCTGGAAAGGGGGTCCTTGTCCAGTAGATGTTGTCCAGAGGGGGGTCACTGGCAGGGCCTCTGGGTGGATAGGTGGTGTGGCATGGTGCTGGTCCAGATGGAGAGGGTGTCTCAGTGGGTCTGTCTTTGCTGCCCCTTTTTATAGGGGCAGACCTTGTGTCACCTTAGTGACAGGCAAGGGTCAGCCCCTGGCATACTGAGCATGTCTGCTCCATGCAGGGATGTGTAGTTTCGGGTGTCTGTAATGGTGAGAGTTGCTGGTCCTGTAGGGTCTTTTGTCTTTCAAATGCTGGTCTTGTCTCTGTTCCTGAGTGAGGTCCGTGGTTCCTGGATAAATCCATGTGAGGTGATGGCCCAGTCATTACAGGCCATTCAGTAGAGGCCTGCTACCATTGTATTTCGATCATTCCCAATCATTCTCATTCACCTGGGAACCAATTTACATGGGAGGGGTACGTGACTCATACAGTTGCAACATGGGATGCCTAGGCAGAGGACAGAAAATGGAGGCTTAACATATAAAATGGAAATTTGACATGACTTTGGTTCACTTGCAAATTCAGGCCTAAACCATAGAATGTCCATATGAAACAATAAAAATCAATACAAAAATTATAATAATACAATATACAACAGTAAGAATCAATACAAACCTAATAATAATACAATATAAAACAGTGGATATCCAAAACCAAACTACCAAAATAAAAGTGTTTAAAGCTTATCCTACATCTTAGCTTACTTATATATAGGGAATAGAAAGGGAGAGAAAAGGTCAGAAATGGTTAGGGAAGGGGAGTGAATGCATTTTAAATACAAAATAAAAGAAGAAAAACTGGTGGGGGGAGGGGTTCTACATATTAAGCAGCTTGCTGGCTTGTAAGGTAAAGTGAAACCGGAAGTGCCCACCATGGCACTTCCATTTTCTCTGAGCCCCCATGGCTTGGGGCATAGCAGGCTGTGCAGGGCTCACGTCCCTGTCCCGTGGGGCCTGCAGGAGGGGCAGCGATGCCCTGGATGCAGCAGGAGAAGCGGCTGCCAGAATAAGTAAGGACTCCTGTTTGGGCCCCTCAAATAACTGGCATATTGTTATCTGGCATCCCCCATTCCCAAGGGATGCTGGCTAACAGAGCTATTACTGTATATCACATCCACTGGTCTCCCTGAATCCACAAAGCAAGTCATCTCATCAGAGACGGCAATCAGGTTGGTTAGACGTGACTTGCTCTTGCTGAATCCATGCTGACTGTTTCTAATCACCACCTTCTCCTTCAAGTGCTTAGGAATGGATTCCTTGAGGATCAGTTTCATGATTTTTCCATGAACTAAGGTGAGGCTGACTAGTCTGTTGTTCTCTGGATCCTCCTTCTTCCTTTTCTTAAAGATGGGCATTATATTTGCCCTTTTCTAATCATCCAGGAATATTGCCCTTCTAACCAGGGTTTAGTGAGCAGTTGAATGAACTGCCACTTTTTCACCTTTGATTCAACGATACCATCTTGATGTGTTGGTATAAACTGTTAGTACTTTGTATCTTGTGAACTTTTTTAGGATTTATCCTGGGACAATGAACATGGACATCTGAATTACTGTACTTTGTTCCAGGATAAAATGGTTTATTCTGAGACAAATGCACCATCTGTTTGTAGCCTTAGGCCTCTAACTGCCACATTATGGATAGGTGCCCAAGTTGGATATTTGGGTGTCACACTGAGAGCCTCAGAATCCCTGCTCAACTAGTTATTAACCTTATAGATACCTACATCTCTGCTGGGCCAGAGAGAGAAGGAGAAGGAAAACAAAAAAAAAAGAGAGAGACACTGCAGTCAGTGGTTAAGCATGTAGGAGATTCAGGTCCAAGTCCTTGTGAACATATATTTAGTTATGTAAAGTGGAACCACTTTATCTGAAGATACTGAGAAAGGCTCTCCATAAAGTATCAAGTGTGGCGGTCAGGGCATTCTCCTGGGAGATAGATAGGCTAGCTTCCAAATTAGTCAGAATGCAGCCTTGAACCCAGATATCCCAGAGCAGTGTACTCAAAGAGCAGACTGATGTGTTTAATTCCAGAAGAACTCTTATATCTGAGATTTCATGAAAAGATGTTGCCTTCATCTGGCTTGGAGTTAGGTGCCTAATTTCCCTTAAAACTAGGGAACCTTGTTTCTAACCATCGACTGTGGTAGGTCCCATCAACTTACTACCTATTGGTAGGGATTTCCAGAATTCATGCGAGAAATGCATGGTGTGGCAGCTTCTTTAATTTTGGAGTTTCCCCTGCATGCCCCACTTCTACTGATTAGTGGAGGAGCTCTGTCACTTACTGCTCACTGCCTGCACCTGATGGCTGGGAGGCAAAAACCACAGCTGCAGTTTCAGGCACGAGCAGCAAGCACAGGCAGTGAGCAGCAAGTGACGGGGCCCCTCCAACAATCAACGGGAGGGAGTGGATGGGGGAAACTCCAAGACTAAAAAAGCCTCCACACCACACATTTCCAGAGTGAAATCTGGAGATCCCTACCTATTGGGATACTCTCTTAAGGGTCTAGCTCTCTCTATATTGTAATGTGCTGTGTAAATTATTTGTAGTATACAAATGTGACAGCACTACTCTCTGCTGACTGAATGTGAACTGCTAATGGCATGGATTGATGACATGCTCAACCTCCTGGCCAAAGCCCAGTAGTTCTCCACTCTTGATCTGGCTAGTGGGTACTGGCAGGTAGAAGTGAACGCAGAGCCAAGATTACCTTTTGCATTAAGAAGGGACTTTTTGAGTTTAACATTATGGTGTTGGGCCTATGAATGCCCCTAGTACATTTCAGACACTGATGGATATCGTATTAGCAGATCTACAAGGGGCATCCTTTCTGGTTTACTTGGATGATATATATCATTGTGAGAGGCTGAACCTTTCAGGAGCACTTGTGGAAAGCTGACATTTGGCAGGTTTAATTTTTAAAATCGGCCTCCTTCAGCCTCTTAAATACTGCTTTCAGCTTTGTGTCTCAGCTCCCAAGATGTCTGGGAGCTATAGGTTCATGCCATTAGCTATTCAGACAGCAGAGAGGAGTGGTCCCTGCTGTCACACATATATATTACAATTAACTTACACAGTATATTACAATACTTTGAATGGGGAGCCTGGATAAGACTTCCACTAGATGGCAGGGTGCCTCAAGTTATATCAGTGGTTCTCAAATGCTTTAGACTCAAGCCACCCCTCCTTGGACTCAAAGCACTCCTCAGAAAGTGCTAACACTTGGCTTTCATTCAAATTTGACTACAGAAAAATAAAAGACTAGTTTTTCAATTGCAAGGAAAGATAGACCACAATGAGTCCGAATATTTTTGACACTGTAGATTCCCATTTGAATTCTCTGGGGTTTTCTTGTGAACCATGTCGAGGTGTCTGCATACCTCAGTGTTAATATGATATGCCACCACACAGCACCCTTAAAAGGATCTCCTTGCACTGCAAGGTGCTGCAACCTCTGGTTAAGAATCAATGAGTGAGGGCCTTGTTACACATTATACTGAGTTGCAGAAATGACTCTTGTTAGTGCTGACTCCAGTCTGAAGCAGTCACTTCTTCAGGTCAGCAGGGGACTGGAGGACAGAAAAGGTATGAATTCCCCCCACCTTCCCATTCTAGGCTTCCCCCCTGCCCCTGTCCCTTGGGGCTCCCCCAGATCTTCCCCACTCCTGGGGCTCTCTCCCTGTCCATCAGGGTTCCCCTCTGCCCCTTGGGCTCCCCCCATTCTTCCCCCACCCCCCACTTATTGTGGCTGCCTGTGCTGTCTGTCCCAGGGGAGCAGGCAGGAAAAGGTTAATCCACCTGCCCAGCCCCCACTGCCACTGCTGCTGGGCTGCTGCTCTTCTCCTGGCTTAGCTCAACCCAGACAGCAGCAGTGGCAATGGCCAGGAAGGCAGGTTAATTGCTCCCTGCCTGCTCCCCCAGGACAGACAGTGGGGCATGCACAAGGAAGCATGGGGGGTAAGGGGAGGCAAGGGAGCCATGGGCAAGGGTCTGGGGTGCTGGGGAGGGTGGGAGAAGCAGTGATCCTGATCTGGATTAGTGGGGAAAGGGAGGCAGGTGGAGTATTTACACCAAGGTGTAGCCTAGAGTGGCTACAACTCAATGTAGGATAAGCTGTATAACAGGGATCAGAGATAATCCCTGCCTGGAGTGGCATAACTTTGCATCAGCTAATGAGCGGTTAAACTAGTTTTAGGTGTCAATGTGCAGACAATCCGGGGGTTAAGAGCTCCAGGAGCCATAACAAATTACCATGTAACAAGGTCCTTATAACATATTCCAGGGGCAGGGCTGGATTAATGCATAGGCAAACTAGACACATGCCTAGGACCCTGAGCTGTGGGGGGGGCCCGGTCCTTCCCTCCATGGCAGCAGTGTGAATGGTCCTGTCAGGCTCCCTTCCCTTCACTTCCCTTCCCTTCCCCTCCTAGGGTTACCATATTTCCAAGACAAAATAAAAAAAAGAGGACACGTGCCCTGCCTCTGCCCCTCACACCTAAGGCCCCTGCCCCCCCAGCCCTACCTGCACCCTTCACTCCCGACCTACAGCCCTGCCTCCCAAGTCCTGGCAGTGCCCCTCACTTCCGACCTGCAGCAATCTGTCCCACAGCCCTGCCAGTGCCCCTCACTCACAACCCAGAGCCCCCTGTTTCCCCAGCTCTGTTGCCTATACAGCTCCTGTGTGTACACACACACACACATACGTAGTTGCCTGGGCCATGCGCAGAGCACGTTACTTCCTATAACCAATCACCTTGCCCGTTGCTCCCAACCCCAAGCATCCAATCTGCTTGTGCCTGGGAAAAGAGGAAGCAAAGCAAAAACCCACCCAGATAAGGACAGGGGCCAAAATAGATGACATGTCCAGGAAAACCTGGACATATGGTAAGCCTATCTCCTCCCCTCCAGTGGCCTCATCGCCATGGTGGCTACTTCCTAATAGTGGCTCTAAGCCCTGCTGCCTGCAGGCAGCAGTGCTGGGTTGGGGGGGGGTCTTGACTAGCCCAGGGCCCATTAGTTTGTGTGCCTAGGGCCCACTAAAGGGTTAATCCAGCCTTGTCCAGGGGTGGTGCTGTAATTAAAGCATCTCCAAGAATTGCTCTAATAAAAGCACCACTGTTTCTCTTGTATTTGCGTCCCGGCACTTAAAAATGGTGGTGGGGCTAGCCATTCAATGAGCTTTAGTTTAAGCACCCCCGGCACCATTTTTAAGCATGGAGACGCTGATACATGAGATGCAGGAGGCTGCTAGGTCACAGCAATTGCCATGTTCCAGCAGACTCCAACTGTGCTCCTATGTAGGTGCCCTTAGATACTGTGTTGCTGAATATGGCAACGCATCAGTCTTTCTGGCTCTAGGCCCTAGTGCCTTCTAGAGCTCTGGCCAATCAATATCACTCCTCTTAAAACCAAAATTATTTTTGTTTACTCTTGGGAATTAATTTAGTGCATAAAATATCATGAGAGTTTGTTTCAGTTGCTTTTGGGTCATTGGCCTGATTCATCAGAAGAAATTGCTAAAAGGATCTTTTACACTATGTTCACTCTATTAGCATTACATAAATAAAAAGTCAATCAGTGTGTGCGATTTGGAGACAGAACTACATTGCCAGTGCCTTTTTTGATTAAAGATACTGCACTTGAGAAATTTACATTAAAGGTAATTTAGGTTATTCCTTTTCAGAATGTATTATCTAAGCATACAAGGTTTAGCCTGCAGTTGTAATATAGCTAAGGTTTTAGTATCTTTTAAAAATGATAATTGGCATTAAAAATTCCTGAGAGGCAGGGATGAAAATGGCTGGTTGTTTCTAATAATATATATCAATGTAAATATAGTTAACCAAACGTGATTGCATTCTGTTGTTTTCAGCAGCTGATGATTGGCAAATGATAACTGTTAAATATACTATGTTTTTTTTTAAGATCACATGTTTGCTATTCTTGTTGGCCAAGATCATTTAAGTTCCATGTCTTTTTCTCACATTCTGGAAAGAATCATGCTATAGAAGATTAAGGAAGACAGCCATATTCCAGCTCAAGAAATTATATTCATTGACCTCAATACTCAAGGTTCAGTTGCATGCAGTAAGTCTTTTCTGTGCTAAGCTATGTAATATCGCACAAGTTCTTCCATGTGGTTATGCTTCAGAATTGAGTGAGAGGATTCCAGTCCAGAGGACCCCTTTGTCCCCTCATTTTGGCCACAGTGGCAATGATGTGATCTCAATGGCATCAGTATTATGCACATTGCTTGCTTCTCAGGTTAAAATTGTAACAGATTTAGATGGCTTCCAGTGTGGATGGTGTTCCACAGAAGTATGAAATATAGAACAGGCTATCTTAATGAAGGATCTATATAGTAATGTTAACTTCAAAACTTTCCAAGTGTAGTGTTTTAAGTGGTTAAAATGTGGAACAACACTAGAGGTGGCTGTTAAACTGTAATGGAAATTCAGGTTTAGAATTTACAGTCTCATTTATCACACTGTGGCATATTGCACTGACTTACCCCAATATAGTGTGGTGCAGACACCCAAGGTGGATCTGAATGCAGCATTCCGTTAGGGCTAATTAGGCCAGATGGGAAGGGCTGTTGTAATTAGAGTTGGCAAGCTGGTCAATATATTTTTTGACTTGCAAAATTGTTATAATTTTGACCAAAAGAACAAAATTTTTTTTTGTAGTTTTCTTGACACAAATATGATTTGTTATTGTTCTTTGACATGGTTCTTAATGAAAAATTTGTGTTTCTTCTGTGTATTATTTGAACTTATTTGCACATTTATTTATTTATTTTTTTCCAATTTTTCTTGTTACTTTCCAGTCGATTGATCAAACTTTATTTGAACAGTCAAATCCCCCACTCTAGTTATAATAATAAACTCCCAGAAGTTGGGTGTATTAATCTGGGTGGAGTGCTGTGTTAACCTGGCTTGATTGCTTCTGGTACCTGATCAAACTTGTTCAGAGCTTGTTCAGCTACTGTTCATGACACTGCATCATGCCATGCAGACATACCCATTGCAGACATGATGAACCAACATTTTATGCCATATGTGGGCACAGTAAAGACATGAACCTGCTTTGGAAGACTGCACAGAAATGTTGCAGTGCATTCACAAAGGTTTCTGTGTAGTCTGTGAGCCTAGCTTTGATTCTTGTTATATTGGTATAATTCTTCTACATTCCAGTCGAGCTATATACCTCTATGTTTCTAACTTTTATTGAATATTCCTGAAAAAATGTGCATAAAACAGAACGCACCTTTTGACTGCTTGAAAATTGTTTTGACTGCTGTGCTGTATGAAGTAAGAGCTTTACTACTAATGGAAATTTAAGTGCAGAACTTGAGCAGATATAAACCATCATAGATTCTTTGAAGTCAATGGAGCTATAACAAATTTACCCTAGCTGAGGTTTTTTAAGACTACTTTTTAATGGTGTTCTAGTGGGCAGTTTCTTTTTTATGCTTAGATAATCCCTTTAGTTTATGTGAGAACAGACAAGTTTCAGAATTTATTATGGTATTTTCTTTTGTCTATTTAATAAGATCATTTAATAAAGCAGCTCTTCTGCAGCAACTCTTGTGGTACCAGCATTCACTGTTGCTATTGCCATAAGTTGGTGAGCACGGAGATGTAACCCTACATGGCCATGCTTAATCTATATACCTTTGTAGGCTACTGGTGTAATCAACATGGAAAACATAGAGTTGCTTCTTTCCTTACTTTGGCCTTTACAACAGTTTTACCAAATACTTCCATGACACCAGCAACTCAGCAGAATAAAGGCAAATAATTGATTTCCCCCTTAAGTACAACATGAAGTTCTTTTCAATGTAACAGTCTTCTTCTAACTAATGTTGGCAATTTGTAGTCTTCAGTTCTCTTTGTATCAGAAATAGAGACAGTTCTATTAAGTCCTTAATTAAAGGGCATTTTAGAACCTTGTTCTATCCTTTTTCTTCTGAGTACATGCTGTGTTTGAACTGCAAACAGTAGTGCTCCAGTGGGCTACAAAAAATCGATTACAGCTCTCTGTCTCAGATTTTACATATGCCTGGAGGCGTAATACAGCCTTTAGACCAGGCACTTAATCATAAAAGCAAAGCACCAAAAGGTTAGAGGCCTATATCTGGTTTGGCTATTAAATATTTGTTTGTCTGTAAAAAAGCATAAGGGCGTGATGGGTGCTGTTGACATGATTTACAAAACAAGCAAGCCACACATCTTACACATTAAATACTTCATTCACAGTTTACAAACTGCAAGTGGTTGGGAAATATACAAATCTGAAAATACATATCTTAGTCATTCAGATTTAAAACACTCACAATCAGTAAAACTTCATATCTTCACTTCTTTCTCTGTAATGCAGCTCAGTGCCTCTTGATTCATTGCTTTTTCTTTGCCCATACTAGTTCAGTGAAAATGAGGATTAAACAGTGCATCTGAGTAGAATCCACCGTGATAATTTAACAGTATCAGACCAGAAAATACCAGGGAAGCTTCTACTGCTTGTGAAGGTATAGAGGGCTCTGTTTTAATTATCACTGGTTGGGACATCAGAACATAATGTATTTGGGTGACATGCAACATTTGTAAAATTTAGCAAAAAGCATTTAAAAAAAATGTGTGCCTTTTTGTCGTAAAATAGGGAGGGAGGTGTGGTATGTGAATATTGTGCCCTTGTTGTGGTCCTGAACATGACAGTCATTCTTCTCTGTTTCTTTGAAGTTGGTTTTATGTCCTAAGCAATGGGCAATTGCAAAAGCTGCCAGCCAGATTTTTGTGGTTTGATGCCACAGATTTCCTACCCTATTTGTCCTGCTGAAAGGGTTAAAATTCACTCAGAGCTTCTTCCATAGTTGTTAAAGAGATGAAAACTAAAATACTTGGAATAACAGCAGTCACAGAAATCAGAGGAATACAGGGCACTCATGAATGCATTTCTGGTAATATGCATTAAATCTAGTACCTCCATTGTGAGGTATTAGAAAAAGGTGTTCTTGGAGTGCTGGTATGCCACCTCCTCCACAGACAGGTGTCCCCATTACCTGAGAGGTTTCACATCGTTGAGGGCAATTTGCCTGACATTAGTTTTAATAAAATATGTATAGGTATATTGTTGTGGCTACTTTGAAAAACTTAACCAATATATGTAGATACATACAGCTATACACTGTATACAACCCTCCACAAGCTTCAAACTTATTTATTTCAGCAGTGGTTATGCCTCTTCAGGATTATTTTCCCAAGCAGTGGAATGATTGAGTTTCGTTTTCAGGAAGGTTCAATGAAAGCAGAATTCAATCTTCTATGTATGAATATTAAATGGAGAGTAAATTTTTAATTCACTTGAGAGAATTAATGTACCAAAAGTGCTTACTATTAAAGAGCTACATTTATTCAGTCAATACCAGACTCAAAGCCATATTACTAAGGTCATTAATAACCATAGCACGAATATTGAATGGTTGCCATGAACTTTTCATAGAATGAGCAAATTCTATGAAAAGAATAACAGATTCATCTCCCTTAATATGAATGAATACATTTGCATAAGTCATATTTATATGTAATGGAAGAAATCAAATATTGAGAAATTTAAATCAATATATTTTTCTTATTTGATAGTAGAGTTGACCAGGCAGATTACTTCTATGAAGATATAGAGGACACGGAGCTGGCTAGATCTAGTATGAAAGAATCCATCAGACCTGAGAATTAGGCACTTCTACCCACGTGCTTTAATGTGCATTAGCCAATTTTAATGTGCATTAAGGTGCCACTCAAAAAAAAAA
>JAGPOW010000304.1:82419654-82430851 GCA_030014935.1 Caiman crocodilus | reverse complement strand
AAAAAAAAAAGTGCTATTTAGTTGATGTGCATGAAAATAGGCTAATGCACATTTTCTTAGTACCTCACAATGGAGGGATGTGCTGGATTTGCATCAGAGTAGACTCGATTAATCAAGTCTGTTGAACCACGGAAATGGATGCACTCCAGCAGCCTTCCGTGCCACGTGTATTAGCATCCTCCTGCTGAAAAAAATGGCGGTGGGCTGCTTTGAAATAAAACATGGTTGATGAGCTTTAGTTCAAAGTGCTCTGCTGCTATTTTTCAGCAAAGGGACACTGATACATGTGACACGTGGGTACTTTTAATCAGGGTGGCTTGCTAATTAAAGCAGCCGGTGCTGCATCCCAGAGTAAGTGTAAGAATGCTTAGATTTAATGCACATTAACTAAAGCATGTTAATACATATGTAGGTGCATCAGAAATGAGGGTAGGCATTTAGAAAATGCAACCTGGCCAAAATGCTGCTGTCCGAATGATTAGGATTATTCTAACCAAAGGTAGGAAAAGGCCTTATGTATTCTGCAAAATAGTTAAGAGTAAAATGAAAAAATGTCTAACCAACGTCTTCCAAATGGGAGTGGCAGAAACAAATTTCATTTGGAGATCTGCTGGCTGATGACAAAAAAATTCTTGATGCAGAGATAGATATCACAGACACAACTATTACTCTTAAGAAAATCTTAAACAGCATCACAGATGCTATTTTCTTAAGGTTTAATGTTGGCCACAAGATATGTTGTGGGGAAGAAGCCCCCAAATTCTAGTGCTGTCAAAATGGTACTCTGGCTTGCCTTTCCTAGAAATGGACCACTGCCCATTAGTTCAGCCTGTCAGAGAGGACAAAGGCAAGAGAAAAAGTCCTTTTCTCAAGTGTCTGTTCCTGTCAAACACTTTGGGTTGCACAGGTAGTTTGCTGTGTGGGGAATTCATAGCTTGTTCTCTTGCCATCCATGGGCATTCTTTCCAAACTTGTAGACTAGCCGTCTGTCCACTCGTTCCAAAATTCCAGTTTTATAATAGTACCTGCAGTAATGAAATTTAAGTGGATTTTCCATTAAAAGCAATTCTTCACATGTAAGGTATGATAGGAGAATAACACAGCGGTTAATTTCATGTTTTCCAAAGAGCTCTTGCCTTTTTCTTAAGTGGACAGTCTCACACCCACAACTCTGTTTACATTGCAGAGGTTAAAACTTTCCCAGAGTTCTTGAAGGGTGTACTTTCGCTCCTTTGAGAACTCAGTCTGTGTGCTTTTCTTTTTACGATGACCACAATTCAAAATGAACTGCTATGATTATTGCCAAGGCAGAGAGGCAGATAGGGTCATTTTACAACCCTAGGCCAAATTCTCAGCTGATGTAGATTGGCATGGCTCTGCTGCCTTTGAGAGGGGCATGCCAATTTAGAGCACCTGAGAATCTGGCCCCATAATCCTATCTGTAACCAAAAGAGTAGTAACTCTGGCTCAGACTTTGAATAAACATTTTTAAAGCTATGCAATTAGTATAATTGTGTCAAATAGTCTATTTTATATAACCCCATATTAACACCATGTTAAATGTGGTGATATTTCCACCTTTTAACTCACCGGAGAGCTCTGCTCAGTTTTTCATATGTCATTCTGTCATTTTTCTTCCTTTGCCCCCACATCTTTGCCAGTGCTTCTGACTTAACAACCCGGAAAATGCCTTGTTCTCTATCCTCCCATTCAAGAATACCAGAGTTTTCTTCAGGAGACAGGAGCAGGTCTCTTACGAATTCCCACAGGTGAGAACTCTGTAAGCCTGCAGTAGGAAGAAAATGTTTTAGCAGACCTTCCCAAAGGCTGAATTCATGACATAATACTTCAATGAAACAGTCTTTATAGCAGCTTTTTCAGTCTGGGCTCAAGATCATTAACCACTTGGTTTTGGCATCCATTGAATTGTTCAAGATTGATGCAATGTCTATCTGCATGGCAAGTGGGATCAAGGCACTTTTTGCAGATAGAACAAATCCAGAATGACCTTCAAAAAATGCAGAATCTTCCTTTGGCCCCACTAAAATTTGGAATTTAACTCCTTTGTAAAGTTGGGACTTCTCTCCTTCAGCGGTTTAGCTGGCAGTTATATCACTAATATTTACAGAATGGTAATGTAATAAAGGACAATTGCATTTTTAATATTGATAATAACAATAATAATAATAATAACAATAATACCAATTTGAAAGTTCCCTGTAAAATGTTTTAAGTATTTTTACTGCTGGTCAAAGGAGTTAGAGACACCAGCATCTTCATTATACGTAAGAATACAGGCAGCATCTGTGCAGATTTCCTTACATTGCTAGATTCCTCTGTTCTGCTTCTGCTAAACCAGAGGTTTTCTTGAGCTGAAAACACTCTGTATGAGAGATGAAAACTTCCAAAGATAGAAGAAGATGAACTTGGTGTGCATGGGTGCCAGATTGTACTTCTTGAAATCCTGATGAAGCAAGACCCCAGGAACCAAGTAGATGGGGAAGCTACAAAGCCAGTATTGGTAATCTCAAGCATTTGAAAATCATGAGCCTTGTTCTTCAAAATCTTGATATCAACTTAAAAATCATGAGAACAGCATTCTAATAACAGCAACAATACACTGAATTCTTTCATTTGCCTCTGGATTTTGAGCCTCCAGGTTACATTTAAATAATATTTTTAGCTTTTTCCCCACAGTTAAGAGGGCTAGAAACTTCCTTTATAAAAAAAAATGATTACATTAACCCAATTCCAGGAGATAAGACTTTTAAAAAAAAGCAACAAACAGCACATGCTTCATGATACAAACCTGACAGCAAAATCTATCACTGGTTTAGGTTTGACTTATCTGAGGTATCAAGAAGTGACTCTACCATTTGTATAATCTCTCAAGCACAATTTTTGCATTTCAAATATATACTTACTTGTTCTGCCATGACTGTGACATTCTTGACTCTTGATGCCACCTGCACTCAGGCATGTCTTATCATTGTCTGGAACAAAATTACAAAATGATATGTCAAGTGAAGGAGGAGGAATTTCTGAGCCTGGTAATATCTGGTCAGAAGGTCAGCGTGTTCAGCTAAGTAAATGCTATGGGATAGTGGGGCAGTGAGATCTGTTAACTTTATCTTTTGATTAACATAAACAGTTCTATCATAATGATAAGCCGAAGTGAACATTAACTCAGTCAGCTGGTTTGTATGATAGACAAGCACCACAACAGAAGGCTCTAAATCATCCTACATGTCATATACCATATGTCTAGCAATTTTGTTTTACAGAATTGAGGTTGTGTTGTGTTTCTCAGGTGGATCTACAGCAATGATGGGGCTTCCTGCCTTAGTATTCAACATGCTATGCGGTGCTTCGGTGCTGGCAAAGAGCTACAGTGACAGACGAGCGTGAGATTTGGCAACAGCCTTGCAGACACAAGCTATATCGTCTTACCTGATAAAGGAGTATTGCATAGTATTATGGTAACATAATGTACAAGACAATACTGAATAACAACCTCTGGGGAGGGGGTCTCCTAGGATACTTAACATCATTAATTCTGCAAAACTAACTTCTACAAGTCACCAATTTATTCTGTCTTGTACACAGACAACAAGGACTTCAAAAGGAAAGAGTCTAACTTTCTTCGTAGCATAGCACTTTACAATGAAGACTCATGAAGATATTTTACTGGGTGGAGTAGCAGAGGGCTACTAAATAATCATGATGGAAAATATATTGTGCTGCCTGTGTCATTACTTTATACCATTATGTAAGCCAGTGTTCAATATGTTACAAACCCTTTCTTAGCTGCTCATCCTTAGTGGTTTATGAGTTCGCCACTGCTTACAGAGGGAGAGGTGGGATTTAGGTTCAGGTCCTTAAAAGGTATTAATGAGGGGAAGGTAGATGCCCAAATCATTTGAGGATCTGGCCTTACTCTTTTTTTCTGAAAGTGTAGAGATTCATAACTTTAATGCTCAATGTCTAGATGTAAAACTTTGCGGTTGGCCCAACAATAGCAGGTAGAAATACATATTGGATGCTATGCCCCACCAGGAAATGGTTAGACAGCACTTCCCCACCCAATTTCTGGGGTGGGATTAAGGTCTGGTCAATTTTTGCAGTGTCTTTTGTGCTGGCTTGAAGGATGTAAACCTATGTTGCGGGTTTTCCTATACTGTCTAAATTGTGGAAAAATGATGGTAGTTCAGTTATATATAAGGATTTTAGCTGAATGTGATTCTAGAACCACAGGCCGACTCCTACACCTGGTCACAGCAGAACTGGCTGATTTGATTATATCAAGAGATTTGAGGTGATGGTCCAGTTTCAAAGTACAGACAGAATCTACACCTTATTTCTTATCAATATGGCTGCCTGGCTCCTTGATATAGCCCAATGTAGTGGGTTGCTAGAGGTCTGGTTTTCCAGAATCCTAAGCCCTGCAACAGTCAGACTTGTTCCAGGCTTTGAAGCCCTGGGGACTCCCAAAGTCTGCAACTCTGGGAGTCCAGCCATGTAGACTTCCCTGGAGGTTGGGACCCCTCAGTCTCAGGGCTCTGGCTCTGGTATCTTGAAAAAAGTGGAGATTGTCAGGTCACTGCACTAGGCTTCCACTCCTGTACAAAGGGAATTGCAAAATACTTGGTTTTCATTTCAAAACCAGATTTCAAGCTGCCAACCTTCTCTGCAAAATAGAATTACCTTTCCCTGAACAGCTCAGTGATAGTGATCCACAGTGATAGAGCCTCTGATGCATAGGTAATTTCTGTGGTGCGGGCGAGGGGGAGGAGGAAGGTAGGAGCTGGGAATGTCACCAAACTTTCCCTGCCCCTTACAAGAATTTCTAACTTGAAGTGTTAAAATGGAAACAAGTGAAATATTTTGTCATTTGTGAAAATTCCTCGACGTGGCTTCATGCAGATGTAGTGCTAATAGTCATGGAATACACTGCACCCTTCCTGGTGAACAGAGCTGTGTGTGTACAAGACAAATTTACTCACAATCTCCAATAGACGGCTTTGTTTCTTCATTGTCATTAAAAAAAGAAATGCCTGGGGGGAGGGTGAAAACACACAATTAGGAGTTTAATTATATACTTCCACATTGAGCAGAATATCTTTACACTGATCCTTAAGCACAGACCGAGTTTTTTCATCACTTCCATTTTGTGGACATGAAAGATTATGGTTAAACACGATATGTAAGTATGACACAAGCCTTCAGTCTATCTGAAGGCTTCTGCTAAGATTCTCTTTCCTTTAAACAGATTTAAACATGTCCCTCCTTTCTTCATATCTCTCTTCCTATCATGTCTTGCATCAATTTTGAGCTTCTTAAGGACATTCTTGTGATCCTAGTCAACTATGACCTGCCCCCACTTGTTCCTCCTCTTTCCTCCTAGCTGAACGCCTTATGCTCTTGTCATATTCTGCCTACCTCACCCTTGTGAAACATTCTCCTGCTCTCATACTTATTTTACTTTTCTTTACTCTTCCACACACATGAATTAGTCTTCCTTGATTCTTATCCCTCCTTTAAAGAGCACTGTGCAGAGATTTCCCCACTAAAATGAGAGTTCATCTCCTGTGCCAAAAACCAGATTCCTAAGAAGGTGTTGAACATACAGAACTCAATGGAAGTTGAAGATGCTTAATGCTTCATAGGATTGGATCCTTTGTTTGCAAAATCTATAAGACAATGACCTTGCTGCACATCAGTAAATGCATTCATCATACCTAGTAATTGCATTATATTAAAAACAATATAATAAATATATAAACGTATGTGTGTGTAAACAACTTTATTAAGGTTACAATGGCAAAGTGAGGAGATGCCAAAAATAAGGCTACCTGCACTACTTTTATATGGCTTCTTTGTCCATTTGCATTCTTATGAAGTCTTTGATTATATTACTACATACTATTTTTTCCACAAGACTTCTGCTTCATTCATTACCCAGGATGGATGGTGCACAATGAACATTCATGCTTTATTTACTGCCTAGTGTCCCACCTCTGAATTCTGAGGAATTGTTAATGCCCTCATGGTCTTTTCTTTGGCACTGAGCGGGATTTATATTCCTAGATAATTTTGAAAAACATGGGAATATACCTGTCTCCTGCAACTATAACAGCCAAGTAATAGTCTCAGATAGTACTATCTTATTAGTTGTGGTGAAGAACATATGTAAATGCTGATCCAAGTGTAAATTGTGCTCAATCAGCCCAGACAGCAGGGGGCCAGACATCTGCCTGCTGCCTAGCAACATGGCTCTGCATGTTTGGCACTCTTGTGCCCCAGCTGCCCCTCCATCACCTGATTCTGCCACCCAGAGCCCCAGGCTGACCCCTTGAGCCCACTGCCAGCCTGGGCCTGCTCTGCTCCAGCAAAAAGTGCTGCTGTCCCCAGCATATGTGTAGATGCTGTGCCTGGGAGCAGTATACTCTTGTTCAAATATCGCTGGATTTTATCCATTCACATTAAATTGTACATGCAATGCCCATTGGGTGCATATAAATCTCCTCTCACCCACAGTTAAAATTTTAGAATAACACTACCATCTTTCCTTTCACAAATTTACTTCCTTCTAAATGTCTTGCATAGCAGCTCTTTGGAAAAGGCAAGCAAAGAATGGAAACATTCAGTTGCATAAACCATTTTATTTCCTGAAGTTTCCTTTCTTATCCACCAGATTCATCAACCAACAATACAGCAGTTTTTCTATGGACACTAACTATATTCATCGCAACACCCTGATTTACTGTACATGTACCTTCTGCTAATTCCCACTCTCCCTGCAATCCCATCTTTTCCTGTCCCCTGCTATTTCCATCTGAGCATCTTGTTTAGTCTCCCTTGTGTTTTATGCCCCCCAAGTTGCTCCCATCTCTTTTTGCCCTCATATCCTTTCTTGTCTGCCCAGTCCTTCCATTTCCATTAAGGCCGTTTCTCTTCCTAGGACACAAACAGAGGGAGTACTGGGAGCACAGAAGAGATGGTCTGCTGTCTCTCAGGTCCTGTGCCTGGTATCATGATAGTTACCAGCAGTCAGCAGGCTCAAGGAATGGCTTGTGGTTTTATCTGCCTATAGATCTCCCAAGGCTACTCTAGCTATCCAAGATAGTTAGACTGCAGGGACACTTACACAATATCTTCTTTTTACATGGGCACATACTTTTGTACCAATGACCAACAGGCTTATTTCAACTCTAAACCATTTTGAAATTTGTCTAGATGAGAGGAGCCCTGAGGCTGCTGTGCCCGACATGTGTCAGTTCAGACCAGGGGCAGCGCAAGGGTCCAGACTGAGGGGCTTAGAGGGCTGGATCTGGTCTGTGGACTGTATATGTTTGGAACCCCTAATCTAAACTGCATTTTACCAAGCCATCCCAGCTAATCTTATTCCCTTAATCTCTCATAAGTGACCAAATAGGAAATAAACTGCCCTTTCCATCATTTAGAGAAGACAGGTAATCATTTAACAGAGATATGAAACTAAAATTATTTACATAAATCTCCCAAAATTGTTGGAAAATAAATTTTAAAAAAGATTGTAGTCGGGAATGACAACAGGTATATTAAAGCTCCATACTGTACTGATAATTCAGTTCAACAACAATCTCTTGCTGGCTAAGTAATAAACATGCAACCTTTGGTATTCTGTGCTGAACATAGTAACAGTGTACTGACCTACCCTAGGAATGGAACTGTATTTGAAATTGAATAGGAATCCAATGCTTATCTGAGATAAGCCACAACTAGATTTTGCAACCTGGGCAATATTAGTGGTGAAGCCAAGATTTGAATAGATTTCAGAATTTGCACAGTGTTGTCTCACTTCTAGGGCTGAATCTCTCAGGTTAGGGGCAAGGGAAATTGATGGGGTGCAGTTGGGAAACTTGTAGCTATGCAACCTGTTATCTGTTTGCATTTCTAATGTGGCCATCACCAGTATCTATAAGGGTCCAAGATATCAGCCATATTCTAGCTTTTCTTCAGTTCTCAGGCCAATCAATCCAGCACCTTCTACTGGTATGGAGTCACCAAAATAAAATAAAATAAATTTTAAGATTTTTTGAGTATTTGATTTCTGAAACACTAACCATGCATCCTGATGTTCTGTAGAATGACATATAGGTATTCACCGCAGATGCCTGCAGCATCTACAAACTCCTCTTGACTCATGCTGCACAGCTGCAAGCCGTTAATATTGAAGTGGGAAAAGGAGATACAGTTGGCATCTAGTTTATATTGGTCACAGCAAAACTGCAGCCAATCACAGACATTTTGTTTGCTCCAGTATTCTGGATGAATGGATGTCCAAAATAAGTCAGACCCTGCAACATATTTAGTAGGGAAGAGAACTGAAGTGGAAATACTTATAAAACTCATCATACAATTCATTGCAATAAGTATATTCTAAGCATGAAGAGTCTATACCAGTGGATCTCAACCTTTTTTGTACCAGGACCCATTTGTAAACATCAGTAACCAGCACCCCTCACTCCCGTCCCAGTGCCATCCGCACCGAGGCCCCAGCCCCAGTGTGTGGGGCAGGGGGTGGGTGTATGCAGCAAGGGGTGGTGGGTGTGGGGTATGGGGTGTCCCCAAGCAGCTTCTTGCAGGCTGGAATTCTGCCAGCCTTCAAGGGAAAAGCTACATTATTCTCCCTTAAAGGAGAATCCATTTTTGAAGTTGTTCATGACCCTTTCATATATTTTCTTGCGACCCACTTTTGGGTTGAACCATGGGTTGAGAAATGCTGGCCTACACCTTATTCTATTAAGCATCCTCCATTATTCCTTTGAACAGATACCAAATACCATCTATGTTGTGGTATCTAGTACAGTGGTTTTCAATCTGTGGTCTGTGGATCTCTGGGGGTCTGGACACTATGTCTAAGGGGTCCACAAAAGATGACTACAATCAATCAAGTGTGTGAATGCCCACACTTACAATTCAAAGAGGTTCAAACTTCTATTCAAAATTTCCAAAGGGTTTCGCACCTCCATTCAAAATGTTTTAGGGGGTCTACAAATGAAAAAAGGTTGAAAACCCCTGATCTAGTATAATGTAACTCTTACATCTCATGTACTACTATTCATTATTATTGTAGGTCATTTATCCACAGAATCTCAGAGTACACATCTCGTAACCTGAGAGGCCCTTAACGTGAGAAACAATATCTGACAAAGACCCAAAACCAGAAGCACAATATATTATTTATGCAGGAAATTTAAAATAGCATGGAATCAAATCCTTTAGTATAAGTAACAATGCATGCTACATCCATTTTATGATATTTTTCCTCTTACATACAATTACCAACCATGAAAGTAAGGGTGCATCACACCTATGTGGAATATAGATAATTTTGTGAACAAATAGACAATTTTTCTCAAGATGTGACACATTGGAGATAGTCAAAGTACTACGCAGGCAATACCTAATGAAATCGGCAATACCCCAGGCTTTATAGATAGATAAATATTGTAAACTTCACAGAAATGTTTACTCAAAAGTGCTCTGGAAGTTATAATTACTCACTTTGAGAGACCATAATAAGTGTTAACGCTGTGTGAATTGTTTATTTTTAGATAATATGTTAGAAACTGTTGGTAACATTTTGCAGGAATGGGTAAAACATTTTTCTCTCTGTTGGGCACAAGAAGGAGCAAAACTGGTGGGACATTTCAGTTGAAAAGATTTCAATAAAAAGCATTCAATTTTTTTTTCCAGCGAAGATGGAAGGTTTGCTGAGCAGCAGTATAGCTGTTGGCAAATATTGCGGCATTATTTTTAAGCATAAAATGTGACATTTGCTTTGCTGTGAACCTTTTTATGGAAAAATATCTAAAATATGTATTTAGAGAATGCAAAAATTAAGAACAAAATAATGAATCCACGTGCTATTGGAAGTATTCACAGACTAGCTATAAATCAGCATACACATGCACACATAGTCAACATGGAATCTAAATTTTTTTAGGAGGAAGAAACACACATCATTACCACCCAAGCTAACTGAAAATATGTATAGCTGACTCCAAGAAAGAAGCTCTGACACACTTGCTAGAGGGAAACGAGAGTGGTATTCTCTTGCAAATAGCTCCCATTGGATGTCTATGAATATGCAGACTGTGTATATCCTGCACTAGAGTAGCTTGAAGCATTATAGCCAGAGCTAATACAGAGTCCTTTAGTTTTACCTTCATTCTCCCAAATGGAGTATGTAGGAAATAGAAATGATATTTCTTCCAACTCATTACATCCATTCTTTTCATTCAAGTCCATGGGGATGACTAAAACATTTAGTCTCAAGGGAGTTTCTGGGACAGTGACAAAGATCTCAGCTTTAAAGATTATGGCAGTTTCCACTTTGAAGGGGTTATACCAATTTATAGCAGCTGAGGATCTGGCCCCACATCAATCAAGAGGTTCTTACAGCTGCTCTGATCAAACGTATGATAATAAATAGCACTGGAATGGGACTCAGATACCATAAGGATGAGACCAGTACACATGTGGAAAATAGATTAGATGGGAGACTCATCCCCCCACCCACTTTTGACTATTTCATCTGTCTCCACATTGCATCATGCATTCAGCACAAAATAAATCATATCACTGCTTTCAAACAAGGTGAACTAAAATGTTCTTTGATGTTCACTTAGTCAAGCAGTTTATTTAAGAGAGTAAATGATGCAGCTGGGCTGAATCAATTGAAAAAAAATGAGTCTAAATGGTTTAAGTTATGACAAATGGCAGAAGCATCAAGAGAACTTTGATTTTGTTCATGTATCATCCATGTACTATAAATGCTTTCATTTGTACGTGCAGAATTAATATAAAGTGATATTGAATTAAGTGTCTCCAAACTTGTAAGGCTATGCCCTCCTATCTAGTGCAGGTAGCTTGGAAGGAGAAAAATAAGGCAAAAGATGCAAAATTTCAATCATTATTTGAGTTTTGAATACTCAAGAAAGGGGGATGGTTAAATCTGAGATTTTGGATAGGCACTTCTAAAGCCAAACACCAGAAGTGAAATATAGACTGACACTTGGCCAAAGGCTGAGGCCTAGAGCTGTGTGACAATGATTGATTCATGATTTCAAAGGAGGAGTAGAACATCACGATACCAATCCCTTTGGGGTTCATTCAAGGCGGGCGGGAGGAAGCTTTAAAGCCAGGTTCC
>JAGPOW010000304.1:82389014-82419554 GCA_030014935.1 Caiman crocodilus | reverse complement strand
CTTCACAGAAGCCCAGACTCCAGGGGCAGCTCAGAAGTGAACTGAATCAGTCACCTCCTAGACATGAGTTATCCTATGCTATTGACTGGCTTGAGTTCCCCCCTCTTCCAACCCTGGGAGAATTGGAACTGGGGCAGCCTGCATGACTCTTAGCTAAAGTGGATGTACTTCACACCCCATATTTTCTGGGTTCCTTCTTGTACAATCGGAGTAATTGAGCTTGGATATTTTTTTTGTTCTATTCATGTAGAAGAGGGGGGAGAAAGGATAAATTCACAACTTTTTATTGCTGAAAAATGAAATGAAGTTTGCTTTTTAGTGCAGCTATTTTTGCTACTTCAAGATCACACAAGAAGAAATTAGCTACTTTGCTACAGTTATATGTGTACACTAAGTAACCTTGAAATACTATAGCATGGTAAAGCAGCAGTACTTGGTACTGACTTTTGAGCTGACTGATAAATATCAGCTTTGCTGGCAATATAGAAATGCAACAGCCTGTTCCTTTCAT
Source organism: Caiman crocodilus (assembly GCA_030014935.1). Taxonomy (NCBI): domain Eukaryota; kingdom Metazoa; phylum Chordata; order Crocodylia; family Alligatoridae; genus Caiman; species Caiman crocodilus. The sequence goes on along the minus strand of JAGPOW010000304.1, from coordinate 82,419,043 downwards.
GGAACGGTTCTTGTCAGGTCTAGTTTCCCTGTTTGCTCTGACTTCTGAAAGGATCAGATTATTTTTGGAAGTCAGAAAAATATTCTAGAAGTGCTGATGTATGTAGCAGACAGTCAAAAGATGCTGACAGTAAGGTTTGGCTCTTTTGAATGCTCTCTCTCTGTTTCTTACAGGAAAGGTTAATTCCCTGAAGAGCTGTCTCTTGTTGAAGAATGTATTGCACCAAGATGTCAGGTCATTTGGAATATTCTTCTGGAAAAAAGATCAGCTGGAAGACGGAGTTTCTGCAAGAGAATTATAAGTTTCCTTTGAGTGGGAGAGAAAGGGCCAGATAGAGTTTCACTAAACCGTAAAGAGAACAGAAGCAAAAACGTTATTTAAATGAGATAAGATGAAGAGCAAATAATTTATAATACATCCAGGCACACTTCAAAAAGAAGTTGAGAAGCTACTTCTTAGATGGGAGAGAGGCAGGGAGTTAAAAAGTGGGATGTGAAGGAGCCATAGAGCTTATACCATTGTCTGACCCTTCCTAAAATATTGAGGCATTACTCTCTTCAAGGATGGATTCAGATTTCCATTACTCTCCACTGGCATCCCTTGCTAGACCTGATGTGTTGGTCAGATTTCAAACCAGAGGCAATGCCATTTTGCTGACAGCTTTTCCAGATTGCAAGGATTTCCTCAATTTAGTAGTGATTCATGTCCCATATCTAAAGCTTGCATGCGTTGTGACGAAAATAAGACTTCTAACTCACAGTTGAAAAAGTTCTGTTGGTGCTAACAACAATCAAAGCTTAAGTGTATATATGGCTCAAACAAGCACAGAGTGTTTTACCACTGTATTCTGAACTCAGGGCCTCCCTGGATTTTCCCAGTGTACAATGTACGGCTATAGGTGTCTACAGCATGGCATGGGTGGGTTAGAGAACATGATTTACATGTAGGGAAAAATGCCACTGTGTTGACATGAACTATGTCAGCTGTAACCAAATAAGACTATTGTATCAGAGCCTGGCTGCATGTATCAGAGCCTGGCTCTGCTTCCTAAAGCAGAGCAAAATAAGCCTATAATCTCTCTTCACTGGACAGTTCCATGTTTTCAGAGGAAGTGTGCTAAAAGTTACAACACATACTTCTTTTTAAATATAGACCTGTTGCCAGTGTAGTTCTCATTCTGAGTTAGTCAGGAGCTGAGGTGAGAGCTAGACTTTCACTGAATGAGTTCTGCGTGCCTTATTATGAACTTCTAAACATTTTGTCATTAAAAGTCACATGGTCCTTTTGTTTAAGTAGTGTCAATACCTTCACTCCATTCTCATGGACAGCTGCCAATGTGTGCCATGTCATACTCTGCTAGCTTAAATTCTCCTCTTGCTCTAGATCAAGTGTTGTTTTTCTTTTCCATTCTAACTCTGCTTGGGTTGGACAATTGGATCTGGGACAGAAGTTCCCTAGACCACTTTAACCTAAATCAGTCAAAATCTGATCCATCCAGGTCTATCTTAAATCGGCTTCAGCTGTTTTGAAAGTATTTTGTGTGCCCTGAACTTCTGTTCTGTTACAGGTTTGAACTAGTTTCTGATCAGTTATGCTGGTTGATGTGTAACTTTTGTTCCTAGCCCAGGTATCTCAGCTCTGCACATGTGTAAAGTTTATTTTGAGGCCACTTGGGGAGGAAGTGAAAACAATCTAAGGGGTTCTACAAGAACATGAAAGAAATTAATGCAACCCCACAGGACTCTAGGAATATCTACAAACATCCAAATTGACATTTAAACTGAACAGTGAGGGACCTATCCTCTGACATGCTTAGAACAATGAGGGTGGATGCTAGAGAGAGTTTGAACAGGGCATAGATCACTTTAGATATAACTGGTTCCTATGCTTTCCCTGTAAAGCATCTACTCCTTCCATTATCGGGAAAAGGATATGTTGGTCTGACCCAGTATGGCACTTTTTATGTTCTATATAATTGTAGAAAAAACATGGATGAAGCTATACAATAAAACAAAGGCAAGCTACTTGCCCAGCTGAACTCTGCTTAGCATATGAGCTCTGGCAGGAGCATTGCATCAAGTTATATTCCTAGATTCATAGATTGTAAGGGGCTGGAAGGGACCTTGGAAGATCATTGGATCCAGCCCCCTGCACCAGGAAGGACAGATTGACTGTCCAGTCTCTTCTTGAAGATTTCCAGGGTAGGCAATTGCATCACTGTGACTGCAGCGTACCACCATCATGGGCACAGATAGGGCAGGAGGAGGGTCATAGGGGAACTCCCAAGAAGACCCCAAGCTGACACACTTACCTGCTGGAGGGTCGGCAGCGCTGGAGCTGGGACTGTGGCGGCAGCAGCCGCTGCCATTACAGCCGCGCGAGTCGGTGTTACACCGGCTGTTTAAACAGCTGTTCCCGGCATGGGGAACAGCTGAGCAAATTGCGGCAACCATAATGGTTGCCGTGGGAAACTTTAAAAGCCCCAGCAGGCCCCACGGTGGGGGAGAGCCAGGAGAGGAGGGAACAGGCAGGCAGGCAGCACACTAGTGCTGCTGCAGCTCCCCTGGAGGTTGTCTCCCAAACAGGCAGCCCTGTCTCAGTTCAGCAGTTGAGACAGGTGAAAGGAGCCCAGGAAGGGGCGGAAGGTCGGGTCTCCTGTAATTACCAGGGCCAACCCGTTGCTCTGGGAAGCCTCTCTACCCCGGAGGAGTGTTATCTCTGAATCATAGACAGGAAGGTCTCACGATAGTGAGGAAAGCAGTTGAGTCTTAAGGCAGGCTGACTTAAAAAAGTCAGTCATCAGCCTCGGCTTGACGGTCAGGAACACCGCCTGGCTGGCAGATCTACATCTAACAGCAAGATTCCATCTTACCAGCAAGTGACCGGTTGGCCAGTGGACGAGGTGTAGGGGTGGCAAAGCCCCGTGGAACATCGGAGACCTCAACCTTTTTCCTCATTCGGAAAACCCCTCCGGTAGAAGATCTCCACTGAACCCCTCCTTAGAATCATTCATACCATCAAAGTCGTGGCAGGCGAGATGAGGGGGAGGGGCTACCTGACGAGGGGCGTCATTGGGTGAGGCACACCAACGTCACAACCACTTTCAGAGACAGCTTATTCCGCAGTCTGGACTCCCTGACTGTGGAGAAATTTTTCCCAATGTTGAGCCTGAAATGGTCTTCCAGGAGTTTGTGGTGATTACTCCTGGTTTTCCCCAAGGGTGCCCCAGTGAACAGTTGTTTGCTGAGCCCTTGATGTACTCCCCTGATATAGTGGTAAGATGTTACCAAGTCAGCCTTCTTTTCCTCAGGGTGAAGAGTCCCAAGTCCCTCAGTCTTTCCTTGTATGGCTTGCCATGCAAGCCTCTAATCATACGGGTGGTCCTTCTCTGGACTCTCTCAAGTTTTACCACATCCTTGTTAAAGTGCGGTGCCTAGACCTGGATGCAGTACTCCAGCTGTGGTCTCACCAGAGCTGAGTAGAATGGAAGAATCACTTCCTTGCTTTTCCTGGAGATGTATCAATTGATGCATGCCAGAGTATTATTTGTCCTGCTAGCAACAGCATTGGACTAATGGCTTATATTCATGTTGTAGTCTGTTGTTACCCTTATGTCCCTTTTATTTGAGGTGCTGGTCACTTTGGCGCTGCCAAGCCTGTAGGTATGTAGGGGGTTGTTTGTTCCCCGGTGGAGCACATTTCTCAATGCTGAACTTCATCTGGTTTCAACTCGCCCAACTTGCTAGCCTGATTAGATCTGCCTGTATCTGTAGCTAATCTTCAAGCGTGACCATGCTTCCCCATAACTTGGTGTCATCTGTGAACTTGGCCAGTAAGCTCTTCACTCCTACACCCAAATCACTGATATGTCTGTAAGCTAATGAAATATTTTAGAGGTGGGTTTATTTTTTCTCATGGAATTATTTATCATGGAACAATTCTGAACCACTGAAATCAAAATGGCCCACTAGAAAGTGTTAATTTTAATAATAGTTTGTTCTGAGAACTTCTAAAAAGTTTGGAGAATGGCAAAACTAATCATGTAAATGAAAAAAAGCAAAGGTGAAATGAGATGTTTCAATTTTATTCACACTGACTACCCATTAAAAAAAAATGTTGCAGAACTGACTTTTTTGTTCTATTTTAAAAATGAAGCAAGTTTTAAATTGTCAGAATTCCTTGTTTCCTGTACAGCCTCAGATATTCTCTTTCAGTGGAAACTATAGGGACGTATGTGTTTTTAGGGCAGGAATCTGAATCTTTTCTGCAATGGCAAGGTTTATAACACACGAAGCATCAAATCCCTGAGTATCATGAATTTGTCACAATATAAATTGTTTGGAAAATGCTGTTTTAAATTGCATTCTGACAGGTTGCGTTTATTTTTTTAAGAAAAGCACAGGTGTTTGAAATCACAAATACATTTTTGGGAGAATACGGCATGAAATATGAATCAGATATGATTTTTGTCACAAATCTGGCACAGTAATGTTATAGGAGCTGTACTGTACTTGCTTTCAAAACCTGTTGAATAATTTAGCCTGAGCAAGGAGAAAAATAAACCAGCCTCTTAGGAATTTGAATCAACTATTAAGAAAGGAAACAGGCTTCTAATGCGGGATGCTAACTGAGCCTTTTTAGGAGGGATCTGGCCTGAGCACATGCCATTTAGAGCGAATTCCTTAAAACATAGTCTCCAAATGAGTTCTGTGACCTGATGAAATGTAAAGTTTCAATATACTTGTGGTGGGGGAAGAAGAATGGTAGGCTAAACATTGGGAAGCAATCACCAAGCAATCCAGCAAGGAATTGTTGAGTTATTACTAAATACATTTCTACAAGCTACAGGGTTCTGTGATGCTCTTTGAAATTCCCAGTCTCACAAGTGAACTCTGTATTTAACTGGTCATTTCCAGTTAACAAATATATATGAAGCTGAAGAACATTTAAAGAGATGTCAGTCTATCAAACTAAATTACTATGCCATGCTACAGTTGAAATTCAGTATTAGTCAAAGGGTTTCAAAGACAGTTGCTTCATTTCAAGTGGATAAAGTAAAAAACTGGGAATCAGAAGTATTAGAATCTACTCCTAACCTGCTGTTGACTCACTCAGTAACCTATATTTACCATCTTGCAATAATGAAGATAACATTATATGGTGAGACTAAATTAACTCATTAATCTAGTGATCATCAAGCACTAGACTTGTCATGAAATCACAAAGGATGAGATTCAGGAGTTCTGGGTTCAGTTCCTAATTCTACCACATACTTTGGGCAAGTCATTCAACCTCTCCCAGACTTATTTTTCCATCTACAAAATGGGAATAATACTTTCATATCTCACCAGGGTATTGTGGTAAGGAATCCATTTATGTTGCAACTGTACACTGACAGGATGCAGGAAATCACAGTAGGCAGAGAAACTTAGATATAATATCAGTGTACGCTCATTATTATTGTTCTTCAGTGCTTTTATACCTTGTACAGGTCTGTACTACAAGTACAACCATATTGAATTGAACACATATGTGCTGACAGGTTCCACAGTGAGTTCAGATTTAAGAGTGTTAAATTCCAACTTTGGACACAGACAGAGCACTTTTTTTCAGGCTAGTACACACCTGTCTGATGGTTGACGGTGGGATAATAATCTTCAGTTGTCCCAAACAATTCTGTCCAAGACATCAGGGATTCACAGCCCATTGTGTTTGGCAGAAAAATGCTGTGTGTTACGGAGTCCAACATTGCCCTAAAATAGTAATCACATTAGTCAGAGCAGGAGACGATATCAAGGATCCAAGTTCTAAAGCCTCTGGCACACTTTCTCTAACAAGGAATGGTACATGCCTTGGGCCTTCAATGGAATTCTATGTGTACATAGAAACTTCTGTAAGTAAATGGCTGATCTGTTGGAAATTGTTGGCATCAGTGAAGGGAATAATAAGTGCATCAAAATGTTACCATCTGAAAGGGACCTATTAGCACATTTATGATAAAAGTTGAGGTGGGTAATAGGAAATTATCCAATAGATTGCCTCAAGGGAACAATGGAACCTTTCATAGGCACGAAAAAGGGTGGGGAAGAACAGACCTAGAGTAAGGTCCACAGGTGTATATGGTCAATGTTTATTGTTTGCTGAAAAAGCCCTTGCACAAACAAATGGGAAACATGGTTCTGTCCCCAAGGATGCAAGTGCAGATATCAGACAGTTCAGGGTTTGTGGGGAAAATGAAATGTTTGAAAATCAGTCACAAATTGAGGATACTCTCTCTTGTTGCTTCTAAAGGACAGTCAAAACTTGGAGTTCCAGGAGAACCTTGCTAAATTAAACCAACAGCAGCAACTACATTATACCTTCATCCAAGCAAGTTGTGGAGTTGCTGAAAAAAACCCTACAATCCTACCATGAAACACTAAAGGAAAAAAAGAAGAATTAAAAGTTCTGGCAGGAAGGAACTTGGGTAATATACAATTATAATATCACCGTAAAGTTAGCATTTAGTATAATGCCAAAATAGCTGTGTGTAGTGGAGAGGGATCCAGATCCATACCATTTATATTGCAATAGTGGCTATGTACTCCATTTGACTTAGGTCAAAGTGAACCATCTTTTCAGTTGGTGTGTGAGGGAGGGCAGCATGAAAGTAAGGCATTGACAGTTATAGTTATTAGAAGTGATGATGCTCTATTTGTAATAGATTAACTAGCTTTGTTACCTCTTTCCCTAGCAGAAGAGGGGAGAGAGTTGCCTTCTGTCTTCTACAACTAACTGGAAATTTGGCAATTCTTAGCAGAAAGAAATTTAAGTAAACTAATGTGATAATATGGCCATAAAGGTTAACTTTTAGTATAAGACCAGGGTCTTTGTCTGAATGAATACAGACTACTTTCAGATACAGAAAGTAGAAACATTTGAGATGACTCCAGGGTCCCCAAGGTTGACTGGATCCAGCATGTGTAAATGTTGAAGGAACTGCATGTGCACAGATTAGCATACCAATCTGAAAGGCTTCAAACATTTCAACTAATAAAATCCACTTTTATATTTTATATTCATTGTCTTCAATTGATTTGTATAAGCCTAGTATTACACATACAATGCACTTTAGACTGAACAGCATCATTATAATAAATACATGATAAATTCACTGTAGTGAATATTAGATTCTACTATGGGCTTTATGTCTTCAGTAGTCTATGCTGCACACAGAGGTTGATGCCATATACTACACCCAGAGACACAGGTCAGAAGGTCATAGTAATGGCATGTTTATCAGTTCATAGTTGCTGCAGGATATAGTATTACATAAGAAGCTTTCCTAATTCTTTTCCAAGCAAAGCAATTAACTGTTATAGCTGCATTAGATCACAGTGGATTAATATCTGTGAAGCTATGACACTCAGTAGTTCAGGTAGAAACATCACAGAACTATAGGGTTGGAAGTGACCTCAACAACCTTCAAGAACCTGCAGTAAAGAAAGCTCATGAGTCCAGTAGGTACAGAAGGCAGATATCTGGGACCACTACATGCCTGTTGCTATAAAAGTGACTTACTGATTTTCTCACAGGAAAATGCCTGGGAGGAAATCCTGCTCCTATTAAGGTGAATGACTTTTTTCCACCAACTCCAACAAATGTTAGAATTCATCCCTAGTTTGGACCATGTCAATGGGTGACAAGACAGAGAACCCAATGAACCTGACACACCAAATACGTAGACAGTCACTTCATATAGAAACAGAGATGAAGACAGGAAGAACTTAGGCTCACCAATGACCCCGCCTTAGCAATCACAGGATAGTGATAGTGTAGAATGTGTCTATGTGATCCCAACAGATAATCCCTGCCTCAAATCAAGGTCAAAACCTCCTGGATATTGTAACATGCCCAAGGGAAATGCCATTTCACATTTGCAGGAGACTCTGTGTGTCCCTGTATGTGACAGCAGGAAATCCCCATGACTGTGATTAATATGGAACAGCCATTTCCAAACACATGCTTCCATAAGCACATTAAAGAAGCAACAGGCAAACTAGAAGCTTGGAGTAGAAACAAGTATGAGACCATCTACAATAGTGTAAGTGCACTGGTCTGAGACACTATCAAGACAGATGGGAAATGCAGCTCTGAGACCATGCCATGTTTGCCTCTTGCAATTCAAGAAAATTTGGGACAAATCTGGATCCTTTTAAAATCAATGAGAAATTTTCCATCACCTTCAACAAAGGCAGGATTTTGCCTATTGTTTCCCTTAACTGCCAAGAGTTGATGGGACAACCCACCCGCACCATGCCTGTTTAAAATGACTCTTTTAAAGAACTGCTTTTTAATAGAAATACTGATAATACCCATTCTTTGTACTGAATAGTAAATTGAAGTTGATTTTTAAATTAATAAAGAGAGTTAGTTAATATCATCTGGAAGTGTGCCAGTCCTTGGGTAAGGGAAGATACTATCCTTGAAAGATTCTAATAAAAACTTACCTGGTATAACCTTTTTGCTGTTGTCAGGTAAAAGCCTGTGAGCATTTACATCCTTACAGGCATCATGGAATGGGGGGTAGTTAGATTTCGCACTTTGGCTACATTTTCATGATGATTTTCCAAGGCTGAAATCCATTTCAAGTAGGATACCACCACTTAGGATACAGGGGTTCTGTTTGAAGTAAAGCTGGGCCTGAATCAAAGCCGAGCCAACTGGACCCTAGGGAACTCCAGCTCTGTCTCTACATCTAACTTCTGAAGTTTAATTCACCTACAGACTGTTTATCCAAACTGGAAAAATCTAGTTCCATACAGGTCCAAGCCAGAGCTCCTGTCTGATGCTTGGCTTGTAGCCATGTGACAAAGTTACTCTCAGCAACTACCACTGGAGGGCTCAGCAATATGCCATAATAGCAAAATCAACTTAAATGTGAGAAAGCCCCATTATGTTCAGGTACACAGTTTATACCGGTGGCTCCTTACACAACTATGTATAAGTCAGCCAAAAATATTTATTTTTAATGTCACTAGCAGGTCTAATTTGTTTTGCAAATCTCCTAGGCAAACAAGATATCTATATGTGTCACATCAGATAATCTCTCAGCTTTACCTGGTACCTCATTTACATACACACATATCTGGATAAATAGACTCCGGAGGGAAAAAAAAGGGAAGAGACAGTCAGTTGTTTAAACAGGAAATCTTTTTTTCAGTGTTAGTTTTAACTCCTGCTGGTGCAGTGCTGTAAAAAGCAATTAATTAGTGTTCATGCTACAAGCATTTTCTTCTGCTCTAATGAGACAGGTCTGGATTGTTCATTGATTAAATCATATTTGTTGAGGTTCACTTGTGTGTCTCCCACTAATTTGTTAAACTGAAATCAAATGCTTGTTGTCAAGATAAGTGGTGTGATGCACAATTCAGAAGGGCAGATAGTTCATCAGGTAGGTGACTGATAAATCACCACCACAGACAGACACACCCCACCTTGGCAGCCTGCAGCTCTTAAAAATAGCGACATAGATAAATAAACTGAGCTTACGTGTGGATGGGAGCTTACTCCTGTTGCAGTGCTTAAGTCCAAAAGTAGGTCTCGGACGCAAGGGGAATGAGGAGGCTTCTGGCAGCAGAGCACTGCACTGTGGAAATAAAGCCGCTTGCAGTGCTGTGTGATGTATGGAACACGTTACAGACAGGTTTGTTTGGTTTTTCAGGTTCTTTTACACACCCCCTCCGATGACAGTGATAATATACAGTGCAACAGCTCAAGGAGTGGGGGGAGAAACATTCTTAAGTGCAAAACATTTACCTTTATCCTGTATGGCTTTTTACTCCTCCCCTAAATGCTGTTAATTTAAATAAGTGTGACTTGGGCCACATTAAGCAAATCAAGTACATTTAGGTGCCTGAAGATGGGATAAGTCTCCTACAGTTCTTTCTTGCCAAACCTTGGCACTTAAAAGAACTCACATTTCCTCCCCAGGTCTAAAGGTACTGAACTGTGATGAGCAGCATTATCCCCATCTTCCAGAATCCAAGAAACAGAGTTGTAAAATGACTTGCCTATAGTCAACCAAGGAAGCCAATGGCAGTGCCGGGAAGTAGAATCAACTCATCATTATTCTAAGCTCCTATCTACTGGATCATATTGCCTCCCATGTCCCCAAAACAACATCTGCTGAGTCCTACCCCCCATGTGGCCATCTTTTAGTAGTAAATCAGGGACATCAAACATACAACCTGTGGGCCTGATTCAGCCCACAGAACCATTCTGCTTGGCTTACCAGTAGTCTGACAGGCTACTAGAAGTTGGTGGGTGAAGTCTGCCTTAGAATTTGAGGTCCGGGACTGGTGGACGTGGCCTTCGGCAGCAGGCCCATGCACCTGACCCCTGCCGCTGGACTTAAGCTGTAGCCTGACTGCAGACATGACCTATGCTCCTGCAACCCAAACATAGACCTGACCCATGCCGCCACTCTAATATGGACCCCCACAGCTGCAGCTGTCCCCCTGGATCAGGCCTAGGAGGAACCTCCATGCTCCATATCTGGCCTGAGGCTTGGGATAAATTTGACACCCCTGTAGTAGATGAATAATTGCAAAGTGCTTTGGACTTTTTCTAAACAAAGATGATGGTCATTGTTAGAAGTGACAGAAGAGAGATACAGGCAGGGTAGATGGAAAAAAAAGGATATGGGAAGAGCTATTACAAAAAGGATAGCTACAGTTTAATTCCAATTAGTAAGAATTTTTTGGAGGTAGATCAAAATCTTTTAATGCCCCAGAACTCTACTGTTTAGTGGATCTTTGTTGTGCACGAAAAGAAGAGCTGAAAATATGGGTAAATAGTCACGTCAAATCTGCTTTCCTTCTGGGAGACATCCTTGTAGTAGCTGTTTGTTACTTGTCTTGATTATTTTTTTAATAAAAGTTTCTAACTACAGAAGTTGTCTAATTCAAGTTTTCATTCCACTGGAAAGAAAATACTAACACTATTAAATGTCATGAAAAGATTTGTTAAAGCTTGCAAATTCCCTTTGAAATAGGCTTCTACTCTTCTTTTAAGTTCCTCCCTTCCCCCACCTCACCACCAATCTAAGGGTGTCTGTATATGTACATTGATCCCCTTACAGAAGGGTATGAGCATCTTACAGTCTTTAATGTTTTTATCCTCATGTCACCCCTGAGAGGGAAGGAAGTTATTTTATCTGTGTTTGATAGATAGGAAAGGGAGGTGTTGGAAATAAGTGATTTGTCCAGGGTTACAAAGGAAGTTTGGCAGATGGGACTTGATCTGAAGACTTCCAAGTCCCAGAGCAGTGTCCTAACAACTAGAGTATAACGTCTTTCTTTTCTCCTCCTCCATTTTTTCTGTCCTGGTCAATGAAGTTTCATTACTTTTTCTCATTCTCTCACTCCTACATGCACTCATCTGTTTTCCCCCCTCCTCCTCTCCTTTCTTACTCTTCCTTGTTTACTTCTCTGCTCCTCTCCTTTCCGTCTCTTCTCTCTTCCTTTCCTCATCTATCTCTCTCTCTCTCCTTTCATAATTCCCTTTCAAAATAAAGAAGGCAGAATGGCTGATACAAACATGACAGTTTCTTGCAAATGTTTGCTTATTTCAACAGGGGAAAGAAAAGCATGTTAAAATTAAAAATTCATTGGGAACTAGACCATCCCTGAAAACCTATCATGGATATATGCCACTAAGATGAAGTCTAAACATTTGTATTAAAAAAATCCCTTAAAACTTCAAAAGTAGTAGCCAATCTTCCTTTAAATCGAGCTGTATAGTTGATTTCAATGTGAATTTTACATTGAGTAGAGACTTTGGGAAGAAATTGTATCAATAGGAAATTGTCACCAGCTTTGCAAAAATTTGACTGAATAGATAGAAATCACATCTATTATCTGGGGTCCTTAATAATACAATGGATGTGATAGGCTATGTAACAATGTGACTGATGCAGCCCAGAAAGACAAGCCAAAGTGTTTTTCAAAATTCAGATTAATTAAATATATCTCCACTTTCAAACAAGATAGACAAAACCTTGCCTTCTAAAGACATGGAAACACATTTTTGCATCACAGGTATCAGGACAAGATCATATTTGCTATTATTAGGCTTGTGGAAGTAGAAGTGGTAGGTGCTGTGTAAATTTGATTGCGTACATTTCTGTCTGGATTTAAAGTTTAGTGAATGAACAAAAATGCATATTGATTTTGAGTTAAGGCAGACCAGAGTCTTGAGACTAGAGGGAAGAAGTTTTTCATTTTACCTGCTAACCTATAGCACCATTTTACTCTCCCAGAATCATGTGCTCTTATGGGTAGAAGTGGGCAGTGCAAATGGATATTGAAGATTTCCACCCTAAGATTTCTGACTTAAAGCTCAGTTCTACTGGCCCAAACTTTGTTCATAGTTTGTTAAACTAGGTTCATTTGATAGTCTTTCATTTTATAACCCATCATTGCTTTTTATCTCTTGCGGTTGGCTGAATAGCTTCAAGAGCACAGTGAGGTAAATTACCATATACAGACTATGTGTGATGGTGAAACAACTGTGAAAATACATACAGCAAATACTAGCCTTGAGTTGTCTTCCAGCTACAGCAACACAAAATCCCACTTTCTTTTGCTCAGTATTGGATGGCAGACCTAGCCGGATATTCAGAGTGAAGTGCGCTGCAACATCTCAACAGAAGTTGCAATGGACACAATTCCTATGTACGGAAGAGCCCGGATGGCAGTTGTCTCTTCTTTGGCTCGTGTGTTTCACACAACAACTAGTTCCATTGAGTTCTAAATTATTCAAATTAAACCGAATTGTGTTCTGCAGTCAGACTGCTGGCAAGGCACTGCATGGCAGTGAATGAGTCCTGAGCAGTTGTTGATTAAGAGTTTCCTAAACTTGTCCAGTACCTCATAGTCTCTGTCTTTTCTTATGTTGGTTCTGGTATCTTTTTTGTTTTATAGCAGACTACCAGGCTACAGTAAGTTAGGGTACAAGGAAAGGCTAACATTCCCATACCTATTGCAAATGGTGGGTCAGCAGTTATGACTGGCAGTTAAATAGTGTTTCAGGACTTTGTTGCATGGGACACTCAACATGTGGTCTATTTAGATCATAGCAAGTATTACCATGACATATTACAAGTTAAAATGTGTTCTAAGCAGTCATATCATAATGATTACTACAATCTCAGCTTGCTCTGGACAGGGTTGGAGCTAGCAACACACTCTCCCCCACCTCCCCTTCCTTCCCAACCTCTTCCCACCGCAGACACTACCCTTGGTACTGAGTACCACAGCTCACACATCCATCTATGAAGATGTGCAACTCCCACTCCTGGGACCCACACTGTCCCTGCTGCATGCACAGCACTGAGCAGTCCAGGATCTGGTGCCTGTAGCACACCAGATGAGCCAGGTCTCTGCTGCTGGAAGAAGGCAGTGGGGGTCACAGTGAGTCAAGCCCCAGAGAAGTGTGCCATTCCCGCCACTGGATTTGCACTTGCTGCTGGGTCTCTGCTATTGGCAGTCTTGAACTGGCTGTGGTGCAGTGCAGTGTGGGGGTTGGGACTGACAATCAACTGTAGTGAGTTAGTGTACGAGGAGAAGTTTGGCTATTTCACCTGACTGTCAGAAAGTTGAACTTGTATAATCTCCATGGCGCAGTCTGACAATAGCTGCACACGTGCTACTTTATATGATCTGGAGATGCTTCTCCTGCAAAAGTTGTAACCTTGCTACGATATGATCACGCTTATCATATTTGCTGTTCGAATTTGTGAGCACTTAAAATATAAGTGCAGTAACACATCCTAAGCGTAATGGGCAATGTGGTGTTCAGTTAAATCATGCCCCTGTATAAAAATATCAGTTGAGGATGGATCTGCAATTAAGAAAACACATTGCATAGGTTTTTTCAGAGCTGTTTCACAGTCCTGCATGTAAAGAAAACGTTTTTCCACATCCTCTCCCCTCAAAGCTCCTGTGCAAATCTACTCAACCAGCACAACACAGAACTTAACTATGACATGTTGTATTTAAAACTTCCCAGATTGAGGGAGATTTATAAAAATGCACAGGCTATGACTGTGTGACCAAGTATACACACTTATTATAGGTATGCAAACAGCACTGACAGCCCCACCCTTTTCCTAGGAACTGTATTGCTGCAGTCAGAAAACAACAACAATGGCCCAAAATCTAGACGCTTAGCCAAACTCATCTAGTATTGTTGAGTGATTAAGTCTTGAATTTCTGGTGCAGCTGGGTTGGCACAAAGCTATCATTCATGCATTTTGGATTACTTTGAGTGAATTCGTTCTAGGGAAAGGAGGCATGGATGCTGAATTGAGACCCAGAGCTGGTCCTTGACGCTTCCCAAGTTCCTTTACACCAACCCTTAACTGGAATAAGCACAGCCCAAGCCCTGGGATCAATTGTAGAGTTATCTGCTAGTGCCAGCTAAAGCAGCTTCACAAGTGCTGGGCAGTGGAAAATTGAACTCCATGGTTTATAGACAAGGGTGAGACAGGAATTTGAGACCCACTTCTGAGATTCTTGGATTTCTAAAGCTACTCCACCTCACTGTCCTCCTCTTAATAATTGGTTGATCATTACTGTTCATAGAAATAATAATCCTATAGTATTATACTGTTATAATGATGATAACATTATGTTACTTATATTAAGAATAGTAATCATGCCAATGATTCAATTTAATCTGCCTCCTGCAAATGGACACTGACAAGAAATATAAGCCATGAAGGATATATCTACAATGCAGTAAAACTTGAGACTGCATTTCATATAGATTTACCTAAGCTACCTTTAAATTAGCTACCTTGTGAGCTGATAACAGTATAGGACTGGTTGTATGGACTTCTGAGTATTTATTTGTGATTCAGCTTAGGTTTTCTAAGATACACTTTTCTGCATGAGTGACTGGTGCCTCCTGAATCTGGGGGGGCACCCGGAGAAGCTGCCGACCCTGCCAGGGGGGGTACCAGTCTTACCGACAGCATCAGTGTTGGCCATTGGGGGGGGGCACCAGCCCCATCACGGGGGCATGTGCACCCCCTACCAGTTGCTTATGCTCTTCTGAATAATCATACAAGTTCTGTATCTTTTTTCTGATATCAAATCCCAAATAGGGATATTTGGACTGATTAGCAACAGCATGGCCTATTAGAGATAATTAAATTACTGACATGTTTAAACAAGGTTGATAACATGCCACAGATTCTTACCATCTTACTTTTTCAAATCGACGTAGTACTTCATAGAATCATACAGAGCAGTGACCACCCTTTTTATAGGTGAGGTGGTGGCAGGCAATGACTGAAGCAATAACACTCCAATTCATGTCATCCGTGATAATCAGCTTGATGATCACCCTGCATCAGGAGATTTCTGGGCAATGCATTTCCTGTGCTGAGGGACTTTCCTGAGAGACAAGTGACAGGTTCTTTCAGCAATTTGAGAAGTCATCCTCAAAAAGTACAGGTTTTGCCCACTAAACCTCAGGATTGAAAAGGAGCCTCAAAGCTGTATCTGAAGTTCTGGTTGTAGTTTTGTATCCCAGTATTCTTGAACATCTAAAGTTTCAGCTATGTACACAGTTCTACACTGCATTCAGGTGTGAAATTGGGACCCGATTCTAGTCTCACTTACCAGCTGTAAAATCATGGGACTATTGGTTCCACCAAAGCCAAAGTGATTGGATTTGGTGCTTTGCGAGGAACACTTTTCTGCTGTTTATGCTTATGTAGTGCAAAGGAAACCTTTGGAATCACCTGTACCTGGTATCAGGGGAGGGGGAAGATGTATATGGGGGGGAGAAAGATGAGGGAGGAGCATGGTGAATAAAGGATTTGCTAACACTTGAATCTCCAGTGGTTTGATATCCATGAGGGTCCTTACTTCTCTTCTCCTGTATGTCTTTCACTTGCACCTGCACTGAATGGTGTGACCGGCTCCATGACTGGTTCCTCAGAGACTGGTCGGTAAAAATATCAAAGCCAATGGGGTTAAGATGGTGTGAGGACATGACCAGGTCTTTGTCAAAAGGTAGGCACTGTTTAAACACACAAGTCTGAGGCTCTACATATAATTTAAAACTTAATGTGTATGGAAAACTTGTAGCTTAGCTAGTTGAATGCCACACAAGTGAGTGCAATTTACTAATACTAACAACATGGCTGTCATATTCTGTCATCTTTCTCTAATGAAACATTTGAGCCTTTCCCTAGCCAGTTGTCCTCGTGGCATCTGCTGCAGTGACATTGTAAATGAACACTTCACTGCTTTCAGCTAACCATGAGTGTGTGTACTGGGCATTGCCAGTTCTAAGCATACCTGTAATATTAGATTATAGTCAAATGGCTGAAAGGAAAAAGAAACTGAGAAATAGACAGACCTGACTTGGAATCCTGGATTTGAAGATTCTTGAGCTCTGATAGCTTGAATCTGGATCCAAAAGTTAACTATTTGCATATATCTGTGAGATGGATCCAAACCAAAATCCAAACAGTGGCTCTAAATCCCTTTCAGGTATACGGTTTAATCTTTATCAAAAATCAAGTTCCTGAATTTGCTATTTGCACTAGCCTCTTTATATATTTCTCCCAACAAGTCACTTAGGGTTTCTTACATTACTGATATACCACTGGTTTCTTTTTTGCATATCTTTCCTCCTTGCTAGACTGACCAAAAGCACATTCAACTGCCACAGAGCTTTCAAGCCTTTTAGACACCAGTCCTCCATATCAGTGTGAAACAGTGACTCTACTCTTAACCCTTAGTTTTTCTTCCACAATATTTGCACCCCGCAAGGCAACCTCAGGTTCTAAAAAGGCAGTGATTACCATAAATATCACTTTTGAAGTGACTCAGGGAGGACTATAACCATATCTTTAATGTCTGGAGACAGAAGAATTTTCTGGGTCCAGCAAAATGCTTTCACAACATTCTCATTTTGAAAGAAAAGAAAACCAAGTCTTCACATCTTTGACCTTAAATAGAAAGGAAATTCCCCTAAAGATTTCAGCTTGGAGGGGTGACAGAATAAGCCTAGATTGGGGCAGCCTCATTTCACAGTTATGTGCCACCCCACATGATAAAGATGATTGGCCTTCTTTAATGTCTTTTATTGGGTCAACTATTTAAAGACTCACAGGACTCCTACGTAAAGGAAAAAGGATATTGTTAGGAAACCTCAGTGAAGTTAGGCAGCTTGAGTGCCCAACAGGTCACAGGTCAACAGGTGCCCAACAGCGTCATCCAGCAGCAGAATCTAGGATTTCTTGGATTGTGTCCCCATTTCAAACCACTCATCTTTTCCGCTCCCTCCAGCCTCTAAAAATAAAGAATTTGGCAGTATTCTGAGGCTAAAAGATAATTGCAAAGGTAATGATAAAAGGTTGTCTTGTGGCTGACAGATAAGGCTAAGCCTCAGACAACCTGAGCTGTATTCTTATTGCACTAGATCCTGTGTGATACTGGGTAAGCCATTTAATGAAGCTATTCCTTTCTTTGTTTTTGCAGTGATGTCACTATTACTTCCCTGCTATGTGCGGGCCAAGGGAAGCGAAGTTCACTGAAGTTTGAATATTGCTTTGGGCTAGATCCAAAGAAGGATAGATGCACCCTACTCCCTAATGGAGACCAGTACCTCAGTTAAATTTCCAGGCTCCCCATACAACACGTAGGAAGAACCTGATGCCTAAAGATGGGATCCACAAAAAAACCCAGGTACTGAATAGGGAGCTGCCCTATCCAGCCACTACAAGATCCAAGAGCTAGATGCCTAATTCTTGGCTGTAGGGAAGCACTTCTCTCCAGTCAAACTTTCTAGGAGCCAGGCATTCCCCAAAAACAGCATCAGGAGGTCCTTCTCAACTAGGATTTGATCATGGATCTCCTCTACTTTCTCAACTTAAGAGGAATCAAACCCACATCTCCACTCTGACAGAAGAGAGTACCCTAACCAATACAATTTAGGGTATTCTGGCTTGAGACTGTGTCTTCTGAGAGAGAGAGACAGACAGACAGACAGAAATCAAAGAATCATAAAAGGATAAGGGTGAAAGGGGTCATCTACTGCAAGATCCTGCTTAAGGCAGAATCATTTCTAATTCATTCTTAATGAATGGTTGTTTAACCTGCACTTAAAAGCATCTACTGGCAGAGATTCTACGACCCACAACTTAATGAGGGAAAGCTTCATCAGTGAGAGAGCCACACCCTAGAATATCCCATAGCTTGCTTGTCAGGACACTTTTCTGGTAGTGGTATATTAGTTGAAGGCACCTCAGGCAGTGGAGGGATTTGACCAGGGCCTTCCACATCCTAGGCAAGTACTCCAATTACTGCTCTGTTGGATAAAAGTGGAGTGTATCCTGTGGCTGCATTTTGTTTGAAGGGTGATTTGGCAAATATGCCTTGTAAATACCTACTAGATTGGGCCTCTCAAATAAGATAGTTGAGGATACCTATTTTGTAAATACCAGCAAAGCTGAGACGTGAGGTAATGGTTTATATACGAAGATAGATGTGGTTCTAAGCAGAAGCTAATATTTAGGAAAATTGTCACAGACAAAACTGTGGGTCCATAGGGACTTGAGTTTCTTTAGAGTTAATTGGGGTTTTGAGGATATGTATTTTGGATTTAGATGCCAAAGTCGTGGTTCAGCAGAAACTGAGCACCTGTATACTCTTGTGAATCCATGTCCTTTGAAATTCTTGGGTAGAATCAGAGAAGTAGGGCTGGAAGGGACCCTCATAGGTCATCTAGTCCAACCCCCTGCCTAAGGCAGGATGATCCCTATCCAAACAATCCTATAAAATCCATAATCTAACCTCTTAGTAAAACTACACAGTTAACCCTGACAAAACACAAGACATAACACCCTAACCTGGTAAGGCAGGGGGACTACAGCAGCAAACATCCTGCTTCCTGTAAAAGGTTGTTAATATATGCTCAAGAGATCCCAGAAAGAGGGCCATGTCCCCAGCTACAGAGAAAAGCAAAAATCCCCACTGTCTATACCAATCTTACCATCCTGACCCCATATACAGTGATTGGTCTTACCCAGAGTGGAAGAGCAAGACACTCAAGCCAGGAACCTGCAGCTTTGGTCCCAGCAGGAGCACTAGCCAAAATCCGCAGCTTTGGTTGCAGTCAACACCCACAACATCTGAGAAAGGCACCCTGATAGAAAGTGCTATATAAATGCAAAGTATTAGTACATAATTAAATTAATCAAAAGGTCCCCATTGGCACCTTGTAGTCTTCCCAGGCAACTACTGTGAAATACTATTATCCTAGAGACAACACATTGGCAGCTCAAACTTTCTTATATCTTTCCACAGGAACCACCATAACAGAGAAATAAGTGTAGTACAGTAACCCCGAGGCTTCAGAGGAAAGGGAAATCCCCCAGAAGGCACCTGGTTAATTATGAAATGCTGTTCACAGGGGAAAAAATGTTCCTTCTTGACCTCGACAGATGTTCAGCTGGTGCCTTGAAGTGGGAGATTTGAGTACCTATATCATTATACTAAGTTGCATAACTGTAAAGGTCATTTATGCTGCTATAGTCACTAAAGTCTTGCTGCTACATTTGTCATGGTGATAACCTTCTGAAGTAGCGAATTTCACAGCCTGCAAAGAAACATTTCCTTGTATGGGTTTAGCTCCATAAGTCAACTTTACTCTGAAGATATCGCTTAAAAAAAATACAACGACCTATTAAAATAGCAATAAGGGAAGTAAGCAGACTTTCTTTTGTTTTCTGTCCTCTACTTGTGTGACTGTTCATTTAAGTCATAGATGTCTCACTAAGTTTCACATAGTCTGCCCCTCAGGGCCCTTCAGTGTATATAACTCAAAGCTTCAAATATCAATTACCAATTACTCACTGTGGCAATATTCAAAACCTGTGGAGTCAAACTGAATCATTTTCTGTACTGTTTTTGCTGTTAAGAAAGATCACTTGTGGGCCACTATTGCAAAAGGGGGAAAGAAGGCAGGAAGTAAGAACAAGCAAGAGAAAGAAATGCATGCACATAGGCTAGTTGCCATATGAGGAGCCATGTAGAGGAAAAGAAGTGGTGTATCAAGTGACTGTCTTTTATTGTAGGCAGTGATCAGACACAATGGATCATGTTCTCTCTATACACTGAACAGAGATGTGAGGCTGACAGTGAGCTGTCCATGCTCAGCCTTCAACATACATTAAAGGAGCCCTAGGGCTGATGTAATATGTTCCACCTAAAAGTGAGCATTCACAAGATGGTGACTGGCAGAGCAAATGGCACTCCAGAGGGCTCTGAGCCCTGTTGGGCATTATAAGGAAGATAGTTTAGTATCTAGTTCCATAAACACTGGGGACTCCCTCAATACTAGGAGAATGCCCAGCTCCTAGCCAAAATCCAGGTCTTTTGCTTTGCCTGGATAATGGTAAAGCTATAAATAGAAGTGACAAACTGGTAGAAATGATTGGAAACCAGTTCAGATCTATAACAACAGAAGTTCAGTGCACATAAACCACTTTTCAAATGGCTGAAACTAGATTCAGATAAACCTGGATGAATGTAGTATCAGACAACTGATCTAGGTTAAATCAGTTTATTGAACTTCTGCCCCAGATCCTATCCAGATTCAAGTTAATGGCCCCCAGCATCCCAGGATGCTTTGCACCTCCCCAACAAGGCTCCCTGCTCCCTTACAGGGTAGGTAGGCTAGACTTGGCTCAAGCTGTTTGCTCCAGGTGAACAGGGAGGCATGCTCTACTGCACACCGGTGTCTGCCTTGGGCCACTGCAGGCATGTGGCTGCATTTATGGAATCAAAAGTGAATGCCTGTTCACCTACTTATTGGTTCAATCTATGCAGCTTAGACTAACCTGTAAAGATTGAACTGATTCAGCCTCAGGCTTTTTGATTGTACTTAGCCCACGTGCACACTATAAAATACATAAAAGATGTAAAATCTTGATGTGTCAGTTTTCTTGTAGAGAACATCTTAGGTGTTCCTTTAATTGCATTAAGTCTTGCACTGAATATAGATAAAATATAATGTGTCAATTCTGACCAAGACCCATCCTTAATCTAAGCCTAAGGGAGCAGAGAGCCTCCTCTAATGAGTACATATTCTGCTCTCACTGACACCACTGTAAAGCTGGAGTAACTGTTTTTAAGTCACTGGAGTCCCAGTGAATTTATATAAGCACAGAATTTGGACCATTTGTTCCATGGTTTCTTTTTAGCGCTGCTCCCATCTCTGCACCAGTGCTGTCCTTAACATGAAGCAGACAGCTCAGCTCCTAAAGCACTGAAGCATGGGGTGTGACTCTGCAACAGCACTAAGTGAATATTCAACACTGTTGTTTGCATCAACAAGTCCCTCTCTCATGTGTCTGTAGACAAAAAGATCGACCCAACCCATAGTGATATGCTCATGTTTGTTCTGCTTTATGGATCTTGAATAAGTCTCGTAACAATCACTGGTTGCAGCTTACCAACTGTTAGCTTATGAGTTTAAGGAACCAAAGTCACAGACTGCAAGAGTCAAAACCAGCTTCTATGAATGTGGCCAAATGTGCATATTGTTCATGCATATTTCCCACCCCCCAACTGTTCTTCAACTGTGGGAAGCAACCCGACAACCTGTAACAGAACCCTAGGGCTCAGAGCTGAACCCTTGCTTACACAGCCTTGGATTTAAACAGAAGGTCAGTGTGGTTGTCAGGTAAGAAACTCTAGAGTAAAGAATGAACAAATGGATGAGAAATGGTGCCAAATGTGGAGGGATTATCAGATTCAGTGAAAAATGAAACCTTGAAGAGTTGCAGCCTCTGTTTCTTAATCCTTGAAATTCAAAGGGACAGAAAAAGTAACCTCTTCATTGCTGACAAGGTTCCTTGGGTGAATTTGATATCTTCATGCCTTTGCTTTTTACTGTAAAGTCATCTCTCGTATGTTGTAGGGGTTGGGAAGACGGGCATCCATCAGTAGAGATGCACTAAGGTTCTTTAGCGAAATGATTTCCTTTTCTCTGAGTGTCTACTTATAGGCAAAGAAAATTGCCCACAATAGCTGGGTCTCCTTTATCTTTGACTAACCTATTTCCAGGTGTTCAAACCCCCAAAGCACAGATTTTGGATTTGAGTGAGGAATTGTTCATGTGATCCTCAGCTAAGCGTGGACAACTCAGACTGGGAAACTGGTTAACTCACACAAGACCATGAGCTGGTATACCAACATATAAATAAATAGGACTTAATAAATCCCTTTTTCCTTCTTCATAAAGGAATAAGATCATGAATGAAATAACATGTACAATTAAATATCAATAAGAACTTTTCCACTGACTTCATTGGAGCCAGGTTTTCCCCTCTCTTCAATATTCCCCCTTTTCTCCTAAACAGGTGAAAAAAGGCAGTTGCTTGGGATAATGTAAATCATTGCAGTAATTCCTTCCAAACCCAGCTGAATGGAGAAACAAAGACTATCCTCAGATATGGGCTTTCAGCAGGGCAGTTCCCTGTTGAGATCCTCTGGAATATCATAGAGAATGTCTGTCTGCACAGTCTGGGGCAAGGAATCAGGACAGCCGCATTGTATTTTTGGCTTGGTCATTCATTTCTTCTGTGAGATAAAGACATGTATGGATTTGGTTCTGTTTAAATCACCTGTACAAGTGGGATGTCAGTACTTCCCTACCTTACAGAAGTATAGCGCGAGTCAGGTAGTGTTTGGAAAAGTTTCAAAGTCTGTCTTATTTTTTAGCCTGATGAGTTCCTCCTTAGAATGATCTTGTGTGCGAGCTCTCAAAAGCAGCAGCCAGATGAAACCAACACTTTGCTTAGCGACGTTCCAGAAAGAAAAAGAAACCTTCGGTGCCTCCTATTTCTCAGACATTTTGAGCAGTAAAGAAAGCTAATGCTGCCAGTGTGTTGGCTCAGACAATGCTTCTAGCAGCTAAAGAATTAAGCGTAGAGGATTAGCAGGTAAATGGCACACTGTTGTGAATATGAATGAAGAGTGGTCTTTAACCCCTTGTGCTTCCCAGCATGGCATGCTTAGTGAAAAAACATTCAGCAGTAGCTGGTTGACTTTGTGCCATTCATTATAGGGTTATTCTCATCTTAGGGGGCTGCATTTTAATTGACAGTGGTTGCAAGGCAATCTTGTTGTGTGCACAGCAAATACATTTGTGTGGAATGGGGAAAGGAATGAAAGAGTATGAGAAAGACTGGGGAGGTGAAAGTGAAGGAATCAGAGACAATATGAATAATTTGGGCAAATTTAGGCATGTTCACACATGCCACTGTACTGTGGGAGCATGGAATATAATAGATTTATTTCACCAGTCTTAATTAAAAAAAAATTCAGATCAAAAGGTATGACTGTGTGAGGAAATGTGTGTTTCCTTGCACTTGAACAACCTCAACTCCCTGTGGGGAAACGTATTTGATTCAGCAGATAGCTAGTCCCTCTATACCTCAGTTTCAAAAATATTTAAAAAGATTAATGTGCCCCTGTTGGATGACAGAAGAATCTGAAGGCGGGAAAATCACAGGCATAAATAATACTGATGGCGCCTATCCTGACCTGTTAAATGAAAACCAGTTTATAGACTGAATATCAGGCTGTTCAAACAATCAGATAACCAGGGATTCTGGTTTTCTTTAATAAAGAAAAAAAATCCCCAATTTTCAGATTAAAGAAGTAACCCCAAATCCACATTTTTCCTTGATTTTAAAATTAAACACCACTATAGATGTACCTATATATCAGTAACATTTCATTTTAATCATGGAAAAAATGTGGATTTGGGGTTACTTTTTTTAATCTGAAAGTTTGGGATTTTTTTTTTAAATGAGAAAACCAGGACCGCTACAGATAACCTTGGAAATGGAGGGAACCAACATCTTTTTGGTTTTGTTTTTTAAAGAAACCCAGTTAATCTTTTGTATATGAACCATACCATTTCATATTTTTTGAGGATGGTTTGCTGGTTTCTTGGATGCTTCCGTGCCAAAAAGCATCCCCCTGCACAAGGAAGTAAAAGGAATTAAAAAAAAAACAAACTGAAGGGGTAAATTGTTGATATTGTAGATATGAGGAGAGGCGGAGAGAAAGAGAGATTATTAGATAAAAACCCTCTTAATAAATGTTTAATATAGAGCAGTAATAGCACCTTTCCTTCTGATCTGTTTGCTAGAATGTCTTTAAGGAAATAAGCTGAGCTCTTATTTTGAAAGAAAGGGAGAATTTCCTTAGCCTATAGGCTGGTGTCAGATGCACAAGCCTAGTGGTATACACGAAGTGGGACAAATTCTTATTTCCACTGATCTTTATGGGTTTTGGTTTTGATCAAACGGGTCCAAAGCTAAGATGGAGGCTACATGAGTGATAGTGTCTGGCTGGGATACCTGACACATTTGACAAACATCTGAATAGGAACAAAATGAGTGAAGCTAATGATCCTATCAGGGAGCAGTTCAAGTGTAAAAGGAGCACTTTTACAAGGCAGTAAGGGGGAGGTAGAAGAATATGTAGGTTCTCACTTCCATGTCAGTTCATGTTCATTTGTTTGTTGCAGGTAGTTCTGGTGCTATGGCTTTAGTTCGCTGGTGAATAGTATTTCCCAATAAGATACTTCATTTGCCACATATGTCTTTGACATATTTATGTGTAGTGAGGGTAACTATACATGCAAATGGATGTGCTCTCATGCAGGCAAAGTTGAAAATCTGGACCTTAACAATTAGAGAGCAGCAAAAAAACCCAACAGTTTCTTCCACCAAAGGCAGGCCTTACAAACCTTCTATTGGCTTAACAAGAATAGTGACAGTCCATGCTTTTCTAGCAGGTTAACCCTCCAGTTGGCAACTATTGTACTGGGTTTCTATATCATATTGCTACTAATCTTCCTGTCTGATTAAGGGAGATGAGTAAAAGAAAGACAAAAAAGGATAGAAATCACTTCACCCCTGACTGAAATGCAGCTACCTCCAGACCAGCTGGTCTGTTCCTTTAGCTGTATTAAGATCAACGTAGCTACAATAACTTTATCACCCAGAGTTACTAGGAATAACGGCCACAAATTGTTAGCAAAAAGGTTCAGGCTGGACATCAGGGGACATTGCTTTACAGTTAGGGTTGTCAGGCTCTGGCCTGGGCTCCCAAGTGAGGTGGTGCTGTCTTCTACCTTGGGGGTCTTCAAGAGGAGGCTGATATTTGGGACAGATATTTGGTTGGTGTGATATGATTCCGGCACCCGTTCCTGCCCAGGGAAGGGGGTCAGACCTGATGATTTGTTTAGGTCCCTTCTGACCCTAAGTACTATAATACTATTAAAGAAAGTAGTCGGCAACTCAGTGTATCTGCTTCTGATATTGCTAGTTCTGAATTTTAAACATTCCTGCTGTTGGACTTATTGCCCAGTTATGGTATTACTTGATTTCCACTATGGTTCTGAGAAGGAAGCCTTTTTCACTGCCCAAAACACGACAGCTCAAATCAATACCCTAAATTTCCCTAATGAGAGAACTGCTGGGGAGTGACCACATGACTGAATTTCTTGAGCCCTCACTTGTCATGCTTCACTCTTCCAAAGGCAAACTTCATATATAGTATGTAAAGCCATACAACCAGGAAGTTACCTTATTGTCTGTCAGCCCCAGATCCTTGACATATCCTTATATTGTTTTTGTTGCAGAAATACAATGAAAGATTAGAGTATGAGCTAAGCACGACAATCAGATATGATAATATCTTTTTGGCTTTCTTCTTTTGTTTTAAATCTGCAAGTTTTTCAAGATGCTACTTGCAAACTACAAGAAAAATTAACATTTAGTGTGTCTAATCAGGTACTTGAAATTAAGTGACAACCAGTTAAGAACAGTAGGAGGAGAGGGGGCAATATATCAGTGAACTGTATAGATTTTTGGGAGTTTCATTGTGCAGGCGCTATAATAAACAAAAGTAAAGAGATGCAGCATGGCAGTAGAGAATGAAAACAGGACTGTTAGTACCTTTTACCTCCAGTCAGCAACTACAGGATTATCCTTGTACTCACAATGAAATAGAGTCATTCCCCCACCCCTTTTTTATCTCTGTTTTAAAGATGCCCTACCAGGGTTTTAATTTCATTTGGTTCTTTAAATCAAAAATCTTCAGCCTTTGGATTATTACTCTCAATTTGGTATATTTGTCCACCAGATGGTGCTCTTTCCTCTATCCAGAACTTGTTTTTTCCATCTACTAGAACACAGATTTGTAACCGGTAGGATTTGCCATCACGTGGATGTATCCACTTATCCACATGTATTCATGCCATAGTCAATTCAGGGCTGATGCATCCTATTCACAAAGTGGCAGCTGCCCAGAACAACAGAATTGGAGGGGTGATGCCTCCTGGAGCTGATTAGATAGGTCAGAATAGTCAGTTATGTGAACACAAGAGAACAGACAGCAACAGTGATTTTACCTAGAATGGTGAAAGTCCTAGCCCTAGTCATGCTATATTAGGGGAGAGTAGGTTTCCACCTCTTCTAGAAGTTGTCAGATATTCTTGCTTTGTCAGATCTGTTTCTCATCTTACGTGACCCACCTAAGCTGTTTAGAGTCCAGAATTACTCCATTTAACATAATAAAAAGAGTGTTTTATGTAATGGCCATTTGTGACCTATTAAAATAAAGAACCGGCCAGTCCGAGTCCGCTGGAATATCCAGGTTTGGGAGAAAATTCCGACTTGTTGTCTAAGAGCCTTGTCATACTTCATTGTGAAACTGACATATTATAGCCGACTACGACAATGTTGTGTCACTGTCTCACAATACTATAGCATTGTCATAGTGCCCTGTGACATCATGGCATGATTTGAGACAAGTTGCCAGAGAGAACAAACAAAGGCGGTGTCCCCCAAGCATACCCACACACCTAGCTGAATATAATTGTTTTCTAGGTCACAACATGTTTACTAGGCATGTAAATATCCTAGAAGCTGCCTCTGGTGTGTGCTCTGCCTTCTGAAGTCACAGATTGGCTGGCTACCCCAGATTGGATCTACATCCCAGTGACCAAAACCCTGCATAAATAATGAGTCAATTTAAAACAGCCTGATAGAAAAAATTGCTACAGCCACCTTGAATCCTGAGAAGTCCATAGCACTTATTTCATTCTGTGAGAAATTCTACTCTTCTAAACCAGGATAAGGTTATGGACATGAATACAAGAGGGTTATAGACTTTTGGACAGCTAGAGTGGTTTCAAGTTTTCAGAATATAAGCTAGTACTAGAAGGGCAGCAAGGGAAAAGGAAAAACAAATAGGAGTAGCATAGGCTGCTTTACCTCTATTCTAAGAAAAAAAGGTTAATTCAATGTATCCCATGTTCCAGCCCCTGGGCCACTCACTCACTCTTCCAGATTCTAGATGTATATAGAAACTTTGTATTCACAAGAACCTGACTTCCTGGTCTACATTAAGTCCTCTATGAACTTTACAGTTTTGTCAGGATTTGTGGCTAAGAAATACCTATCCAAACTTGCAGTAGTTACACTCACTAACTTGCAGATTTTCTCATAGTGTATTACATTGCACACTACAAGAGTTCTCATCCTGCTCTGGACTCCAAATAGTCTAAACCTACTCCTCTTTCTAGGTTACAGATTTTCTTGATAATTCAGACACCAGCAAAAACCTGTTTTTCAGCCTAAACCTCCTTTTCTGAATCAAGCTCTGAATCAATCCCTTGTTATATCCCTGTTGCAGTTAACAAGCTGCTCCTGCCAAATTGGTTCACCTATAATTATGCTGCACCTTCATGCAGCTGTTCAAGCACCTGACATACAGGGGGTTAGAGAGGAGAGCACTACTGCCCAGTGCAGGCTCCTGTAGTCTGTTATCCTGTTACGATTACTAGCATTTATCATACTCGTTTGGCTAGATATAGCACTTTTCACATACAGATTTCTAGCCATTTCACAAAAGTGAGAATTATTATCCCCTTTTTATAGATCTAGCCCTGAATTGCAGAGAAGTTACATGACTTGCCCAAGGCCACCTACTAAGTCAATAACATGCTTTAAAATATAAACTGGGTCTCCCAGTTGCTTATCAACATAAGATTTAAAAGGGCTGTAAGAAGAAAGCTGAAAGAAATGCTATTACCCCAAAAAATAGCTGTAAGGAATAGGAAACTATAAGGGATGCTGAGGTTACTGAGTCCAGTCTCTTGCTATTGTAGGCTTTATATATATATAAATCCCTTTGAACAAACTTCATTTTGAAACCAATCAGGTGTTATTACTCCATCCCCTTCTATTGGGAGACTGTTCCAGAACTGTATTGCTCTGGTACTTAGACATTTTCTAATTTCCAGCCTAAATTAATTCTTGATTAGCTTATTTCTATGTGCTCTTGTGACAATATTGTCCTTTAGCTTAAACCATTCTTTTCCTTTCTTGAGGTTTACTACACTCCCTGACAAAAATTTGAGTCCCATAAACACCTTCTTCAGTGATTCTCCATACACATCAATAAAAAGAACACCCTCAAAGATTATGACAATTTGTTTGATATCCATTTAAAACGACTCTAAGTGTAGTATTTAATTATCTTGTGTTTTTATTAAGGGAAATATCAAATCAGTTCTTTGGCCTTAAAGTGAGGGCTTCATGCTCAAGTAAATATGTGTTGAGCAAAATAGCATTGCCTTCAAGTAATAGATCAGTGAATATAAAAGAAAGAAACAACACCTTATTTGAAGGTATGATTACAATTCTAGAGCCATTATGTATGTTCATGTCAAATGTGTCATGGATTAATGACAGAAAGCAGACTTTGTTGATCAAAGCTCCTTAAAAGCAAAGAAGTTCAGTGTAACTGGGCCCTTTTCTACAAGGTGATGTATGTGTCAGGGTGGATTGCTATCTTTGATGTAGCACCAAAATTAAGGACTTGTTCCCATTTTCTTTTCAGCCTTACCTTTCTTTCTATTTTTCTGTCACATGATTTACTTCTACCTGCCTGCCATTTACATACTTTGGGTGCTTGTGGAATGGAAATACTTGAGTGTTTCAAGGCCCATACCTAGTCTGCCAGTAGAGAGGACAGTTTGCACAATACTTGGGGCTTAATGGATTTTCTTTCTTGTGTTTAGAAATGCCTGTTTTAGCTCTCACTTGAAATAATTTATGAGAGGTAACCTAGCTCCTCTCACAGGAAGTGATTACAAACAGATTCAGAAGCACTTATCATGGGCAGCAGGGCTGTGGGAAATACTTACTCCAATAGAGAGATGTATATTATTTCACAATGCGATCCTTGAAAAGCTAATCCTTATTGGTATCTTTACATGTGCTCCAGGGGTGAAGGAAGGAGGAGGATGCTTTAATGAGAGCAGATCCAAGAGCTACTCCAATTAAAGTGCCCACAACATTTCATCTATCAGTGTTTCTACACTTCAAAATGGCAGTGGGGGCCCTTTAACTAAAGCTCATTTGATGGAGATGCTGATACATGAAATGTGGGGGCTGCTTACCATGCTAATTAGCAGGCTCCAACATAATCGATTAATCTAATCTGTTCTGATGCATTGTAATTACAGCACATTGGAGTAGCATCCCTGTACATATGCAGGCACCCTATGAACCCTTTTATCTCATTAAGTACACTTTTATACAGTTGTGAAACCTAATGCAAAAGATACCACGTTGCTCTTCCCTGGGCACTTTCATTTCAGATGGGAACAGATAAACTCCCATTCAGCAAGGTGATAGCAAGTAGGCATAATCTTTTCTTCTAAGCACTAAGCTCCCAGACAGTGGTGGTGGATGGGTTGTACTCGACCTGGAGAGATGTCAGCAGTGGGGTCCCCCAGGGCTCAGTCCTTGGGCCTGCGCTGTTCAACATCTACATCGCTGACTTGGACGAGGGGGTGGAAAGCAAGCTATCCAAGTTTGCTGATGACACCAAACTGTGGGCTGAGGTGGGGACACCAGAAGAGAGGGAGAG
>JAGPOW010000304.1:82359394-82378239 GCA_030014935.1 Caiman crocodilus | reverse complement strand
AGACCAAGCCCTATGAGGAGAGACTAGAGAACCTGGACCTTTTCAGCCTCTGCAAGAGAAGGTTGAGAGGCAATCTTGTGGCTGCCTATAAGTTCATCACGGAGGCACAGGAGGGAATTGATGAGGCTTTATTCACCAAGGCGCCCTTGGGGGTTACAAGAAATAATGGCCACAGGCTAGCAGAGAGCAGATTTAGACTGGACATTAGGAAGAACTTCACAGTTAGAGTGGCCAAAGTCTGGAATGGGTTGTGAAGGGAGGTGGTGCT
Organism: Caiman crocodilus; assembly: GCA_030014935.1. Lineage (NCBI taxonomy): Eukaryota > Metazoa > Chordata > Crocodylia > Alligatoridae > Caiman > Caiman crocodilus. Next base: position 82,377,971 of record JAGPOW010000304.1, on the reverse strand, counting down.
CTCCCCTACCCTGGGGGTCTTCAAGAGGAGGTTAGATATGCATCTGGCTGTGGTCATCTAGACCCAGCACTCTTCCCTGCCTATGCAGGGAGTTGGACTCGATGATCTATTGAGGTCCCTTCCGACCCTAACATCTATGAATCTATGAACTTCCCCACATTCATTTTTTGGGCAATGGAGGATTAGATCCTTCAAGTGCTGGCCCCTCTCAAATCCCAAAGGTTTCAAGATACAACACTAAGGCTTTGAATGCATGGCTGCAAAAAATTGAAACAAAGGGTGTTTTTACAAGTGGGGAGGGGGGTATTTTAATTTGAGCGGCTTTTGAGCCACTCTATAACACCTTTAGTGTCTCATGTATTCAGTGTCCTGCACTTCAAAATGGCAGCAGGGGCACTTTAACTGAAGCTTGTTTGATGAGTTTTAGTTAAGGTGCCCCTGCCACCATTTTGAAATGAGGGGATGCTGAGGCTGCTGGAGCATTCTAATTAGAATGTGTAGTAGCAGATGTTGGGCATATATACTGGTACCTTAAATGCCTAGAAATGACCAGTAGGTGCTATAATTGACTGAATATACTTCTCCCTTGCTGGGCTTAACATGGTAGCTTAAAATAATGGAACACATATTATCATAAGGTATAAACCTTAAATACACATTTAAGTTGTAACAGTCAGAGCTGTATCAGTATTTCACACTTTGAGATTTTTTTTCATTATTCTCTTTATATCTGACCTGCAAGAGAAAACCAGTAACTCTGCTTGTTCCAGCCTTTGATGGCTACTAATCTTTTTGACTAAGGAATAATGATGCACAAAACAGGGTGAATATTACTGTTATAATTACACAGTCCACCAGTAGTATCTGAACACTGGGATGGAAGGAAGTAGCTTCTATGAACTCATTACTAACAAGAATCTGAAAACCAACCCATCCCACTAAATAAATGCAAAACCATTTGACTAGACAACTGTCCTATATGTCAGTAAAAGGTGGAGAGTATTTTTGGGTGCCTGTAGATGTGCTGTGAGGCTGCTCTGACATGCTGTAAACAACATGTCAGAACCAACTCAATGAATGCATCAGAACTGAGTCTGCTGGAGCGTGGTAAATTACTGTAATCCAGTCAGCTTCCATATCTCATGTATCAGCATCGCCATGCTTTGTAATGGTGGTGGGAGTGCTTGAACTAAAGCTTGTCGAATGAGCTTTAGCTCAAGCCCTTACTGCCATTTTGAAATCTGGGGATGCTGATACACAAGATGCTGAGGTGCTTTAATTAGTGTGGATCTCAGAGGTGCTCTAATTAAAGCACCCTGCCCACCCCCAGAGCACATGTAAAAGGCCCTAAGTGTTTAGTGTTTCAAACTGAATTATTTTTCAGAATATTTCCTGAGAAATCCAGAATGTTTCCATATGCTTTTGTGACAGATATCTGGTACTTTCCAAATGTGGTAGTTGATACATTTTAGTTGTACTTAGTATTTTTGGCTTATGGCCTGGATGGATCATACATTTATACTGGTATAATCAGCCATATACTGGTATAAAAAGTTGCAGAAAGAAGATGCAAACCCCAAAGAAGATAATTTCTTCCAATCTCTTAGAGGATTACCACTGCATGAATTACAGCATAAACCCTACCAGGATAAATGACATAATTTCAGGGTCTTTTGTCTGTAACCCATCTCAGGGTACTTGTTTACTAACAGTAAACAGGCTACTATATGCTCCCTGAACTGCCTACTGCGTCAGCTAACGAAGGGTAGTATTTGTGTGTCTATTCCTAATCCTGGTATAATTTACATCAATATGCAAAACTGATGTAAATTATACCAAGGTATATGTATTTCTATTCATGTATTCACTCACACACCTTCCCATTATTGACACAAAATGCAAATACTGTTACCAACCAGAAAACCAAATAACGTTTTTATGGGAAGAACATAACAGGGGTCATCCTTCTTCTCATGGAATGAATACTATGATTACACAGGAGACCTAAAATCACAAATTTAGCTATTAGAATTCTCAAGTGTTGTAGTTGCTTTGGACTTAAAGTATTAAAAAAGAGAATTATTTACTATTTATAATTTAGGAAAGTGACTAATAATGAGATTGCAACTACAGAGCAAGCAGAAAATAGTAATAGTATTAGAAGGCAAGACAAGGTCTTTGATCTTTTAATTCATTACTATACAAATTAACACTTTTATCTCAACTCCACCGAATAATTAACAGAGTAACAGGTTGCAGTCAGTTCTAATTCAAATAGATTCCCTATCATTTTCCATCCACTATATAGTGAGTCATAAGGGTCTTGATTTATTATCTCAGCTTTACAAGGAATTTGTTATCTGCATAACTCGTAGCTCAAGTGACTTTTGGGTTATAAAGTTGTCAGTACAGTTTGAAAGATCTTGACAACAGGGAGACGATGCATCTATTCTTTAGGGAAACAATTTTATGTTGACAATTAAGATTTCTTTTAAATAGAGAACTTCAAACCTATCCAAAGGCAGCATTGGAATGAATATCACTCTTCGACTAAGTACTTAGTATCATGGATTTGTTGTATCCTCTTGATTTCTTCTTTTAAGTTCTAATTTTCATTAGGATGCTAAAACTCTGTCTTTGAATATAAATTTATGTGAAAGGTATAACTAAAAAATAACTGAGATGAATTTGCAGGCCTACCATCCTCTGCACTGAAGTACCATATATACTAAAATATAACATTATCCTGGATATAATTTTAATTATTAGGTCAATAATTATTAGGTCTATGTAAGGAAATATATATAAATTTGTTGCAATTTTCCAGGTATAGAATCTAATTATTGGAGGTTTACCTTAAATTTGTCTGTCTCCCACTGCTACATCAGTGAAAATAAATCCAGGAACAGGGTTCAGGGGTCAGGTGGCCCCCTTGTCCCCTGCCCCCCAACTTCTTTCCCCCTCCTTACTGTCAACCCATACTCTCCCTGAGCACATGAAAATGAGGGGCAAATTTGAAAAAACTCACTTCGAAATAATGCCTGTAGTAATTTTCATATGTTACCCATAGACTTAGTTGACAGAGTTAATGCATTTTACCTTTTTTGAAACTATGGTGTTTCAAAAGTTAAACACACTTTTGTACCAATTTATATATAGTATAAACTATGCATGATATTAGTCCAATGCCAAAAGGCCCATGATGTACCATATAGTTCAATGGGATGGGCCCCAGCAGCGTCAACAGCTATGGTGACTACACAGCTCAGCACTGCTTAATATGTGTGTGTACTCCAGAAACCCCTCACAAAGGATCGATTTGCCAGTTACCCTCCAACTCATGACTGAAACTGTTCTTGTCCCAGGTCCTGGGATCTTCCAAAATTTATATGCAATGAGGTGCAGGACTACCTGATATGAATACACCTCATGGAGAGTGGGGCCTGTGGCAGGGCACTGTTGGGACCTGACACTTTAAGGGGCAAGCCAAGCAGCCAGCAGGTGCTTAATTGTGGTAGCCATTTTAGATCTATGGCTGGCTATATAAACAGGGCAGTTTGCTGCTGGCAGGCCAGACAGTAACATTGCCTGGTTGCAAAGCTGACTGCAATATCCTGGAGGGAAGGGCAGGCGCTGTAGGGGATGGTTTGGAGGCTCCCGAGCCTGCTGGGGAAGTGATCCTGCACGGCCAGGCATGCTTCCAGGAGCACCTGAGTCAGGAATGGGGCGCCCCGATCCCTAAGTGCAGGAAGGAGGTGAAAATCCAGCCAAGACACTTGACTGGTCAGTTCTGGGGCCAGGACCGGAAGGGTCAAAAGGGCCAGGGACCCACCGCAAAGGACACCCACGTAGAGCAAAGAATGGAAAAAAAAAAGGCCCAACAGTGTGTTTGCCTAATATGAGCCATGTATTATGTAGTCATGATCAGTGTTGGCTGCATTTAATCAACTTCATAGTTTGTTTCTATTACTGAGCATGTGCTGCATTTGGCAGCAGTTGAATAATAGACAATATATTTAATAAAGTTTCTTTGTATGTGAATATAAGATGAGGAGGGTTTTTTTTCCATGCTGATTGGGGAAAAAAGTCATATCTTATATTTGAGTAAACATAACTTATTCTGAGAAGTACATGGCAGTCAGTTCCCTCTTGGAGAACTTTGTTTTCTAGATTGCCCTGAGCCAAATCTACGAATTTTATGGTAGTTCAACTTTAATCCCATTCCAAATTTTGCAAATACATTGAATCAAAACTTTCTCTTAAAAAAACCCTGAATTTTGGATGTTTAAAATCTGGACCTAGATCTTAATTTTACAGGATGGATTCATCTGTGCTTTATATACAGATCGTGAATTTTACCTGCACAGCTCCAGGTAGATCCAGAGATACTAAATGATATTTTATAGATGGTTTCTAGTAGACCTATAAATACTTGTGGATATTTTTTATAAGTAACATAGCTTGAAGTGAACAAGGGGCTCTCAAATATGGAAAGGAGATATCTGTCCTGTGACTCACAAACAAAATAATTGTATAATACCAATCAGGTGCATCTACACATGAAATTAATGTGAGGCAATAAACTCTGGCACATATTGAACTGGAGTTTACTGCTCCCAGGCACCATATTGGCATGTGTACCTAGGACTGTAGCATGTTGAGCTGGGTCAGAGCAGCCCCAACTGGCAGGGGGCACAGGAGGTCAACCCACCAGCCTGGCGCAACTCTAACCTGGCTCAACATGCTGTGCAGAGGCTGGCTGAGGATACAAGGGGGTTTTGGTGTGGGGCTAGCCAGCTGGCAGCTGTGCCCCTCATGCCCCAGCCAGCTGTGTCAGCATCTACACATTCATTGCTGCACAGCAAAGAACTCTGTTGCAGGACAGTACTTGTATTTACAAGGAATAACCTGAGGTGGAATTAATTAGTTTATTGTAACTTAATAGGGCCACACATGTAGATGCAGAGACTTTTCTGCAGAGCTAATTAGGCAACTGCAGTAAATGTCTCATGTAGATGTGCCCATTTATCATTTAAATTATGTATTTTCTATCTCTGTAAGCATAGTACTCTTAATGAATTACCTAGAAAGATCAGTTCTGAAGTATACTCATTCTTTAAAAGAAAATACTAGGACCTTGAATTCTTGTAGTGATATGATAAATATATGCAATGGTAGCGCTCTTGACATGCATGCAGGTTCTAACAACATCTGTATTTCTTTGCAAAACCAGGGAATGGTCGGTCCATCTAGAATGATATCTATGTGAAAAGGGATTTACCTGTTCTGACTGCAAGAATGACTCTTGGGGAAAACTTTTAAAACCAGAAGAATTATATTTGGAAATATTTATGCTTATTTCTCATCATCAGGATTTTCTGAGGATTTTTTTGTCGCTTTTAACTCAATAACTCAATACAATTGCATGGAAACAGGTCATTTTTTCCTCCTCTTTTTTAAGCTCAGAGTCTGGTCCCTTATTGAAAGGTAAATTTCAATATTCATCCATTTCAACTAAACACAGGTACAATTGCAGAGGGAGAAGTAGCAAAGTATAAAAACCAAGAAGAGAGGAGCACTTTACAAGATACTCCAGTGGAGTATAATCAGGAGTAAATGAATGAAAATATGAAGGACAGACTTAGGGTTGACTATCAGGTTAAACTTCCTGACAGCAAAAAAGGTCTTGTTAGGCTGTGAAATAGTTTTCTAAGGGAAGCAATGTAAGTACTATAAATAGAGATGTTTGTAGCTGCACTGGATAGTGAACAGATTGCAATTCTATTTATATCATGTAATTCATGATATAATATAGTATCAATCCTGCTCTGACAAGTCACTGGACATACAGTATGGGTCCCACTATGGGTACGGGGCAAAGTGTAACAGTCCTCATGTCTCTCTCTATTAGCTCTTCCTAAGAACACTTGCACAAACCAATTCAGACTTTTCCTTTAGATTTGCCTCTTTCTTAGATTTTGCTTTCAGACATGGTCCAGTAAGAAACATCTTCCTGTTTTTTGTGTATCATGTGGGGATGATGAGTCATCTACACAATAAGTCATCAGAACACACTGACCCTTTTCTGAATAGGATCAAAACCTACTGACAGTGGGGCAATTCAAATAAACATTGCCAGCCTTTACAATAGCCTGACACAGAAACAGAATTATCTCAGAGAGAATGCTTGTTAACTTTTGTGATGAGGAATCAGTATGTGAGTTAAAGATTGGATCAGAGGTGTAAGGCCTAGAGATACAATTTCCCAAAGCTTTTGGACAAAAGGCCTTGATTTGGTCTGTTATAAAAACACTGACCAGCTGCAAAGTTTGGATCTTGGTCTGCCTCCCTGGAAAGTCAGTCCTGTGTGTTGATGTGGGTCCCTGGAGCTAATTTCCTAGCTGTAGAACATGAATAGCTTCAACTGAAATCACGTCAGTTTTCCTTTCTTTTCCTCTTTCTCTCCTCCCACAAACCCAGTGCCATGTGCCAGCCTATTGTAGAATCCACATGAGAGAAACTAGGAAGAAGACTTTTTAAAAAAAATAAATCAAGTCATGAACAAACACTAATAGAATATTACATAGTAACTAAAAACAGTAGATGATGAAATGCTAAATTCTTGCCAGTATCTCATTGCAATACCTGGTACTCTGTTCACATAGTGGAGTTCCAGGTTTTAATAACCTGCTTGGTAAAAGACAAATATAACTCCCTGGATATAGCTGATCAAACATCAGAATGCAAGCAGAGAACTGGCTTTCTTTCCTGGTAAATATTTTAAGGGGCTACACTCCCATTTGCATCTAGGATTATGCCAAAAGCCATAATGACCTGACAAATTGAGGGACTGACAAAAATGAAATATTTTAAAAAGGCAAACTAGACACAAAAAGTCTACCTCTAGGAATAATGCACTATAAACATTGAGATGGGTATAGAAATGATATGATACCAGCACAAATAGCTTACTAGGATTCAATGTGGAAAAGTTCTGTTCAGATCGGACCATCTATTTACAGACTTTTCTATGGTGCTGAATACCATAGGATCGGATGTCTTACAAACAGCAGTAAATTTATCTTAACTACTTCTTGGTTTGCAAACTGAGCCACAGAGAGATTAACTGGTCAGAAAGGAAATCAGTGTGGCACAGCCAGAAACGTTATCTGATTGCCCTCTCTATGAAGGTTTCTCATCCCTAGGCTAGCAGGGACAGGGAGTGTAAGAGTGAGATGCTTGATTTCTTCTGAGGCAAGTATAAGACCATGTTTAGTCTACCATTTTCCCCCAGTGGAGCAATATTGAAATTGTTCTCATGAATGCTGATCATGAATCATCTCTGACAGGAGATGTTACAATGCATCTACTACTAAAGGTGATGAGAGGAGTGCTTAGAGCAGTGATTCTCAACTGGGGAAGCACAACACCTTGTGGTGCCTTGAGAGAACATGTTAGCGCTATTAGGTGTGCAAACACAATTCAGAGATTTGAACTAGGAATCCATGGTGTCAAAAACACTCTCAACCATTGTGATCTTTCTGAGTTCTTTGCAACAGAAAAACTGTTCTATTATTTTTTCACAGTCAAAAAATTAGTGAAAACTAAGACCTGAAATTTTCCAAAGGCTGCCTTGAGTCTAAAAAGAGGTGTCTCAGGCAGGTCTAAGAAGGTTGACTGCTGCTGGCAGCTTAAAGGTATGTAATAAGTTGTCCTATCTTGACTTGTCCTCTCCTTTGGACCTGCTGGTAAAGTTTAAACAGTAAGCAAAGGGTGTGATGTTTCAATTTCTTTATACAAACAAATAAAAAGTAGTTGCCTGTTCCATGGAATTTTAAAGCAGTTAATCATAAACCTGATGTTTGCATATCAATGTCACTGAACATTGTGCTGCCTCTAGAGATGGGATGAACCGATATTTGCCTGCTGTTGCTGTAAGGAGTGAACCCAACTACTCAAAAGCAGGCCGAATAATTCAGAATCTAAAGCAATACCCTCAAGGTAAGAGAGAGAGTGAGAGAGAGTTTGTATACACCTATCGATATAGAACTTGGCTCTGTTTGTTCTGCATAACCTCCAAAAGATCTGATCTGTGACTTCTATGATCAGAGTTAGACACAAAATGACAGATGTATACTGATGCAGTTTTATGATCTCAGCAGCCTTGCAGCTCCGAAGTATGTGAATATGTTTGTGTCTGCGTGCCCAGTGCACATTTATGCACCAAAATAATGCAATCATCATAGATATTTTTCTGTGTCAGCCACAGACTTCCTCTTTTCACCTTCGTTCAGTCACTCGATACTATTACAGACACCCACCTACGCACACGCACAATTATGTGACGTTTCCTATAATCTGAAAAGCTATCTTACAAAACTCCCACCAGAAGATAAATTGTGCTTTGCTTGTCATCTCATTTTTTCTGGCCTCTAGTCCCTCCATGCCTATACATAAACTTGGGACCCACGGCAGTGATAATGGTGCCATAAACCTATCATTGCTGATCTAACCCATGGGTGCATGTAATGCAGTGTTTCCCACAGAGAGTACTCAGACTCTTCTTGCTTGATGACATGTTTTTAATACATGTTACAGTAATTATGGGGACATTTGTATTCATCTGTTGCACATACTTCATACCCTTTTATAAAAGTCACAAAGGTGCAAAAGTTGCTTGCTATCCGATCACCGTTTCATTCCACCGATACATGAGGTCAATAACTGTGGTCCTCTTGGCAGTGTATGGAGTGTCATGAAGGGGAATTTCCATTTTCATGCGGTTGCTTTTATTTTGCTAGAATTATTTGTATTTGGCTCCTCCGTGTGCTTTTATAAGGAATTATTGACATCTTTGGTGTCTGTTTCCTTACTAATCAATTTCCTATTTTATTCAGAATGCACGGTTGTAGAGGAAGTAGGGTATCTTGCTATAGCTGTAGGTCCATGAATCTGAACTTCATCCCATCCTCATGCAGAAGGCTGCTTCTAGTTGCCCCAGCCATAACTATACCTAACCATTTGTGCTGGTGACTAAAACGTGGACAGACATGATACTAGCCACATGACTCAGTCCTCTGTTTTTGACTACAGAAGCCAGGGTGTCACAACCACACTAGTACCTAATGGGCTGTTAGGTTCTTTGACCATGTATGACAGACCATAAAAGGAATCACATGTGGCCTTAGAGGGTCTTTCCTCAGGTTGATTCAGAACCAAAACGTATGATGTGATTGTATAGGAATTTTGAAAAAGTTTGAATCTAAAGTCAAACTTTAGGACTGTTCCCTATGCTTTATCCAAGAGAATTTCCCAGAACTCATCACTCCTGAACTGAAATGGCTTGGATTTGATTTTTACCCATTACTCTGTAATGTGGTGGCTTAGCAACCCCTCAATGTGCCATTAAGTCAGAATTTGACTATACTCAAGTCCCACCCCTGACCCCCAGAGTTATTAAACATTTTGAGTTGCAAAAGAAAGTATCATAAGCATCTTTCTGAAGTTCTGTTATTCCAGGAAATAGAATATCAGACTCACAACTGTAACTGTGCTCTTCCTGGTCTTAGTTATTATATAGCATGGGTTATATATACATCAGAAAATGCATAACCCATGCTAAAGGTTTGCATTGTTTAGTTTATCCTGCTGTGTTATTTAGGATTTGTATTTATTGGAAGACAAAAAGTATTTTAAAATAGATGCCAATGGGTATATCTACATGTGCCATTAAGGTGCCATGATAAACTCCAGAAGTTTGTGCCAGAGTTTATCATGGCACCTTAATGGCATGCTTAGATGCTCAAATTTTTGTGGTCCCGGGCACATATGCAGGTGTTGTATTCAGGACTGCAGCAGTTTGAGCCAGGGCAGAGAAACTCTAGGCTGGCAGGGGTCTCTAGGGGTCAGCCCTTGGCTCCGGGATGTGGTGGAGAGTGGCAGAGGGCTGGCTGGGACACAAGAGTGCCTCAGCATGCATAGCCCTGTGGCTAGGCAACAGGCAAGAGTTTGTCCCCCTGCTGCTTGGGGGGACCCAGTGCAATGTGTCACCATGTGGGTCACCATTTACATGTGCATTTAGGAACAGTTATTTTTTGCTGCAGCTATCTTACTGAAGCACAAATTATTTGGCTGCAGTCTAAAGCATTGCATGTGTAGACTGTGAATCTTTACACTGCGCTTGCAGTATAAAGATAGTTTACAGATTAGTATACTGCATAGTTAAGCACACATGTAGATGTGCCCAGTATGTGCAAAGACAAGGCCAACTTCTAAACAGCTGGAGGCTGCACCAGTGGGGGCCAGATGCTATGTGGTTGTGTAAGCCACAGCCCCTCAGGCGGCACCATGTATGCAGACACACAAGCTTGGGAACTGGCTCACATGTGGCACCACGCTGCCTGGAGACCCCAGGCTGTGGACAGGATGTGGACTGGACGTGGAAACTGGAGGAGTGAATGGGAGCCACAGTCCCTGGCTGCTGCTGCAGAGGGAACATTGAGGAAGAGGGTTGCTTGGTGGAAGACTGGGGGCTGTAAATGAACCGCTCATGGGGTGACCTGCGGGCCACCAGTTGAACAGCCCTGTGTTAAGAGATTCAAATAAATAAGACAGGGAAAAGACTCATTAGAGGTTTTCCCCCTGTGTCCCCAGTCAATAGAGGACAGTTTCAACAGTATGTTTTCTAGGGCTCCATCCAATCTAGATTTGAATGACTTATTTGGTATGGACAAGTTGGAGAGAGTCTAGTGGAAGGCAATGAAAAACAGTGAAGGGCACGTGACTTCTGAGGAGAGGCTGGGGGAACTGGGCTTATTTAGTCTGTAGAAGAGAAGGCTGGTGGTAGATATGATAACAGCCCTTAACTACCCAGAGGGGGGTTCCCAAAGAGGATGGGATGACCTCAGCAGGGGGATGACTTCCTGAGGACCCTTCCAACCCTAATTTTCTATGATTCTTTTATTCTTTCCCTTTTCCCAGAGGGATTATTCCACAGTCTAATCATTTTGTCTTTGCATTCAGTCTGACATCACAAAGCATTCATTATCCTCACTAGTGTCTGTTAAGTGTGGACCCTTTCCTGTTTGCCTTACTTTACATAAGCCACCCCACTGAAGCTAATGAAACCTTATATATGAGTAAGAAGAGACAGCTTTGGTTTTTAGATGTTTCTAGCTAAAATAAAAGTTTGCATGGAAAATTAACTCCTGAGGTACTTGGCCAAGATCCCACCAATAGTTGTATCCCTTTATATCAGCAGAAAATTTATCTTCTAGTTTTTATTATGCTTCTTTATACATCAGTCCTTGGTGACTTCTTAAATATTCTGAATTCAAAAGACCAATGTTGACCTTATTTTTGCTACTGGGGTTCCCTTCCCTGCGTGCTGTGCTGTACATAATGATTTCCTACATGCTATTTAAGGTTTATCTTTAGTGGGGACACTTTGCATAAATGTCTTTTGCTTTCTAGCAACTGTTCAGTTACACCACCATTACTGATATTTGGAGCCCTTATTCAACAGAGTCACTGGATTCTTTCTACCCTGGTGCCATAGTGAGCTGTGAGTAGTAAACAAACAAACGAGCAGTTAATATTAGATCAGTAATTCTTCAACCATTTGCCTTTTCCCTGCCATGTGTGAGCAAGTTGCTTACAATGATCTTACTTGTCATTCTGATTTTTTATTGCTCCTATATTTTCCATTGTAGACTCAAGTAAATCTGGATAGTCCTGTTCTGGATTCACCCCACCCCGTTTTCCATTTCCAGTGAAGACAGCTCCATAATGATGCAAGATTCCTTGTACAGCACCTCTGAAATCGACTATCATTACAGATGCATCTTAGCAAATCTACATCATTTTTATCATTAAACTCCAGTGACAAGCACAGCTGCTGACTGCAGGATTAATCAGAGCACTTCTGATCCTCTGGCTGTCCCTACTTAAACGGGGGGGTGGTGAACAGCTAAATGTGGAGCACCCTCCCTAAGATATAAGAAGGAACAGAGTGGTGTAGGGCTATAGGCATTACAGCAGATGCCAGAGAAGGTAACAACCAGAAAGCCAGTTTCTGGCTGGGACAGCAAAACAGCAGAGGAATCTTAGCAAATGCATCTTAGTCATGGTACTTGTCAGGATGTTTCATGTCCCTGCCCTGCAGAGATGCACTAGGAGGGGAAGGAGCTGCAGGGTACATACCCATCTAGTCCAAACATTAAGACACCACATGAACCACTGCTAAGTCAGATCTTCAGGTAGCATAAATCAACATGGCTGCACTGGCTTCAGTTGCATGATGCCAGTTTACTCCAGCTGAGGCTCTGTCTACAGTGTGAGAGCAAAGAGGAGGAATCTGAAGAGGAAATATAAAAGCAAATCAAAACATAAGAGAATTAGAGGCACATCTGGTAGCACAATCTTCCCTTGAGGTTTGGTCAAGACTTCCCTTAATGACCCCTGCTTTCAGTTACTTTAATAAACTTTAGGTCACTGACAAACATTCATTTAAAGGCGTGATGGGATCTTATCTACAATGCCAACATTTGTACCTCCTGCCATGCTACCTGTGGCAGGATGCATGCATTTGGGTTTAGAATATAGATCCCAATTGTACCCTTTTTACCAGTGCAGGGGGAGCCTCAAATCATCATTTCAGGCTCTTTCTAAACCAGCAAAGTGAAAGCTGGATGTTTGACTATTAGCTGATTGTTGCCTGGCTCCAGGACTACATCAGAGCTTGAACTGGCCCTGGTGCAGTTTCTAGAGCTGGCTGAGGATCATCTGATCATTAGCCAGATTGGGATTGCAGCAGAGCACAGACCAGCCCTTGTGCAGTGGTAAGAGCTGGCTGACAACCCCAGAACAGTTCCAGTTCAGCCAATGATTAGCTGATTGTCAGTTGGCTCTGAGGTCTACACCAAAGCTGGTTCAAGTCCCAGTGTTTTGGATCTGGCCAACAGTTACTTATTGTTAGCTAGAGGTGACTGAGACCCTGGTATGGTCCTAACTCTACCACATGTTCCATTTAAGGTGCAATGGAAACCAGCCACAAACATATTACACACTTTTTGTGTAACATGTTTGTGGCTGATTTCCCTTTTTGTGGCACCATTAATTCCCTGAACATGTGGCTGGGTTACTATTTAAGATGCAATTAGCAAACTAATGGTGTCTTAAGTGTAACACCTGCCAGGAGCCATTTCATTTCAAACTTTCTTTTTAAGGCTGAATATGATGGGGAAAAATAATCTAGAGCAAGGTCTAGGCAGTGACAAAGTTGTCACTAAAAGTGATGGTGTATAGTGGTGATGTCAGGTTAGCATTTGCAAACACTTTTACAAGTGCTTTTCCCCTTCCATGTATTTTAATTTGCACATTTCTTCTGATGAAAACCCCTGCACTCTTTTTTCCTAACAGAGCATGTGTGAGGCACTTTTGCCCCCACCCAAATTATGGTGTCAGTGCCATACAGGAAAGCCACAACTATGCATATAGATGCTATTATGGGGCAGGAATAGGCACACTTATAACTCTATGCAACTGTGCTAACAACACAAATGTTGCCTGCCATTCTGGTTCTTTTTATACCCATCTCAGTTTTATGGGATCACATCTGTTTTTTCAGATGAGACATAACACTAAGGTTTACTCCTGACCATGTCTGGTTATTCATAATCTTATGGCACTTTTGTAACAGTAGGAGTAATGATCACACTCCTGGTCATTTAATGTGATTATATTCTGTCTTTAAAATTTCCTCTGCCCAATTAAAATTTCCAAGTGCCTGACATTTCTACACTTCCCTGAAGGTGGTATGCTTCTTTTTAAAAAAAACCTGCTTGTTGATCAAGGTTGAAATACTATAAGCATTATTTGAACCTGAGCATTACTTCTACAGTAAGCACAATTGTACATAACATAATGTAGGTTTTCAGCTATTATGATATTAGTGAGAGTTATACTAGGGAGAACTTCTTACGTATTAAATATTGTTTTGGAGGTTGATACGTATTCCCTTTAGTTAAATCAACAGGGATATTCAATTCAGCCCAGAGTAGGACTTGCATTCTGTGCTTGCCTCCTTTCACTTAGGAAACCCTCCATTCTCTCCTTTTTCTCTTTGTGACGACTGATAAATAGGACCACTGTACCAGATGCAGAAAGTTGACTGCATTCTTCATTAAGTCATTCCCTATTCCAGCACATCCTGAAGGGAGAAAATAGCCCTGATACATGAACCTTCTTGTTTGTCTTTTGATACTTGGACATGTTTAAATCTTTATTTATGCACAAGAAACCAACAAATAAAAGAGAACACTATTACATTCTAATTAGCTTGGGTGGATAAATATACTGCTTCTGATACCTTATCTAGCACATTCAATGCTAGCTTGGAAGAGATCTTCACAGCACTTAATTATACCTTGCAGATCAACCCTCTGCCATAGAACCTGGGTAGTTGAATGCTCCAGGGCAGCATTCAACTGATTTATGCATGACACCATCCTTTCCCAGAAATCACTCTCTCATCCATTACTTAACTTTGAATTTGTGCCACAAATGAAGTAGGAGTCCTGTGGAAAGAATAATACCTAGTCATATCATTCAAGATTATATCAGAATGCAGAATATACATAAGAGTGTTAACTTAAACTCAAACAGATAATCTTAAATCTGATGTTTTCTACCTTTGAACTTTGCAACCTTAACAAAGTTATTTTCTTGTAGGTTTCCTGTGCTTATATAAAGAAAAAAAGATACCTCTTGATGTGCAAATATAAAAGGACAACAATAAAAAAAATACAAAAGACGACTAATGTCCAGAGTTCATTGCAATGATTTAGATTGGGAAGTGTCAGGCATCCTTAATAATAGGCAGTGCAACCTCACCTATAATATCTAATATAGCTTGGGTGTGAGTCTGTTTGTTTGTGATATTAGCCTTTTCTTTTGCTATTCTCATAGAAAGTTTATAATTTTAGTGCCTTTTGGTGCATTTGTGTAATTCTCTTTATTATTCATCTGTTCACTTCTTCCCAGGCACACTGAAAGGAGGAACAGAACTGAGGCATACATTAAACCATCATTTTCTATGATTATTTGAAAAAATCCAGTTTAAACAGCAGCTTCTCACACAGCTAAATGTAGTTATGAAGTAAAGTGGAGGTTAAAATACATTTCTTCTCTTGTCTATATTTCACAATAGCTCATAAAAGAAGTTGAAAATTACCTAACATTTATGCCAGAAACAATAATGATGGGAGTCCATTCTAGATCTTAGCCAGCCAGCCAATTAATATAATATTTTTATAATGGCTAAACATGGAAAAGGCAAATTCTAGTCATTTGAACAGGCATTTATGCCATATCACTGATCATATTGCTTTAAGGATTTTTGCTTTTGCCTTTTCTAAAAGCATGGTTATGTTGGAGATTAGAGATTGGCTGCAGTGTGCTGATGCTCTTAAACAATACCATGAAACCTGTCATGGTGGGTCTTGCTCATGCACTTCACAGTACACCAATCATTAATCCTGAAGTCAAAAAGACATTTTCAGGTGGGTAAGGACCTTTGTGTTTTATTTTGCATTCTTTATGATGTAGTCATGGTCCGCTTCCTGGAATGTGAAGCCATATCATACCAAAACTAAATGCCTTTGCAGGTGCCCAAGATATTGCTAACTCTCTAGTCTCTCCTTATTTTTTGTTTTGTTTTTTTTCTTCTTGTTTTGTTATGTGGGCTGGGGAGGATGTTCTTGTGGATCCTTTTAAGTTCATATTTATTACGCGATTACCTGGGAATACAAAGGACTCAGGGAATACCTGGGAATATGAGGAGGTCCTCTCCAATCCTGTGTTGCTGTGTGTTTGAGTCCTTCATACATCCTCTACTATCCAGACAGGGGAAGTAACAATATTTTGTTAGTTTTGTGGTGCTCAAGGTCTGGATGATATGAACGGGGGAGTCTGGCTGCCTCAGAGAGCCATCAGTAGATTCTCCATTAAAATAAGATGCATGTTACAAGATGCATAACCTAGATTATAAGAGGTGTGGCGAACCAGTTGGGAGGTAGCGTTAAGGAGCAACTACTCTGCCCATGCTGCCTTTAGAAGTAGCCCATACCAGACTACTAAGTAACGCATGATGAAATGCTGGCCCATGGCCTCACATCGACCTGTTGGCACAATGTGGTCTTCTGTCTTTCTGAAAGAAACCTATTGTAGGCCTCAGCTCCTTTAGATTTCCCCCTTCATAGGAACCAGGATAAAAGGGGTCTCAGCAACCTAAAATAAGGGTGGTTCAGCTGCTCCTTCCCTTGCCCCCAGAAGTAGATGCATTGTACTTCCTCTGTAGGTATTCTGCCAACAGTTGGCATGTTGTGGTCTCCCTATCAATGTTTTCAATCAGTACTCTCTGAACTCTCTAACTATACTGCAGTGTACATAAGACCTATCTTACTGTGGTTCTTTTACCTTTCCATGTTAGGGCAAGAAGTAGTCTATTGTTACTCATGCCATACAAAGGGTGTAAAGTGCTCTCTCCATCTCTTTTTCTGTCTACTCACTGACTTTTTATTTGTCTCCCTCTCTGAGCTTGTGTGGCTCTCTGATTAACATAACAACTAATTATTACTTTGATGATGAAAGCACAAGTATAAATATGTACCAGGGGAGATGAGCTAGTATGCAAATAGTAGGATTCTGTGACAAGCACTTAGAGAAATCTTAGGGCATAGATAGATAGATCATTGACCTACTTGTAGAAGCTACTAACTGTGGAAGGGCTGGTTTTTACCATTATAGTTGTTTCTTAGCATTACAACTGGCATGTGACAGAGTGATGGAAGTGATTGTCTTCCTTGTTTCTCAAGTGCGACTTTCTTAGGCTGCCAGGAATTACCATGGAAGTGGGCTAATGGTGTCAAAGGTGACACAGCGATAGCTCACCCTTCCAAGCAATGGCTGTATTATGAAGCATCTTCTTTCTGATAAACCAGACCGACATGTATTTTAATACATTTAAATACAGACTGCAGTGCTGGTGAGTGGAGCAAGATGGCAATCCCTAGAGACTGAAATCCTCTATTTATCTAGATATTCAACAGAGCAGAAAGAACAGGGGTGCAAGTTTTTCCCTCCCCATCCCCTTAATTAACAGGCTTTTCCACTAGAGGTCAAAGAAAGATCATGCTCTACACCTATTGAGGGTTTATTCCTATGGTCCCATTCCCATGGCTTGCAGACAGCGTGATGCCCATGAGATCCTCTGATGATGCCTGTGGTCACAAGAAGTGAAAAAGTTAAAACTGAGGCTGACAAGGAGAGCAAAGTGGTGAGAGGAAAGGGACTTAATGGTGGGTGTCTGCTACAGACCACCCAACCAGAGGGAGGAGCTGGACCTCCAATTTGCTGGCCAGCTTAAAGAGGTGGCTAGGACGAGGGATGTCATTGTCATGGGTGATTTCAATTACCCAGATATCTGCTGGAAGGAGCAGTCGGCCAAGTCTGAGAGGTACCGGAGGTTCCTGGCAGAGCTGCAGGACCTCCACTTGGTCCAAGAGGTGCATGGCCCCACCAGGGGGGATGTGCTGCTGGATCCGGTCCTGGCCTCGGGGGACGATCTGGTTGGGGGGCTCCAGGTACAGGATTCCCTGGGAGATAGCAATCATTGCCTGATAGAATTTGCTGTCCAGCGCAGTGTAGCTAGGGCCCACACTAGGACTAGGGTCCCAGACTTCAAAAGGGCCAATTTCAGAGAGCTCAGGAGGCTAGCTGAGGAGGCACTGTGGGACTGTAGGGTTGAGGACATGGGCGTGGACGTTCCTTAAGGAGACGATCCTCCAAGCCCCAGGGGCAACTGTTCCCACCCGATGCAAGATGGGCAAACCTGCTCAGAAGCCCCCATGGCTTAATAGGGATATTCAGGGGACCCTGAGGGCTAAGCAGGAGGCTTACTATCTTTGGAAGAGAGGAGTAGTCTCCAAAGAGGAGAACTCCTCTTGTGCTTGGGAGTGTAGGAGGGCTATTAGGAAGGCCAAGGCGAGAGTAGAGCTCCACCTGGCGACTAGGATCAAGGACAACAAGAAGTCCTTTTTCAAGTATGTGGGGAGCAAAAAGAGAGCCCTGGGCAACGTTAGGCCCCTGAGGGACTCATTGGGCAACCTGGTGCTCGCAGCCGATGGGAAGGCAGAGATCTTCAATGAGTTCTTTGCCTCAGTCTTCCTGAGGGGAGACCAGGACTTCCCTCCCATTGGAAGCCTGTATTCCCCCTCGGAAATCACTGCTAGGCCAAGGGTGAGGGTGACCTGGTGGAAGGGATTCTGGAAGGGCTGGATGTCTTTAAGTCGGCGGGCCCGGATGACCTACACCCAAGGGTGTTGAGGGAGCTTGCGAGGGTGATTGCTGAGGCCTTGGCTTGGTTATATGAGTGCTCTTGGAGCTCTGGACAAGTGCCGGAGGACTGGAAGGTGTCCAGTGTGGTTCCCATCTTTAAGAAGGGGAGGAAGGAGGACCCGGAGAACTACAGGCCTGTCAGTCTCACCTCAGTTCTGGGAAAGATCTTTGAGAAAATTCT
>JAGPOW010000304.1:82331072-82359294 GCA_030014935.1 Caiman crocodilus | reverse complement strand
CAATGGTCACAAGTTACTGGAGAGCAGGTTTAGGTTGGACATTAGGAGGCACTACTTCACAGTTAGGGTGGCTAGGATGTGGAACCAGTTTCCTAGGGATGTTGTTCTTGCTCCTACCTTGGGCATCTTTAAGAGTAGATTAGATAGGTACTGGGCTGGGGTCCTGTGACCCTGGCACTCGTTCCTGCCATTGGTGGGGGGTCAGACTAGACGGCCTGCTTTAGGCCCCTTCTGACCCTAGATACTATGATACTATGCAAGTGTGATAATCTTCAAGGTGCATTTTTTGCTCAGTATTATTACTATTGCCTGTGGCCTTAGTGCCTGCATCAAGAATGTTTAACAACATCATTATATGATGACTGTTCAGAGGCCTCAGTTCAGTGCAGATCCATGAAGTGGGTGTCATGATGGATAGCAGGATCTGCACTGAACTGAGGCTTCTAAACTCATTTTACCAAGGCCACTGAACGGTCATCATCTAATGATACCTTGCTGTCTCTTGTTTCTTGTACACACACATGAGTTAACCCTCACAGCCTCCACAGTTATTTTTAGTTTTATTCATGTTAAATTTACCTTTAAGATGGGGAAACAACCACAAGGACCACATTTTTGAGGTATTTAAGTCCCTAATTCCCCTCCTCTAAGACACCTATCCGAAGTTAGAAAGCAGATTTGTTATGGCTTTAGTAATAGCAATAGGGGGTGCATCCACACATGTCCCAACTGCATCAAACAAAGTACTCAATGATAGTATAGTAGCAGCCTATACTGTGCCATGCATGGTGTGCATGGTTATTTTTAGCTGCCATGTCGCCGTAGCAACATGCCAGAATGAGGGAGTGCATTGCTATGGTGACGTAGCTGCAGCATCATGGTTTGTGACCACTGATGCTACATTGCCATAGTGAGTTGCTACAGCCACATTGCATCATGTGTACACATGCCCAAGGAGACCTAACTTCCAGTCCTTGTACTTCAAGGACAAACCTAACACAGTATTAGCTTACCAAAGTCCAGAGCTGAAGTGGTGACCTATCCACTGAAAAGCTTTTGTCTTAGTCCTGACCTAAACTCAGTGAAATAATTGAAAATATTCTCATTGATTTCAGTTGAGTTTCAATTCAGGTATATTTTTGTTAATATAAATCTCTTGGTTCTCCACTTTGATGGGAGGGCAGGGTTTGAAAAGACATAATGGGTGCCTGTACATGTGCAGGGATGCTGCTCCAATGTGCTCTAATTACAATGCATCAGAGCAAACCTAATTAATTGAGTTTGCTGGCGTGTGCTAATTAGCATTTTTTGCTCAGCAGCCTCTGCGTCTTGTGTATTCAACAACATTTAGCTTCAAAATGGCAGCAGGGGCACTTTTTAAATAAAGTTAATTGAATGAGATTTAGTTAAAGCGCCCCTGCTACCATTCTGAAGCACGGGACACTGCATACACAAGACACTGTGGGTGCTTTAGAGTGGCTCTTAGAGCCACTCTAATTAAAATGCCACCGCCTCCCCCATCCCTGAGCACATGTCAAGATACCCCATAGTTGTAATTCTCTACTTTTCCTTTTGTGTTGCCTAGTGAAGCTCAGTAGTGGCACAGCAGTGTATGGGAAATGGGTAACTAACCATATTGAATCATCCAATCTATCCCCCTGCCCAAGTGTGGGACTGCTTCCTGCAATACATTTCCTAGTGTATTTCAAGCCTAATTTTAAATGTATTACCAAACAGGGGCATTCTTTCATTTCATTTCTCCTTGTTCTATTTATAAGCCACCAATCTACCTGAAATAAACTTTCATCCCCCCAAAAAAGAAAAAAGTAGATGCTCTTAAAAAAACAATTACAGCGAAATCAATCCTTCATCCATTAACAGGTTTCTGTTTAGTTCTTAAGACACATGGGTAACCTGGTTAGACCTGTTTTGTTTGAACACTAAGGTGTGAGTTGGCCATATGCAAATCTTTTGCAATCTTTTTTGTTGTTGTTGTTATTTCTGACCCAATCAGAGGAGCAGGAAATGACCTAAGGAATTACCCTATTGGCTGGGTCAATGTTCTACAAAATGTTTTAAAATTAATATCACATCCATTTATATTCACTCCTGTGAGGCTTTTGAAGTGATAACCCAGCACCTGTGTTTACCTAACCCTGCTATTCTCTAGGCAGTTTTTTCATTGTCTCAGCTAAAGGATTTCCCCTCCAGAATCAGCAGCTAAATGAGGTAAGGCATTTTTTTAACTTCCTACTAACCCAATGCCACTTAGAATAAAATGTGCAGAAGTGTGCACTGGAATCACTCCCACTCAAAACCCTGCTGCAGCCCCTCCCTTCCTACTTTTGAACAGCAACTAAGTTTTTTTTGTGTTCTGATCAAAGACTTTTGAACTTTTTACATTAAACACTTTTCCCCTCCTGCATCCTGCCTTGTTTCTGTTTAAGAACTCCTGTCTGTTTTTGTATTATGAGGAGCAGAGCTACAATCTTCACTTACTTTGAATGCCACCCAATATATACTCATTGACTTCTATAGAGTTATTCATAAATGCTATTCACTGTGAGATCACAGAAGATCATATAACTGGTCATTAGTTTCAGAAAAAAAAATGTTTATTATTGCATGGTTAATAGTGTTTGGGGATTAACTTCTGTTGCCCCTTCATCTCAGCATACATGGCCATACTTTGTCTCAGTGCAGGTAGACCCTATATAATTAGAAAGGTTCTGCTGTTTTTGTACTGATGACAATGGTGGTGGGAATTCTGAGGATAATCCCAAACCCTAAAGTCCTTTCTCACCTTTTACCCAGCCTTTATGCAAGCCCACTGGCTTCTATGGGGCTTTCCTAAAGTCCTTAGCCCCATCTCTGTTAAAACATGAAACAAACAATAAAGTCAGTGCAAATCCTGCATTTACATGAACTAAATAAAATTTTAGTTAAGACCATTAGAATTTATCTCTGGGAATTTTACCTTTTGAGTTCCCATCAATTTCAATGACAATTTTACCTGAATAAAAACAGCAATTTCTTTGAGAAATGATTGTTGTCTGTACTTGAATTGTAGTAGACAAGCTTGTGCAAACTTTCAGCAGAAAGACCATTCAGCAAATGATTCAGAAGGTCTAAAACATCTCTGAAAGTAACCAGGGTAACATTTACTAATACTTACTAATATTGCATCATGTAAATGATTTTCTTGCATCTATTTTTATATATATTTGAGACGTAGTTAGCCATTTTAGTTTGAAGTAGAAGGCAGGGTAAATTTGCACCTTATAAACTAACCAAAGTATGTGTATATCTATATCTATATCTATATTGCAATAGCTTGTGTGAAATGAAGCTAACTTCATCAGATGCTGTGAAGGGATGTGCAGAAAACCCACCTTTTATACATATTTGCTTATTTAGATTGCATATGCTGGAATGATTTTATTTAAAATCATTGCTTTTCCGGCAATGTTTAAAGTGCATTCAACTTCTTTGTTTTGCTATTTTGAAGAGTGAAAAAAGGCAGTTCATAATCATATAACATATGCTATAAACTGTAAACCATAAGTCATAAAGCACAACTGATTTACTTCAAAATTATAATTTTTACTAAGGCATATGTGCCTCTTTTAGGTATATGTCTTGCAGCAATGTTCCTTTATTTTTGTGGGTGGGTAGAAAAATCTATTCTGAGTGTTTCGTTAGTAAATTTGCTACTGACAGTGTAAGTTGGCTGTTTGACACAAATTTTGCATTTTATAATCATCACAGGTAGGGAACAGAGAAGATCTGTTGTTAAAATAAGCCTGGAAGCCAAAGAAAAGGGTGGTTGTTAACACAATTACACAAAAATATTTCAGTAATAGATCCTTCCTGAAACATCAAATATATCCAAGAGTTTCATAGATTCATAGATTCATAAGACCAAAAAAAGATTGACTACCATGTAATCTAACTTTCTGAATAAAGCTGGTCATCATAGGTGTTGACATTTTTTTTTTTTCTGGTGACGGAGAATGCACAGGGAGTGGGGGGAGCAGTTAGATGATGGACACGTGGAAAGTTTTACACATTTCAGGTGCAGCCTTCCTCCCGAGCAGGGCCAGGGTCCTCTCAGACCCTACATACTTGGCACCCAAGCTGCCCATAGATTCTCCCTGTAGTAATTCCTTCTGTGAGTCCAATAGCTGTTCTTGAACTAGATTGTAACTTTTAACTAGCACACCCAGCCTTGATTTAAAAATTACCATTGATGGACAATCCAGCACAATTCTTGATAATTTGTCTCAGTGATTTATTGTCATCATTGTTAAAATGTGTTGCTTTATTTACAGTTTGAATTAGGCTGCCTTCCAGTGATTTGACTTCTCAGCCATACTTTTGTCTGATAGATTGAAGAGTCCTTTGCTATCTAATTCCTGATCCACACGTAGGCACTAAAAGACTATGATTCAGTTGCCACTTACCCTTCTTTTTGATAAATGCTCCTTAAAACTTTCAGAAGATAAGATTTTATTATTTAACCATCCTCACAGCTCTTTGAAGCTTCTCCAGCTTTTCAGCTTCTTTCTCAAAATGTGGACGTGATTGGTAGACCTGGTATTACACACTACACACTCCTACTTGAGATTCCCCTATTTATATTTCTTATGCTTTATACTGACATTATTTGCCACAGAATCACACTGGAAATGTGTGTTCAGCTGATGATCCCCACATTTTTTCAGTCATTTAATTTCCAGGATAGCATACCCTATCCTGTTAGCATGGTTTACCTTTTTTATTCCTACGCAGAAAAGCTTATAAATAGTCATTTTGAAAAACATTTCCCCATACACACCTTATCAAATGATTTAGATGCTTTCTATTTATGACAGTCCTCTTCATTAATCTCTGATATTTGAGTTATCAATGCACATTATTATAAATGAACTTATATTTTTGCCAAGCTATTGGAATGTACTTAGCAATGAAGACTTATTGCTTTGCCCCTGACTATACAGCCATCACGAGAAATTAAGTAGTTGCAACTCAGGACACATCTGTTTTAGAAAGCTTTGAGAAATGCTGTGTTTCTTAGCTAGGGTGACATGTGTCCATATTATTTCAGCTGAGGTATGTTCAGGTTATAGAACAGGATCTAGGGACCGCTGGTAGTGATAACTAATAACTCAAGAGAGAACACTCGATTCCTATAGAAATCAGGACCCTGTGTCTTAAAGGTAATATTCATGTTAGTTTGAGTTTTAATGACTGAAAGGGACACATAACCGAATATAGGTATTAGTGGAGAACCGTGCAAAGTCAAATTTTAATTCATTCAGCTACTGAAGAGCTTTCTTTCTGCTGCTTTCATTCTTAATGAATATGCATAGTAACGTGGATGTTTAATGTATCTGGGAGGTACAGAAATTAGGAAGAAGATTAAAGAACAAATAATCAAACAAACAAAAAACCCTTAAAAGTGAAAAATCCATCCCAAATAATTCATTAATAGAAATTAGATCTAGAAAAGCCATGTTTCTATAGGTTTAGGTTGTAGCCATGTTGGTCTAAGGACACACCAACTACTGATGCTTCCTTAGCCTGAAAAAGGGTTTTTGAACACGAAAGCTTGCTTAATAACTATTCTCTAACCATTTGGGTTGGTCTAATAAAATATATCAAATTCACCCAAGGAACCTTGTCTGCCTATGTTTCTATAGGTGATTCTACATCCTGCCCAGAGAGCACTGTTAGTGTTACTGAGTCCTATTTGCACACTATTCTTTTTTAAAATCCATGCATATGATAGAGAAGTGGGCATCAGACAGTAAGCATCAACTGGGAACTAGAAGCATTGTTATTTGAAGGAACTCTGGAAGGAGCTGAAATATTAAAGCAGCATAGCCTGTATACACCCATTTGAGTTAAGCATCAAAACCCTTCCAAATTCGGCGCTTGACCTTTTAATCAGTGTGTACTTCTTGTGATTTCCACAGTAAAAATCTCTGTCAACACTAGGGGGCAAATCTTCTAGCGTTTGTTGAGGCAAACCTGTTGATTGCAATGGAACATTAATGAATTCACTCTTTTTGCTGATAATCCTAGTTACTGTGGAGTCATTATGGGTATTCTTAAGTATGTTATGTACTTCTCTTCTCCTTTCTGACTGTTCATGAAATAGAGGTACAGCTCCACACACAGGGAAAGGCTAAAAGCAGATCAGCAGGGTCACAATATAACTTGAAGAGACTAAGCCAGATCCTAAATTGGTGTCTTTGTTACTGAATAAATTTCACGGCAGGGCTTCATGCTCTCAAATGAGCTTAGACTTGGAAGTCAAGTATCTTTCCACACCTGAATGCAACCACCTGGCCTAAATATTAATTACTGCACTGGGAGAAATGAAAATAAAGAACCAGCCACTAAGCAATGTATTTCTGATGATCATAACCTCTCTGAGACCTTGTTAGATCCTCATTGCTTTTGTTCTCTTCCTGCTTTAGCTGAGGACTGGCTTTCAGCCACTGATAGGAAGAAAAAGATCATAGGCACAATTTTTGGTTGTAAATTTTCTGAATGGTTTACTAGAAAGATGGCTGGTTATACCGTACTAAGATGAAACAGAATAAAATATTCAATCTACACAGAGCACCAGGAAATAAAAAGTTCCTGTACTTAGAAAATTAGCTATTTTAATTCCTGTGCAGGTGGTTATGCTGCATTGAAATTAAACATATAACTGTTAACTAAGCATAGTAAGCATACAACTTTCAAAGCAAAATACGTTCTAATTTCTTACTAATGTTAAAAAGTGTGCACAATAATTGGTAATTCTAGTGTTAGCAGGATGAAGAGACACTAATACCAGAAAAAGCCCAGTAGGAACAGTTGCTCAATATCATTCAAAATAGAAGTAAGACATAATGCATATTCATTTTTCTTGCTCTCTTTCCAACATAACCACAGGCACTTATGCTTCAAGCTGTATGTACTGAGAGCTCGAATTAGTTCTTAATAAAGGACCAAAGATTTATCATAGCAAGATGGCAATAAGAGGAGATGTGATAAAAACTTGAGGGCTGTTAAAGATCTTGAAAAGAAATAGTAGCCAGGGAGATGCTTACTTCATTCACAGGCAAGACAAAAAGTCTAAAAGCATTTTCCTAAAGAAAGGGAAGTATCTAAGGGCCACTGAAATCAGAGCTCAGGTTGAGGTCTTTGTAGGAAAATTAATCCATGAAAATGAACAGGAAAGAATTAGCAAAAATAGGATCTGTTTGACAATGGAACAAATCTTTGTTTATCTGACTTCATTCTATATGTCACAATGGTTAGCTACAGACATACAAAAATCCCGAGGTGCAATCAATCTAAGTTATGCTGTTTTTTTTAAGTGGTGTAGTTTAGATCAATAGCAAACAGAACACACATTTGCCCTTAGTTGCAGGGGAGAGGAGTGCAAGTCTTAGACTGGGTTCTGCCCTTTTAAATCCAGTCTGTGTGTACCAAACTCCTGTTCTCTTATGGGTATAGACTGGTTTCTGTAATGCCTGTACTTGGCCCCTGTAAGAAAGGAATTAGGCAACTAGTTCTTCCCTAACTAGTTCTCTACCATCTAAATGGCATTCAGTCCTTGTTCTGAGTGAGATCCATCGACCAGCATATGAGAACTTTTAAAGCAACCTACAAGAGAACATTATGCATCCACTACTCATAATATTCAAATCAAGATTACAAAGGGCACTAAAATAATATTATCTTGCAGCAGTGGAAAGAAGGAGTCTTTTCACCGGTAGTATCTATAAATAGATAACAGAAATGCAAAGTCTCTGCTTTGTATGCAGGAAAATCCAGACAGTGCTGTGAGATCTCTCCTGGGCTATGTACTACAATAATCATCTCAGAATCAGATATGATTAGTAGAGGCCACTGAGCCTAGAAACATTTATGAATTTTCTTACTTAATCTAGTTGCAAAAATCCTCTTGTGGATGAATTATGAGTGTGAACAACAAAAACAATTATTTTCTATTGTTAGATCTTGCTCTGCACTTTCTCTCACTCGGTATGGAACAAATGACTAATTTATGTCTCTGTATCTGTATAATTAACAAATCCAAGTAAAATTATCCAAGACACTGTGGTTGGAAATCAGACTGAGCACACAATGCAATTATCACCCCAAATTTTCCTATTGGTTTGGCCCAAACTTGTAATTATTATTACACAACAGTACAAAAGAAGGCAGCTTATTCTACTTCATCTCTATGATACATTTTCAAAGGACATGTGGTTCTGCAATTGACTTATCATACACCCAGTGAACACTGTTCTGTGAAGACAAAAATAATAACAAGCAAGCCAAATCATGCCCTTTGATACCAGCCACAATAGTGCAGGAGCTTCATCAATTGACTCTATACTCATCATTTTCAACTTAGTGCTGAAGGTTTGTCGTATGTGAAGTGATGGCTGATTAAGTAGCTTACTGCCTTTTACTGAATAGAATAGCAGTGAAAGTGCTTTATTGGTGTGGCAAGTACTAAATAGTGATTTCTCCAGCTTTTTAGATTTGAGGCACCCCTCCTTAGACCCAAAGCACTCCTCAGAAATAGCCAGCTCTTTGTTTTTACTGTTTTTGACAACTGAAAAATAATAGATCTCTTTTGTTGCAGATAACTCAGAAAGGCTACAATGGCAAAATGTTTTTAACACTGTAGATGACTCCTATTTGAAATCTTTGGGTTTTCATCTTGTGAATCCTGTTTGCACACCTAACAGTGCTAGTATTGTATGGCACTCTGCAGCACCTTTGAAAGTATCTCTAGGCAGCACCCTTGAAAAGATGTCTAGAATGTAGTAAAGGGATATTATTCTCTCATTCAGAGAGTTGGCTTTCTTCAGCACTCCTAAGATTGTATACATTTGTAACATTTGTTATTTACAAAATGAAAATAAAGCCTTTAAACAAATCCCACCAAACTCTTACAGGAGAAGAAAAAATGGTTCCAAATATCTGAAGTGTCAGTCTGGTCCCTAGATAGTTAATTTGTCATTAAAAAAGTGACAGATGAACAGAATGTCCAGAATGAAGATGAACACTCTTCACTTATAGCTTAGCAGCTTTCAGCTTTCCATTTTTGTCCTTCAGGACAACATTGGAATATCCTGTGGGAAAAAGCAGACTTCTTTTGTACATACTTCTTTAAAACCTCAAGTTATTAAATGGTTTTGGATGGCAGTCAAATTGCAGCCAACCAGATACTTTTTTCTGAGACCTGATTAGTGCCACTCCTGACACACACATGCGTACACATGTGTATGTGTATGCGCACGCGCACACACACACAACACACATGCGTGCGCATGTACGTGCTCATGTACACTCCTTAACACCTGAATGACAGGTTTGTCTTTCCATCCAGTTTCTTTCCAATAATAGAAATTATTTTTTTCTAGTATCATGAGGTACCTTAAAGCTTAAGTATGTATACTGCAGTGAACACTTCCAATACGTATCAGTTAATGACTCATGTTGCCTTCTAATGGATGGATCTTCTTTTCTGTCTACTTGCACTGCTCTCTATGTAGGTGCTGCAGGCCAAAGGATTCAGTTCCTGGTGCACCGGTTTCTGTAATTAGTGTTCCTGCAGCTCATGGCTTTACCACAATGCCACTCTAGAATGAAATACCTCCTTATGCCACACATCAGGAAATAGGTGTCCCTCTAAGCTCTGTAAGGGTTGATCATGTTTTAGGAATAGAGCTGGGAGTGGGATTTTCTGAAGAAACGTTTTTGTCAGAAAATGCTGATCCATAAAACCTGCAATATATTGGTTTTGATGTTACTTTGCCTAAATACAGTGAGGGATCTGAGGGAACCTGCCAGGCTGGAAAGCCTGGCCATCTATGGTTTGTAAGTTCTGTAGCAACCCCAACAATGCCCTTGCCTGTGCCAAAGACCTGCATGATTTACCGGTCCATGGCTCTTGGGCAGCCCTGCCCTATGGACAGCTCTGGATTGATGACTCAGGGGATTCCAGGACGTTTCCTTGGAGCTACACTCTGGAAGCCCTGGCAGCTGGGACTTTGTTGTGTTCATTTTGGGCATGTACAGCTATTTGGGGAGGTTAGAGGGAAGTTGGATAGAGATAAAAATGACCACATGATCTAAGGGAAGTTGGGATATGGGGAGTTAGTAGGGGGGCTTGGGGAGATTAGGGAAGGCAAACAGGATCTGGGGGGAAGTGGGGTTGGGAGAAATGGGTGGGGGCAAGTAGAGTCTACAGGAAAGATTGGTGGGATCAAGGGGGCTAGCAGGAACCATGGAGGGGGGGTTGGTGGGGACCAGGGGGTGTGATTAGGGAGGTCTAGCAGGGTCTGCAGGGGGCCCTGGAGGGGATGGATGGGCTCTCTGCACCCTGGGACCAGAGGGTATTTTTAGCCCCTTTAATCCATCACCTTCAGATGAACACCCTCCATTCTCCAGTGAACTAACTCTCCACCTCTCCAACTCACTTTGGTCAGCTTTTGGCACTGCTGAATGCTGGTGAAATTGATGCTGGGAGTAGGTTGCAGGATAGGGAGTTTGGCGGGCTTGGAGAGGGGTAGGCTGGTTTGTGGGAGGGGTCGTTTGTCCAGGGGAGGGGAGAGGGGGCCCAGTGCCATTGGGATGGGTAGGGAAAGTGTAGCTCCAGGGCTGGGGTCAGTGGCTGGGCTTTCCCAGCCCCAGACTGAACTGGGAACAGCTGTTCAGTTAGATTGGTCTCACTGGACTCAATCTGTTATACAGCCTCCAAGGTACAATTAACTTAGACCAGGTCAGCCATTTTTTAGACCAATCTAATGTTCCTGAACTTCTGCACAGTTTCCACATAGATCTGTAATTGGGTCAATCTAAGTGTAACCTGGGCAAACTAAGTTAGATTGGATGCCCATTTTTAACATGATCTAACCTCCCCTAGCCTCCCAGAACATCTGTATCTAGCCTTTGTTGGAATATATGGGCTTAGGGAATCAAAGGTGTTAACATGACCCAGTCTCTGCACAACACTAAACAGCTAAATGCGATTTGTCTGCATTGTCCCATGCAAGAAAATCACCAGGACAAACTGATCTGAGATTGGCTGGACGTTGTGCTTGTTGTTTGAGTCCAGTCCAGCTCACCAAACATACACACGCACGTGTGCACATACACAAATGGATACACACTACATATAAAAATTGCAGTTTCTGTTTCTGGCCGTGACTCTTAATTGTAACCTTGGTGTGGGAAAGAGACAGGCACTGCACGTAGTCTTATCAGTCCCTCCAAGACCTGGCAAACTTGTATCAGCATCAGGTTGCTTAAGACAATGCTTCTGGCTGACTTTCTGTTCACAGTAGTGTTGCAAAAGATGAAGTCTTGGTTGGCTGAATCAGACTTATTGAACAGCAGGCAAAAGGAAAGAGATAGATGAGAAAAGAAATAAAGGAAGCAAAGCAGAAATGGGGGAGGGAGGAAGGAACAAGTATGCCAGTTTCATGTTCCAGGAGGTTTAAGGATTATATCCAAAGCCAGTGGCGGTGACAAAATATCATTTGTTGCTTTCTTTCTAGCTTGGTCTCTTGCTCCTTCAGGCCATTTGTCTTCCTTCATCATCACTGTCAAATTAAGGGCCCAAAGGCAGCAATGCTCATCTTCTCCTTATTGTATTCATCAAACAAGCCTAATTTTCAACAGGCCAATTTTAGTCCATTGATTTTTTCTTGTTTACCAGATACAGTTTTAACACGGACCCTGTTGATCATTTTGTGGGAATAATTCAGTTGTTCCATCTTTAATATTTGCATCTTTGTACAAACAAACAAACAAACAAACAGTTTTTTTGTAACAGGCCATGTTGGAGTCTGGAGCCTCAGATCAAGATATGGCCTCTATGCAGCCTGTCTAGCAGGGAGCCTCTCTATGCTTCCTGGAACCGCAGGGTATTTGTAGGAGGCAGAGAAAGCCTTAGCAGTTGCATGGGGAAAAAACTGAACCACAACATTTTGATTCGTTCAAAGAGGCATAACAGGGCAACTCTGTGCCCTGGGTAGTGGCAGTGCATGGGGCAACAGGGGCTGCTGTGGTGCTGGTGGGGGCATCACAGCAAGCAGCCAGTTGTGGAAGCAGCTAGTTTTGTACCTCATCCAAATGGCGGCAGCCTGGATTGCTGCTCTGGCTGCCCAGCCCCGTATCGAGCACACTACTGATTCTGAATTTCCTTTGTATAGGAACATTTTAACTTTCATTTTGCTATGGGATGAAAATTTTGTATATTATCAAAATCCCCTGCAGAATGGATGAGCTGAATTTGGCCAGCCCTCTGCAGATTATCTGAGGTAACAGTTGCCTAATAAGTCTATGGAAGTTTATTCTGGTGATGTATGGCTTTTTGTATGACTTTGATGGGATGGCAGTGGTTGGTGGATGGAGGCATTGAAGGGCAGAATGGAGGGAATGTCAGTTCGTTGCTTAGAGAGCATACAACTCCTCCCTCATGCACTTCTATTTCATTTCTCTAGATAGAGCAAATGCTTCCTAACTCACCTTCAGACAAGAAGGCCTGTTACAGGGGCACATGATGCTGTGGACAGCAAACTGGAACAGGATCCAAGAGCCCTGGGTTCTGTTAGCTCAGCCACCCACCTGTTGTGTGACTACGAAAATCACATTGCCATTCTGTGCCTCAGTTTCCCCATTTGTAATATGGTATTAATGATAGTTACCTCCTTTTGAAAAATGTTCTATGTGATTTACTATTATTCTCTCTCAATATTCTTTCCCCTTTGTAGCTCAGCTTTGACTCGGTTGTTTTTTTTATTTTACTAGTGTTCCGGTCATGATAGATTTTTTTGGACTAGATGGGGCAAAGAAATTCAAAACACATCTAAAAGAGTCTGGCACTCAAATCCTGGGAAATTATTAGGTACCTAAATCCCTTTGTATCCTTTGAATATTTTAGGTTGGTTTTCTCATGTAAAAAAGAAACAAGCCCTTCCTCTTTAAAAAACAAAACCAACCAACCAACCAAAGAAAAACCCCACCCAACAAGCCAGCCCTTCCTTAGACTTAAGGTTTTCTTTACCCATCTTAGATGAAGCAAGGAATGGTTTATTTTATTTAATTTTCCTATCACTTAAAAATCCATTTTGTCCCTTTTGACTTGTATTTTCCCCCGTTTAGCTGGGCATTCACACTTCCCACATTGTGCCTCTCCCTTGAATTGCACTGAGAAATGTCAAGAAGCCATTATGCCCTGTTTAGGTTTCAGTGGCTGGAAAAGTACAGCATGAAGTAGCTGTTTATGGGACTCCTTCACACGAAACTAGGCAATTCTGTACCTGAAGCCTATTATGAAGCAGCAGGGAGTTCACCCATTAGAACCCACACCAGGCAGTTATATGAAAATGAATGGGAAAAGCTCTCCTTCCAAACCGGCCCAGGCTGTTGAGGCAGATGCCTTACTCTGCTCTTTTGTTTATTCTCCAACAAATCAAAGCTGACCTGTGCTGTTATCGGAGTAGTGCAGCAGGTGCAAAAAAATAGCTCCGCTGCCAACTCAAACGAAAGGATAAGGCTAATACCCTCTGGGAGACATTGAGAAGATAACAGAAAGCTATGCCAACAACTGAATTAACAGCTCTATTTATGGTGGGTTTTGCCTTAACAACCTGCTCCCAGCCCTCTGACACATAAACACTGCACTGTATTGTTTAAGGCAGCCACTGGTGAAATGAATGGAAACAGGATGGGCAGCTTTCACAGTGCCAGCTAAGGAGGTGGGGGAGCTGTGAGGGTAGCACTGCTCCCTGCAAGCCAGGCACAGCCTTGGGGAGGAGTTGTCCTCTTTTTTCTGCAGAGGGAGGGGAGCAGCTCTCTTCCAAGTGTTGCTTCTAACCTGATCCCTAGAGAAAAGCTACAGAACCAGAACCATTTCTTCAGCCCCAGTGAATTCTTCTTTGCCTGGCTTTGACTAATGCAGGCAGTAGCATAACTGAAGGGAGGGGGTTGTGACCAGGACACCAGCCCTGGGTGCCAATTTAGGGTGGGTGGGTGCAAAAATAGTAGTTACATAGGGTAGCTTTGATTGATTTTTATGGCAGCCTCTGAACATTAGACCACAATGAGTACCACTCCTCGGCTGTTCTCAAACTATTCCTGTATGCTTAATTTTGCACCTTACTGTCTATTCTGGGATGTCTAATGATCCAGAAGAGACTAGTGGGAGGTGGCATTGTGACCAGATATATTTGATGGGGTGAATTCTCTGAGGCACAACTTGCCCCCTTGAAAGTTTCTCACCAGGGCTGAGAACTGTGAGTTGATAGACAGCCAAAGACACTACTCATATGAGCAGCCCCAAATGCTTAAATTCCTACTGTCAAAATCCTTTAGGTCTCCTTTTATGCTACCTCCTTCAAACTCATGTTTGCAGCAAGGCTGAACGACTGGGCTGGCAGTCTTGTGAATTGCACTCGCAGGCAGTCCACTCTCAAACATCTTGCACTGATCTTCTCCCTGCCTCCCCTCTCAACCTGTTCCTCCCCTCCCCACCAGTTCCATCTTGTCTTTTTGAGTATAAGCTCTCTGGGACAGGGGCTATCATCCTTTGTACAGGGTCTAGCAGAAGTCCTGACCAAGTTCAGTTATCAGCGATACTGCTCTGTAATAACCTATATATACTGATAGATATATCAGTTCACATATTAATAACCTATATATCCTGTTCTAAATGAAGGAATCACAAGCTGTGCAATTTTTGTTTCAATCCAGAACTTGTTCTAGAGTCCAATAGCATGAACTTCATAGAAATTTGGGTCCAGAGTTTTCCCTGTTATAGCATAAACATAAATCCAGGTACACATTCATTTCATCAGTCAGGGCAGTTCATTGCAACCTCCTTCCCAAATTTGGAAATGTTGGGAGGCTTCGAGGTTGACATTTTTTTTTATATCATGAATAACAAAGTGTCCAGTTATAGCAGTCACTCTGGGCTAGACTATGGAATCACCAGAAGATCTGACTTAAAGGCTATGGTTATTCCTGCTGCCCCATGAGCACAACAGGGAGCCTTGATGCAAAATGCTTACCAAGCCATGCTGGCTTAGTCTTTCAGCCAATGTACTAACAGAGCAATGAAACCATGGCTGTACCACTTCCAGTCCCTGCATGCTCACTCTTTCCCCACCTAAGTGGAAAGGGAAGGTAACAGCCCTTCTATGGCTGCTTTATTTACAAGTCAAAGCCAAGCAATGCAAACAGCCTTATTCTCTTCACTTTCAGACTGGGGAATTGATACAGTATATAACATAGCCCCCTACTGCTTAAGGAAGAGAGAATATAAACTTTTTCCCCATTCCTCATTTTATCTAGTTCTCACCTAGAAATGAACACAATGAAGATATTTTCAGATTCAAAGCAGAATTACTGCAGACAGGGAGACTTGTAAAGCAAAGAGGGAAGAAAATCATCAGTTTTGGGGAGGATGATCCTTCTAAGGCTAGGGACAGAAGTTACAAACCGGTATAAGTGATCAGAAACCAGTTCAGATTTGTAACACAACAAACATAAACTGCTTTCAAAATGGCTGAAACCAGTTTAAAATAAACCTGGATGGATATAGTATCAGACAACTGATCTATGTTCAATAAGTTTATTGAATTTCTGTCCCAGATCTAAGTAGCTATTACCGTGGTTTCACAATGAAAGAAGAGTGGTGGTATGACAGTAGTTAAAATGTTCTTGCCTATAAAATGTCCACTTGGTTCCTGTATCAGGTTTTTAAGCTTTCACATGTTTAACTGGCTGTTATGTCATGGAAATCAAATGTCTTGGCTGAAAACAGGGAATCAATAAACAGCTCTAGTACCCTCCAGAGATAATAATAGTACACCATCATCCTTATAATTTATTTGTAACTGAATCTGGTAGTTGTGCAGGCCACTCCAGGCATTAAGAAATAAAACAAAACCATTCTCTCAAAAGACACAACTCTCAAATGGAAGACAGAGCGAAGTGGTAGGGAGACATTAATAAGGGGAAAGAGAAAGAGGATAGAGGATAGTAGCAGATTTTTGTTAGTTTACTATTTTCTCTTTAGTTACAGACATATGGTCTGTTGTGACAGGAGTTTCTAGCTTACTGTTTGTTATTTTTGCTTATTATTATATTAGCTATTTTAAATTATCAAGGGAGTGCATAGGGAGAACCCAAGGGCAAATCAGGAAAACAAGAGACTGCTGTTCAGGGGAGTAGGTTAATGCTAGGTTTATGGGTGAAGGAAGGATGTTCCAGGAAGGTAAGAAAGGCATGAAAGAACATTTATGATTATGGAAGGAGGAGGCGGCAAATGGAAAATGAGTGAGGAAGGAGAAATACCTCCATGTTTCTATATTCCAAGATTCCATAACAGATAACTCCGAGTGAAACTATTTCTAAACATTATGGGGAAACAGCTGACACAAATTATCATCATTGTTAGCCTGACAAACTGTGGAAGCCTCTGGTAAACCATATTCCAGAATAAATCCTGATTTCTAGCTCCAATTACTTTTTCTCTGCTTTTATACAGCTGGTTAACATTTTCGTGTATAAAAATACTTACTGAAGGGAAAATCTGATACCTTTTATTAGACCAACTAGATAGTTGGAAACATTTTTCTTAGCAAGCTTTCGGGTTTAAAAACCCTTCGCCAGGCTGAGGAAGCATCTGCAGTTGGTGTGTTCTCCTCCTGGATGGAAACTTTGTCTGCCTATGTCCTTAAATTAACACGGCTACAACCTACACCCCTGTACTGAAGGAAAAAGTGTGTTTAGTTTTGTTTTTGACAAAATGGACTTTTTCAAGATATCTGCATTTTTGTAAAAGAAAATAAAAAATTGTTTTCACTAACATTTTTTTTTCAAGATGTATGTCTAGGTCTGGTCCTTTTCTTTTAGCTACATATACAATGATCCCATGTGTCTATAATAAAAGATACTGTCCCTTTCAAATACAGAACACATGACAGTGTTTTGGATGTTATTTGAAAGGTAGGGAGTTAGGAAGAAAATGTAACACCTGAACTATGAATGAAATGTGGATCATTTAGGAATGTGGATCCTAAATACCAGACTTTAGCTTGATGCATGCTTGAAGACCACTATGCCATCTGTCAGTTTAACATTACTGCTGGGTGACTGTAGATAAGCTCTGCACAGGTCGAATCATCCCCTGTCTTGGGAGCTTTCAGGTTACATCCCAATGTCATATACGCATAACCCTGATAGATCTCCATCAAAGAGACTTATATCTACTTCTGATTGAAGAAAAAGAACTGCTGAAATTCTCTGTCTTTCTTCCTCTCATTCTCTTTCTCTAAATATACTAACTAATACCTGACTATTGGTGATTACTTGTGAAGACTATGAATTGTGAAAAAAGAGAATAATACATAAGGAATATTCTGGATCATTAGGAAATAATGAAGTAACATTTATTTTAAAACTTCTCAAGTGAAACTTGTTCATTCTCAGAGGAGAAATTGTACGCTAGTTTCGTCTTCAAATTACATTGTTACTAGTAGAGAAAGAGAGAGACAAACCCAAATCCTGGAACAGAAGGGAAATTCGGATGCAGATCTGGATCCTAACTTTTCCATGTACACTCTTCTGTAGATAAAATATGTATGAGATTTTACAGGGTCGACATGGGCATGTTAGAACAACCACCACCTCCTCTTGCAAAAGTTGCTTTGTGCTGTGTCATGAGAATCAAGTGTTTATTAATTAAAGATTCCCACTGGGCTTGATTTGATTATGTGTATAGCAATCCTACCTAGTATATTGTAAATACTCTTTATGTTCCATTTCTATTTCTATTTTTAAGCATACCAGCATATACAAATTTAATACATATATAGGACAACTAAACAAAAGAAAACTAAACAAAAACTAAACAAAAGAAAAATCCCAACATCCCCCTCCACAGATTGCAAGGCCTAATGTTCAAAGAGGTTTCAACTCAGGTTCTGAAAATCAACTCATTGCTGTTTTTGTGCACAAAAACCTGGTTTCACATATATATAAGTAAATCAAACTGGGGCAAAATGTCTGCTAACCTGGCCATAGCATACAGCTGTGCACAGAAATACTGGCAAGAAAATGTTGTGCAAGAAATCCTGTGATTAAAAAAAAAAAAAAAAAAAGTCTGGGATGCAGGTTTAGGGATTGCTTTAGAATAATTGGTCTGAAGTGCCAAAAAGTATTCCTTGATTTACAATCCAAATAAAATATGATTTAATAAACCCATTGCTGCAGCAAAAGGTTACATGTGATATAATAAAAATGTAGTAAATTATTGCAGTAAGTATGTTACATCAGTAACAGTACTTTGAATTTCAAGGTCACCTTTTATCCCAGGCGACAAGTTTTGGAAATAAGGTTACACAGTGGCTTAGAGTAGAACTGAGGAAGCATGAAGGGTTGCAGGGATTACAGTGGAAACACTTGGCAAAACTGATTTAAGGAGAGCAGAAATTCAGTATCATACACAACCATTCTCCCAATGTCTATATACCTAATTTGTGCATGCAGTTACTGCAGCTGTCTCTATAAAATAAGTGTTTACATGCAATTTGCATGCGTAAACTTAATTTATTTATGTAGGTGAAATAACCATATGTGTAAACTTTGCCTACTTGCTTTTTGTGCACATTGCTGAGCTTCCAAATTTTTGAAAATCAGGCTCATTTGGTCATAATCCGTATCTTGACTTAGAAACAGGCTGTAAAATTCAGTCTATCTCCTTTTTAGCTGCAATATTTGCAGATGACATTTCAGTTACATTGATGAGTAAGGGTCTGGGCACAAGAAATGTAGCTTGATATAGGTACTTATAGCATGGAAGTATTACAGCACCTCTCCAGTAGGTGGAGGGAGAGTTAGTAATAGACTGTTTGCCTTGAGTAAATGGCTGTCTCAAGGTAAGCTGCAGACAGATGACACCTACACCAATATAATTTACAGTGGTGAGTGACACTGATATAACTACTCCTAACTGATTAAAGGGAATTCTTCATAAGATTGGGCAAAACTAGCCCAGTTTAGAGGATTCCATTATCTGTCTGCCGGTTATTGGTCTTATAAACTGCAAGTCCTGAAGATCATGGATTATGTCTTCACTACATAAGTAATATGATTCAGATAGTTGCAGGTAAAACTTACACTTGGAATTCAGCCATGATATGAATTAGAAAAAATGTGAAAAGATCCCACAGACATCAAATGAAACTCTCTGAAATGAGGCAAAAAGATCTTCCCATTCAACCAAGCCAGAAGGAGCCACAGTGAGCTTGTCTCAGCTGGAAGCCACTCTTAGATTTTGCATAGTTCACAGGTAGAGTCATACATTAGTTGTTTCAGTCTGTTTTGTTTGGATTTTTTTTTGTATAGGGCACTTTGTTAAAAGAAAAAACTCAGAAAGCTGCATGCCTCCTTACCCTAAGGGCTTCACACCCTCCGAGACTTACTGCTTAAGCACAAGTTGAGTGACTGACCCTTAGATGACTCGACTTTGTAGGTCTTTCAGTTTTACAAATAGATTTCAGAACCGTCATGTTTATGCCATGGGGTGCAGTGGCAGAGCAATTAGGCATTTCACCATGGCTCCAGCAATGTGAGTTTAAGCTTTGCTTTTGATTTGTGCCAGTGGCTACCTTCAGTCAACCTAGCTGTAAATCGTTACCAGGTCATTTGGACTGGATTGAAAAAGACAGGTGAACATGATGGTTGCCCTCGTGTTGACTGTAGGAACTGCCATGTTTTAACCATGCTAACTTACTAGGTTTGGGCAGACTTCTGACAGTTTATATTAGCCAAGTGTGAAATTGTTTCTTTTGCACTTCACACTTTTTTTGTAGAATTATCACAACAACCATGCTCAAGCAGGTCCAAAATCAAGAGGAGGGTTTTCTGTGTAGATCTATAGGCTCATTGTGTTGGCATGTGAAAATGGGGATCAGAGTGATCTGCATTCAGGACACAGCTGTATTGTAAGAAAGTAATTTGCATATTGCACACCATACAAGGTTCAAAGCTCAATGATTCGCTATGAATATGTTTTGCAAAAATGCTGGCACTTCTCCATGATCAAACAATGCCTGTTTACTACAGAAGGTCAGATATCTGCCTTGACTGGCTATGTGGTTAAGAAAAAACAGACGTACCCTGCACACTAATTCCTTTACTGCCAATCCTGAAGTCATGAGTCAGTGAAACTCTGACTGAAGACAGCAAGAGATTTGACTGTGACAGTCCTTCAGGATTTGGACTTTAGACTCTACCCAGTCTCCCCTACTGTGGGTGAAAGATTAAAATAAAGGGCTTCCCCAATTGCAAAGCTGCATATTATATCTCACTTTTTTGGAGGGGGAAAGGTTGTGTGTATGGTTTTATAACTCTTTAGATTTGTCAATTGAAAAAATGTTCCTTTCTTGCTATCCCAAACTCATGTGGCATTTTTGTGTGCTATTGAGGCATTATCCTCTGGAGGTGGATGTGCTTCAGTGCCGGGGAATATATGTTTACAGCTATGTGCCTACATACACGTATGCTATTTCATACACACACATATACACACAGATACACATGAAATTGCATATTAAACAAATACAGATTATTCATGAAAGGGTTAACTTCTGAAGTCTTTACTTTGATTTTACTCACCCTAAATTCTCATTAATGTACCCATTCCTAGGACCATTTTTTTTTATATATAGCAAAATATATCCTATGACTAAAATATATCCTCTTGCCTCTTGAGGTCTCTACTCGTTTGACATTTTTTTGTCCACCAACAAGTGAGATTTTAGGGTCTGGCCTAAACTAGCAAATATCTTGAATTTGCCAGGACTCTGCTGTGAAGTCTAGCTAGAATCATTCAGGTCAGCGGGTAAAAATGTGGTCAATTTTATTGTGTTTGGGACCCAAGTTTGTAAAGCCTTAAGGGCCTGAACCACCAAGATGTTCAGGCATCTAAATCAGTGATTCTCAACCAGGGAGATAAATCCAGAGATTTTAAGTAGAAATCCAGAGTGTTAAAAACAGTCTGTCCTGCTGCAGTCTTTCTGAGTACTTTGTGACAAAAGACTTGCTTTATTATTTTGCTGTTGTCAAAAAATGAGTGAAAATTAAAACCTGGTATTTTAGAGGGGTGCCTCAAGTCTCTCAAAGGGTGCCTTGAGTCTTAAAAGGTTGAGAATTACTCACAAATCTATGGGCAGTTAGGTGACTAGATTAGACTTAATTGGATGAATCCAGTTTTTAGTGCTTCATCTATATAAAAAACTGAGTATTCTACAGTCAGAGAAGAACAATAAATATGATGAGTATATGAAAAGAGAAAGTTTTAAACATCTTCGTACATTTAGCTTGGCTAAGTGATGATTAAGGAAGAAAGGGCAGGATACAAGCAGTAAATTAGAGATGGTCTGAAATCACACACTTGAAGCCAAACACCCAGAGTTGCACTGATGTTTAAACCAAACCCATCAATGGGTTTGGACTGAATCCAGACCCATAATTAAGATCCCTGGCCTGTCTCAAGCTCTTTTTCTCACGTAACATATTCTCATGCAGGTAATGTTAGAGAGATGAGGTTACCCAGTATAACACTTAAATCAACTATATGCACCATTTTTGTTAATTTGAAAGGCAACATTAATGCATAAACATTTGAAAATTGCTGTTTATTCTGTATTTGGAATACTATGATCTCCTTCTGGACAGCAGCAGTTTCCTAGTTTGTGTAAAAAGGAGCAGATATTTTGAGATGATGTTAAAGGAACATAAATGAAATATGAATTTGGCCTCAGAGATTTAGAATGAATCTACTTTAGTCGGTGACATGTATTAGTTTAATAAAGCTTAGAAGTGGATGAACCACAGAAGGGTCTCATTTACATGATCATTGATACACTGTAATAATGGCACATTAAGTTTGGTATCTGTAATAACCTAATGGTTCACAGGGCACATTTACATGTGGTGCTAACTGCAGAGTAGCCTAATTCTACTGCACAGTAGTGTACAGGGCACAAACCATGCTAAGACGTGAATGTCCAGTAGTATTAGGCTACTACCCAGGTAGCGTCACTAAAAAGCCATGCACTGGCTCTACTGACTGGCTCAGTAGTGCCAGTTACTATACATTCATACAGTATATGAATACAAATTATAAGGTTATAGAAATACTAAACTTAATAAGCAGTACCAACAGTGCATTAATGAACATATTGACACACCCACATGTACTAAACTTAATGTGCTGTAATTGGCACTACTGTGCAGTAATGCCAGCATATGCTTTTTTGTGACGATAATGGACAGTAGACTAATTCTACAGTGCATTAGCTCTTTAGCACGTTTTTTGCCTGCTGCTCTAAAATACAGTAGAATTAGTCTACTGTACATTCAGCGTCCGTCTCCTGTAGATGCACCCAAGGTTTGGTAATTTAATGTAACTAACCATCAAAAAGTTCAAATGCTGGGCAAAGGGTTACCTGAACCTTTCAGCATGGGAATCTTCCTGACAAACTAAGAGCAGAGAGGAATGAGAGTTGAATTTAAATGAAGGTGTATCAGGATTAGATCAAATGTTCACAGGGACTTCAATAGAAAAATTGGTCCAGTTAGTTGTAGTTTTTCTTGGACAAACTTTTGCTCTCATGAACATCTGGTGTGAAAAACGATGTAGCTTTGTACAAACCACACACATCTTGCAAAGCCATCTGAGATTGTAAATTACAATAACTTGTAACTTAGCGAGTTACCTTACTGCTCCTCCAAACTAATAAAAGATTGTACACACCCATTAATAAAATAAACTTATACGTTTCGTCTCTGGGTCTTACATTGATAAAAATTAGAAAACACATCAGTGAGAAATATGCTGTTTATTCACCCAGGTGTTTAACTGAGTGTTATGTTTTTGTATGTTATTACAAAGGGAACAGTGCACAAGTCCCTAATAGGCAACATGAAAGAGACTTTTCCATGCAGCTGATGCAGGCTAGACTCAAAAATAAAGTGTATGTGTCTTCTAAGAATAGGGAGTGGTATTCTGAGGTAACTCTCTGTGTATGAATAGTGGTATCTTTCTCTCCCACTTTTTCTATTAGAATATTATTCTGCTCATTATTAAGCTCTTATAACATGGTCTTCTGAGTTTGCTGGCCAGAATGTTATGATTTGTGACATCATATAATGACAACCTTTTCCCGTCACTATCAACATGTATTAGACAAGGTAAAACAAGGTTTCATATACCATTACCATGTGGGTCTCTGTGAATGTGATAGATATTTTGAGCATGTGTCTCTTTCAAGGTGGTGGATTTATTGTTTAGAAAGATATTCTTTTTTAAACTATGGCCATTTAACTTTCTTAAATATTATGTTAAAAGAAAATCTCACTGTATTTCACATTGCAAAGCTTGGCCATTTTCCAGTACTGTTCTATCATGAGCCTTGCATTTCTATTCAGTTTCATCCTTGATCAGAGATTATTCATTTATGGATGGGAAGCTGTAAAAACTTGCTTCATAGATATGCAAATTGAGCATGGTTATGTTTATTGCATGGAGATTTCATTGCAGCTTAAGGGGTTGTGGCAACATGTTCCTTGTGTCTTTTACGAATGGAATTGGCATTGCTCACTTCACCTTCAATGGTTTTGGGGTTTTTTTTTGCCACTTGCCTGGTGGAATACCATCAGTGCTGAGCAAGTCGTTTGATTCCTTTGCAGATCATGATTTTGGAAGGAACTGGCAGAATGAGTATCAGTTCCAGCAGCAATCTACTCCACCAGCAGCCGTCCTGGACAGAGGGATACCCAACATGTAATGGTAGGAGGAATTCAGCGATGATCTGCTAGCTATATTGAAAGAGTGGGTAAAGGAGAGGTGGTTGTATTTTTAAATGTGCATAAGTATACTTTCTAACTGTTACACTTTAACATCTTTTCTCCCCTGCTGGAGTTAGAGAGTACACTTTCTAACCTCTCCACTTTAACATCTTTTCTCTACTGGAGTCCCACTAATGGGAAGGACCATTCCCATTTGTTAATGTATTCATAAAAAATTGCACTGAAAGGATCAAATGCCTAGGAATGGCCATTATTTATGATTTATTTTGTTACTTGTACCTTTTCTTCGAGTGACCTTGTTACTGATAAAAAAGACAAGATTGAAAGCTCTGAGGTTTCCACTTCAGAGAAAAAAATGCAACAGGGGCAGAATCAATTCAGACTTCACATACACATATGCTGCCCCAATGGTCAGCAAATATCCCTGGCTAGAAGGAATCAAACCAAAGACATGCTCACACAAGTTACCTCCCGTGTAATATTTTATTGGGGAGATCAGTTTCACCAAACTTATCTTTCAACTTGGAGCAGTAGACAGATATATTGATGTTAAGGGTAATTAGTAATGAT
Source organism: Caiman crocodilus (assembly GCA_030014935.1). Lineage (NCBI taxonomy): Eukaryota > Metazoa > Chordata > Crocodylia > Alligatoridae > Caiman > Caiman crocodilus. The sequence goes on along the minus strand of JAGPOW010000304.1, from coordinate 82,334,817 downwards.
AAGTTTAGAGATGTGGAAAACCTGCCCCTTACAAAGCGGACCTAGATGTCTGGTCCCAGTTCATGTAGGCCATCCAACTGCCATCAGATAGCAATGACTTTTACTTGCTACCTTCTTGGGTTAGATTCCAGGCAGTGACTTAAAGTGAAAGTTTGTTGTACAGATATTTTATGACAACTGAACTATGGTAGAACTGTGCAGGTATATAATGCATTAGATTAAACTTTTAACATAATTTTTGTCACTCAAAACAGTGTCATGGCAGCAGCCATAATCGCTGAAACCTAGTCAGGCAACCACACAATGTAGCCACACACCAATCACAGTCCTGTAGGGTGTTGCAACCAAACATACTGTACTGTGAAAGTTTTTATGCAGCATTTGAAGGAGCTCAATTCTTTTTGTGTGTCTAATTCCTAAATACACAGAAATATGTACAATTGCACTTAAGGAACCCCCTTTGTTGCCTTTAAATACTCAGGAAGAAAATACTGGCAATGTTTGACTAAAAAGCACTATTTTTAGTTTACATGGTTTTGCCAACCTAAATAGGTAGGCTTTATTTGTGGGAGTTGGGGCCCTTGAAACAACCCTTCAATTCCAAACAGTAGTTCAGATTTACAGGAACCCAAAACTCCAAGCCAACCACATGTCTCCGTACCGCTAACACAATTGCTTTCTTATTCATATCTGAAGTCTCCTGGTTTGTATTATGGTGACTTGTTAAAAGCCCTCTTAATCTCTGGGGCTGTGGAGGAACACATGCAAACAATTTATTCAGGGGATCCCCCTCATTCCTATCATTATACTCTAGGACCCCCACCCCTGCACTTTATTCCTTCCAACACTTCCTCCCACAGTCCAGCACCAGCAAGGCCAGGAACCAGTTCCTTCTATTACTGCAGGTAGTTCCCAACACAACCTTAATTTTCCTGTGCTGGCAGTGAGGGCGACTCAAGGATTTTATTAGCAACATTTTTTACAGATGCTTTGGATATTCTTGTTTTGGGCATATACAATAACAGATCAGTTTCTTGGATAGGAGAGGTGCACTGAAGAGCTTGTATAGCAGAGCTATACTTCGACCATTTTCCCTCTCCACTCCCAGTGTACAAGGGCTATACAGTTTGGAATTCAAAGGAGAAACAAAACCTCAAATGTTAAAATACCGATGTTCATATTTTGAGGAAATATCATCACACGATTTATACCACCCCCCTCCTTTTTTTTTGACCAGCTCTTGTTCTCAGCGTAAACGGGTAAGTGGGGGGGAGTGGGGGGATGACTGAAATGGCTTATATGCAGGGTCACCTACTGGTATGTCATCTGTAGTCAGGGTGGAAACTTTACTAAGGTAGTAGCAGTGAAGCCCTTTATTAGACTTTCTGGCACATGAAATAGCTGTAACTAAAACAACCTTTGTATGAGTAAAATGCCATTGTTACAGATCACTGCTCTTGCCTACACCAAGCTTTTCCTGAGTATCTTCTATTGTTGCCGCTCAATGGCTTTTGTCTCCTCCTCTGTGAATATATCACTGGTTTAATGGAGTTTTCAGCAATATTTCAGTTCCTAGAAATGGCTTTAAAATATTCAAGCTAGTAGTTTGTAGATTTTAAAAATTGGGGTACAGTCTCCCAAATTACCAGAAACTTCTGAGTTTGTTGAGAAATTCTAACATGGAAGGAAGAGTATTTTCACCCAAATTCAAACAGAATAAGTGTTTATAAATATATAAATATAAATCTCTCTCTCTCAATCTGGAATTGGTAAAACTACATTTTCCCTTAGGGAAAAATATCTAACTGAACATTATACTGCTTGGTAAGAAAAAACAAGTTTGTGTTACTTATGTGTTAGATATATAACACCTTTGCCTTCTGGGGGGCAAGGATCTTGTCCTGATCTCTGTCTTCAGAGCTTCTACCATATTCTTTGTGCTAACTACCCAGATAATAGTCAAATTTAATTAAGCTGTGCACTGATTGTTTGTTTCTCAAATGGAGGCCAAGGCAGAAGCAAACAATGCACTTCTAGAATGTGTTATTGTATGGCAACGAGGAAGTGCTCTGGCACCATGGTACACCTACATTGTATGTCTATCGGTACCATGAAATGCTTGCTGAGACACACCACACCCATTCTGCAAAGCTCTAGCTTTTTATCAGGAAGCAGCATCGCTGTATTAGTGTGGCACAGCACATGTACTTAACTCATGTACACAAGGCAGGGACAGTGTTTCTCAGGTTGGCAGTGGCCTGTCTCTACCTGGAGTTGTCTTGCTCTGGAAAGACACATTCCTGGTCTGGCCTTCTGCATACTGCAAGCTATAGGATTTTACCCATGAATTTCACCTATTGAGTTTGTGTCATGTAGCTGAGATACAACAATCTGTCTTTTCTTTATGTCCCCCTTCTCAAGCCTTCTTTATGCTTTTGTCAACATTGCTAACCTTGATTGATATAATTACTTCATTGTTTCTCATCTTTCCTTGATCCCAGTATACAAAATATTGCAGCTAATATCATCTCCCCACTTTAGTTTGCAAACAATGTAATCCTTCTCTTGAATGTCTCTTTTAGTTTCAGTTTAGTTTTAGTTTTCTGTCCTTTATTGCTTCATATTCAGAGTTTTGCCTTAATCTCCAAGGCTCTTTACATTCTTGTACTCCTGTCTACAAATCTGTTTTTTCTTTTTCTTGATCTCCATGTTCTTTCGAGTCCTTACTGCTCTGCTTGTCTCCTTTCCCTAAGTTTTACTTTGTGAATTTATCCTGCAACTTACTCTTTGAGAAACATGCCACTATGCCATATCGCTAAACTTCCTCACTCTATGCCTTCTAACCTTTTATTTAAATCCACTTGTTCAAGTAAAACTACTTTAGTCTATTTAGCATGGATGGCCCATGCATCCTCCCACCTCTTGGCTTCTTTAGGTTACAAGCAATTTAGGGTAGAGAACATGCCCCTTTCTAAAGACCAGTTTTTGATACATTTACTCATTAAGCAGCCCCTTACTCACCAAATAAGATATGCACCTTGTTTTGGGAAGGCAAGATGAAGAAAAAAAGATTTTTTCCTTTTAAACAAACTGTTCAGAAGCACTTTCTTCATTTAAGAACTGCACCCCTGTTATCAATTACTAATTTTCAGGAAAAAGGTGACTGTAGTATGTGAATGAATAGGATATTAATAACTTTCACTCCACACTTATATTTCAATCAATATTGTCAACACTTTGATGGCACTGGTAGCATTTTGAATACTACTGCACATATACACCACAGAGCTAGCCTTATCAATTACATCTTCCATAGTCACTAGATGTAGAAATCAGGCCACAAGTTGCCTTTCCTCAAATTGCCTTCCATACCAGTCCCTCTTTTGCATAATGTCATAGCCCACAAGTTGCTTCATTCCCCCAGCTCTATGTTTCTGCATTTACAGGAACAGTGGTAGCCAAAATTTTTGGCAGGCACGCCACCAATTAGCCCTACACCCTCCTTGAATGCCATTCTGATCCACTTCTCCTGCCCATCTACTTCCTATCCTGTGTTCCCTGCATGATCTACTGCTTTGGTTTTTGCTTCCTGCCTTATCTGCCACTGTGTTGCGTGTCCCTTCCATGACTACTCTGCAGAAGCTGTTTGTGCCACTTGTGGAATATATGCTACAAGTTGGCCATCCCTGTATAAGAGGATCAGCTCTGCTTTATAACTGATGGATATGTGTGTGTGTGTGTGTGT
>JAGPOW010000304.1:82291666-82321287 GCA_030014935.1 Caiman crocodilus | reverse complement strand
AGAGAGAGGGAGACTGAAAATCGCAGTATTATCAACAGATGCATGCACTGCACACACATTCCTTTGCCTCAGAGTACTTGCCAGGGGCTGAGGTCTGTCAACACTCCTGCCCCTTGAGCAGCAAGTGGGAGGAGAAGCCTGGGATGGTGCAGACAGGATGGGGGCTTAAACCTCTCCTTTATCATAGCATCCTGCCAGGGCTTGGCCACACACCCTCTGCTCAGCACTGTGGAAGGCAAGGGAGGGCTGCTCTAGCACCCCCTGGCTTCAAGCCTGAGCCACTGCAGGCATGTGCTTGCATTTCTTCAGTCCAGAGGGAAAGTCTGTGAAGTTGCAAACTAATTTAATCTAGACAGGTTAGACTAACCAATCAATTCAGGCTCAGGCTTTTTGAATGTCTGTCCCTAGCCTTAGTGATCCTACTGCACAATAGCCTAATAATATTGTGCAGTAGTGTATTAGCACAGTTAGTGCTGTGATGTCCTACTGTGCAGTATTATTCAGCTACTGCATAGGTAGTGTCTCATGTAGATGCTCCCAAAGTGATTATGAAGATTTCAAGAAAAGCTGTTCCCAAAATTGTGTAAATATTTTCACACATCTTAGCAAGTGGTGTCAGAAAATATTCTGCCTTTTAGTGCAAGAGACCTGCACAGCAAACTGGGGAAATCATTAAAAGTGGTTTGCTTCCTGAATGGATCCTCTTCCTTTGAATTTAAATGGTAAAAGCTATAGGAAGTATAGGGCCAGAAAGTTACTGAGCCCAATCTCACAATGTGGCGACCTCATTGATGAACTTATCAAGGTCCATCTTAATACTAGCTACTGTTTTGCCCCAAGTACTATTGGAAATCTTTTCTAGAACCCAACTACATTGTTTAGAAATTTTCTTTTAATTTCCATCTTACATATATTCATGGTCAGTTCATTCATTCTTCTGCCAACATTGACTTCTAGTTTAAATAGTTCTCCCTCCATGTATTTATAAACAGAAATCACACAGCTTTCATTTTCTAAGCCAGGGGACTGTAACATTTTTAGTGGAGACCCAGAATGATTAGCTTAGGTCAGAAATAGGCAGGCAGTAGAATCCAACCATTGCTACCACTTCTTGCTGCCTAGCTGCAGTGTAGTGCATCACAGAGAGAGCCCCCTTCCACCCAAGCCCATGCTGTTCACCTGTGGCGTAGCCCAGGGGGAACTCCTTCTCCACCAAGCCTCTGGCATCCAGCTGCAGTGCAGTATGAGCAGAGTCCACAACCTCTGAATGCTGCCAAAACCATGGCTCCACAAACTAGATACAAAGACTCCACAGTCCACATCCAGGCCATCTGTCATAGGTTGGTGACTCCTGTTCTAAGCTAAAGAATCCCATCCTATCAGGCGAGTGCTTGGGATCACTACAGCCTTGTCACAGTCTGTGACAGTGGGCCCTGAAGCCAGCCTAGGTGTAGCTTCTAGAATGGGAGGTGGGGGAGGGACCTTGGGTCCTTTCCACTACTTCCCACTCTTGAAACTCTGGCCTTTCAGTCCCTGACATTCCCTAGTTTTACATGGCTGTGACCCAAGGAGCTAATGTCCAGCTCCACTCTGGAGAGACTATTTAAGTCCCATTGATATTGAAGTTCTCTCTTGTCTTGTCATGCATTTAGGTAGCTCTGACACATAGCAGGGATCCTAGTAATGCTTCTTTCCCCATGCTCTAGCTTTATAGGTAAATTGAGAAATGCAGCTTTATTAGAACATGAAGACAGTTAACACAGAATTATTACAATAAAACTCATACTCCATCACAACATCATTCTGCCCCCAAAAGAAAACTGAATGAATAATAGATTTTTTAATCCAACAGCTTAATTGAAGATTCAGGAAAATAATGATTTATGTTGAAATAATTTTTTTAATTGTATTTTTGGTGAAAAAAAAGATATTTAATTTGAGGTTAAGCTGAAATGCTTCATGTGACCTGAGCAAAAATACCGTTACAAAAGGAAATGTTGAAAAGCTGCATTTCATAATTGTTGAACTAAAACACTTCAGCATTTTCAACTTAGAATGGTTTTTGGTATTTCCCATTTCATCCCTATACTCTCGGAGCTGTATTTTTCCAGTGGCTCAATCCCTTTTTCCATTCCTTGGAATGGGCTCCCTGTTTACTTCTAGTAGTTTTGTTGAGGTGGTTATTCATCTGGTTAGTTTGGGGCTCTTCATTATAAGTTATTTTTTCACCCTGCTTGGGGGAAAAGTGTCAGATGTTTTGCTTTAGAGAGATCCAAAGCTTTCTCCATTTTGAGGTCTTAGGCTTCACTTAGTTCCCTCAGTTTGTCAAAGTTGACTTTTTTAAACAAATGCCTTTGTTCCAGACCTATGTTTGTTTATCCTTCCATTTAATTTAAATGGAATCAACCCATGCAGAGGTGATGTGTAGGGGGTGCACGCGGGTGCATATGCACCCCCTGAATGTGGCAGTGCACCCCCTACAAAAAGACACCACCGACATTGTCGGCTGTGCCTGTGGGCAGTCACTGTTTGCCACCCCATAGCTGACACTGCCAGTGGCATCTGTGGGCAGTCCAAGATCTCTGCTGGCTGCCACTGCTGATGGCAGCTGCAGGTGGTCCACAACCCTTAGTCAACACTCACCCCCCGCAACTCCGCTGCTGACAACACTGGCAATGTCTGTGGGAACTCCACCACTTACCGCCACTGCGCTTCCACTGTTTCTGTAGCCCCACTGTGCTCCCGCCATCGCCATGCCCTCCCAGCTGCCGGGGCATGAGTGATTCATGAACTTAAGTTCATTTGATTCAAGGTTATTGCCAAGAACCAACTCTTCTATAATGCTGTCACTGTTTAATAGAATTGGAAACTGTGCATATATGCCAAAAATGCCACTGCCACTTATTTTACTGGAAAACAGTCACATAGATGCACAAGGTGAAACAGAATACTATTGTATGCATCTAATAATATTATAAAGATCTTTAAGTATAGCCAGATTCAACCCCTGGGGTCTATAGAAGACTTCTTCCACTACTCTAGTCAAACCTTTTTTAACGATCCTTTTCTGAAATGACTTGGACCAAACCAACAATGTTCTGTGTGTGCTAACTTCTTATTTCTTTTAAAGTTTTTCACATTGTTAATGTATAACGCTGTCCCACTACCTTTACTTTTACTTGTATTTTATGAAGCATCCCCACCTTTAAATACAAATAGTCCAGTTGTGGTTGCTATTCCACCCTGTTTCTGTTCTCCTTATAACAGCTGATTTCATGCCATTACAACAGAGCAGTGACATGAAGTTAAAGGCACTGCAAGCATGAAGGTTAAAAAAGGTATCCTTTGGATAGGAATAACGCAAGTGCTGAGCTTTGTAGAATGAAACAAAAACTTGTGGCAACTTTAGCTCTCTATGTTGCATCCATTGCTGATTTGGAGCAGTGTTTTGCTGCAGTTTTTTGAGTTACTCAAGTCACTGTAGAGCCATTTTAAATATAGATTCAATCTGAGAAATGTCAAGATTATTTTCCTGTGTGTTTCATATACAATTTATATTGCAGTTATGAGGAATGGTTAGGTTGTACATTTATGAATAGAACTGTCACATTTTGTAAATACATGGCTATTTAATGAAATAACATGACCAACCAAAAATACCCAAGACATTGTTTTCTTTGTTCCTCAATCTTGTTTTAGATCCTCGAGGGACTCACCTTTGGGAATTTATCCGAGATATTCTTCTAAATCCTGAAAAAAACCCAGGTTTAATAAAGTGGGAAGATCGGTCTGAAGGTGTCTTCCGGTTCTTAAAATCTGAAGCCGTGGCTCAGCTGTGGGGAAAGAAGAAAAATAATAGCAGCATGACTTATGAGAAACTCAGCCGGGCTATGAGGTAGTATGAGCTGAGAAAACATCATTTACAATCTTTGATTAATTAAAGAGGCATTGAATCAATTTATGATCTTATTGATTTATAAAAATGGACCAAAAATAGTAATTGCTTGCCACATTGCAAGAAGGTTACATTGCATTTTTTTCTTTATTGATATGTGAAAGACTTACACAAACAATAAGTGAGACTGACCGACTAACTGTAGGCAGAGCTTGTGTGACAAAAGATGAAGCACAAAAGATGATACACAAAAGATGAAGTATATCCCTGTGCAGTCACTGAAGGCATATGCCTCCCTAAACCTGGAGAGCTTAAATTGGACCTTAGCAGGGCAAGAATATTATTGCTTACTTCAAATGTTCAAAACCAAGAGTTGGGTCACCGAAAATTGTTAGACTAACTTACAGGGAAATCACAAGAGACTTTAAAAAAAAAAGAATATATGTGTTTTTTTTTATTTCCTGTTTGGTTATCGCAATTTTTCCATGTCCTTGTGGACTGGGAATTTCTTTTAGTTTTAATGAAAACTGAGATTCTAAGTTGAGAACAGTACTTCAAAAGCTGACACTTCTAGAAAAAGCACCACTGTGACACCCATGATAAAATCACACAAGTTGGCAGCAGTGAACAAGGAGAAAGATGCTGAATTTTACCCAAGGGCTGTCAAAAGCAAAAAATCAACAACATAAACTAAAAGAAAAAAGGATCTTTTCTTCTTCTATAATCTCTTTCGTATACAATCTTGTGTGTTACTTTTAGCAAAGGTAAAGAAAACATTGTTGATAGCAGTAGGATATCTTAGGACATGTCTTACTCTCTGGCTGTGCCAGGCAAAGGCATGCTGAAGCATGCCACATTGCTCCATGCACTGTATCTCCTGAACTTTAAGTGTCTAAGCTAATTAATTCAGTGAAAGGAGGAGAAAATTATCCTGCCCAGAGCACTACAAGTACTCTAAGTACATAAAGTGCTTCTGGTTCACTGTGGGCACATCTATACGTGTGCTTTAATACACAGTAGCCTATTTTACTTCACATTAAAGTGTCTTGTAAAAATCCATGTGATTATGCTAATGTGAAGCAAAACAGGCTACTATGCAGTAAGCATCACTTAAAAGCCATGCACATTTATTACTGAGCATTAAGGCAGCTTAATGAGCATTTCTTTAGTATCTCACACTGGAGGTACTAAATTTAATGTGCATTAGAAAAAGTACCTTAATGCATGTGTAGACCTGCCCTGAGGTGAGTGCCCTCTCACTTATGAACATAATGCCTAAGTACAGATAGTCAAAAAACCTGAGGTTGAATTGATTCAATCTTCACAGATTAGTCTAAGCCGCATAGCTTGAACTAAAAAGCAAGTGAACACACATTCACTTTTGATTCCAGAAATCCAGCCACATGCCTGCAGTGGCCCAGGCCAGAAGCCAGGGGGTGCTAGGGCACACCTCCCTGCTTGGCTGGAACAGACAGCTTGGGCCAAGACTAGCCCTGCCACCCTGTGAAGAGAGGTGCAAAGCATCCTGGGATGCTGGGGGACTGTGAGTTAACTTGAATCTGGAGGGGAACTGAGACAGAAGTTCAGTAAACCAATTTAACCTAAATCAGTTAAGTTTGATACAACATCCATCCAGTTTTATCTTGAATCACTTTGGTCATTTGGAAAGTAGTTTATGTGCATTGACCTTTTGGTGTGTTACAGATTTGAACCACTTTCTGATCCATTATACCAGTTTATGTGTAATTTCTGTCCCTAGCCAATAGGTGAATTAGAATCTGGCCCATAATTGACAGTGTCCCTTTAAAACTATCCAGAGCATTAAGGTATGGTATCAAATTTACTTCCCTTCTTTTTTTCCTTTTAATAGATACTACTATAAAAGAGAAATCTTGGAGCGTGTGGATGGCCGAAGATTAGTATACAAATTTGGAAAGAATGCCCGTGGCTGGAGAGAAAATGAAAATTAAAGATATCAACTAATACAACAGTTAAAACTTCTGGACGTAAATATTTCAAAGACTGTTTTGTTTTATTTATATGCCAAAATGGGGGGAAATTCTACTTTTAATGGAAAGAAGGAACATTATCATTATTCATGTTAAAATTATTTGAAGTATGTCCTGTATGGGGAAAAAAAGTACACAGTTTTCTGTGAATTATAATAACATTATAGGATTGTGATTACTTTTCCCTTCTTGCAAAGTTTTTTAAAAATGCAGGAGTAATGTGATTTATGACAATGCTGTGAGCCATGCACATTAAAGGGAGGGGAAAATCATAGGGCATTATACACTTTTTATAAGCAAAGGAATTTAGAAGAAGGCCGTCTGATTTCTGCACATGAGAAAAATAATTTCCAATTTTATTTAGCTCTCTATAAAGACTTATATGTGATTTGGATCGTGTTTCTCAAGTGTGGCATGTCTGTGGTGTATGGGGTGTGATACAGATGCATGCATGCATGTACCTGGAAGATACCTGCCTCATATAGTTATCTCACAACAGTTGTATGCTCTGGTGTGAATTACGCACTTAAGATATGAACTGTGCATAGATAAAATAGTAAGCTTGTCTGAGCCATGTGATTGTTCTGTAATTAACTGAGTTTTAATTTCTGTTGGCCAATAACATTTATTCCATCACTCCTATGATTTTCTTAGTTGCAACACTGCGGGCTTCTAGTTGCTTCAGTTAATTTGTGTGATGGCCTTATCCTTGGCTTCACCTGGCAGTAACTGAAGCTGGGTACAGAGACACTATTAGGTGTTTATGAGTGTTTCTTTGGAGAACCCATGCAAATCCCAGATTCATACCTTTCTTTATCAGTACAAATTTAAGACATTATCCTGCAGGATACCAAAGTGCCTGTTCCCTGCAGCCAAGTGTCCCCTGTTAACTCCACTGGACACTCAGCATATCATAACAACACTAGATTTTTAACTACTTTTGGGTGATTGAAAGAGGGAATATGTCATATTGAATAAAGGTCATAAGAAAGAGATTCCGTTCTAACTCCCAAACTTACTTAAGAGGGCCAAGTGTTCAGTTATTTATCTAGGATCAGATACATCAAAGGTAACAAGATCCAAGTAGAAATGGAGAAGGTGTGTTTTCCAATAACATTTTAAAACATTCAAGATAAAAGAAGCAGGTGATGAGCTAAACAAGCACTTGAGGTGCGCTGTTAGAAAGAATGCAGACAAGATCATTTGGTGTGGAATATATGAGAAGAGAACATCCCAAATTCCTTGAGTCAAATGCCCTGTACTCCAATTCCTTTGGGCTCCAGCTGGTAGGCCAAGGCTCCCATGAAAAAGTGCTTTAAGAAATCCACAGAGAAATACAAAGCCCCTTTGCATTTACATTGTGAGTTCTCCTTGTTCTCCCTAGTAGATTATATCATGCAGAGAGTGAATGTGATCCATTATTTCTCAAGGTATATCTGTGGTGATTCTGAGGCCACATTCAGAAAACAAGCTCCACTGACTCTCTCTACTGCTCCAAATACATGTTGCACCAAAAATTGTCAGGTAGTCATTTTTTTGCACATGTCCAGGGACACTGTCAGGATTTCAGTTTTTGCTATGCTCCCATGAGTATCCCTGGGCATGCCTGACATGGTTCTAATAGCCACCACAAAACTATTTTTTTGGCATGTAGCATGTGAGCAGGACTGAATGAGTGGGCCAAGCTTATTTCTTGGCAGTAGTCTTGAAATAGCTGCAGAAGCGGTATAGACACTGTTAATCAAAATTTATCTGCAATGAATCAAAACTGTGGGGGACTAAAGGAAAGAGAGGCAGTGGCACAGTAGGTCATTTAGATAGTTGGGGAGTGTGAGTCTAGGGGCCAATTCAAGATGATGACGGAAGTGAAAAAGAGATCAATTCCAATCAGCATAGTTTAGAGATGGGGAGTTTATAAAATCTTATCAGTGATGAGAGTATGCCAAAATGGTCACACTCCAACAGCAATGGCCATATAGATGCAAGAACTTTTGGAACAAGAGCAGGAAAATATTAAATGGTTAAATGTGTCTAGCCAATATCTTCTTCCACAGGAATCCACTGTATTTGAATCCAATCTGGCTTGAAATCAAGTTAGAGTTCACAAAGAGGTATGAGTGCAACCAATTTCTGCTTTGAAAGGAAGAATGTTGTAAAAGAGTATAGAGATGAAACCAAGAGATAAGGAGGACTCAGTATAAAAGCCTTCAAATATGCTTAGCAACAATTTGCAGACAAAATAAAGCTCCCAGTTTGTTACCTATGCACGTAACGCATGTCAAAAAACACTACCTACTACACAGCATGTGCCAGGGCTGTCACCATGATTTATCCATACGTGACAATTTTTGCTTTTTCATAAGGTGGGTTGGGAGATATTTGCTTTATTTACAAATTGAGTCATGAGACTTCAGAATTCAAAGCAAACCTTTTCTTAGGACATACCTTTCATTTTCAGACAATGTTTTTTCTAGCACTGAGTGTTTGGTTTTGCTCAGTTCATTCATGTCTTCTGTTTTTAAGTTTGATAAGTAGCATTCTATCCTTTTTCTCCTCACGCGTAGTCTCTATAACTAATAACCACAGGGCTACTACTGCAGAGCTACTACTAACCTGGTACCTTTTAGCTGGTCCCAGAAACCCTCAGCATCACAGGAAGCCCTCCACTTTCTGCTGTTTGCCTTCTGGCAATTTCTTAGATAAAGCATACTTAGGAGACAGCTTCATCCTATTAAAGTAAATGAGAAAATTGCTATGGACTTGTAGAGGGCTCAGATTTCACTTTTGCTCATTCTTGGAAGGCAGTAGGTGCTTGGTAGCAATACTGCTATTGTACTCTGTCTCAGGTTAAAACACATCTCACAGCAGCTGATTGCAATAATGTTTTTAGTTATGTTTCTTCTCAACAAACTTCATGGGATATAAAAATGAACTTGTAATATACTTTTGTTACCTCTTCATTATTTTCAGCAGCTAGACCTATTTGAAAATTCTTTGGGATTCTTTACCACAAAGCATGTGAATTATTATTGTAAATGAGTTTATTTTATAAAGTTGAGCTTCACTTGGCAAAGACTTGTATAGTAAAGAATTGTATTTGAGAGAATGATTTATCTTACAGTTCCTTCGCAGGCATATTTATCAATAGGTGAGGATCAGGAAAGCAAATATTGTCCATTATTTTTAAGCTTTTCAGAGTGGGAATTTATCATTTTTCTTTATAGCTTGAATGGGAACCAGCTGGCATTTACTTTGCCTTACAAATATGTTATCTTTTGCCTAAAACAGATAAAGTGGATTATCTAAAATTGTAATTCTTGCCAAGTATAAATGCAGCCAGGCAAAGGTGAACCTTTTTTCCAGTTCTAACCAAAGGGAGATAATGAAGATATTAATGTTTATGTAAATTGCTATTTAAATGAAAAGCATTTCTCATTGCTCTTGTATATTGTATTTCAAAGTCTGAGCAGTCACATTTTAGATGTATATTTTAGGTTAGCAGCTGCTGAACTGCTAACACCCTATGTATATATTTGTATTGTACCATAATTTTTCATATATACAAAGTCTTGATAGGAAAAATATTATGCTATATTTGTATAGCTGCCTGAAAATCAAATGTCAAAGGTGTTGTAAGCATAAAGCTATATTTGTGTATGTTATTAGAGCAAGTTGCTTAAAGAAACATCCTGAAAACTGTACATATGTTAGTAATTTGGAAATACATTACAGCATTTAGGTACATTTTCATCTTTCTCTTTTCAGCAACTTGCTTAATACCAGCTTCCCTTTTATCCCACCTCATTGTACAAAATGTGGAAAAATACAGTATGTGTTCAGGTATTTTGGTGTTTCTATTACTAATCTCAGAATAAAAAACATATGGAACACAAAGGTAGTTTTAAATGGTTTTTATTTTTACTTATATTGTATAAATTCAAATAAAAGATCCTGAAATGAGTTGTAGTATTGATGTACTTCTAAATTTTTATACCTTGACAACAAAGGTTTAAAAGTAATTTAGAAAGTTCCAGTAGCAGTGAGAAAATGATGTAATCACCACAAAATCCAGGAAGTAAAATGTAGAAAGATGGTTCCCCATTTACAACTGATTATTAAATCATAGGCTTCTCAAACTGTGGCTTTTATTTCATAGGGAAAGGATCGTGGGAGCATTTGCTGCTCTTCTGAAAAAAGTTACTTGGTAATATTGCCTTGCCTTGCCTCAAGTCGAACAGCTGAATATTACTGAGGCCCCAGTTCAACCATGTTTACAACCATTTAAGAACAAGTGATGTGCTTAAATCTAGGGCATTTCAGCATGTGGTTAAGTACTAAAAATTAGATTACTCAGAAATATGTGCTTAATTCTGAGAATGTGATTCAATGAGTCAAGAACATATTAAATACTTTCCTCCTATGATTTTTTTCTATTAACTGCTGAAGTTGCTGCAGGAGTGTCATATGTGCCTGAATAGGTGAGGGCCTCAACTGAGAGAATGTAAAGAAAAGGAGAGATAGTTTACAAAATAATCTTTCTCTCTGTGGCCTACACTATGGGTGTTGAATATAGTCAAAGTGAGCCAGATCCTTATCCTACAGCACTGAGGCCCTGATCATGTAACCATGTTCTCAACTTTAAGCAAGTGAGTTATTCTCAATGGGAGTGTTGAGGCTAGACATTTACTGCGGTGTTGACTAATTAACTGTGCAGTAGATGTCTTAGCATCTAAACATGTGCCCCTATTAGGGTGCATGAAATGGATACAATCTGCAGCAGGGTAGTACTTGTAAATACAAGTACTAGCCTGCTTCAGAGTTTTTTCATGCACAGCAGTGTACATATAGATATTGACTGCTGGGTGTGACATGAGGATGGTTCAGTGCCAGGGCTGCCTGCCAGCTACCCCACACTGAAGCATCCTCATGTCCCAGCCAGCCCCTCCAGCACATTGAGCCCAGTCAGAGCAGCCTGGGCTGGCCACCTTCTGGCTGGACCTGCTGCGACCCAGCTCAATGGTCTGCAGTCTAGGCACACATGCAGATGCATGCCTGGGAGCTTCCTGGGAGCAAAATAAACTGTGGGACGTTAAGCTCCACAGTTTACTGCTACCCACTAATGGCACATGTAGACACGCCCATTGTAACCAAAAGTAAGCGTGAATGTAGAAGTGTTTCTAGCTTGCTCAATTATAGTGCTAGGAAGGGCTATATTGGAACATGTGTGTTTGCCCCATGTGTACTCCCACCTGTATTAGAGGTAGTATTGTTAGAAGTTTTTCTTGACCAGATTGGCTGACCTGCTTGATAGAGCTTTAAATTAAGATTGCTGGAGGACAGGTGGACAATAATTGGGGCAAGCCCAGAAAGTGAAAAGCACATAATCAGCAGGTCAGGAAATGCAATCAAACTTATTCTGACCTGAGCCCAAGGATAGAACTCTTTTAAGTGCATAAAGAAGCCTAGGGCTTCTGATAGCAGGCTTAGCTGCCTGTTCACAAATGGCAGGAGCATCAGGAACAAACAGGAGGAACTGGCCCTCCTGCTAAGCAATAACAAATATGATCTCATAGGGATAATGGAGACCTAGTGGGACTCTACCTGGTGGGACCATAGTGTAGATGGCTGTACCTGGACAGGAGGGATCATGTTGGGAGGAAGAGCAGGGGTGTAGCTCTCTATGTCAAGGAGCAGTACGCTTCCCTTCTAGCAAACATTGGCACCCAAGGAGGGCGGCTCAAAACCCTCTGGGTTAGAATACAGGGAAAATGTGGTGAAGGGGATATTACTGTTGGAGTCTATTACAGACCTCCTAACTGCTAGAAAGAACTGAACCATGAATTCTCTAGGGAACTAACAGAGGCTGCACGCTCTCAGTGCATGTTTGTCATGGGTGATTTCAACCACCCTGACATCTCATGGGAAAAGCATTCAGTCAAATCTGATCAGTCATGCAGCTTCCTTGCCTGCACTGAAGAGCTCTATCTGGCTCAAGAAGTCCACAGGCTGACAAGAGGTTAGGCACTGCTGGATCTGGTTCTGGCCAAAGGGGATGATCTAGTGAGTGACTTGAGAATTGAACGGAAGCTTGATGACAGCAATCACAAGTTGATCACTTTCTCTATCCATCGCAAAGCTGGAAAATCAGTCAGCAATGCAGAAATCTTCAACTGTAGGAAGGCTGACTTTCACAAGCTAAGGAGGTTGGTTGTCGAGGCCCTGAAACATCATGATCTGACAGGGAAGAGAGTCCAAGATGAGTGGTTGCTCCTTAAGGGCGTGATCCTAAAAGCATAATAGAAGTCCATTCTGGCCTGGAGAAAAGATAGTAAAAGGCCTGGGAGACCCTCTTGGCTCAGTATGGAACTCATGGATCTACTTAATCTTAAAAGAGAAGCCTATAAGGGTTGGAAGACAGGAAACACCACTAAGGGTGATTATGCGTCACTGGCCCGAACCTGTAGGGAGCAGACCAGAAAAGCCAAAGCTGAAACTGAGCTCAAATTGGCTACAGGAATCAAATATAGTATAATATTTTTATTGTCCTTGATTCTTGATTATCCCTTGATTCTTATCAAGGACAATAAAAAGTCCTTCTTCAGATATGTGGGAAGTTGAAAGAAAAATAATCTCAACGTTGGACGCCTGCTGAACCAAATGAGGCAGCTGACAACCAACACCCAGGAAAAAGCTAATCTCCTCAATCATTACTTTGCATTGTTTTTTCACCAGCCTAAGGGGATCACCCTGCCCCTTAGATTACAGTGTATGGGTAACCATTCACTTACATTTGGTGATGGCCTTGTGAGGGAACAGCTTGAGAGGCTGGGCATCCATAAGGCAGCAGGCCCAGATGGAATGCACCCAACAGTGCTAAAAGAGTTGGCTGACATTGTAGCATGGCCAATGGTGAGGATATATGAGAACTTGTGGTGCTTGGGAGAGGTTTCTGAAGATTGGAAGAGGGCCAATGTGGTGCCTATCTTCAAGGAAGGAAGATCCAGGGAACTAAAGGCCAATAAGTTTGACCTCGATCCCTGGAAATATCTTAGAAAAAAATTATTAAACAATCCATCAACAACAGGCTAGCAGAAGGTATCATTCTGAGAGACAGCCAACATGGCTTCATTATTGGTAGGTCATGCCTGACCAACCTCTTCTCCTTCTATGACCAGGTGTGATGCATTACCTGGATAGGGGAGGAGAGGTTGATGTCATTTACTTGGATTTCAAAAAAGCCTTTGACTTTGTCTCCCATGATGTCCCCATGGCAAAATTGGGGAGCTGTAGCCTTGACAACCTTACAGTTCGATGGCTGGGGAACCGGCTCCATGGTCAGACCCAGAGAGTGATAGTCGATGGAACCAAGTCAACATGGTGCCTGGTGACAAGTGGCATCCCCCCGGGTTCAGTACTCGGACCAATACTCTTTAATATATTCCAAAAAGATCTAGATTCAGGTGTCAGAAGAAGACTGGCTAAGTTTGCAGATGACACTAAATTGTGGGGAAGCACAGTCCTGCTAGAGGATAGGCTGTGGATTCAGGCTGACCTACACAGGTCTGCAAGGTGGGCGGACCAAAACCTGATGACTTTCAACATAGAGAAATGGAGGGTGCTCCACCTCAGGAGAAAGAACCCACATCATACCTATAGGCTCACCAGTGCTATGCTCACTAGCACCATGACTGAAAGAGACTTGGGGGTCATGATTGACCACAAGATGAACGTGAGCCATCAATGTGATGCTGCAACCGGCAAAGCAAATAAAATCCTGGCTTGTATCTACTGATGCATCTCAAGCAAGATCCAAGATGTCATCCTTCTGCTTTATTCGGCCTTGGTGAGGCCGCAGCTGGGGTACAGCATTCAGTTCTGGGCTCCACGCTTTAAAAAGGATGTGGAGAAGCTTGAGAGAGTCCAGAGGAGAGCCACGCAAATGATCAGAGGGCAAGAGAGCAGGCCTTATGAGGAGAGGCTGAGGGGCATGGGACTCTTCAGCTTGGAGAAGCGTAGGCTCAGGGGGGACTTAGTGGCAGCCTATCAGTATATCAGGGGTGTGCATCAGGATCTGGGAGAATGTCTGCCCACCAGGGCACCCCAAAGGAAGACAAGGTCTAATGGTCACAGACTGGTAGAAGAGCATTTTAGACTACATAAGGAAAAACTTCCTTACTGTCTGAGTCTTCAGAGTGGAATAGACTCCCCCCAGAAATGGTACAAGCACCTAATCTGGACATGTTCAAGAAGTGTTTGGATGATTATTTTTGCTGAGGTCATTTGACCCCAGGTGACTTCCTGCCCTTTGGGCAGGGAGCTAGACCCAATGATCTTGCAAGATCCCTTCTAACCCTAATGTCTATGAAATCTATGGAATCCTAGATCAGTAGTCAGCAAGCTCAGTCTCTGGAATCTTGTAATGTTCTTACAAAAATTCTTCAAACTGATGGTCAAAATAATGTCTACATCAGCATGGTAACAAAAAATTTTTATTGTGGAGAGTTTAGTCATAATATTATTCTTTTTATTATTATTTTAAATTGAGGTTTGTACATTGTTAAAAAGGATCATGCAAAATCCTGAATTTATGTGAAGCAGAAGAACTTTAATGGATTGCTGCTGTTTTACATCAGCTACAATCTAATCTTATAATCTTCACAATAGCTCTTGCTAGCTCTTCCTCAATATTTACTTTTTTATAGTCAACTACCTGGGTTCCAATATGTGTTAACCATACAGTAAAGTACTGGAGGAGATTGAACAATTAATCAGATCACAGCTCATTGAACAGAGCTATGTTGAAATCTAGTTATGATATTTGCAATAAAGTTAGAGACACACAAACAATGATATTTATAATCTTCCCATTGCTATTTGATTGTATGATCCAGAACAATTAATCTTTATAACTGCAAATAAAAAGAGAACAAGAAAACAAACACAATGTGCTTTGGTGTCCTGAATAGTCAATGAATGGAAATCTTATGACTGTGTGTGTGCCCTGCAAAAATGATTAAAGTAAAATTATTCAAAAAGTTGTGTATGCTGAGGAAAACCTTTTCCTTTTAATTTTGAGATGTTCTATTTGTTACTGTTGACAGGTTTTTTTTACAGATTTTACCAATTCTATATCATTTCAGCAGTTGTGTAGCAATGGATATACCCTACTTACTTGAATATGAGTTTTTTTTCTGCAGTCAATGTGGGAGAAAACCCCCTTATCTTACACTTGCATACAAGGAAACCTCAGCCACCGATCCTCTGATTCATGGTGTATGTGTAAGGCATGCCTTATGAATCTGCTTGTTCAGTGTCCTGGGACCATCACACCAAGACCTTTGATATAGACACCTAGGCAAGAGTAATGGAGCAATGGAGTTGGCCCAAGACATACCATCCCCTCTTTAGGCCACTGAGACAGAATCCAAAGGCCAGACCAATGCCAGACATTTTGCGTCTTGATGGTTATAACTTCTGCCAGACAGCAACAGATAAGAAGTGCTGCTAACTGCCTAAAACCTCAGCAAGTGTGTATTTCTTTCAGGGTGATTTGCCTTAGCTTTTCTCTGACCAAGGAGTACTTATAATGCAGTGGGAGGCAGGGTTTCGAGGTGTCCTATACTCACCTTACTCTGGAGATTAAAATATCACAATATTGCTTAGGAACTGCCCCAACATAAGTAGCCTCACTACATTGCCACCAGGCCCTCCAGTCAGATGCAGCTTACAGTAATACCCAGAACCAAAATAAATTTTCTATCATTAAACTGCTGTCAAAAGCAGCATGTGCTCAGTAATGGAAGCCAACTAAAAAATTGACTAAATGCAGCCAATACTGAGCATGACTATAAAACACATGGCCCATACGAAGCAAACATACCACATTTTTTATTTTTAAGGAAAATTTTTCATGTCCCAGTTCAAATTAGCCAAATCAGTTCCAAATTTGTTCAAATCATTCAGGAACCATATGTGGCTCTCCTATTGGCAAGCATCCTCCAGGGCTTCAGGTACTTCCAAATCCTTTTGCAGGCATCCTATATATAAGCTCAAGCCTGGAGACTTGAAACTTGATGCCCCTGCATTTAGCTTGCCTTCAGCTGTATGGCTACAGAAGCAAGCTAGGGAGGAGTCTCCCATTTCCATAAAGTCAGTGTATAGCCCAGATCCTCCCACTGGAAGCTGGCCAGTGGGAAGCTAACTATGAGGCTCTTGTTGGGAATCCTGTCTGCAAGCAGACAATGGTGCAACCCTTCACTACACAGTGCCATTTAATTGCATTACTTCAGTCTGGGTATTTCACCTGCCAGTGCTAAGTAAGTATGCCAAATTTTTTTTAAGTAAAATTTTTTGTGTTCCAAGCTAACTGGGCCAAATCAATTCCAAATCCATGAGTCAGTCAAGAACCATATGTGGCCTTACTGTCAGCAAGCATCCTCCACCCCAGCCTGGGGCTTCAGATGCTTCCAGATTATTTGGCAGGCATCTTATGTGCAGGTCCAACCCCAAAGATTTGGGGTTCAGATGCCCCTGCGTTTTGCTTGCTCTCAGCCGTATGGTCACAGGAGCAAGCTTGGAAGGAGTCTCCCATTTCCATGAAGTCAGCGTACAGCCAAGATCTTCCCACTGGAAGTGAAAGTGGGAAGCTAACTACACGTTACCTTGGTCATGGTACTACCTCCACCAAAAAAGTGATTTTCCCCTGCAACTAGGAAAACTGCCTTAGTGGTCATGGTATTTTCCTTGCTAGATAAGTATGCTGCATGGATAAGTTAGTATAACCCATCTGAATAATATATATGATGGTGCCCATTGAACTTAGTTCCTATCAGCGCTGACTTTTTCAAGTCATGGTGAGCCACTACACTGACTACATTTCAATTTCCTTTTCATTTTCACAGCTAAGCTGCATCTTTCTTTCCCATTTCCAATCATTTCTGTTTTTAACCAGCACTAAATATCTGCAAAACATCACCAAAAAGGAACCCAAACAACTTATCCAGAATCCTAGTCACCCCCTCTCTAAGCCTGTCACATGTGAGTAGTGTGGCCCTGCCCTCAGTAAGATGGAGCCAGACCATGCTGTCCTGCACCAAATTTTCATATAAATTTTTGGAGGATCCCAGGACTCATTATAAGAAATTCAAGTTTCAATCACAAGTGGGGGCTAATTAGCACATGGATCCTTTGTGGGGGCAGTACACATGCATACTGAGCAATACTGAGCTGTGGGATGACTATGGCTTGAAATGCTGTTGTCTTTTCACAGACTATCCTATGAACTGCACTTCATCAACCTCCTAGGTACAGAAACTTGTGGACTCAGTATAGACACTGGAATTCTGACACACTACAATCTGCCAGACATCTTACTACCCAGCTACCGCTCCATTTTTACCTGCAATGCTACATTCCCTTTTCCCCCTCCACCCCATACTGTTACTTACCCTCTGACACCTCCATTTCCATTTTTACTGACAGGTTTCTTGCCTGCATTTGATGCCAGCATCTGGCTTCTTTACTATTCTGTTGATCCAGGAAGAGCACACACAACAACTGCAGGTGCTTCCTCAGCCTGATGAAGGGTTTGTCAACCTGAAAGCTTGCTAAGATATATTTCTCCAACTATTCAGTTGGTCTACTAAAAGATATCAGATTGACCCCAAAAACCTTGTCTGCCAGTGCCATGTCCAACATGGCTACAACCTACACCCCTAGCACCTGTCCCCAGTCAGCTAACTGGAAGGACACAGGGCCCTGGGAACATCTAAGACCCAGGGCTGGGGCTGGCAGAGAGAGTTCCCTGCCAGCTGCTGGAAAAGAAACTCCTGCAGGAATGGAAAGAAAGGCTCTGGGACAGTTTGGCTGCCTGAGATGCTGCTGGTACTACTGTGCTGCTTACTTACCTGTTGTTGTTTAAAGTGATAGGCTGGAATTAAGCTGTACGGGAGGAGGAGACATCATTGGGGCACACTACCATGAGACCCCAGTGCCAGTGAGGGTGCGCCTTAACACAACACAAAGTCACACATATCACAAGTTTTTCTTGTCAGCTGCTTGAGGTGCAGTTTCCTCAAAACCCCTGCACATAGCTCCTTGAAACTTGACAGGCTGTGTGGCCTCTTCAGGGGCTACCCTCCCTGCTGTTTTCATTCGAATCAGGCAAGAAATGACAAAGTTATAGGCATTTTCACGATTCCCCATTGCAGCCTATGGGTGAAACATCGAAACATGTTGAAACAGCAAAACAGTTTCAATAAAACAAAATGGAACAGTGCTTTGAAATGAATAAAAACAAAATGAAACAAAACAACAAAACAAAACACTGTCCCTTCAAAACAGCAAAATGGAAGTCAAAATGAAATGGCGCTGTTTTGCACAGCCCTAATATATAAATGTATGTGTGTGTATATGTATATATATGTGTATATGTATACGCATACATACATGCATATACATACATTTAAAAAAAAAGTTTGTACTATTCAAGTAGGTACAGAAGTGCTGCTTAAAAGTGTGTTTATGGAGTACCTGTGCTAAAACTTGCAGCAGTTTCAAGAGAAAAAGTTCATCAATTCTGAGCGATCTAAACCTATAGGTGCCTGTCGTATTTCTCTATATAAAAGTTATGACAGGCATGTTTATTTCTAGGTCAGTGTTTTCACATTTTCCCCTCACTTTCATGTGCTCAGAGAACACAGGGTCTGATATTGAGGAACAAGCTGCAGAGGAAAGAAAGTGGAATAGGGTAGAGGGCAAGGGGGCTACCTGACCTCCCAAATTTATTTTCCCTGCTATAGTAGTAGTAGTAGGACAAATTCAAGGTAAACCTCCAATAATTAGATCCTATATCTGAAAATTATAACATGTTTATAATTTTTCATATATAGAATCTAATTATTGGGGCGTTTCTTATAATCAGGGTCATCTTATAGTCAAGTAAATATGGTAAATGCTTCAGCATTTTAGTGTCTCATCTTGCAAAGCAAACTATGGATTTTTTTCCTATAAGTTCATGAGAATGTGGATAGAAAGAAATGTGTGTCCATAGTGACAATCATCACTACTAAAATATAAAGATAGGAAGTTGCAAGGAGTTGTCAGATAAAATCTTTTCCTTTCTTGAACTGGAAGCTTGTTGTCAGGGTAGGACAAGGTCTAATGGCATATGTAATTGTATTGTGCTATTTGTATAGACAAATGGCATAATTCAGTTTCTTTTACTAAACAAATATATTGGTTGAATACATGGTTTACAAGAACCAACTTTTCAAAGCTACAAAAAATAGAAATTAGGTGTATAAAATTATTTAATACATCTAATAGACAAAGAATTTTCATTACATGCATGGTGGTAACTGAAGGGCTGTGTGGGGGGCATAGAGTAGGGTCTGCCATGCAGGTCTGAAGGGCTGCACCAGGGGGCATGTAGAGTATGGTTGATCAGGTAACCTGAAGGGCTACACATGGACCAACCATCATAACTGTGACAACATGAGCAAGTTGCTCAGAGAGGGGCTAGTGGCTGAGTTCGGCCCGGTGTGAGGCATAAGGCCAGTGTCCACAGGGTCTAAGGGGCTGGGTGTGGACACGTCAGAGTGTTAGTAGGAAAGCCAGAAGGGCCATGTAGAGGAATGCCCAAGGGAGACCTGAAGAGGCTGCATGAATCTGTGGCAGGTTAGGGCAGTATGAATGAGGTGCTCTGAGAGGGCTGAGTACGAGAGTAGAATTCTAGAGGCCCAGCAAGGGGCAGAGTTTAGGCTGGCCTCTGGCTGGAGCTGTTACCAATTTAAGATGACATCTGTGAGGAATGGGACACAGTGTAGGGAAGGTTGAAGCTGTGTATAACAACCCAGGCATCAGAGTATTACACCCCAGGCATCAGGGCAGCCTTCTGCATTTCAACATCCAGTTTATTACACCAAGTCATGGCAGGAAAGACACGGCAGACTGCCCTAGACAGGTGGGTTAGCTGAAGGTGAGATCCAGCTATGAGATGGGCCTCTGTCACAGTCTTCTATTGTCCATAATTCACAAACCAAATTTGTGCAGCAAGCCTGACTCCTTCTAGGATCAAGGAAACATACAAACACACGCACACAAATACACAGACACACACTCTGCAGAATTTTTACTCCCCTTTTTTAATATATATTTCAGCATAGGAAAGTTCATTTTGTCAAGTGTGCAGCAATTAAACAAAATTTATTGTCTGTCATCTGAACCTGGGGATGAACTCTGTACTAAATGGGAAGATCACAGTTCCTTCTAAGCATATTAGTAAAGCAATGTATTTTTATGTGTGCTGTCTAGGCCAAAGACCCAGATCATAAATCATGGATATCGAGTAGGAGGGGATTCAAAGTACTTAAATTATTCCTTATAAATAATGCTTATTATGAATTGGCCCTTTTCCATTTGCAAATTCTTCACAAACAAATTCCAATTTTTGCAAAAGCATAGTATTATTTGCAAATATTTGCTAATTTCAGCCTATGGGCTATTCAGTGGAAGATGACTTTGCTCTTCTTTAATGATTAACTATCACAATTCAAATCCTCAGCCTTCTGAGACATAATGTGGGCTAGAATCAGGTTTCCACAAGCAGAAGAGTCTGAGGTGTGTCTTTGTTGCTGCTTGTTCCTCCTCCGTTCTATGCATGAGGAGTAGGCAACTGTCAGTCTTTCTGGGTCATGCTGTATGCGTGACAGGTCACCAGGACCTCTAGCTTTATTTAACTATTTGTGTCATTTGTTGCAGTCTTTTGACGTTGTTGTCAATGCCAATAATAGGGCAAATTTAGAGAATGTATTTTAGTAAAGCCAAACAAATCTGTTCTCACATGACCCTATGAAAATCACAAGGACATTTGAAAATGGATAAACAATACTGAACAATAACTATTTATTGGCAGGGGGTCAGACACGATGATCTATTGTGGTCTTTTCCAACTCTTCAATCTATGAATCTATGAATCTATGACTCTAAAGGGACTGTAAAGATAGAAACATGTTCCTAAATAAAGTGGATCAGTTGTACCCAGGACAATGGGTAATGTGTTCTCTTGGAAGTTGAGGGGCTGGTCCTGCATACCCCAGGAATTCCCCAGCAATGTTGGATTGAGTCCTTAAGCCATAGGAGCACCTACCTGGCTTTCACTGCATACTGAGACACATCCTTGGGATCTCTGGGATACACCTAAGTAAAGAAAGTTGGGTTTTCCCCAATTGCTGAGTGTGGCAGGGCACTGTTAATGCCTGCCCCTTTAAGAGCTGAGCTGAGCAGAGCAGAGCAGCTAGCAGGTGCTTGATTGTGGCAGCCATTTTAGATTTCTGGTTGCCAATATAAACAGAGCAGTTCCCTGCTGGCAGGCCAGGCAGTAACATCACCTGGCTGCAAGGCTCTATGCAACATCCTGGAGGTAAGTGTAGGAGCTGTAGGGGATGGCTTGGAAGCTTCTTCTCATGACCTAAAACTGCACCTTGCCAGGAGTGGGTGGCCTGGTGGGGCTGTCAGTGGTGCATGAGCCCCCAGGAAATGCCAGGCAAGTTATCACCCCTGTGAAAGGTAGGTAGGGGTGCCTTAACTCTAGCCCTCACCTTTGGGTGGGTTGTTTATAATTGGAGGTAGTTGGGACCAGGTACAGCTGTGGCCACCTCAGCCCTGTGGGGTGCAAGACACTGAGGAGTGAGAATTATCATCAGAGGTAGCTGGGGCCAGGCACGGCTTTGGCTACTTGAGCCCTGTGGAATGCAAAACCCTGAGGAGTGAGAATTATCATCAGAGGTAGTTGTGGCCAGGCATGGATATGACTGCCTGAGCCCACCAGGGAGGGAGGTCCCATGGCCCCAATGAGGGGGTGGAGATGTGGAGCCCCAGTAGGGGGGTGGCCTCAGTGTGAGGGGGGTGTAGAGCCCCAGAGAGGGGGAAAACCAGAGGGCAGGGAGACCAGTATGTCTGAATGCATAGAGTTGCCCTGGAAGGAGCCAGGGCAAGCTTAGACTCAGTTCGTTAATTGGTTGGCCACTATCCTGGTGAGGCTCACGGGAGAGGCCCAAAAGATGGTACATCTGCCACCCAAGTTACAAACTAGCTAAAAGACTGCTTCAAGAGGGAGCAAGGCAGTATAAGTTGATGATGCATGGAAGAGACCCTGTGAGAGGGGGTGGAGTGTGTGAGGCCCTAGTGAGAGGAGAGCAGTATGAATGTGTGTGTGACTGAGGCCTGACAATAAGGCCTAAGCTTGGTTCAGCTGTAAGCCAGGGACATTATCATCTAGATGCCATCTGCGAGGTTTGGGCTGCAGTGTAGAGGAAGAATGGAGTTGCAGATAGTGCTCCCTGGCATTGGAGCAAGAATGGGCAGCCTCCTGCCTTAATTAATAACTTAATTAATTAACAATAAGGCATGGCAGGAGAGAGGTGGGTGGTGTGTCCAAAGGCAGGTAGGGAAACTAGCACTGTGGTTGGTCTGGGACTCTCACTTTGCCACACTGGGGATCCTGTGGCTGAGTTTTGGTAATGGGGAAAAGTCAGGCAGACATTCCCAGAACTTGAGGGTCCTGATCCTTCCTGGGGAATTCCCAAGGTACACAGTATCAGGTTCTTCAAGCACCCCACATTAAACCTGCTTGGGGCAGCTGGAGAATGTGGGCAAACCACCCTGTCCTGCTATAAAGCAAATACTATATTTACTTGAATATAAGATGGGGATTTCCCCCACAATCAGCATGGGGTGGAGGAATCCCCTCATCTTACATGAAGTAGAGGGGAGAGCAGGAAGCTGCTGTGGCTTTGATTCTGCCTCTATGGTTGGTGCCAGAGTCACACTCACAGCTGCTTCCTGCTCTCCCTCTGTAGCTTTTGCCTCCTACTGTGCACTGGGATCATAATACCTTAACCAGATATCTATCCAACCCCCTCTTGAAGACCCTCAAGGTAGCAGAGAGCACCACCTCCCATGGGACCCCATTCCAGAGCCTGGCAGCCCTAACCATAAAGTAATGCCTCCTGATATCAAGCCTGAACCTAACTCTCAATCAATTTGTGGCTGTTATTCCTTTTTATCCCAGGTGGTGCCTGGGGGAACAGAGCCTCACCTATTTTCCACTGGTCCCCCCTGATGAGTTTATAGATGGCCACCAGATCCTCTCTCAGTCTTTTCTTGTGGTGGCTGAATAGATTCAGGCCTATGTTCTATGAATAGATTTTGCTTATGTTCATAGGGCCTGGCCTGCTTCCCCCTGACCATATGAGTGGCTCTCCTCTGGACCCTCTCAAGGTTAGCCACATCCCTCTTGAAGTGCAGCACCCAGAACTAGATGCAGTACTCCAACTGTGGCCTGACCAGTGCTGCATAAAAGGGAAGAATAACTCAATTTGAGTGACTCTCCTCAACAATGACTCCAAGATCCCTTTCAGCTACTGTGTTGTTGAGAAGGGTATTCCCCAGCCTATAGGTATGTTGCAGGTTTCTTCTCCCTAGATGCAGCACCTTGCACTTGTCTGAATTGAATTTCACCCTATTCTTATCCACCCACCTCTGTAACCTGTCTAGATATAATTGGATTTTATCCCTCACCTCCAGTGTGCCCACTTATCCCCACATCTTTGTGTCCATAAGTTAATTTGGACAGTGTGCTTTCCATGCCTACCTCCAAGTCACTGATAAAGATGTTGAATAGCACAGGCCCAAGGAACAAGCCCTAGGGAACTCCACTGCCCACATCCTTCTAGGTCAAAAATGACCCGTCCACCACTACTCTCTGCATATGACCATCAAGCCAATTTGCCACTCATCTGACTGGTAGGTATCAATACTTCAGTTGCCTAGTTTTTTTATGAGCACGGGGTGAGAAACAGTGTCAAAGGCCTTTTTGAAGTCCATGTAGATGACATCCACCTCAATGCTCACACCCAAGGACTTTGTGACCTGGTCATAAAAGGAAATAAGCTTAGTCAGGCAGGATCTACCCGCAATGAACCTGTGCTGGTTGTCCCTGAGCATCACCTCCCATGCTGGGCCCCCGCAGATGTGCTTCTTGATAATTTCTTGAAAGGTCTTCCCAAGGACCAAGGTGAGACTAACTGGCCTATAGTTACCCAGATCCTCCTTTCTCCCCTTCTTGTAAATGGGGACCACATTGGCCCTTTTCTAGGCCTCTGGGACTTGGCCAGAGCACCATGAGTGCTCATACAGCTGTGCCAGGGTCCTGCTATGACCTCCACCAATTCCCTCTGTACCTTGGATGAAGAGCATCCAGACCTGCTGATTTAAACATATCCAGCCTCTCCAGAAGTTCCCTTACTAGATTGTCCCTGACCCTAAGCATGGTCTTGTGTCCCCTGAGCTTGTTTGTAATCCTAGTGGGGGAGTTGTCCCGGTCCCTGCTCAGAAATATGGAGGCAAAGAAATCATTGAAGAGATCAGCTTTTTTCTTTGCTGCAATCATCAGATTGGCAAGTCTGTCCTGTAGGGGCCCCACATTACCTGGTGACTTCTTACTCCCTATGTATTTGAAAAAGGACTTCTTGTTATCCTTAATTCTGGTTGCCAGCCTTAGTTCTGTCTCTGCCTTGGCCTTCCTAACTGCTCCCTGCAATCATAAGCAATGGAGGTGTAATCCTCCTTGGTCATAGTCCCTTGCTTCCACTGATTGTATGCCATCTTTTTTGCCCTTAGGTCCTCCTGGATGCCTTTACTGAGTCAAAGGGTTTTTTTAGCACTCTTGCCTGCTTTGGTTCATGTTGGGACTGACTCCCCCTGAGCTCAGAGGATCATCTCCATAAGGAACAACAATCTGTCCTGGACTCCCATCTCATTGAGGCTCCGAGTCCCCAGTGTTTCTCTTACTAATCTCCTTAGGTCATTGAAGTTGGCCTTCCTGAAGTCAAGGACGTTTGGCTTACTGATTTATTTCATCACCCTGCTCTGAACAGTAAATTCCAGCAGACAATGGTTACTAATGCCTAGGTAGTCAATCACCCACAGGTCCCTCACCAGGTCATTGCCTGTGGCGATGACCAAATCTAGCAAGCGATTTCCTCTGGTGGGATTGTGTACCTCCTGGTTTAGGTGCAGGTCCTGTATATAGGCTAAAAACCTACATAAGCATTCAGACCTGGCTGACTGACCCTCCCAGCAGATGTCTGGGTAGTTTAGGTCACCCATGACAACCACATCCCTTGTCCTTACAGCCTCTGTGAGTTGACCTGAAAATTCCAGGTCCAGCTTGTCTCCCTGGTGAGATGGTTTGTAGTAGATTCCCATTATCAAGTCCCTTTCCTCATGCCCCCCTTGCACTCTAACCCAGAGCACCTCAGTTTTCCCTGCTTCTGAACCCATCCTGATCACTGAGGCTGTGTAGTGCTCTTTAATATAGAGTGCTACACCCCACATCTTTTCCCTCCTGCTTATTTCCCATACATCTAGTATTTGTGTAGAGGCAATTGAGACCTCATATGGGTGTTTGTGCTGCCCTCTTGTTCCCAAGCTTGCACGGGCCCTTGCCCTTACCTGGGTTGTTCCTGCTCACGTCACCTGGCTTGCCATCAAAGTGTCCTGCACCTCTGCATTTCCATCTCCTAGGCACAGAACACATAAAAACTCCTTCTTCTGCCTGGCCAATCACCAGTGTGTACACTGCTGCATGGCCAGGCAAGGGCTGAGCTTCCATGTGCTGTGCTCCCGATGGAACCTCCTGACCAGCCTCTGACAGCAAGGTGGGGAGGGAAAGTGGTAGAGACTGGGGAGGATGGGAGAAGGAGCAGAGGCTGTGAGGTGCAGGTGGAAGGGGGGTTAGGAGGGAGGGCAGAGGGCAAGGGGGCTAACTGAACTCCCCTCCCTCCAGCCACTGCTTTCTTTGCTGGAACAGTGGTGGCAGAAGAAGGGGAGGGTGTGTGTGTGGAGAATTCAAGACAGTAGGGGTGTGTGAAGTGGGCCCTATTTGATTTGGATTTGGCCCGAATCAGGGACAGTGATTCAATTAATTGATTTGGATCACTGTCCCTGATTCAATACAGATGAATCCATATCTGAAGATTCAGTGCTGATATAGAGAATCAGTGATTCAGTTATAAACACAGATTTAAGTTTTTTCTATGTACCTTGAGGTAGCAGGCATGGCTTGTGATTGCTGCAATACTGGGGCAGATGGAATGTTCCACATGAGTGCGGGGTGGGGGGTGCCCTCCACATGCTCAGCAGTGAACCTGGAAGTGCACCAGAAGTACTTCTGGTCCAGTTCTGGGTCTCCCAGGTAGCGCGCTGGGCCCCCCCCATGCCTCCCTGGCTTAGTGATTGGCTATGGGGGGACCCCGGGTGCCCCCATCAGACCCAGGAGGCACCAATCTCCAAGCCAGGGGATGCAGGGAAGCCCCCTTCATGCTCCTCAGTAGACTCAGAAGTGGACTGGAAATGCTTCTGGTCCCCTTCCGGGTCTGCTGCCAAGCACAATGGGGACTCCATCACACTCCCATGGGACGCTCCATGTGCCCCAGCATCGCAGCATTCATGAGCCCCTGCTACTTACAGGTATGTAGAAATAACACTTAAAGCTGTCTCTATGTCTGAATCTCTGAATCTTTCCAAATCTCCCTGAATCGATTTTGGAGGATTCTGATTCATTTTTGTAGAGATTAAAGTGTCCTCTGACTTGATTTGGATTCTAAGATTCAGCCACTGAATCGGGCTGAACCTCTGCTGAATCGAATCAGGTACTGAAGCTTATCACAGCCTTACAAGACAACTCTCCAGTACTTAGATTCCATACCTGGAAACTGTCAATAAATGTATAAATTCTTCATATATAGAATTTGATTATTGGGGGTCATCTTACATTCAGGGTTGTCTTATATTTGATGGATATGGTAGGTGTCTGCTATAGTGAAGCATCACAAATTACTATCTTTTGGCACAACCACATTGTGGCACAACAGAAGGCATGGATGTCTATTTTGCTTTCATTTTATACCACCAGAAAAGCTTTTATGGATTCACAAAGGCAATGAAAAGTGACATCTCTTTTCACCCTAAAAACCCCATTTCTGGCAGTGAGAGCATTCCTCTTGTACAGACACAAAGTAAGAAGGACAGAAAACAGAAGGCCATTTTAAAAGAGTTGGTATAGAGTAGCATTTCCCAAACTGTGGGGCATGACCCCTAGAGGGGTCATGAAAACTTCCAAGGGTGATACAGTTGGTGGTAGGAGAAGCATCAGCAATGGCATTGGTGAGGGAAACAAGTGGCCATGAAGCCACCTGGTACCTTGAGGTATGTAGAAAAACATATGGGTCAAATCTCCTCCAAATTGAATCAGTGACCAAAGTTTGCATAGCCCTAGTATGGACATATGAACAACCTACCACCAAGGTAAAAGTGGGTGAAGCTTTACCATCTGTCAGCTGCTCCATAATAACTCTTATTGGGCATATGGGGTGCTTGTACACATAAGGGGAGGCTGTTCTGGTACACTGTAATTACAGCACGTTGGAGCAGACTCAATTAATTGAGTCTGCTGGAGCCATGCAATTATAGGGGACCGATGCCTGTTGAGTAGGGGGGCACTTCCCCTCTCCCCGCAAGCAGCCAGTCAGCAACTGAGTGGGGTGCACAAGGGTTGGATGTGGGATCAAAGGAAGCCTCTGTTCAACCAAGTGGTAGATGGTCAGCCTTTGTAAGGATAGGTGAAACTTGGGCACAGCTTTGCCCATAGAATAAGACATCATGATATCTAAATTAAAGGTACCTTTACACATCTTTCTTGCCTATGAATTTTCTATGAACTTGCATTTTGCTGCAAAGGGCCTAGTCCTACAATTTTTCATGTAAAAGGCTCATTGACATTATACTTTTCTCTCTGTGTGTGATGAGAGGATGGCTTCAGTGTTTTCCTAACATCACCTAGTCCGACTATAATAACTTACCCAAGGAAGATGCTATGTAATGCCCTTGTTCTCACTGGTATTTATTATGGCTCTCTATCTTTAAAAATCAGGACCTGCAAACCTTATGCCATGACCTCACAGACTACAAGCGTTTCATGGATCATGGTTTGGGAACAATTATTACTGAGACATAACACATTTGGGCGCCCAAGGAAGCTGCAATGCATGGAGGCAACAGTGACTTCTGACTGCTGCCATGCTGCTGGTGTGATAGTGTGATTGCAGTGGCAGCAACTATTTTTCCACCCCCTTTACCTTCCCCACAAGTCAGTACCCAAGGCTCCAGCCTTAGTTATCCTACTAGGCTATTATAATGATTTCTTATTCTGATAATCTACCATAAAACAAGATAACCCACTAAATAAGAGAGTGTGGCTTTGATGCCATTCCCAAATCAGTAGCAAAATTCTCTCTCTGCCATGAGTGGTTTTTGCATCAATCGTTCACAACCTTAAAACACTCATTTACAAGCAGTAGAGCTAATATTCCAAAAGGGAACAGCATTGTTCTATCCAAACTTCTACACATAGAGGAAATATGTCCTTGATTTTGCTGAGACGGACATTGGAAAAGGCATTCCTTAGATTATATTCCTTTTTTCCCATGATGATAGAAGTATGCAATGTCTTACTGTTACATAACATGAACAAAGCAGGAGGAGAGATTTTTCTCTCTCATATCCATCTCTACAGTATGCTAGATTATCATTAGCCTCAACAGTAACAAGTCAAATCTTTCATCAGCTGGAAGACATTTGCAAAATCTGGAAATCATTTCCCCAGCAAGGCAGGAAATTGTTTATGCCATTCCTGAATTACCTCTGGCTTTGGTTACTACAGTCCAAGGTTACAGCGAACTTCCAAAATTCAGGCAGCGGATCAGCCCTTTGTCTTACAATAGGAGAAATACTAGAAAAAGCCAGGGGCAATACTTTCTGAGGGTGATATCTTTAATTGGAACAGTTGGAATAGAGTTAGACAAGTGTTCAAATGCAAGACATTTTTCCTCAGGTCTTACATTTGAAGGCTTATCTAAGTGTATCAGTTATGGAGTTGGTCTAGTAAAAGATATCACCTTAAGAAATTCTTGCCTCTTACATTAATTCCTGGACTATCATGGCTACAGCATCACTGTAACACTACCAGAAAAAGCAACTGCTTTTAACTGATATAACCAAGGGGTCACAAGTGTAACAATTACCCATTCTACTTGTGACTTCTTTGTTTCTGCAGCCAAGCCTTTTGATAGCTGGAGGAATGGACTTGGGCACAAGACATTTAAGGAATCCAGCAGATCAGGGGAACTTGCTCTTGTTGAATCGCATCCGATTGACTGTGGACCATTTTTTCAGTTTATCTGGATTCTATCTCTGCCCTCTGGAGTATCTGCAGTTCTACCCAACTTGGCATCATCCATGAATTTCCTAAGTGTGCACTTGATCCCACCATCCAAATCATTAATGAAGATGTTGAACAATACCAGGCCCAGGACAGAACTCTGGGGATCTGTCCCCGCAATGTCACTAGACATTGAGCCATTGAGTACTACTTACTTCCATTTGAAGACAAGTATATAATTTGACAATTCTCAGAACTAAAATTCAAAGGTATTAAATATAATCCTCTAAAATTTGAATCCTGCTGTTTAAAATGGTTTCATATACTGTGAGCAACATGCATGCTATATATCTAGAGCTTTTATACCACCAGTGGTAAACAGATCAGAAGTTGAGAAGTGCTGATATATAAAAGATTTAATTGTTGAAACCATTTC
>JAGPOW010000304.1:82246026-82291566 GCA_030014935.1 Caiman crocodilus | reverse complement strand
AGAAAAGAAGTCGAAGCAAAACTAGGCAAGAACTGGCAACAAATCGCAAGAGATTGAGAGGCTTACAGACAGCGGCTGAAGGATCTGCTCTACCACAACCATGGCAGACGAACCAGATCTTCAAGTGTTCAAGTTAATTGTTGATAGGTCATTTTCCACATTCTCTCATGATCATATTCCTTTTCTTAGTTTCAGTTCATCAGTCATTTTCATACCCCATGGAAGCATTATAAATACATTCTCTCCTTCTTCTGGGGTTTTACACACATTAAATGCTTGTGGGCAGCTGTGAGCCTCTTTCATTCCTTCAGTTACTGCACTTCCCACTTATACATGGTCCTATCTGGATTTGCCGTTCCAGGCAATGTATATAGTTGATGTGCTATTTCCTTGAAACTGATGTTATCTTCTGCAAATATTAGCAGAGAACCCAAGATGCACATATGAATTGTACAATAACAGAAATACCACAGTCAGGCATGAGTAACAAAGTAATCATCTGGTGTGCTGAACGCTGGTTTTACATGAGAACATTGTCATACCAGATAGCTGTAGCTTCATACAGATGGTCACCAGGAAAGAAGATCTTTTAAATACCAATATGTTGATGATACAAAAGATGATATCCTTCATACAAAGGATGATGATAGCCTGGAAAGATATGCTGTATGAGATTGCCTCATTTCACTGATTGTGCAATGGGTATCACTCTAGAACAATAAGCCATTAACTGATGATAACTCTTGGATAAGGCTGGTTAGTTGAGATGCTGGGATAGTCTCTGCCATAAGAAAGTGGATGAAATCCAGAGAGAGGATATTTTCTTCCTTTCCAAAAATGGAACGGATTGTTTGTGGTTTTATTGGATAATATAAAGGGTTTTGAAGAGAATAAATGGTGGAGACAGCAGCGAGTATGATGGCATAATCATCATTTCGTTTCTTCCAGTAATCTGACAGTAGGATTGAGGCTGATTTAAGGTAGAAGATGATTATCTTACCACATCTCTTCAAATGTAGGAGCTATTCTCAGTAGAGGTGGGACAAAAGCAGATTATTTTGCCAATCCTCCTTTCACTCCAAAATGCATTGCTTCAGAAAAATGAAACTCATTTTTGAACAGCCACTGCTTGGGGTTTGGGTTTGCAGTTTTACACCTAACTGATGAGAGGTTGAAAATTCAAAACTTGGCTTGATTGACCTCTTGCAGAACCAGAACAAAACCAGGAGGCCCAATCTGCAAAATGGCACAAAGGTTGGCAGGCTGCAAGGACTGGTCTTTGCATTTTTCCAAGTGAAAGTACAACTCTTCTGCATAGAGCTGCTAGTGGTATCAGACACCCCTAAGTGGGGCAAGAAGAAGGTGGACTTAATGTTTGAAAAACAGCCTGTACCAGTCATCAGAGCCAGCAAGGCTTTGGAGGAGAATTGTACCATCCCTTAACTCTTGCTGGAAGATTGTGCTTTCATGTTCCATAGATCAGATTCAGTAGTCTCATTGGTTCATTAACTTCTATGCTTTTAGTCACCTTTAAGCCTTTTAGATCCTGGGATTCTCTAAGGACTGGAAAGCCTCTCAACCTAAATTAGACAGATCTAGGGACCTCCTTAAGTTGAAGTGTCTTCCCCAGAATGCCACACTGCCTAAAGTGACTACATTAATGGTATATCTTCTACCCCAGCATTATCTAAACTTCCCATTCTCATGGCTACTCTCACACTCTCACACCCCTTCCAGATGTGGACTGGAAGTACTTCCAGTCCACTTCTGGGTCTACCACCGAACATGTGGGGGGTCCCCACATGCTTCTGTGGGACACTCCATCCACCCCACCATCCCAGCATTCATGAGCCATGTCTGGTACCTTGAGGTATGTAGAAAAAACATAACAAAGCTGTGTCTATGGCCAAATCGCTAATTCTCTGAATCAGAATTGAATCTTCAGATTCAGCCAAATCGAATTGGGACAGTGATCTGAATCAGTGAATCGAATCACTGTCCCCCAAATCAGGCTGAATCTGAATCGAATATGGCCTGCTGTGCACACCCCTAGTCCATACTCCAATTTACATGCCCACATGAGCAAGGGATAGGGATGGCTCAGGGAATCAGATATTATGTTGATTGAGTTGTTTTACAGGACTGCCTCTGGAGGCAGGTAGTGCACACCATTGTTACTTAGGGCTGAGAGTGATCTTTCAATCTAGCTCTTATATTCAGGTCAGGATCACAGAAGGTCTTTGTTTCTATGTTACCAGCAAG
Source organism: Caiman crocodilus (assembly GCA_030014935.1). Classification (NCBI taxonomy): domain Eukaryota; kingdom Metazoa; phylum Chordata; order Crocodylia; family Alligatoridae; genus Caiman; species Caiman crocodilus. The sequence goes on along the minus strand of JAGPOW010000304.1, from coordinate 82,289,304 downwards.
ACAATGGATAATCTATATTCTATATATATTTTCTCTATATACTTTGGGAGACTAGGACTTACAATAACAGTATTCATCCTTCTATACCTACCCTTCCATGTCAGCTAAACAAATAGCTGCTCTGATGATGCATTGAAATGAAAGGAGAATCATGACAAGAGTTAAGCCTCTGTTATGTTAAGACTTAATTTAGTAAATTCAGTTGTCTCATTTACCAATTACAAGCCAAGCAAAAATCATAACCATGAACTGGATCATTACCTATATATGAATATGAGCTCACTTGATTGTATCTGCTAATACGTTCCTAGGGAAAGGCAGTCTTATCTTTACTGTTAGATCCAGAATTGTTAATCAGTGCAACCCAGGAGAGATGCTTTGAACCTATGACTCACATCTTCCCATGTCCAATAATATCTGTTATCCCTTTGTTAGCTGGATTAAGAAAATAAACTAAAAGCTGGAGGTTTCATTCTCTGCAGCAAGTAAGTTTGTATGGGTATAACTCCCAAACTAATCCAATGTCTGACAATAGCATTACTGACCTCTTGGTACATTTTTGTACTTTTATGGGAATTATGTTGGTGTCTGTTGTGAAATTTAATATCTGGTGTTTCGGAGAAACAGAAAAATTAAGGTGGTCATACAAGACTGGACTACTGGTAGGTACCTAGCATAGACCAATATTTCAGAATTCAGAATAAGAAGAATCCCTCAATCCACAAAGTGTTTATTTTATAGTGCCCAGTTGTATTACAGAGAGAAATCTGCCCTAACACCTCAAGTGATTACAATTTGCCAAAGAACCCCAAGGACTTCTCTGATAATCTTCCTCCTTCTGATCTTCAAGTACAGTTTTTTGAAGGTGCCATAAGAGTTAAACTGCATTGCAATTACTCAAATTGAAGGTAGATAATTGGGCAGTGGATTGCAGGGGCCTTCCTAGCCCTCACATTGGCTGAAGTGCTGGCTGCCCAAGAAAGAGGGCCTGCACTTTGTTACCTATGCACAGGCAACCTGGCACAGGTGGAAGCTTGCCAGTCCATCTACTTGGCAGCCTCCTCTACCTGGGTCAACTGGGTCAAGAGCTCTGGTCTGGTGGTAGGTGATGGGTCACAGATGGGCTCACTCCCACCTTCACTTCAAGGCACCTGCTGGAGCATGGGCTCACAGCTTCACCTGGTGGTCCATCTGTCCCCCAGACATTCCACCCCACTGGAGAACTGGCATCAGCTAGAGGTCACAGTATTGGAGTGGCTGCAGGCATGGGCAGGCCTGCTGCACTGCCTTTCTCTTTGTGGGAAAGCACTGGTTGTGAACCTGCTGGTCCTATCTATACTCTGGCACTGCTTTAGCACCTTAGCCAGGGTCTAGAGATGGTCACTGAGGTTCCAGGGCCTGGTCTACCTCCACAGCCAGGTCCAGATTTGCTGTCTGCAGGCTCTGGAAAGGCTCCTGTTTGGTGCCAGTAGCAGCATGGAGCCACTTAGGACATGCCTTTCTCCACTGCCTCAGAGAGTTCCAGTGCAACAAACAGCTTTTCTACCTGCGAGGTCTCCCCAGGCAGGATGTGTAGGAGCTGCTGGATTTGTAGCAGCACCTCCTAAGGGCATGTATGTCTCTACCTCCAGATCCTCAGACTTGGTGACCCAGGGCACTGACCTCCTCACTGAGTCCCTGCTGAAAAGCCTGCAGGAGGTGGTGGTAGTGACAGAGGTGTCTTGGTGCTCTAGAGGATGGTCATGGCCAACATTACCAATATCAGGGACATCTTGGACTATCCCAGGCAGGGGTGGGCAGATCCCACTGTGCTGGCCCAGGACATGGAGCTGCCCACACTGCATGCACCCTGCCACCTGCTCCAGGATGTCAAGGCTGTCCTGCCAGATACATTGCCCTTGACTACATTGGCCAAATCCTTCATGAGGGCAGTCCTCCTCCCTTCCCAGTATTCCCCACCACTCTGAAGTTCATCATGGGGCCCTTTCCTTAGCAGGCCCCACAGTGCTCCCCACCACACCATCTCAGCAGGCCAGCAGATACCAAGCCATTCTGCTTCCAAACTACCCATCACCATGAGCTCTACATGCTCATGGTCTGCACCTTACACCATCCTGTTATTGTGTCCCACACAGACACCAAGTGGTGGAATATGCTCAGCAAGGATGAGGGTCCTCGGTGAACGAGCATATATTCCACCTTGATCCCACGAGCAACTGGGGACTGCAGGTGGTGACTCCAAGATGGAGCAATCACCGCAGTCATGTATCTAGTGTGGTTCACAGATGCCCCTGACACGTGCCACTTCTTTGAGCAGATAGAGACCTTGGTGCACACCTTACTTGGAGTGCACCAGGCTGAAGCCCCTTTACCACCTCTTCCAGAACCTCTTTTTGATGTTCTGGCTGCACTTCTCCCCACACCTTTTTATTTGTGCACTCCCCATCTGCAGCCTCACCAAGTCCCAGGACCTCCTGGTCCACTTGCTCCTGGACCTAGCCAAGCTAGTGATCTATCTCACCAGGAAGAGGCTCCTCCCAGGACAACCACCAAGGGCTGTGGGGCCTCTTTCCTGGCTCACATCTGCTCATGTCTCCAGGCAGAGTTTCACTGGGCAGTGTCCACTGATTCCTTGGACTTGTTTGAGGGCTAGTGGGCACTCTCCAGTGTGCTCTGCTTGGTGTTTCCCCTTGGTGCACTCATTGTGAACCTCTGACCTCTACTCCTGTCCCTGTTTTGTTATCATTTGTCCCCATAAATAAGTTGTCACTTTGCCAGTAGCTTCAGTTTCTGAGTTTTACGTGGTAGGCACTGGTCCAGGATACCTTAAAATGCCAAGTAGGTCTGTGTAATACAGTGGCAGAGTGGATGCTGAAAGGGAGAGTGAAGTGGGTATGACCAGAGGTTTTTTCCACTGTTCCTCTTTCACTTCCAGCCTTCAGCATTTAACATATAGGAAGTTCTCATTCAGAGGCTGTATCCCTAACTTCTATGCTCAATAGCTACTGATGACCCCACCCCTCCATGAATTTGTCCAATCTTTTTTAATCTGTCTAAACTGCCAGCTTCCACAACTGGTGGCAATGAGTTCAACGTATGTATAAAAAGATCTTTCTTTTTTAGTTTTAAACTTACTACCTACATTCAGGAGTGTCTTAGCAATCTATCATGTTGCCAGACTCATACAGATTGGTATTTAGTTGTGATTTTTATGGTTAAGTTGTAAACATGACACATCTTCCTGGAGGATTAGACTACTTCAATCTCTTTGGGAGCTAGTACATATACAGAGATTATTGCTACAGCCATTTAAAAGTATACTACAATCCTGCAGTTCTGATGTGTTATGCAACATTAGTTTCTTTTCAGTTTGCCCCAATGAAGAAGAATCTAAACCTTTGTGAAAAGAGAATATATCTATAGTCTAAGTAAAAGCAAAGAACTAAGTCATAACTAACAATGATCATTGTTTCATAATTTATGTAAAATGAATATAAGGACTGAAGAAGCTTTGTGACTGAACTGCATACCCAGCCTTAATGGTTTAGGATAGGTTAGCAGAGCAGAGTACAGGAAATTGCTACAGGGTATAGGGAAAATGGTTTTTCCTCACTATATGCTACTTGTAGCCCTAAACTAAAGCAAGGAAAGACAAGAGAAGAATATTCTGCCTTTTATAAGTATAGGACAACTTGCTATAGGTAGAAGTGGCTGTGAAACAGGACTATTGTTCAAGAACTTTTAAGGTTTCAAAATTTGTTTTGGTCCTTTTAAATGTTTCTGCAAAATGGAATTGTGCCCAAATGTCTGTTTTTGCTTTTGAAAATATTGGATTTGGTTTTTCTCTCTTTCTCTCAGATGAGAGCATCCACCCTGATGCTGAGAAGCCTGCTCTTTGAAACCTTTGCCGTATTGCAGCTCTTCAGTAAGTGTGTTGGTGGTTCTTTTTGTCTAGGTGCAGCACTTTGCATTTGTCTTTGTTGAACTGCATCCTATTTCATTCTGTCCATTTTTCTAACCAATCCAGATCCTCCTAGACCCATTCCCTACCATCTGGTGTGTTAACTTTACCCCATAATTTGGTATCATCTGCAAACTTAGACAGAGTGCTCTACATGCTCTCATCCAAGTCACCGATGAAGACATTGAATAGCACCAGTCCAAGGACCAAGCCTTGCGGGACTCCACTGCCCACATCTTTCCAGGTTGATATTGACCTGTCCACCATCACTCTCTGGGTAAGACCCCAAAGCCAATTTGCCACCCACCTGACCATATAATCATCTCCATCACAGACCGTCAGTTTATTTATGATAACAGAAGGAGATACCATATCGAAGGCCTTCTTAAAGTCTACGTAGATGACATCTACCTCCTGCATCTAAGCATTTTGTAACTTGGTCATAAATAGAAACAAGGTTAGTCAGGCGGGATCTACCTGCAATGAATCCATGCTGATTTTTGTTCAGTATTATTTCCCTTGCTGGGCTGCCACAAATATGTTCCTTCATGATTTTTTCCAGAGTTTTCCCAGGGATAGAGGTGAGACTAACTAGCCTATAGTTTCCCAGTTCCTTCTTCCTTCCCTTCTTGAAAATAGGGACCAAATTGGCCCTTTTCCAGTCCTCTGGGACCTGACTGGAACATCATGAGTACTTGAATAGCCATGCCAGTGGCTCTACTATGGCACTGGCCGACTCCTTCAGCACCCTTGGATGAAGTTCATCTGAGCCCACTGATTTGAACACATCCAGCTCCTCCAAGTGCTCCTTCACTAAGTCTGTGCTAAAAGTTGGTGGTCTGGAGTCCCTCTTGTGACTAACTATGATCCAATTGGGAGATTTGTCTTGGTCTGTGTCTAAGAATACAGATTCAAAGAACTCATTGAAGAGCTTAGCTTTGTCCCCCTATCTCTGTCATCAGTTGCCTTAGTTTGTCCTGTAGGGGGTCCTAGGCTACACTGTGCCTTCCTTTTGCTCCCTATATGTCTGAAGAAGGATTTTTTGTTGTCTTTAATTTTTGTCACCAGCCTAAGTTCTAATCCTGCTTTGACCTTCCTAACTGATTCCCTGCAAGTGCAAGCCAGGGAGGTATATTTCACCTTGGTAGCTACCCATGGTGATGCACAGAAGGTGCATGGGGGTGCAAGTGCAACCCCTGATAATGCCTGACAGGCTGCATTTGCTGCTTAGGTGATGGGTAGACTGTGCAGACTGGAGTGCCAATGCCCCCCTGCGACTACCGGCTTGGGAGTGGGAGCACCAGGGCTGCTTTGCAAATGGCCACAGGGGGGCCCTCCACTGTTGGTGAGACTGGTTGTGGGGGGACCCCCACCGGGTGCTGACTGGTTGCTGGGGGGGGCATGCCCACCCCTGACTAAGGTGGCACCAGTCACCCATGGTAGCTACCTCCTGTTGTCACAGCCTGTATATCTTTTTCTTTGCCCTCAGTCTTTCCTGGACTTCCTTGTTCAGCCAAGAGGGCTTCTTGGCCCCTTTGTCCTCTTTTATGTGCTATGAGACTGCCTCCTTCTGTGCCCATAGGATAGTTTCCTTGAGGAATGACCACCCTTCCAGGACATCCATTTTGCCAATGCTCTTGAACTTTAATGCCTCACTAACTAATCTCCTGACCACACTGAAGTTAGTCTTTTGAAGTCTAGCACTTCAGCCAGGTTAGTTAGTTTACCCAGCCTTCACTGGATAGTGAATTCATCAATCAATGGTCACTATACCCTAGGTTACCTTGTACCTGCAGATTCCCCACCAGGTCATCCCCTGTAGCTAACACCAAGTCCAGCAAGGCATATCCCTAGTGGGATTGTATACCTCTTGCATTAGGTGGAGGTCCTGTATGCAGGGTAAGAACAGATGTGAGCAGTTAGATTTGGCTGACTGCTCCTCCCAGCAGATGTCATGGTAGTTTAGGTCACCCATGACTACCATATCTCTCGACCACATGGCCTCTGAGAGCTGTCTGGAGAATTCCAGGTCTAGGTCATCCTCTTGGTGTGGCGGTCTATAGTAGGCCCCCACTACCAAGTCCCTTTCCCCCCAGACCCCTTGTATCCTGACCCACAGTACCTCAGTTTGCCTCTCCTCTGATCCCATCTTGATTACAGAGGATGCATATTGTTCCTTAACATAGAGAGCAACACCCCCTTATTCCCCCTCATTTTATCCCATCTGTACAACCTGTAACCCTCAATGCCTACTGCCCAATCATGAGAAGGGTCCCACCAGGTTTCAGTTAGTCCAACCAGGTCAAAGTTGTTGCTTGTAAGCAGGAGTGCAAGTTCCTTTTGCTTGTTCTCCATGCTCCTAGCATTAGTGTAGAGAAATTTAAGCCCTCCAATGGGTGCCCTTGGTACACCACTGTCCTGATGTGTTACTGCACATTAGCACAGTGTAGCACACAATAATTTAGTACCTAAGGGTGCTTGTACATGAGTGTGAGTGTGGAGTGTGGAGGCTGCTCCGATGTGCTGTAATTACAGCACATCGTAGAAGACTCAATTAATTACTGCACTCCAGCAGTCTCTCACATCTTGTGTATCAGTGCCCCAGCATTTCAAAATGGAAGTGGGGGTGGTGCTTGAACTAAAGCTTGTTGAATGAGCTTTAGTTCAAGTGTCCCAACCATCATTTTGAAGTGTAGGGATGATGATATACAAGATACTGAAGCACTTTAATTAGAGAGACCCTCAGAGCCACTCTAATTAAAGTGCTGCCCCCGCCACCAAAGCATGTATAAAAGTGCTGTCATATTGGAGGTACTAAATTTAATGTGCACTAGAAAAGGCACATTAATGCATATGTAGATGCACCCTCTGACTGCTTGTTACTACTGTGAAGTAGCTCATTACTACTGTGTGGTAGTGTCATGTCATGCTTTGTGCCATGTCACACTACTGTGCAGTAGTACTGAGCTATTGCACAGTCAGCTTCTCATGTAGAGTGGCCACTGAGTCCCAAACTCATTATGCTTTGATTTCACTTACATTTTATATTGTTTCACTTCATACAACATCAGAAGCTTATATGATTTGGTTTCACTGGTTGTTTTTTAAAAGCACTGTTTTATCCTGATGGGTCCGTGCCATTTAAATAATTGTGCCAAAGGATTATAGGGGAAGGAATGAAATATAAGTCATATTGACTTACCTTGATTATGTTTATTGACCTACCTTCGATTATGATTATGTGTCCAACCTGTCTAACCTGTCTGATGAACATTTTCTGTTTACTGTTTCATTATAGCATATGTGGTAAAATAGGTCGAGGCTTTCAAACAGGTTAATTGGGACTGTAAATAGTAAGAGAGGGTGGTAGGAATTATACAACACTGGGCTACTCTTTCCATCTGGAAAGAACTTTTGTTGGAAATACAAGCTGTTTGAATTGTAAAAGGCTAAAACAAACCTTTTTTCTCCATATCTATGGTACATATAAGGCCCCCATCACAATTGTATTGGAGCATCTCACAATCTTTAAATAGTTCTCTTTTGAACATGCTTCTAAAGGAAGATAGTACTCATATAAATTTTACAGGTAGTGCTTCCGTGCTTCAATCTACTAAGACACAAACATGAAAGGCATTGTGGATACTGAACTGATACTAAATAATTAGGAAGCTATATACCATTGTGAATCTGAGCCTAAGGAACTCCTTTAAAGTTTCTCAGAGATACATTGTAAACTAGGAATCTGAACCCAGAACTAGGCTATATCCTTAGCTACTTAGTTATCCTTCCTTTTAAGCTGTAGCTAGATAATCAAAAAATTGTCTACAATGGCTGGTTGTGCAAAATGTCAGTGAAAGCAAAACTGGCTTCCATTCTTACAAAAAAAAAATAAAAATTGACATTTCTTCATTGACAAAAAGGCATTTTTTCCCAAAGAATAATAATTCTTGAGCAGCTCTCCTCCTCTCAGTTAACAGCCAGTGGCCATGAGCAGAGACAGGCCTATATGTACAAAGGCGCGGTGGGCCTCAGTCTATCAGAAATCTAGAAGCCCCAATCAACGATTAGAGGGAGACCACTAAATACTTGGGACAACAAAACAAAAAAACAAGGAGTGAAAGGTAAAGGTTAATGTCTAGGCTTCTGAGGGAGTCTCTGACCAGAAATCACCAGCTAGGTCCCACTGCCCCTCAAATGTGTGTAAGAAGCCTGTGGACACTTTCCAGTGAAACTGCCCAGAGACATGGACAGATGAATGTGAGGAAGACAGGCCTACAGTTGTCCAGCCAGTGTTTCCTTCCTAGCTTGGTAGATGGATAGATAGGATGGCCTTGGAAGAGATGGGATACTGGCCTAAATGAGGTGTTGGTCTAATCTGGGATGACAATTTTTATGATAAACCTGAGTCCAAACATTCTCAGGATGACTGATGAAATCTATGATGTACTGCTGTCATATCTGTGCTCAAACAGACATGTTCCCAGGAGCTGAGAGGAGAACACTGGTGAACACAACAGCACGTATGTCAGGATCTCCTCTAAGCACTTCAGTAGCAACAAAATGGAAGAACTATAGTCCAGAATCATGTAATTTTTCAACTTTTAATCATTTTTTCTATTTCTTGCACACAAAGGACAATGAATACTAGACAAACTAGGCTGCAGAGATATAATGAAAATAAACAGAACAGCTTCAAACAACTTTGTTATATGTTATTCATGGTACCACTTATGCATCATTTCTCTTGAAAAACTCCACTTCTACTTATTCCTCATAATTGGTCATTCTTTGCTTCACTTCTCAGCAGACAGTGAGACGAAGGAGGGAATAGAGTGGGAGTGTTTCCAGTTAACAAAAAGGACATTATGTTTAGCTTGACAGATTAGAAATAACTCAGTTATAAAACCAGTTTCCACCTCAACCTATTGTCCCACTGGGGCCAACAGAAAATTAACTCCTGTAAAACTGAAGAAATATGTTTACTATCAAGGGCATGTTTATTATTATTAGTTTATTCCCAGCTGAAAGCAAATTCAGTGTTGCTTGTATATTGCTCCTTCTTTATATTCACAGCAGATCTTCATTCTACCAGTCACAAAGCAAAGAGAAGAAAATGGTTTGTTACACAAAAATGAATAATATAGTTAAAAGTAGGAGACTCTAACAACTTTGTAACCCTGCAGTGGGTACATATACACAAGATGCTTTACTGATCAATAGATTAATCTACTATGTAGTACAACATCCCAATATAACCATGTGCAGCAGTTACTGCACATTAAACTAGGCTTATGCATGGTTTTCTACATTCTGTAAATACAGGTAATAGATTTACTGCACATTAGATAATGTGCAGTAGCTCATGGATATGTAGCTGACTGGGAGTGACTTGCTCCCAGTCAGCCCAGGCAGCAGGGGCTGGGAGAACTGACTCCTTCCTCGGGGCAGCTGCCTGTTTCTCAGCCCCGACTGGTTAGCCAAGCAAAGCAGGGGCTGGGACATTGTCCTCTTCTCTGGAAGCAGGAAGCTTCTAGCTCTGGCTCCAAGATTGAAGCCAGGGCTAGGACATTGTCCCCTGCTCTGGCAGCTGCCTGCTGCTGGAGCCCAACTCCAAGATTAGAGCCAGGCCCTGGCAGCAGATAGCTGCTGGGACAGGGGACAACGTCCTAGCCCTGGCTCTGAGCTGGGGTTGGACTGCATGGGGTTGGGCAGGGCAGGAGTACCTCTGACCTGAACTATTCCCATTGGGAGTAAATGTGCTCCCACCTGGCCCACATGTAGAAGCACTCCCAGGGAAAGCCTACCACTTAGTATTTTACTGTGCACTAAGTTTTCAGTGCAGTAATTGCCCATATAGACGCTCCCAGTTTAAAGAAGTAACTTCTGCTAACAGCCCTGAGTGTGCTGAGGAAACCAGCTGTTTTCAAAATAATAATGGTTGTTATGAAACATTCTTTGTAGGCAAGTTTAAGATAATTTGAAATGCATAAAGTAACATTTGGTGGAATAATGAGATACAAGATAGATCCAGTTGGACCGCATGTAGCTTTACTTATTTTACCTTGTTGAAATTGGCATACACAAGACTTGGAGAGCTCATTTACATGCTGGGACAGGCAAATAGGCTTGTCAGCACCGCTCTGCCCATAAAGCATTGCATTTCAGGAGGAGTTGAAACTCTTCATAAAACGTGTACTGGATCAGGTTGTACCAGATGTAAGAAGGTAGATTAAGCAGCTCCTTCAGCATGAATTGCTCCTTGGCATTCAAGTAATTTCAGTGGCATACACAAAACAAATCACAAGATACTAGAAAGGTAAAGTGAGATGGGGGCAAGGATAAAGGAAATGGCAACTTTCTACTGAGCCAGCCAGATCACAGAGGAAGGTATCCTGAAAATCTAGACTGACGTGGCTCTTGGTATTCCATAGACAACAGAAACAATCCAGGAGTTTGGGGTGGACAGGCAATTAAGACAAAGGGTTACTGGCATCATCCAAGGACAAATTTCCTTTCTTTCTGATGTCTAAGAGAGATCGGGCTATACCTAGTCAAATTAAATAACATATGCAGAGATTAAATCCTACTTGTAGACTGAGATAATAGGATAACTTGAAAGGATCTCTTAAGCACAACTTTACTCATACCAATTCCTTATTCGGTTCATTTGAATCAATGTTTTACTTAGAGAAATTAAGCAGGTAGGAAGGACTAGTTAATGTGGTGACTACTAAATGGACTTAGCTTGAGCTATATTATGCATGTCAAAACCTTTCAAAAATAAATATGCAAAAGCAGAAACATTGCAAATGTATTAAAAAGAGCAGCAAGTACTCTTGCATGTGTCCATCCTTGCCAAGAAATTCCATAAAGCTCCAGAGAGATAGAAATCAACTCTGAAATAAAGCAAAGCATTACAGACTGCACATTCGCTCAAAATAGTCCTTGAACCCAGTGCTGCCAATCCAATGAATAATACTTTACTTCTAAGTATTCTATTGATTTCAGTGTGGCTACTTCTGGAATAGAGCTGGTTAAATCAGCCACTGAATTAGTAACAATATAATTGAGAAAATTCTGTCATTTAGCCTCCTGGCATTATAGATAAATGCCTTTGATAAATACCCTTCCTTTCCTTATTTCAGACTTCCTGCTTCAGTATGGATTCACCTCAGCTACAGGTTCACTTTTGGTGAACATAGTAGCAGGGAAGAATGTTGGATCGACAATTTTGGAAATCAAAATCAAATCAAAACCCTTCATCTTTATATAAAATGTAGTAAAATTAATGGTAGGGCCAGTTTGGTCATCAAGCAATGTGAATGTGAGTTGGCTGTCTACAGATGAAAGCCTTTATATGCTAATTAGCCACTGATCAGCTTTTTAATACACTTAGGCTAGGGACAGACATTCAAAAAGCCAGAGCCTGAACTTATCCAAGCTTTGCAGGTTAGTCTAACCTGCCCAAGCTGAACCAGTTTGTAACCAGACAAACATGCTCTTTGGACTGAGGCAATGTGGGCACATGCCTGCAGTTACTCAGTCCAGGTCCTGGGGGTGCTAGAGCTGGCCCTTGCCTGCAGAGCACCTACTAAGGGGGCTTATGCAGCCCCCCATTATTCTTCCCTGAGCTTGAGCTGTGGCTTGGCCAGGCAGACCCTGCTGGGCAGACATGGCTGCAATGTGAGTGGCCAGCAGCTGAATAAGTCCCTTCCTGTCGGGTCCAGTACAGAATGAGCAGTGGGGGCTGACCCCATCTCCACCCCTGCCCCCGTCTTCACCCCCACCTGGCAGCTGAAGCAGTGAGTGCCTGATGGGCAGGAGCCCGTCATGGTTTCCCGGCAGGGCCGCACTGCAGGGCTGGCAGAGCAGTTGTAGAACATGGGGCGCTGTGGGGGCTTGCAGGGCTCTGTCCCCAGACCCCAGCGCTGCTGTGCACAGTCCAAGCCCACAGTGCAGCCCTTTGCTGGGAAGGGGCTCACTCTCTCTCACAGTATGATGTGGCTGCTGCCCCCAGTAAGGGCCCTGCCCCACCTGTTACAGTTGTGAGGAGGGGGCATGGCCAGGCAGGGCTTATGTGTAATGTCTTTCCCTGGCCCTAAAGATTCTCATTTAGTTATAATAATAAAAAAACCTACACACATTTTCATTTTGATTTCATACCAGCAAAACTGATAATAAAGCTTGTAAGTCTAAAAAATCTTTAGAGAAGCCCTTAGCTTAGAGGGAAATCTGAAAAGGTAGGCTGGTTCTTTGTCAAATGAGCTAACAGAATTACTACTTGCTGTATCAAGGACTTTAGTTGTGCTGAACATGATGTAGAAATTTGCTATAGTAAAGAAACTGGAAATATTTCCTTGCTAAAATGTTCCTTTTTATTTCACAAAGAAGTTAGCTGAAGTCAATAAGAAAAGTTTAAATGATATTACTTAGCCTTTTATCATAAATTTCAGCTGAATTGTCTGTGAAATGTAGGTGAAAGAGGAAACAATAACAATGTAAAAGCATTTTGCATTTGTTATGGACTCATATGAAAGGCTCTAGTTCAACATTAATTTAGTTTTAGACTATAACACATTTCCTTTGCTGTTTTACAAACTTATTATGACCCCCCAACTCCAAAATGTTCCATGATTTATAGAAGCCAACCAAAAAAAAAAAACCTGTGTGAAGCAACACACCATTACCATAGAGCAGGAGTAGGCAAAATATGGCCTGAAGGTCATATCCAGGCCCCCAGTTGTTTCTATCCAGTCTGCTAGCTGCTGCCAGGAGGCTGAGGAGGGAGGGCTGTACCCTGCACTGCTTCACTCTGGAGCAGCTAGGGCTGGGCTGGGCCGAACAGTGCTCAGACTTCTCCACCCCACTGCCACATCCATACCAACCCCCACACAGCTTCCTGTTGGCACTGCAGCTGGCAGCTGGGCCCACACAAGATGGGGCATGATGCAGCACACTGAACAGCTGTCCTGCCCCCCACACCCCTACCATGATGAGCCACTGCCAATATTCCATGCTGGCTGCAAGTGGGGGCAGAGCTTGGCATAGGCGAGCAGCCCTTGACTGTCCTGGCGTAGTATAGCAAATAAATGCCCACCCCTGCCACAGAGTGTAAATACTTCACAATCTTCAATTATTTATCTCCAGTAAGGCTAAGAAATATCAGGAGCTCAGTGGAAAATGGAAGCAGAACTGAAATTTATTTGCCTAAGGCACACATGAAGTCTATGGTAAAGCAAGGATTTGGACCTGATATTTAGGGTTGTCTAAATGCTAGGACAGCTTCTTACCATTAGATTCTCTTTCAGTTGAACATAGGGTAAAAACCTGTTGCATGAATTTGAGACTAAGTACAGAGAGTCAAAAAGCCCAAGGCAAAATCAGTCCAATCTTCACAGATTTCTCTAAGCTGTGTAGATTGAACCAATAACAAACTGTATGTGCATTCAATTTTCACTTTTGGGGGTGTCCCACACTTCAGGGGGCTTCTCCTGGCTTCATTCAGCCTGGGGCTGCCTTGTCATGGGAAGCAGAGGGGAATGCTCTCCCTTTTCCACCTGTGGCAGCGGTGGAGCCAAGCTGCCCTGCCGTGTGGGTGCTGGGGGGGAAGGCAGAGATTTCCTTGGCTCCCTGAGGCAGGACAAACCAGGGCCCAGCAGCTGGGTGTATGCTGGAGGGGCCCTGTACCCCTGCCTCTCCCTCTCCCCGCTGCCCTTGGGGCTGATAGGTGCAGGCAGGACACAGGGTGGCAGAGGATCTCTTGCCTCAGCTCTGTGACAGCTCAGGGGTGAGGCCAGCTAGGTGCTAGGTTGGAGCAGCGGGGTGTGAGCCATGGTTCAGCAGGCTGACCTGTGAGGGGAGGTTGGAGGGTGCAAAGCATCCTGGGATGCTGGGGGACTGTGAGGTAACTTGAGCTGGGAGGGGATCTGGGACAGTTTGATAGAATAGTTTAACCTAAATCAGTTACGTCTGGTACTATCTCCATCCAGGTCTATGTTAAACGGGGTTTGGCCATTTTGAAACTGGTCTATGTGCACTGAACTTCTTTCTGTTTAAACCGCTTTCTGTTCACTTATACCAGTTTCTGTGTAACTTCTGTCCCTAACCTGATAGAGCTTTTCTCTAAAAATTTCCTTAGGCACTTGCCAAGTGGATGCAAGATTTTCCGCTGCTCTGTAAGCTTTCAGGTTAATGGACAAGACAAGTTTGATAAGAGTTACCTTAACATAATGCAGAACCTGTTCTGGGAGTCTCAGGATGGGCTAATGTACTTCTTGAGACACAACATTCCTGTGGCTTACTTCTATGAATCCAATATAATTTTGCTCATTGCAAAGAAGAACATAGTCTAAAGGGTGAATTTAGAATGTGGGGTGATTTTTATAAAGTAGGTGAAATCTGCCTAGCAGTCAAGTTTTCTCCAAATAATTACAGGCCATAAATTACTTGAAAGTGTCAGACAGGAAAATGTCACCAAAATTATAATTGTTCAATGACAGGTTTTGTCTTTTATTTTCAGAGTAGAAAAAAAAATGTCCTCTTTCATTGCTGGCAGATTTTGCAATTAGTGTGTAGATCAACTAAAGAATAATAAACATATCCTCTTCATTATTCAGGTACCTCTGAACAAACGTCTATCCATCTACCATGACAAAATGGTGTGGTAATATCTTGATCATTTCAGTACTCCGCATGGATGCTTTTGCTTACTGGAATCCTTTTAAAAAGTACAGTGCGCAGCAAGGATATCTAATGGTATCTAAAAGACATGAATATTTTATGCATGCATTTTTATCAATGTGTCCAGCAGTAGGAGTTTTGCCTTTCTGTTTATGTCTTTTGGTTCCCTCAGCACTGCAGAAGGTGCAACTATATGTAGAAAGAATAGCTTGTGGTATGGTCTTGGTATAGATCAATGATTTCATAAGTCTTCACTTGAATTCAGATCCTTCATGGGTTGTACGAGCTGAGATGCGGTTGCAGGACCTGTGTACACAAGCAGGTTACCAGGATGAGCCACATCTTTCCCTGAAGAGTGAGGTCCTGTACAGTGGTGAATGTATGAAAAATCTCCAACCCCTTTTACCTTAAATAATGTGTTCATGCACCTATGCCCACTATTGTTTGTTTCAGGGATGTTCAACCCCTGGCTCATAGGACAGCTCCAGCTCCTGGCACTATGTCACCTGGGCCACAAGGCTCTCCACAATTCTGAAAATGTGGCAGTGGGGGAACAATAGCACTGTTTCCCTGCTGCCAAATTTCTGGACCTATGGGGAGCTCTGTAGACTGCACAATCGCATCCACTGTCTTAGGTGTGCAGGGCAGCTTTGGCAAATCCCAGAGCAGGGGGGCAGCATAGGACCTGATCTGTGCATACAGGGGCCAGCAGAGGCCATGTGGGGCCTGATTCAGGCATGTGGGACTGAGCAGAGGCAGCACAGGTCCCAAACCAGCTTGTGGGCTGAACCAGTTATCTGGCTTGTAATTCATTCAGTCCTTGTCTACTCTACTGAGGACCAGTGAAGTTTCACACTATTTGCATTGAGAGGTGGACGCTACAACCTAGGCTAAGATCACTGATTCATTTGAAACAGGCAACCCAAAGAGCTACCAAGTTTTAACAATCTTTAATCACTGCTGCCAACCAGGTCTTGCTTTAAACTTGAATGGGAATGCTGTACCTTAATAAACTCTTTAGTCATTGAGTTCCTACACACATGGGGATAATTCTGCTTTTCTATATCATTTTTCCCTTCTTTGCTTTCTCTCTTCACTCTTACAGAATGGTGACTTGACCATACTAAACCTACGTGGTTGAAGGTAATGAAGTTGAAAGCAGAATCTGCTTGTCTGACTGTTTATTTTCATGTTTGTAGTTTAAAAATAACCCTAAAAGATTTATAATAGTCAATTTAGCCTGTAAGATTTACTCTATCCAGGCAAAAATATGTAGCAAATAGGAATCAGCATTTCTCTTTCAAATTCAATCCATCATTCTCAATGAATCATGGTATGAGACTGGTATGCAAATGAGATGCTCATCCCATTTGTCTAGTCATGTTATGGCCTCTGAGCATTTCCTTCTTATGGTCTCCATGTAATTTGCTGTAAGCCATAGCTAATTTAATATAAATTCAAGCCATAACATATACCAGACGGCTCAACCATCACAGTTCAGACCAATTTGTGGTCTTCAGCTCCTTTCTTCTTTTAAGAAATATGTTCATTACTCACCTCTTAAAATGAGGTTAAAGGGGAAAAATTATTCTAGGATATGACAAATCAGTGCAGATAGTTTGAATCTTTGCCAGAATTTTCGGTAAAATCTCAAATCCAAATTCCATTTGCTACATTTCTGATGCATGAAAACGTTTAATTATCTTGTATTTTCAAAATATTTTTGTCTGCCCTGGCACCATTTGACTTTGATTTTGACCGAAAGAGAAAACACTGCAGGAAAACCTATTTCTATACTTCTCAACCCAAACCCAAAGGTTTTGGGAGTCTTCTTTTTTGTGTAGGATTTCCACTCAATTATTACAGTAAAAGAAGTTTTTAAAAGGTCTCCAAACTCAATTAAACTAGGTAAAGCCTAAGCCATTAGCACTATGTGCTTTCCTGTATGGGTTTATGTTTATGCTTCAGTCCTGATGTGTAGACAATTTGCAGGTGAGGAGTGTTCATTTGCCAGATTCCTTGAGATTTCCAACCAATATGCAAGCAACAGAAAGATAGGATGGGAAACTTTAATGTTCATCTAATCCAGGGGTTAGCAACCAATCACTTATACCAGCTTATGGGAAATTTCTATCCCTGGGTGATTTACCCTAACCTAGACCCTTCTTGGCTGTACAACTGCTAAGCCAGTTATCCCCAATTCTGCATTTGTGCATTTGATAATTATTTGCTATATGTAGTACCTTACTTTTATCTCTGTTGGATTTAATTTTGTTGTCATTTTCTGCTTTATCAAGTTCTCTTTGAATTTTAATCCTGTTGTAAAAAAAGTGTTTTCAACTTCTCCTGCTTTATATTGCCTTCACATTTGATCAGTAAGTTCTCTATCCCCAAGTCCAAGTTATTAATAAAAATGTTAGGTGGCACTAAAACCATAATAGACCTCTGTGAAACCTCATTTGAGTTCTTTTGCCTTTAGCATTTCTAAATAACTTTTTGTTTAATTATTGTGGAATTATTTAACCAATTATGTTTGTACCTAAGATTCATCCTAGCTAGCTCCAATTTCTCCAACTTGCTTATGAAAATGGCTTGTGGGCCTGAATCAAACACCTTACTTAGGTCCAGGCATAGTGGCTAAGTACAGACAGTCTAAAACCTTGAGGCTGAATTGATTCAGGCTTTGCAGGTTAGTCTAAACTGCAAGGATTGAACTGATAAGCAAATGACACACATTCACTTTTGATTCAGGAAATGCAGCCACGTGCTGGCAGTAGCTCAAGCCAAAAGCTGGAGGAGCGTGGGTGCTACAGCACACTTGCTAGCCACTGCCAAAGAGGAGGAAAGAGAGAAAGCCCTAATGGAGTAGACAGGGCATGGCTAGGCCCCAGGTCATGCTCTGTGTGGGCGGAGGGGGGAGGGGGAAGGTAATGGTATTGAATTCATAACAACTTGAACAAGAATAGTTCTTTCTCTGAAAAACTATAAACTGAACAGCTATAAATGCAGCCTGGGCTGTGTGTTTGTTTACTCTTTCTGCTGCCCCCACTTGCTGGGGGGGAGAGGACAGTGAGCCAGCCCAAACTGCTCCAGCTAGAGAGCAGAGGAGCAAGACCAGTCCTGCTCTCTGGAGCAGACAGCACAGCACAGCACAGCACAACCCAAGGCTGCAAAGCATGCTGATATGCTGAGGGACTCTGATTTAACTTAAACCAGGAAGGGGTCTAGGACATGTTTCATAAACCAGTTTGACCTAAATCAGTTAAGTCTGATACTACATTCAACTAAGTTTATCTTAAATCAGTTTCAGTCATTTTGAAACTAATTTATGTGCACTGAACTGTATGTGCACTGTTCTTTTACAGGTTTAAACCAGTTTTTGGTTACTTAAACCAGTTTAAGAGTAACATCTGTCCCTAGCTACTATGTCCACAATATTGCCATTATCCACCTAATAAAAAATCTCGTCCAAGAAGGAAACCAGCAGGCTTGTCATGATTTGTTCTCAGCAAAAATATCCATGTTAGCTGCATGTAGTTGCTCCTTCATCTTTCAAATATTTACCAGTGGGCCGTTTTATGATTTTCCCTCAACTTCCCAGGTATTTATGTTGGGTTGATCAACATAATTCCCCTTTTTCTCCCCTTCTCTAGTCTTTTTGGACTTTGCTTGCTATGTATAAGTTTGCAGATATTACTGCCAATGCCTCTGAGATTTCTTAGCTAGTTTTTCAGCACTCTTGTATGAATCTTGCCAGGCCCTACTGACTTAAAACTATTCTGATTCAAATTCTTGTGGCTTTTCATTGTGGGAAATAATTTACAGAAGTGAGACTATGAATCTGTTTCACAAAGCCTACTGCAGAGACTTAAGGCAAAAATAATTTTGTTTACTACTGACTTGGCCCAGTTTTGAACCAGTCAGTAACTAGAGATGGAAATACTATATACCATTACAACCAGTAATTCTCTAAGCCAGCAATTGCATCAACTTATGCTGGGTAATACATTTATTACGTGTATGATGATCACTAAAGACTTCTGCCAATATATTCACTTTAGCATTTTTCCTATGTAAATAAGAAAACATCCAACTCAGCTTTGACAGTTTTTTAATTTATTTGATACCCAGTTGTATTGTGTTGTGTTGTAGCACCACTGTGCCATACAATCTTGATGCACCTTCGTATCATAGTGGATGAGGATAAGTCTTCACATTTTGATGATTTTGTATAGGTCACACAGCCATTTTAATGGACTCCTGTTACCATTCAAGGATATGGGACAACCCATGAAAATCAAGATAATTTTTCCAAAATAGCAGAAGGTTGTAATTCTAACACAGAGGGATTATCTTTTGTAGCATCTGGGTTACCAAATAACTGTATTTAAAGAAGAGTTGTCTCTTAGCTATTGATTGATTAGTTTTATTACGGGTCAAAATAATTAAACTCGTTCAACTTTTCTGGGTTCACAATGTGTCTTCCATATCAAAAGCAAATATATCATTTTTTGTTGACTTGCAATCAGATCTCCTGGCTGTTCTTAGTTCCAGCCTTTAAATAAATGCTTTTCTGTGTCAATCATTTCAATAGGCCCCCAGCCAAGGGCAGAAACCAGAACATATACTACCATGGTCTGGTTCTAAGGAATGTAATTCACACCCAAGTGTTTATAGGCAGTCCTCAGACTTACGAGACAATTGGTTCCTGAAAACCGAGTCCTAGGTTGAAACATCATAACTCAGAACCAATTTTCCCATAGGAACAATGTTATAAAAGGGGGATTGGTTCCTTTATAATGCTCAACACAGCTGCCTCCAGTTGGTAAGTTTGTTGTGGTGGAAGGGAGTGGGGAGAGAAGGGTTGTGGGGGGACAGATCAATGACCCCACAGTTAGAGAGAGATTGGGACTGGGACAGAGGTTGGGGCAAAGGCTGCCCATCTGGGTAGGTGGTACAGGGAGGGGGTGGAACAGCTCCTGCCGCTGCACATCATCAGTCCAGGAGCAGCTCATCTGATGACTCTTGCAGCTATTCCTGTCCCCAGTCTGGAAGGGCATGTGCGGAATGTGTGCCTCCCGATCATCATGGGGAGGGCAGGGCTGGGGTTGCACCAGGCTGTGTTCTGGGCAGGTAGTGAAGGTGCGGAAGTGGGGGCTATGCCTTCCTGCTACTTGCCCAGCTGGGGTGAGGTGGAGCCACTGTGCTGCCTCTAGACAAGTGGCACACAGCAGTGGGAGCCAACCTAGCTTCCCTGTGCCTCCTGGACAAGCAGAAGCTGCATCCCATGGCCCCCCATGCTGCACCCCAGCTGAGCAAGTGGCAGCAGGGTATGGGGGGTGGCGTGTGCCCCTGGATTGAGGTGGGATGGGCAGCAGAGCAGGGCCTATGTGGGGGCTACAGCCACCCTAAAATTTGCTACAGACCCCCATAGCCCCCACCACCTGACCAGGTCACCACTCAGTGCATCCCTGACCTCACCCACCCCACCCCACCCTGATCCAGGGGCACATGCCCCCCATGCCCAGCCACAACTTGCCCAGCTAGGGCAGGGCTGGGGGCGGAGCACAGGATAAGTCACTGCTCATCCAGGAGGTGTGGGGAGGTTGGGATGGCTCCTGCTGCTGCACGCCACCTGTCTGGAGGCAGTGCAGCTGCTCCACCCCACTTCAGCTGGGCAAGCAGCAGGAGGGCATGGCCCCTGCTGCCAGCACCTTCCACTGCCCACCTGGAGTGCAGTCTGGTGCAGCTCTGGCCCCACTTGCCTTGTGCAGATCCATAGGCACACCCTGCCCCCATGCCTATGCCTCCTGGACTGGTGGGAAAGGAAGCCACCAAACAAAGATAGCTGCCAAATGAGCTGCTCCTGGGCCAGCAGTGTGCAGCAGTGGGAGCCGCCACCCCCCCCATGCTCCCCTGTTCGAGCTGGACAGCTTTTGCCCTAGCTCCTGTCCCAGCCCCAGCCCCAATCCCTCCTTTGCTATGGGGGAATTAATCTGGCCCCCATGTCCCTTCCATCCCTCAAAACAGGGGGTAAATTTATAAAGGTCATAAGCGCCATTCATCAGAACTTGAAACATCATAAGTCAAGCCGTGAACTAACTAACTACCTTGCAGACTGGTAGAAGTATAGACATACCTGCATGGAATTCAGTATATGCCATAAAATATACTCAAAAAGCTGGATCTCCATATTATTATTGCAGCTAGAGTTACTACCTATATGCCAGCTAGACAGCTTGAAGATGGCTTTAGTGAATCTATGCTACATTAGACGCATCTACATGTGCATATTTACTGTGCAGTAAGGGTATGCATTTACACATGTACATCTGTATTGCATGGTA
This sequence comes from Caiman crocodilus, assembly GCA_030014935.1. Lineage (NCBI taxonomy): Eukaryota > Metazoa > Chordata > Crocodylia > Alligatoridae > Caiman > Caiman crocodilus. The sequence continues at coordinate 82,268,313 of JAGPOW010000304.1, read as the reverse complement.
TATATGGCAACTTACACTGACTTGAGCATAAATGCAGGTATCAAATATATGCTCAATTAGTTACTGCACAGTAACACATGTATAGATGCCTTACTGTGCAGTAACACTGAGTGTGTGGACTGACTTGGCACAAATTGACTTGGCACTAACTTTAGTCCCAAGTCAGTCCACACACAGTGTTAATGCACTTTAAGGCCTGCACACGTAGACATTAGCCTAGTCCCACTTACTGTGCAGTAAATTTAAGCTGGCATAAATATATGTGTAGATATGCCCAAGAGGGGTGTATGAAGCGGGACCTATTTGATTCAGATTTGGATTCAGCCCAAATTGGGCACAGTGATTTGATTAATTGATTTGGATCACTGTCCCTGATTCGATTCGGACAAATCCAAATCTAAAGATTCAATGCTGATTCAGAGAATCAGCTTTAAATGTTTTTTCTACGGACCTTGAGGTACCAGTGTGGCTTGTGAACACTGTCATGCTGTGGCAGATGGAGCGTCCCATAGGAGTGGGACGAGGGCCCTCCACGTGCTCGGTGGTGAACCTGGAAGACTTCTGGTCCACTTTTGGGTCTGCAAGGGAGTGTGCTGGGGGCCCCCTGCTGCTCCCCTCCTGGCTTGGTGATTGGCTGCGGGGGCCTCTGGTTGTCCTCCCAGACCCAGGAGGCATCAGTCACCAAACTGGGGGGAGGCCCAGTGCACTTTCTGGTGGATCTGGAAGTGGACCGGAAGTGTTTCTGGTCCATGCCTGGGTCTGCTACTGAGCATGCTGGGGAGCCCCCTGAACTCCTGTGGGACACTCCATGCACCCCAAAATCGCAGCACTCACAAGCTGCCTGCTACCTAGAGGTACGTAGAAAAACATTTAAAGCTGTGCCTATATCTGAATCATCAAATCTTTCTGAATCTCTCCAAATCCATTCAGGGGGTTCCAATTTGATTCAGAGAGATTAAAGGGTCCTCTGATTCAATTTGGATATGGAGACTTGGCCACTGAATGGGGCCAAATATCTGTCGAATCAAGTCAGGGACCAAAGCTTCACACAGGCCTAATGCCCACCGTGTAGTGACTGAAGTGTAAACATGCCAAGGTAAACATTCCTTCTTACTGTTCATAGCTTCCCTGTCTATGGTAGAGAAGTGGAACAATGATGGATGATGAGGTGAGGCATCTTGCATCAAAAGCAGTGCTAACCCACCTATATATAATTTCTCTCTGGCATTTCTGTAGCTCCTTCCCCCTGCTTCAATATACCTCACTTCCATAATAGTCTTATGTGATCTGAAATCATGCACTAAAGACTTCCCTCTGTGTCCTTTTGCCACAATTTTCATTACATCCATTACTGAGAATAGAAACTGCTTCTAGATTTCTGTTTGCTATCAAACTCACAAAATAAGACTCTCCTCCATTTCCAAATGGCACAGTTCCTTCCTCCTTCCAGCGCTGGATGCATCGTCTTTGTGATATTTCCAAGCCCTGCCCTCACCGGCAAAAGAATCCCTGAGCTTTGCAATATTAATTAAAACCGTGCAATGCTGCAGTGTGTAAAACTTTTCCATCAGTTACTTTGGATTAGTCAACCATCACTTGGAATTTGGTAGGAGTTTGGATTTGGATCTGAACTTGAATTTCATAGCTGGCATTTTTACAGTGCTTATTTTTCTATGGAAATTGATTCCAAATAAATGCATTTATATGATAGCGAAGAGTAGAACTACTGGGCCTATTTGCATTTTAATGAAGACAGACTGTACCCTATATTTCTTCTCTGTATTGATTTTATCAGGTTGAAATCTGATGGGTCTGGTATATTTGCAAGAGCCTTGTGTGCACTGTTCTGCTGTTTGGTTTTGATAAAATGTAGTATTGTACTTCATGTTCTTTAGCTACGTCAAACCTTGCTTCATGGCTAATGCATGGCATTGGTCCACACCACAAGTTGTGCAATTCTTTGCAGTGAAAATATTGCTTCTTCCTAGGGATTAAGATCATTATTTCAATACAAATAAAAAAAGAGAGAGAGAAAAGGGCAGAGGTTATTTTTACTTAAGACTAGATATGGTCAAACTGAGTAGGCAGCAATAAGAACCTCTCCTTACCATATCTCCTCACCAATTTCATGAGCTTAATTTTGGTGGTTATGTTACTGATTTTTTTTCCTTCTAGTTTCCAGCTGGAGCATAATGAAGAAGAGAAAAATCCAATGAGAAAAAATATCTACGTGGTATTTCCATTTGTGACTGGGAATCACACAATGTACCCTCTGGACCAAAGCACCATTTGGAACTGCAGCAAAGCGCCGTTTTGGCCCAGTTCTGCAGACTTAACAAGTTTTGTTCACTGAGTCAAATTCATGTTTGATATAACTCGTCTGATGTAACTGCCATTTTACCACAAATATGATTTGGCTCAGTATGATTTCTCTGTGAGTTAAATATATTGCTCAGATGGTTTTTCCATCTAACTCCCCATGTCTGGGAGTCAGGCAAGACCTAATGATTCTGTAGGTGCTGGAAGTGTTGGCTGGGGTTAATAAATTAGGTCAGGCAGTTCAGATTACCTTGGGTTCACCAGCAACCTTTAGCAGTCAACCTTATGGAAGAGACTACATTGCAAAACTTCATGCTTTCATGCTGAGGAGGTGGGACTCATTATCCTGCTAGGATTCAAGAGCTTTCCCTGCCACACCTGTGAGTCTTGCATTGCCCATAAAACCTCTCTATTTGACAAGCCCCCAGGAAATGAAGAGGAGAACAGACAGAACTAGGCCTGCTTAAAGTAGTAATAACCCCAGGGTCTATCTTTAAAATTGGGACAATAATGCTCCTCTCTTCAAAACTTTTCTTCCTCCTTATTTAAACTGGAAACCATTTGGGGCAGATTCTTGTTCTAATTCTAGATGTCTACAGCATCTACCACAATGAGCTCCTGATCTCTGTTAGGCCATGCTAGTAATGTTGCTACTACTGTTAACTATAACAACAATGATTATCTGTTTGGTTCAAAATGAGGAGTTAATTAGATGGTAAATGCCCTATATATTACAATACTAATGCTAATTATTGATTCTTTAAATTAAAACTTGTCTATTGACTTTTTTCCCCAGACAGCTTCTGTGTATTTTGCAATGGCTTTGGGGTCAGGACATGTGGTTGGGTGCATTGGGGGCCAACACAGAATAGCCCTTTGTACAGCTGGACCAAATAGTTGTCTGAACTAGGCAGTTTAGAACGGTGACACTGACTTAAAGTTATTTTCTTTAGAGAAGTCTGTCAGACTGTGAAACCAGCACCCATGCATATCAGATCAATCTCTTCCTATGAATCTTTGCATCTGGTGTTCTTTGCTTTGGACTTGGAAAGCAAAGTGGAAGTTTGGACTTGGATCTGAATCTGAATTTCATAGCTGGCATTTTTACAGGGAGATTGATTCCAAATATATACATATATACATATATATATACACACACACACATTTGAACATTATAGGTAAGTTCTGTTGAATTTACCATGATTGAAACCCATTGGATGTTTTAGAAACCCCAATGGGGTTAACTAAAACCCTTCTAGATACTATCTTCCATAATTACATCTTTGCCATAAAATATATTTTAAAATAATTATATCCTTGTGCTGTGTTGGTCTGAGACAAAAATAAATGCAAAACTCTAGAACTCTTGGTTCAGAGATGATATCTTTTATCAGACCAACTAAGAAATCACAAAAAAATGATCTTTTTCTGCAAGCGTTCAGACACATGTGCTTTTCCTCAGGCTCAGGGAAAAGTAAAGATGGCAAAAAGTACCCATGGATAGAAAACAAACTTAATTTTGCTCTTTGATATGCAACTCACAAAGACACTCTCATTGATACAGAGGAACAGATTTCCACCATCATCTTTCTCTGTGCAAAAATGAAGTTCATTTTCTACCTATGGGGACTTCTTACTGCATTTAATTTTCCCTAAGCCTGAGGAAGGGCACGTGTGCCCAAAAGGTTGCAGAAAAATATCATTTTTTTTGTGATTTCTTAGTTGGTCTAATAAAAGGTATCATCTCTGAACCAAGAGTCTTGCATAACCTTGTGCTAAAATTCAATATGTTGCTTAAAAAGTCTATAGAAGAAAGGCTAGCCTTCTCTATTAAATTCTACAGGATTTTTCAGAAGGAAAAGAAGAAAAAACTTTTTTCTATAAAGATGATCATGATAATGTCAACAGGAGGCGAAACTGGCCAGCAAAGGCAGAGCCATCTCTACTTTCCACTAAGGGTTTCTTGCTAGCTAAATTTAACTGCAGCTACTGATGAAAAGTGGCTTGCAGGGAAGAATAACAGCAACTAAAAAGAATATGAGAGACAGAAAAGCTGAGCTGTGGAGAATGACCACATCATTAAAAGGAAACATTTCTGCATTTATATTAAATACAGATTTTTTTGGAAAAAAAAGGCATGCTTTGATTTATTGTTCATCAGCATTGTCATTGCAAGCTAACCCAAGTCAATCTAGGACTGTTGGGGCAAAGACTGACACATTACTTCTAAATCAGATCACTGTAAACAAAACAAGACCACTTTACAGAACAACTGGTCATTTAGCTTTTGGAGTGGTTGCATGCATTTTTGACAAAGGAATCTCTGCCCTTTACTGACTGGCATGTGGGTAACCTAGGATTAGAAGAAAACATGTAATATATATTTCTATATATAAAATATATATTACAGTGTGGCAATTCCAATAGTAATCCAGCTAGGAAGGCTGTGCTATGGTTTTGCTCTGTACAAACACTTAGAATACAAGGCTATTATCTGGCCTGTGAAACTTCATGGGTGACTCATATGGACATTGTAGGAAAGTGGCTTTCACACAATACATATGAGAACGTAAGCTGTTAACATAAATGCAATGTCCTATTATTATGGAATTCAGTAACCACATTACCCAGCAGCAGCACCTTATGTTAATTAAAAAGCCACTCACAGACATTCCCTTGGTGTTTATTGTAACAATAATAACCACAAGTCAGGCTGATCATCAGGGCAGAATCTATAGAAGTCATAGCTCTATCAATGCTAATAAGATAAAAGGAATCAGTATCCTAGCAGCAAATTGACCAGGGAAATAAAGATCATGAGAACTTTTTATGAAAATAAATCTTAGAAGATACAGGAGGGCCATATGGAAGAGGGTATATAAACCTTTCTCTGCTCTGACTTACACATAGAGCTTATCTACCTAGGAAAGTTACTGCAAAGTAAGCTAGGATGTGAATTTACAGTACTCTACTTGGTGCTAATTCCCCATATAGACAACCTTAGCCTTCAGTAAACACAAGGTAGCTAACTTTGAATGTGGTGTATATGACCCTATTTTCACTGGGGGAAGTAAGCTACACATGTGCTTACTGCGGAGTTGCCTAATTAGCTCTGCATTAAAGTGTCACCATCTACACATGTGGCATTATTAAGCGTGAGTAAACTAATTAACGCCACCATAGGATAGTACTGCCTGACACAAGTACTATCCTATGGCAGCGTTAATTACTCCACTACAATGCACATGTAGATGGTGACTGGGGCTACCTGGGGCATGAGGGTTTCATAGCTGGTAGGGTTGGAAGGGACCTGAGCAGATCATCAAGTCCAACCCCCTGCCATGGGCAGGAAAGGATGCTGGGGTCAAACAACCCCGACTAGGTGATTATCTAGCCTCTTTTTCAAGATCCCCAGGGTAGGAGTGAGCACCACTTCCCTTAGAAGTTGGTTCCAGATCCTAGCCACCCTGACTGTGAAGTGGTGCTTCCTGACGTCTAGCCTGAACCTACTCTCAGTCAACTTGTGGCCGTTATTCCTAGTTATTCCTGGTAGTGCTCGGTAGTGGTCCTGGGACTCTGCCTCTCCTACACCCCATCCACTCAGTAGTCATTAGAATTGTTGAGCCACTGTGCCAGCCTGTGGTCCTGGCTTCTATTCTGCAGCCAAGGGGCCCCAGCCTCCTTGCCCTCTAGTCACAGTGCTGGCTTGTGACTGGGGAACAGAGACTCTCCCATTCCCCACTGGTCCCCCCGGTAAGTTTATAGATGGCTACCAGATCCCCTCTTAGCCTTCTCTTGTAAAGGCTGAACAGGTTCAGGACCCAGAGCCTCTCTTCATAGGGCCTGCCCTGCTGCCCCCTGATCATGCGATTGGCCATCCTCTGGACCCACTCAAAACTATTTGCATCCCTCCTGAAGTGGGGCGCTCAGAACTGGACACAGTACTCCAATTGTGGCCTGATCAGTGTTGCAAAGAGGGGGAGGATCACCTCCTTGGAACTGCTCATGATACATCTGTGTAAACATGACAAGGTAAGGTTAGCCTTACTGACCGCATCCTCACATTGGCGGCCCATGTTCATCTTGGAATCAGTGATGACTCCAAGATCCTTTTCTGCCTCTCTGCTAATGAGAAGGGAGTTCCCTAGCCTGTAGGTATGCTGCTGGTTCTTTCTCCCTAGGTGCAGTACCTTGCACTTATCAGTATTGAATTCCATCTTATTCTCTGTAATCTGTCCAGATCTAGTTGTAGCCTGTCCCTCCCTTCTAGCATGCCTATCTTTCCCCACATCTTAGTGTCATCCCTTGCTGGCTATCCCTGCACTGTAGCAACCTCATGCCCAAGCCAATCCCTCTGCAGCATATTGAGCTGGTTTGGAGCACCTCCAGAGTGGCAGACTGATCTACTGTGCCCCCTGCCAGCCAGAGCTGCACTGGCCTGGTTCAATTTACTGTGGTCCTGGGTACATGTATAAACACTGTGCCTGGGAGCAATAAACTCTGGCATAAACTGTGCCAGAGTTTATTCAGGCACATTAATTGCATATGTAGATGTGCCCACTGTGTGCTAAGAGTGTCCACAAGAGAAGTTTGTACAGAGTGCCTAGTGCACAGTGTATTCACACACCAGCTTAGTTCACAGTAAAACTTCCCCATTACTCAATGGTAATCTCCAGGCTCATTCTTTCTTTTTTTGAAGATTGGTGCCATATATAATTTAAAAAATATCCTTGAATCAGCATTGACCCAGCTCTCCACATAGGGAATCAGTGAGAGTTCATTAAATGTTAGCTAATTGTTTGGTACTCTTTTTATTTTGCATTTATACTGCAATCATGATACTAGTCCATTTTCATCTGCTTAGATTTTATAGATATTACTTTGCTATATGTTTCTAGAAAAGTTTTATTACTTCCTAATTGTCTATACAGTTATGCATTTCTAGAATTCTTGAATTATATTTTCATATTAAACATTCAGGAACTACCCAGAAATGTACACGGATAATCAGTCATGAAAACCTGCCATAACAGCAATCCTATTCTCATTCTCTGGTGCTGTGTGTCCTTAACTACTTCCATTTGTCTGACATAAAGCATTGGAGACTGTAGCCTCTCTAGGACAGAGTTTTGTTGTTGTCCATTTTCTGTTATGTGGTTAGATGCTTTCAGATGAAATACAAGACCAACAAAAAAACCCAGTTGTATTTCATTTTCCACAGCACAGTTATGGGAAGCCTTTCTATTCCTATCAGCTAGACTTAGCTCATTTTAAATTAAGGGATCAAAATCTATGGGGATTTGCACCTCATAAATCCTATAAATATATGGCTGCAAATTCTTCATTCAAACATGTTTCCAAACACCAAAAGTTTACAAAAGGTTTTCATATAGTATTTGAGGGTTTAAAATCCAGAATGCTACATGAGATGCTTCTCTAGTTGAAGCAAGATGTCCCATTTTTGGAGAAAGCCAAGTGAGCTGTGAGAAATCCTGTACCTGCTTTGATGGAGTAATAAACATGATTACTATTATAATAGCTGCTTTGGCAAAATAGCTTCAAAGAGATGATGAATGGCAAGTAGCTTCAAAGAGGTGATGAAGATGGGCTGAAGTTACAATAACTAGAAAATCTTGGTGGTGGCTGCCAAATATATACTTGGATTTGCAGTAGCAGCATTCACCCTAAATTGCTTTTTCATTCTGTCTATCAGTCAGGATAGACTCCAGTGTCAGGAGATCTGATACGCTGACTTCCTAGAAAACAAAGGGAGACAGCAGATTGCAAAAGTGAGTTATATCTCCAAATATTGTAACTGCAGGTCTTTGAGGGAGGAATAGAACTCTAGTGTAGGATTCCTGGAATATTTCAAGATGATAATGCAATCAAAGCTATTATCTGATTTATTTCCTTCAGTCAGTGCTGTCTTCAAGGAGTGACATTTTGTGGTCACAGCAGGTAACCAGAGCCATGTGTCTTTGTTCTGAACTTGTCACTTATTTGTGGGGTACTAGGCAACCTCTCTGTGCCTTAATTCCCAAGTTAAATGTATGTGACCAGGGTTAACTTGCATTGTCAAAACAGGGTGTTTTGAGTTGTAATTAAAAACCGCAGAGTGAACAGTACTTTAAGATCTTTAAAAAGGTGCTATCCAAATAGACAGTATTAGTAACCATTACTACTATAATTATGAATACAAACTTCCAGCTTTTGTTTGACATTATAACCTCATTCACCATAACTTAGAAGCTGTATTGTTTCCTATACATGTCACTGTTGCTGGACAAGTGACTGAGTTCAATATGGGTTACTATGCAGTTGCTTGGGTACTTTAACTTTCACTACATCTTTGCAAGTTGCTGTGGTGCTCTTCTGTTCATGTCCACTACACCTGCCTTGTGAAATCTAAGTCCCTATTTTCTTCTCACTGGAAAAATATAGGTGGAAAGTTTAAAAGTGAGAGGGTAATTTAGTTGGAAAATGGGATTTCAATGACAGTGAAACTTTTCATGGTAAACAAAGATCCTGTTCTGTTCCTTTTAAAATTATGGGCAAATCTATTTTCTCTATTTTTTTATTTGATATAAATATTTTTCAGGTGACAAAAGAGAAAGAGGAGGAAGTAAGAGAGTGGTGGATTTTTCCCAACAATTACAAAATGAGATATGAAACATGATACTTTCCCCCCCACTTTTGAAAGAAAGAAAGAAAAAACCCAGCTGCTAAGATGCTGACTAATTCTATTGTCCACACCTTGGCTAGTAAATCACAAGTTTTAATGTAGTTGAATTGTTGGAAATCTTCAGCATTGCATAAAAGTGAAAAGCAGTAGCAGTGTTACTTTTCTTTCTTTCTCTCATGCTTTAGTGTAAATGTTCCCTCACATACACATTTGCTCCTTGTCTGTTTCTATTCTCTTTGCCTTCCATCTCAGGAACTATATGTCAACACCTCTGAGAAAAACTGCTATGAAATGTCCACATAAGGAAATTAAGATTAATAAATTGCATAATCTAATTCTGACCCTCTGATGCATCATCTAACATTGCCATAAACAAGCAACTCTAATTTTAGAGAAGTTGATGTTCTTGCTTTGTCAGATTCCTCTTAACTTTATCACTTAAAACACATCTACCTTATATTTATTACACAACTGATATACCTTTGCTATGAAGGAAAAGGAATACTGTTGGATAAACTACTGATAGCAACATATACTTATTTACGTACTCAAACTCTGCTCTGTAAAAAAGAGTGGTAGGACCTATGGTCATGTATCTTTAGCCATATCAGTTTCCATTAAGGTGGCTCTTACTGGGTGCATCTATATGAGCACTTTACTGCAGAGTTGACTAATAGTGCTGGGAGTCCCAGGTGGCAGCAAGAGCTGGCCTGGTCTTGTTTGAAGAGGTGTGCCAGTGGGTTGGGCCAGCTCTGTGCACCACATGGAGCCCCTGGGTCTCAGGCGGTGACACATGTCACCGGGGGACTCTATTAGCAGCAGGCCATACGTGCCTGAATGTCCCCCTGCTGGCTACTGTGTGGGAGGGGATGCTTGCCTTGTGGGGGGGGGGAAGGCAGAGAGCCCACCCCTCCCACACAGTCCCTCCCACACCCTGCCACAATCCACCCACAAACTCCATATCACCATCCTCAGACCCCATACCCACAAACCACTTTCACAAACCTGCACCCACATACCCACCCATAAACACTATACCCACAAACCCCAAACCCCCCAAACCTGTGCAAAAGCCCCAAACTGCCCCCGCCAACCCTACACCCACCCACAGTCCCCTCCATTCCCCTACAAACCCTCCACACATATCCACAAACCTCACTCCCACCTCCGCACACCTTTCCCCTCACCCAAAGATGTGCTGGTGTGGGAGGAGGCATGGCAGTGGCAGCAAAGGAGAGAGAGAGAAATGGGGGTTGAGGATGGGGGAGTGCTCCAGGTAGGAAAGGCTGCCAGAGCTGGGCTGAGAGCCTCCTTTCCCCCCTAGAGAGCCTGTGCAGGGGGAGGCCAGCCTAGAAGAGAAGGGGCTTGCCCAGCTCAGTCCCTCAGGCCCAGTCAAGGGCTTCCCATGAAGGTATGGGGATTGCTGGGGCCTGGGCACAGGTACAGAGAGTAGAACTGCAAGGGCTGGCACTGCTCAGAGCCAAAAAGCAGTGGGCGGGACAGCTGCAGCTGGACTCATGTCCTGGTGCTGGGACAGAGCTGCTGCCAAGAGGGAGCTAATGGAGGGCAGGCATAGCCCGTGGGTCAGCAGTGAGAGGCACTGGCATGGGCAGGGCACTGGCATGCCAGTGCTGTTCAGCAGCCCACATCTTGGTGAGGGAAGGGGCATGGGCAGCTCTGATTTTTCAATGATTAAAAAAAAAAGCAAATGCCAAATTGTATAGATATTAGGAATTTTTAGGCTATTAGGCTATTTTTAGGATATTATGAATATTAGGCTTTAAAATTGTAAATATATCAATAAAACTTTGCCCAACTGATGTTTCTCCATATAAGGCATTTTATTTTAATCATGGAAGAATTAGGATTTTGGGTATTTTAATTAGGGAACTTGGGTATTTTTTTATCAGATAATTTGCAGTTTTTAAATAGGGAACACCAGGATCCCTGCCAGTGAGTCTAGTGAAGGGACCCAGGCAAAGGAGCCTGGCCAGGGGCCGCATTGGGGACCCAGCTATAAGGCAGATGAGTAGGGCTGTGAAAAACAGCACCTTTCCATTTTGCCTTGAGTTTCGATGGTTCGATGGAACTGTGTTTCATCTCAAATTTAATTTTGAGTCAAAACAGCTGTTCTGTTATATTCTGTTGAAACAGAAAGGTTGTTTCGCTGCTGTTTTAAGTTTTCTTGGGGTTAGGGTGTCAGACCAGCTGGGCTGACTTCCCATCCCCAGCACTACATCATGCCAGGGGCGGGAGGCAGCTCATCTGGGCTGGTTTCCCACACCTCATGCTAGATCGTGCCTGGGGTGAGAGGCAGCTTGTGGGAAAGCAGCCCAGCGGGGCTGTTTTCCTATCTCCCATGTTAGATCATGGTAGCACAATCTAGCATGGGGGACCGGGAAGCAGCTCAGCTGGGCTGCCTCCTGCCCCTGGCACAATCTAGTTTTGTTTCGATTTTGCTGTTTTGATCTCAAAATTGATCAAAACAGTGTCAAAATGAAATGGCCGGTAAAATTTTGCACAACCCTACAGATGAGGTGACTGACCTTCTGGTCATTTGGGGCCAGGAGGACATGTTTTGACAATTCACCATGGCCCCCCCTCACTAAGCACATCTTCTGAACAATAGCTGCTCAGCTGGCAGAGTGGAGGAATCAGTGGACATGGCAACAGTGCTGCAAAAAGGCCAGCTGTGCAGCCACAGCCCATTGGCAGCTGGCCCAGAGGTGCAGGAGGCTCTGCTGTAGTGCCCATACCATAACTCAAGTGGCTGTGTGGTCCCTGTCTGGGTCTGGCAGCATGCAGCCATGGGGCTGCAAGTCCAAGGGGGTGGATGCTGCTACAGGTTGTAGTCAGCTGTTACAGGTGCCTGGCAGCAAGTCACAGCCAGGCAGCACAAGTACTATTCTGCGGTGAAGTAATTTATACCACCACAATGCATGTGTAAGTGGTGACCAAAGCTGGTTGGGGCATGAGGGTACTCCAGCATGGGAGGTTGCCTGCTAACTAGACCCACACTGTAGCACCCTCATGTCCCAGCCAGCACCTCTGCTGCCCAACGCTGCCATCCAGCACCCAAGGCTGACCCCACCAGACCTCTTGGCAGTCTGGGGTAGCTCTGCCCCAGCTTCACGTGCTGCAGTCCTGGGCACACGTGTAATTGTGCCCAGGAGAAATAAACTCTGGCACAAACTGCACCACAGTTTCTGATTGCACATGTAGGTGCACACACTGTAAGCATTTGTGGCTTTGAGGTTTTAGTGAATAATAATCATAGGTTTAATAATCCCCATTGTACAGTAGCGTCATGTGGCAGAAACCATGAGGCACAGTCAGCATCACTAAAAAGCCATTCATTGGTACTACTGTGCAGTAATGCAGGTTACTGTACAGTCATGTAGTACTTGTTTATCCCAAGAACTAAATGACTGCACAGTAATGACTATGCAGTCAGTGTCTCATGTAGACACAACCATGTTGTGCCAAATAAGCCTGCTGTGTAATCACACTGAAGTAGAGCTGACTGCTGTCAGCAGAGACAGGCACTTATCACTCCATACATACTGGGGCAAAATATTTGGAATGATCACTTTTATTCTAAAAATGGGTATTTCTTGCAGCTGCTTGAAAAAAATTGATCCAACAATAAGGGACAAATTCTTCAGTATTTTTTTTATCAGCCCTAGTATTTCTGAACCTCATGTTGGTGGTGGCTGTTTAAAAAAAAACAGGTAACATGATTTTGAACACCAAACTCCACCTTTATGCTTTACCAATACGCACGTATAATTCTCTTTGGTGTAGGTAAGACAGTAGTAGAATCATCTTCCTACCCAGATGGTTTTGAATCCTTTCACTGATTTGGTTTTGTCCACTGTATGATGTTCAAACTTCTTTACTCCACTGCAGAGGCCATACAGAACTACCTCTGCTAACTTACCTGCTCTTTCATTCCACTACCTCTCTGTTCTGTTAATGATAAGCCTCAGTTCCCCTGATAACCCTAACCTATGGAGCTCTTAGTCCACAAAATCTTGCACTTCTGTAGTCAGCTAAGTACCGTATGTTCATGCATATACCTCACCCATGGGTATAAGGCGCACCCATGTATAACCCGTGGGAAATTTTATTTTTGTAAATAAATCCATGTATACGCTGCACTCGTGTATTCCCTGTGGCAGGATATACACAGGAAGGTGGCATAGCCCAATCTGCCTGGGCCCAGCAGTGGTGGCGATGCAGCCCAGCCTGCCCTGGCCCTGGCAGCAGCGGCAGCACAACCCGGCCTGCCCAGAGCCCAGCAGGGAGGCGGTGCAGCCGGTCCCGGCCTCTGCAGCAGCAGCGGCACAGCCTGGCCTGCCTGGGCCCAATAGGGAGCATCAAGGCGCAGTCCAGCCCATGCTGGCCCTGACCCTGGCCCCATTCTCTGGGGTGGCGCAGCCAGCCCCGACCCCCACAGCAGCGGTGGTGCAGCCCGGCCCCGGCCTCAGGCCCAGCCCTAGCAGTGGTGGCAGCACAGCCAGGCATGGCCCTGGCCCTGCAGGGGAAAAAAGTTTGTGAATAGCCTGCACCCCCATATAGCCCACACCCATCCATTTTTTTGTAAAATCATGTACACCCCGCAGGGTATATGCGTAAAAATACGGTAATTTAAAGTTAGGGCTGAAACACTGCTAAATTCAAAAGGTAGGGAAGTGGCAGACGATCCATCATTTAAGACATTAATAACTAATCTGTGGAAAGAACTTCAAGACATCTGCTAGGAAAAAACCCTGCACCAATTGGGAACCCAAGAGAATTTAGCAAATCTTTTCCATTTTTGTTGTGTGTAGATTAAAATTTGTAGCTTTCATTCTGCCTTTCTATGGCACAGTTCCCAGGTCAGAATAGTAAAAACAACTGTAAAGACTCAATGCAAAACTCAGTGTAGCTGGACTTGGGTTGGAAGCACAACTAGAAGGGGCTGAATTTGGTAAGTTTTCCTAGAGGCTTGAGTCCATGTTTTCTTGAAATATGGTTATAGCAGATGGATTTATTAGTATTGTGTGATCCTGTAACCATGTGGGAAAGAGAAAAAACCTAATATTTCATTCTGAATGTGCAAGTTATTGAATAGGTGATCTTGCCCTCTAGTGGCTGGCTGCTGGAGAGGATATGGAACTAGAATAACCAAGAATTGTAGCTCAAATGGTACAAGACCCATATGGCAGCAAAAAAACCCCAAACCTATCTACCCATTTGATTTGTGGTAGTAATTGTGCTGGGTGTCTGTGACTCATGGTGTTGTTCAAGTATGCAAACAATCTTCCTAAATGTGAAGCCAAGTGAGCCAAAAGCTAGCTACACAAAGATAGCTAGGATGTCAATGTAATTTCCATAGAAATTCCAAGTATTTCTTTCACTGTAAAAAACCCAAAAAAACAAGCAAAAACACGGTGACCTTCCACACCAGACTATGATGGCACATTGCAGTAGTAAAATCCTGGAACTTTGCTTACAGGAGACACTAATCAGACTGATTTCTTCCCTTCACTTCTATTATATTCTACAGCATGTTCAAACTTCATCTTCAGGACCCTGTAGAAAAAGGAAGGAGGCAGAGGTGAAAGGCGAGAAGGGATGATGTGCAAAAGTGTAAAGAGGAAGGGAATGAGAGGAAGTGAAGATCAGAGGTAAGGTAAGATATATAGGGAAGAGGTAGGAAGAAATTAGGGGTATGCAAAGAGAGCCCTATTCGATTTGGATTCAGATTCGGCCCAAATCAGGGACAGTGATTCAATTTGGTGATTCGGATCACTGTCCCTGATTTGATTCAGCCAAATCCGAATCTGAAGATTTGATGCTGATTTGGAGAATCAACAGTTTGTACATAGATACAGTTTAAATGGTTTTTCTACCTACCTTGAGCTACCAGTGTGGCTTGTGAACGCTGTGATGCTGGGGCAGATGGAGCTTCCCACAGAAACATAGGGGCCTCCCATGTGCTTGGCAGCAAACCCGGAAGTATTTCCAGTCCACTTCTGGGTCAACTGGGGAGCACGCTGGCGGCTCCCCCTGAATCCCTCTGGCTTGGCAATTGGCTGCAGGACACCTCAGGTGCCCCGCCAGACCCAGGAGGCATCAGTTGCTGAGCTGGCGGAGTGTGGGAGGGGGGCCCAGCATGTTCCCTGGCGGACCCAGAAGTGGGCCAGAAGTGCTTCTGGTCCACTTCTGAGTCTGCTGCCATGCATGCTGGGGAGCCCCCACACTTCTGTGGGACATTCCATGTGCCCCAGCATTGCAGCATTTACGAGCCACCTGTTTCCTAGAGGTATGCAGAGAAAACATTTAAAGTTTTCTCTATGTCTGAATGTCCAAATATTTCTGAATCTCTCCGAATCCATTCAGAGGGTTCTGATTTAATTTGGAGACATTCAAGGGTCCTCTGATTTGATTTGGATTTGGAGATTCAGTTACCAAATCAAACCAAATCTCCACTAAATTGACTCAGGGACCAGAGCTTCACATAGCCCTAGAAAGAATGTATCTATCTGTATGGATACTGAAGATTTTCTGCCCTCTATAAGCAAGAAATTTTGTACGATCCCCAGAAGAACTGGGAAAGAGTCCAAGACAAGCACTAGGGTAATGAGGTAAAAAGGAAAAGTGACACTGCCAGCAAGAAACATGGTCCAGAACACATAAGAGAAAACATGTTAAAATGTTGGGAGAGACACATACAGAAGTTAAAGTCATCTCAAATTATAGAAAAAAACAGAGCTAGAAGGACCTAAGGAGGTCATCTGAGCTAACATTCCCTCAAGGCAGTATCATTCCTAAATCATCCCATACAAATATGTCAAACCCACGCATGACTTCTAATGACAGTTTCCACAACCTATCTAGATAGTTTGTTCCAGGCATGTTATCATGGCTGTTTCTTGAAATGCTCCCTTGCAAATGTTTGGAAGGAGTTAATTAACTGGTATACATAATTCAGTGGCTGAAAGTCTGGACAGTATCTGTCTGCTTAATATCATTCGGGTCAGCGGATACAGCTTCTTTGTCAGAGCTTCATGTGTTTTGTGTATCCCCAGGTTCACAAAATTACCTTAGTTAAATGGAAGAGGATTTTTAATGGTAACAGATATACACAGACAGTAGAATGACTGTATGAGGCAGCTGTGGTGATTGAGCAGCTTCCCACAAGTTTCCTCACCTGGAACAGATAAGCAAAACTTTGACTCATTTAAATGTAGCATTAGAGGTACAGACAGTGTTTGTCACTGAGCTCACACAGAAGTGACATTTCCAAGCAATCCTGGAAGTGCTCTACAGCTGTGTCATAACATACGTGCATGGTTACAGAGCACTTTTAAAGTGGCCCAACCAAGTGAAAAATTAACTGTGCAGTTAAATCAGGCACATAAAAGCTGAGCAGCTTAGGGAATTTGTGTTCTCTCCAGGGTCAATATTTTATGTGGGGGAGCAGGGCTGGGCTGGTGCCCAGCTCCACCCCCTGGGCTGTCAGGGGGAAGGAAAGGGAGCTTCCAGCTGCTGAATGGCTAGAGCTTGGGGGATGTGCTCCCCCCCACAGCTACACTGACTGGGGTAATGAGGGAAGCCAGATCAAGCTCCTGAGGCAAGGGGGCTCCATTCCCCCCTCTCCTCCTCAGCTCTGGCCACTCAGCAGCCAGGAGTAGGCAGCATGGAGCTCTGGGTTAGAGCTGAATAGCTAGAACTGGGAGGGCAGGGTAGAATTGAGC
This sequence comes from Caiman crocodilus, assembly GCA_030014935.1. NCBI lineage: Eukaryota > Metazoa > Chordata > Crocodylia > Alligatoridae > Caiman > Caiman crocodilus. The sequence continues at coordinate 82,251,567 of JAGPOW010000304.1, read as the reverse complement.
CTCCTTGCTTGATGGGCCTGAGTTGGAATACACCAGCTGGGATAGCTTTGGTGTGAGGGCATTGGATGGGAGGGGCGATCCCTGTCTCCCCCTGCCCAGCTCTGGCCAGTCAGCAGCTGGGAGCTCCCTCCTCACCCTCCGCACTCACTGACAGCCCCAGAGCTGGCGGTGGGGGTGGAGGTGGGCCTGGGGAGAGGGGCAGTTCCGGAGCCTCCTGGAGGCTGTTGGAGTGCTTTTGTCTGCTGGCCTGAGCTGGTGCAAGCTAGCTCCAGCCCCCTGTCCAACCCAACAGAGAAATGTTTGTTGGGTGGGAGGGGGAGGAAACTCTAACTCATGGTGCTTTATGTAAAGCACCATGAGTTAGTGGGCCTTTAACATCTGTCTGTACCCACTATGATACTCCCCACATTGGAACATCAGTTCATAAGGAAAACAAAGTCTCATTTAACAAATGCTTGGTCCTCCACAGGTAAGAAGAAAAAAAGTCCTCACAAGTCTCTGTCTCTTTTTCTGTGGAATGGATGAGGAAAGAGGAGGGTAAGGGTGTGAGGAGAGGAGAAATTATTTTCACTAGAGGTCTGTGAGGCTTCCCCCACCCCTAAGGTCTGAGACCAATTCCAAGGATTTATGAAGAGTTTAACCATTCTATAACTGCTTTACCAAGTTAGGATATTGAAAGTGACTTTTGAATGTCTGCTAAGAGGTTTCAGGATGTGTTTCATGATTTCTCTTTGTCATTTAAAGACTCTCTGAATTTCTTAGGACTCTAAGATCACTTGAGCATCTTGCCTTTTCTTTTTTTAAATTATTCATTTCAAACATTCCTTAAATAAACTCAACACAGAATTCCCTACATTGAACCTTATATAAGCCCAACACACCATTCCCTACTCCTTAATTCTTGGTACAATCAGCTTACTTACCCAAGATCTAGCTCTTGTAAGTATAATATCACAAAAGTTTTTCACCCTGAGGCTCACTGCTTTTGATTAGGTACTAGTTGCTACCCTATAACAGCCATTTAAGTAGTCATTAACTTGCAGCTGTAGTCTATTTTCTTTTTTTACTTCTTTTTTTGATAGTGATCTCTGTTGTGCATTATCTTGATTGTTCTTTGTTAAGTATCTTTCTATCTAGAGTGACTTGTTGTGTTTAGCTTTTTAAATCATATCTTTCCAAATCCTTTCAGTACAGCCCCTTTTATTTGGTTGCTTCCCTTTCAACATTCCAGATAAGGGCTGCACTATTTTAATTTAGTTTAATGTTTTAGTTTAAAATCGAGTTTTTAATTTCCTAGTTTAAAAGCAAACTAGAAATGAGTTTGTGAGATAGGTAGAATAAGAATTATACTTAGCACATATTTCTTGCCTTAAACTACACTTTTTTTGCAAGTGCTGTTAGTGAGATATAGAAATAGTATGCATAGTAATAATTATACAGAATTCAGAACATGAAATACATTGTACACCTGCTAGAGAAGCATAGTTTAGAGGAGATTCAGTATGCTTCTATATATTTAGATCACTCAAAATTTAGAGTGATTGCAATTTTTCTTGACTTCAGAATAAAACTGCTTTTGAGATCATTTCTTTATTTTTCCTCTTTTATTAGTAAGGGCTTCTGAGTAAAAAGTCTCTTTATTCCTAAGAATGACACCTTTTCACTTAAAATTTTTATCATAACTTACTATCATAGGCCACTGACAGATGTGGAAAAAAAGAAGGGTGGGGTTACTTTCAGTTTGGCACACCCCTGAACTGAACGCAGCCCAGAGGATGAACTGTGTCAGTTTGACCTGGCTTACTCAGCATCTGTATAGATAGTGTGCTTCCTGACTCTGATCCTTTGAGTCCTGGTTCTCTATCCTCTTATTTTATCTCAACTTCGTCTACACATAAGGTTTTTGCAAGAAACCCTTCACTTTTTTTTTTTCTTTTTGGTGTTTTGGATGTAATCTGAAGAAATAACCATTATAGGGATTCACTAGGAATGATTTTTTAGTCTAAACTTGTGCAAGATCTTTTGATGTGTGTATGCGTATGTGTGTATATGTATACATACACACACGTGTACACAGACACACACACGCACAATGACACGTAGTCTTTCCTTTTTTCTTTCTTAGGCAATATGTGGAAACTTCTGTGAAAGTTGAGGACATATGGCCTTGATACTTATTTTCTTAGTGCTCTTAACTTGTTAAGTCCTTCCTTGAGGCCTAATGCTCTAATATGTGGCATTCATATTTTTCTAATTTGGGTCACTGACTCTACTGTAGGATAGTTAAAGCATTGACTTCAGATTCCTATTTATATTTGGAAGGGGATGAATGCAGCACAGGTTATATACTTGTGCTAAATTTCTGTAAGCAAGCTTTGCTCAGACCTTCCCAATAAAATGCTGAATTCCATAGACTCCCAGAAATTAGAGCTAAGAGGTTCTAGTAGAATATCCTTTCCATTCCTCAGATAGCTCAAGATTTTTCTCCACAGTATACTTGACATCATATCTAGTTGTAAATGTGTATTTTTCTTTGCTTGTCTTTTCCTTTACTGAAGAGCAAAAGCATAATCATTTACTGTTGCTGGCCTTCTATGGAGATTAAAACAACAGCAAAGAAAGTACAAGTCTAATTCTCCATGAGAAAGATAGATAGATAGACAGCACTAAGTGTGTGCTTCAAATTATTTCTCAGGAGTTCCCTCATCCGGGATGGGCTTCCTATTTTTAAAGGTGCAAGCCACAGAAAGCAGAATTATATCCTCTCCCTTATATGCAAATACTAATAGCCAAATACCACCCACTTACAGGAAGGGTAATAATTATATTTCAGAGTTCAATCAATTTCCAATTTCCTACAGACACAACCTCAAGCATGTTTATAGTTTTATGACCCAAAATGTGCAATTGAAAGTTGCAACTAAGAGGAAGAATATGGCATTAATTGCAGAAGCCTGGTAGTTGGGGACTTAGGGTTTTTGATGCTCCTTGATGCTTAGAATGGTTCTCATATGGTCTTGCACTGCCTTGAAAGATCTGGATTGAGACCACCAAGTCACTTCACACAGGTCATCTATCATCAGATAAGCACTACTTACCAAGACTAGATCTGAATTACTCTTTAGTCTTCTTAGCTTTGGGGGCCAGTTTTATTCCAAGTTTTGTCTAAAGATCTTGCCCTCCTGGACATTCACAAGTTTCTAGGCCTGTGCAAAAGATGATCCTATCATGGCTGTGGCTTAATGGGTATAAACAATTAAGCCATTATAAATCATTGAACTCTGTAGTTCTGGTACTATAGCAATTACATGTTAAAAGTCACTACTTAGTCACAACCCAGGAATTACTCACAGGGAATAAATAAGGTCAGACTGACTTCCTGCTGTTAAACAAAGTATTATACAAGTGGTGTGTCAAGCAGTAATTAATGTAGGACTAGACTAATTGCACGTTGTATTAGAACTATGTCTAACCTGGTGAGCATGATCATATATCTATCACTGGTTATGTTTTAATGAGAAAAGACAACATACTTATTTTTTAATCTAATTACCTAATGCTGAGATGTGCTTATGTTCAGTTGAAAGTATCAGTTGCTTTGGCCTTTCATATAGTCGACACTACAGGTAGGCCTATATCATCTTAGGCATGCACTATTCCCAGCAGGAAAAATGGCTGCATGTCGTATCTTCCCTACTTCAGAATTGTTCCCTACAACACACTTCCTAACATTTCCTATTTTGCAATGATTCAAATGATGTCACTTTTATTCATTCCCTTAGGGAAGATTTTTCCAATCTAATAATATACAATGCTAGTAAATGTTACAGGTGTTCAAACTGCTTCCCTTTCCCTTGCTTTACCTTGTGGTTCCTACTTATAATTTTCCGATTAGCATTCCTAAAATAGTTCCTCACCTTCCTGGCTGCTCTGACTTCTAATCTTTCTTCAAGGTCAAAGGCTAGTGGACAGTCATTCTATAAAGACACTGTTAATCTGAGTACATAATCTGTTTTTTGCACTCCCTCCTCTGTTCTTACTCACACATGTCCATCACACACAGAGAAAAATTAATAAAAAAGACAGCTAGACAGCGGGATAAGCAGTACCTAATTCTTTAATTGTGACATAATTGGAATTTCAAAAATGAACTTGTCATAGACAGGGCACAGCACTGTGGCTGCCACAGGCCAGGACAGATGGGACATTAACAGAGGGGTAGGACAAAGAACAACAATGATATGGTCAACTAGTCAATGGCACACCCTGAAAACACCTCTTCCTGCTCTGCAAGTGCTGTCATTCTACCCTTTATATAAGAATTAACATTCCCCCAAATTCCTTCACTTATTCTTGGAAACAATGAAATGGGGAACAAATAAATTAATCAAATTAAATCTTGGACCCCTGAATCACTTCACCTTTTTTTTTTGCTCTGCCAAGGATTTCATATTTGCAGGCCAGAGGGTTCAGATGTGTTTGGTTGAATATTGTCCTGTTCACACAACTATTGATTAACAAGTCCAGGCACTGGATGTTGTACCTGCTGTGATCAAGACCTAAACATTCTTGAAAACGGATTTCCTTTCCATCCAGAGGATAGGCCTATTCAGTAAAAGTGCAGGAGAGTACCTGCCAAGCTGTTTGACTAAGGAAAGGTAAATTCAGCTTACATTTCTTATCCTTCTGGGGTTTGTATTTACATTTTGGATATTTTAACAGAGGACTGAATGGTAGACAAAGGTGTTAGCCTGAAGCACGGGAGTCTCAGTTAACAGAAAAGGTATTACATGGGCAATAGAAATTCAGGCTGCTTCAATGCCTCTCCAGTGGCACTTCCTGTCATCTCACAAACTGAGGTATACACTAGCTAGCTGCCCTATCACTGTCAGCTGGCTGATTAAGAATTTTATGGTCTTGCAGTGCTGTTGAAGTGATATAAAAAGGCTATAGTAGGGTCCTGGCATGGTCTCCCTTACTGAAAAAGTGTCAGAGCTTTGGCTTTATTCCAGTGTCCTAGCACCTTACTTTCCATGGTAACAAAATGAGCAGTTGTAGCGACATCTTAAACTACCACTGGAGTCAAAATCTATTATATCATATATTCTTTCTCTCCAATGACACAGGGATACTGCCTGTACTGCATGTATTTTCTAATGTGTTAGGTAGGAACTAGATACCATAGCAATTCCTGGATTTATATGGATCTAAATATTTAGAAACACCAAAATAAGCACATTCCTTTCTACCTGGCCTGTGAAGAATATTCAGGGATATGAATACCTCAAACAGAAGCAGTAATTTCCTTTACTCTAAAGAGTCCTTCTGTTGTGAATAACCGAGCCATTTTTTCTAAAGGCCTAATAAATGGCCTCAAGCCATCCTCCCAAGACAGAATACACAGCAAGACTGGAAGGTTGTTTTGTGAATTATGCCCATCTACAGTGATAAGGAGGAGACGGCTGTACCAGGCCAGGGGCCTCGAAGATAAACAGCGAACTACACTAGAAAATAGTTGAAAGGGCTCATTAGGGGCTCATT
>JAGPOW010000304.1:82226360-82245926 GCA_030014935.1 Caiman crocodilus | reverse complement strand
TATATTGGCTTACGCATACTGGGCAACGAATTCAGACATGGGCTGAAGCATAACACTTCCATTCTGAAGAGATTGCTGGTAGCAGTCATAGAGAAGGGAATCAGTGATCCAAAAAAGGATGGCAGAGCTAAAAGGTCTTCCAGTGACATTGTGTATCTGATAGTTTTCTTGACAACTGGGAAAATCCTTAGGATTCATACATCTGGGCTGTCAAATCCCTGTTCCCCAGCAGAAAGAATTAAAGAGAACTCTAATGAAGAAACTTCTACAGAGTTCTCCTCTTCCCCGTGGGTTTTTAAGTCCTAAACCCTTCCAGGCTTATTTCATTCCCACATAATTAAATGGTAAATGCAATTTAAATATAAAATAAACTCATGGGGTCTTTACAATTAGACAGAGAAAACACACAGAAAATCATCCTACTAGCTGCTTGTTGCCATTTTGGTTTTAGCAAATATAGCCCGTTGGCAGCATAGCTCCTCTTCAAGTAGCTGACTTTTCAAAAGGATTTGGGACCTAAGCTGCTGAGTCCTTGTGCAAATCCCTCCTTAGGGTGTATATGCTGAAAACATGCAAACCTAGATTTAAACTGTTTGGGGAATTTAGTCCCCACTTTAGACATACACGTGTTCCCCATTCTCTTGCTCTGAAATAATAACTAAACGTTGCATGCTGCTTAGTAATGTGATTGTTATGCTTCTTGCTGCTGGTCGCCATGTGTGAATCAGTTTTAGCTGGCTTAAAATGAAAGGTGTTTGTGGACATATAAACAGACTCTGTATCTAGAAGAAGGGTGGAATAATCATTAATGAGTGATCAGATACTCCAGTCAATGGGTGACACATCTTGAGTGATGTAGTGTGTGTACTTGAGAGCTACACCCTCCTGCATTCCAGCCTTGCCTCAGACACTGGTTGCATTACCTTCCCTAGATTACTGAACTGTTTCTTCCTGTGATTTCCCATTGTAAAATGAGGATAAAATTTGCCTACCACTGATGGGTGATGCAAGGATTAAATAATTGTTTGTAAAGTACACTGAAGATGAAAAGTGCCATTAAGTGCTTAGTATGAATGGCTGTATTGTGCCACCCTTAGGAGGAGTACTCAGTAGCTCAGGAGTTACTGCTGTAGTATGGTAATATTGTCTGTGAAGAAGATCTTTTGCAGTAATGTTCCCTCTTTAGCGAATGTAACACTAGAAGAGTTACTGATTAAATGCTAGCAGCATAACAGGTAGATCTACTGAGCTACTAATTTGAAACATGTCTGACTTAGCTGCTGAACCATGACATGAAACATTCGTTGCAGTGCAAAATTCCTCACTGCAAGCACAAACTCTTTGTAGACAAACAGGAAACATTCAACTATCATTATTGATGTGTCCTAAAAGTTCGAGTACAGTGAAGCCAGAGGGATTTTTTTAAAATAAGCTTTTACAGGTTTATATTTAGAAGATCTAATATATTCAACTCTGAGATCTCAGGGTGTTTTGAAGAGCCATTGAGAGACAAAGACCTAATATAAAATTAAAACCTGAGGTTGTTTTTACACATACTCCGGGGTTGAAGGTTTTAGGGTGGGGTTGGCACCTTAATTAGAGCAACTCTGAGAGTGGAGTGGAGAAAGATTAGCAGGAATCAGGGAGATAACAACAAGCCATGAAATCAATTGACTCTCTCAGCACTGCCAGAACAGAAATGTCACTGCCCTTCCCAGGCAGATGGCTTTAAAGTTTGGGTGGTGCATGAATCAAAGGGGGAGGTGCAACTGCACTGTTGCCCCTTCCCTGAGATCTGCCCCTGCATCCTACCATGAAGCATCATTCCTCTCTTTAATTCCATGTGGTACTGAAATTACAGATTTTACTGGCTAAACCTGTACATAGAAATGTTCTACCCTTGAACCAAATCTTTCTAATATGGTATTCCAAAAGTTGTCTTTTATGCTTAGTATAACTATTTGTAAAGCAAGTGTAATGCAAAATATCCTGATTAATGCCTAGCTCTGAATAACACTGGGGTCAACATTTTGTGCCTAAGTAAGGATCCTATATCCTATATTTAGGAAAGGTGGCCAGGCATATGAGTGTTCTATTAAAATCATGAAGAATGGGTAGTGGTGGGGGAATAAATGGAATACATTAAAACAGTAAAGATATGTACTGTAGTAATCATTGACAGGACTAGATGCCCAGCCTGCTCATATATCAATATCCAACCTTACCCTGATTAATCTGTAGTTCATTCTTCATTCCACATCTCTAATGACCTTTAAAAATGTTCTTGCCTACTGATAAAAATTATGTACAGTAGAAATTCTTTTCAATCTTTTTTAGATTACTGTTCAATTAGCTTTCTGCTGTGCTGGGGAGGGATGAAAATTATTCCCAAAACTTAATTAAGCTAATTTATAAACAATAAAAATGGAAGAATTCATTGTCCAAATATCTTTCTATTGTTTTATCTTAGAAGATGCTATATTATGTGGAATATAATGAAACATGAAAGATATTCAGTCACTTAATCAGGGCTTCTTCTCAAAGATATAAAAGGGATATTATATAGAAGACCAACTAAAACTTCTGTGTAATAGCAAATAGAAATTTGGTAAGTCCTGATCCTCACTGAGTCTGTTGACTGGTGATGAATAGGAGATTTGGTTGTGGGAAGGAAAAGAAGACAGAGAAGGACCACTGGTGTTTTGAGTAACAGTGGAAATGTCTACATGTCACTCTACAGCAATGTTTTATAGAGCCATTCTTTAGTACTACCTTGTGGAAGTACTAAAGCATGGCGTAGCAACCACCCATACTGCACTGTTTTTCCCGCTACTTTACCATAGCAGTGTGCTAAAATGGGAGAGGACGCTGCTGTGGCAAAGTAGCTATGGATCATGTGCAGACGTGATTGCTACATTGCTGCATGATTGTATTTATGAATTATATTACGGTCTCTAAGGACTCTATTGTGTTTTATTTGGTTTCCAGTTAAAAACACAAATTAAAAGTCTGATGTTGCATGTTAAAACTTGCCATCGTACATACTTTTTTTTTTCACCATGACTTAAATATTCACAATCTCATCAGTTATTTAATTTAAACAAATTCACAAACTCACTCAGCTCCAGGTAATTTTTAATTCTAGACATAAATAAATAAGACATTAATAATAAAACATATGTAAATAAAAATATCCTCTGTAACTGGATCCCAAATACTGGCCATATTTTTCTGCCCTAACAATTTCAAATTAATTAAGAAAAAAACCTGGTGAAATCTGAAACTAAAAAGATAGAGTGGGATTTTATGAGACACAAAGTATCAATGCATTCCCTATTCTCTAGTTTAAAACACATTGCAAAGCAGTCCATGAGTTTGCAACAACAAATCTCCATTTTTCTTCTTGTGAGGTTATATGATGAGAATAACTGCAAATCAAATTTCAACATAAAGTTTTGTTTCCTGGATACCAGCTGCACTGGAGTGAAGTCAATTTCAGAATAAACCAAAGCAAAAGCTAGGATATACGTGATTAATCATATTTACAGATGAGTGATGAAAATTAAAACTACTGCCTGGTTTACAGTTATTAAATACTCTGAAGCCAGTTAGCATAGTGTGCTTTCATAATACAGTACATATTATTGCAATTAAGGTATTAAATAAAGGGTTGGTCACTTAATACAATCTCCTAAGCATCTACGCTTGTCTGAGGGACAGATGCTATACAAAAATCTCAGCTCTTTCTTCTACTCTTTTCCCTGTGCATAAGAAATGCAAAAATCAAACACATTATCTTCTTAATTCCACCTCCAAATCTGCCCGTGTTGTGGTTTCTGTAACTTAGCAGTGCTCAACGTTCTTGCCCTCCAGACCAGATGAGTGGCATGGGGTTGGTTTGCATGCAGGATTAGTGTACAGGGTCATCCTGTGGATGTAATCCAGCATGCCAATCTGGCCCTACACAGCCAGGGGCTAGGTATCTGTGACAGGCGGCTTCCTTGGGGCCGATCTCCATGGCCCGCCTGCCTGTCCTTGGGCCAACCGCCCGCCTGCCACGACTTGATCTAATTGGTTTAGTAAGTGGGAGGCTGCCCATTCGAGCCACGATACCAGGGGGCGTTCTCTGTGGCTCCTTCCACCCCAATACCTCAGCCCAAGCCTCGCTGATGGCATCTTGGTGTTCCTCTACTCACTGGATCCCCACACTGGGCCTTAGGATCATCCTACATGGACCCATCCATGTTCCATCTACTCAGGCGGCCTATCTGCCTCCATAAGGGTTCCCTAGCTTCCCGAACCATCTTCCCCTCTCGGGTGCGGTCCCCCCAGGACCTTTAGCCACTTGTTCTGGCCCACCTCCAGGACAGTCAAAACCCCAGGCCTCCAGCTCTCGGGTGCTCCTTGCAGTGGGCCCCTGGCCCTTTTGACCCCTCTCTGGGTACTGGCCCCAGCCTGGGCCAGTTGAGGGTACTCTCTCCTTGGCCGGGTCTCGAGCCCTTCACTCTCTCTCTCTCTGGGTCCACCCCCTGGTCCTCTCCCACAAACAGGGTAACCCACCCGGCGGTGGGGGCAAAGGGGTTATGGCGCTCCAACTCGCCTTTCACCGTGGTGGTAACTGGTCTGGCATTTCCTGGGGGCTCCCGCACCACTGAGAGCCCCACCAGGCCACCCACTCCCAGCAGGGTGCAGTTTCAGGTCATGCCCAGGACCATGGAGCCTTCTTGCCACCCTTACAGCTCTCCCTTACCTCCGGGTTGTTCTTTCGGCAGCTCTCTGGCCAGGCAATGTTGCTGCCTGCCCCACAGCCGCCAAACTGCCTTGTTTATATAGGCTCCAAACTGGCTGCTCTCATCAGGCACCTGGAGGCTGCAAGCTCTAGGCCCTTAAAGAGGCAGGCATACCCTGTGCCCTGTCCAATCTTCATAAGTGGTGAGCACACACTGTGCTCTGCCACAGTATCACTGTTATACGTCATTGCTGACTGGCATTGGTTAGGCAAATAGTGAGCTCTGAGGGAATTCTGTTTGCTTTATCTTTTCCCCATACTTGGAACCCCCTCCTACTCCACTTCTTCGTTCCATTTGTCTTTTGCATTGTGACTGACTGTAACAGGGAGCTTAGTGCTTCTGTTACTTTAAGAGGAGAAAGGCTGCAGACAAGGTTCAGGTGGTACTCGAGGGAAGGGACAAAAAGGGGGCCTTCCCTTATAAGCCTATGTCCTGAACTGGGGCAGGCAGTGTAGCCTGGAAGGAGCCTGGTGGTCATAGAAAGAAAAGCTCCTGAGCAAGCTACAGAGACTATTGAGGGATAGATACCCAGAATACCTGCAGGCAATACAACCTTATGGGCTGGGGTAGCATCAGTGGTTTAGATTGCGACTAAAAGAAGGTAGAGGTCCCAGCAATTGGTGGTTAGCAGATATTATGGGTAGTAATATGGGAGTAGGGTGGAGAAGAGACTAGGGAGCCCAGGGAGGGTCCAAGATGGATGGAGAGATCTCAGCATTCAAAGAGGAGCAAGGATAGGGCTAGAGCACCCAGGGCCCATTTGGCTGATTTAGACAGGGGCTGAAGGCCCATGAAATTGATGGTGATAACTGATTGATTGGTGACATCTGTGAGGCTTGGGCATGGCTAGAAGGGGAGATGAGGAGACCACAAAATTAGCCCTTAAAGTGATGAGCAGCTATTAGACTTGCAGTTATTATTTGCTTATTAGTGGATAAGATCTTGTTTAGGGATCTCTGGGGCAGCCTCCCATTTCTAAACACATATTTATAACAAAGCGTGGCAGGTGAGGAGAAGGGGAGTATGCCGGAAGGAAATGGGAAACAAAAGCTAAGTGCTCAGCGGGGGCATCCTGGCAACCCCTGGGCCAAGTCTTTGTTATAGTGACATCAAGATTGCTAGATCTCTGATGCAAGGACTGTCTTCCTTTAATTTGTCTGCATAGTACCCAGCCAAAGTGGGTTCTGATTTTTTTGACTGGGGTACCCAGCCATGAAAATAGTACAAGGAATAATAATGAAAGAAAAGCTGAAATAATAAGTGATTTACATAATGCTATGAAGAAAGTAGCTAGTAGAGGTGAGGCTGACTTTCAGGTTTCTAGTTTTTTCACATACTGGTATTCAGATTTCCACATTAGAAATTCAGTCAGACAAATCCTGCCCTCTGACCTTGGGGAAGGCTAAAGGATTTGGGAAACATTTTTTGTATACAAGTCATTGAAAGATCTTCCAGGAAATGAGGTTAAAACAGACAAGTACCCCAACTGTAAGATGATGGGTCTGAGTCACTTATAATAAATATATAATACATCCCTGAATTAATTTCCCCACATGTTGGGCTGATTTATTCTTGTGTTGTTGTGGTCTGTTGGATGCAGGCACAGCATGAGCCTCCCACAATATTCTTTCATTCTGCCCTGCAGTAACCTAGTTCTCTCAAGCTTGCAGCAAATCTTTTCACATACCGGTTTATGCTATGCTAGCAACAAAATGCCCTACCAGAGAGGTAGGATGAGATTCTGCATACTTTTTGACCTATAAAAAGGAGATCCCAGGTCCACAAGGCAAGTGTCTCTAAAACAATGTCTGACACATCCCTTTTCCTGTGATATAAATACATAGGTCAAAAAAAGCAAAAAATAGATCAATAAATGTTGCATCAAGCTATGATGAGAACACTATGTCTTTTGGGACCTCTGAGTAACTGGTCATACCTGTTCTAAACTGAGAACATTCTGTTAGAAGCATAAAAAGAAACAGACCTTACCCCAGTGTCTCATCATAATAAATGACATGTTGAGTTAATTATTACTTGGTAATTCTTTATTTAAACTTTGTACCAAGATTCATTTGCAATATATTCTTTCATGCAAAACATAAAAGATAGTATTGTGTGTGCTACGGGTGTACCATATCCCTAGGTCAAGAAGGGAATAATTTTTTATACATTTGGCTTGCTTGGAGAATTTTGGACACGCTGGGCAGGTATTTTCTCCATCTACAAGGCTATTTACATAAGGATTACATCTGGATTCTCTAGGTCACTTCTATTTACCTGAGCAGAATTTGGCTTCAGGTATAAGATCATATATAGTGCAACCCAACATCCTGGAATTTTTTATATACAAATTTACATATGTAATTGCTGCACAAGGGCATTTTGTATAGCTAATCCAAGACAGTGTTTATGCAAACTGGTGCAAGTGCCATTCTTCATGTATAAAGTCATCAAATGAAAAGTCACATTTAACATTTTGCCATCACAGTCACAAGGCAATGACAGATGGACTACATGCAAATGCTTTTCTTTACCTGCATTGATCTACAAAAGATGAATGTTTCTCTATAAAAAATCAGTAGTTCTTGGCTTGATCATTCCATTCCATCCTATTTTACACCATTGTAATTAACTTTATTCCTAATTTTGAAGCAGCATTTGGCTCAGTAGAAGTCTAAAAGTCTCACTACTACCTACAGACTGACATAAGTCAATAGTAGGGATGTGTGAAGCTTTGGGTGGTGATTCGATTCAGAGGAGATTCAGCCTAATTCAGTGGCTGAATCTCCAAATCGAATCAGGATGCCAATTTAAAGGTCTGAATCAATTTAAAACTCTACAAATCTTTGGCAAAGAGCTTCAGTGATTCGGGCAGTCTCTGGTGGCTACAGTAAGGAGCTGCAGGCACTCCAAGCTGGTAAGTACTGGGGCTGAGGGAGAGAGGTCTGGCGAGTGGAGAGGAGGGAGGCCAGTGGTATTTCCCTTTGAAATACCCCTGGTCACAGAAGTTAATAGTACAGTTACTGTGAACTGGCACAAGCTATTTTGCAGAAACCACATAATTACTCCATTAGAAATGGCAGTAATTATATTGTTTAGCATATGCTAGCATATTAAATGCTTCTGTAGTGTCCTCCTATAATCATGCAACCGATTGTTGTGCAGACTGTGTTTGACAAAATAAAAGTACACATATTACAGCCTGCACTAGGCTGGCACCAAAGAACCATTATTATTACCTCCACAAAGTGCTAGGAACTATGGTATAATATTTCACTAATAAAAAATAAGAGAAGAGATGAATATAGTAATTCTCTCATGCTGAAACCTAAAGGTCACTCCAGTCAGGGTCTTGGGGAGGAAACCCTCAACTGAGAATGCCCTGGGCTTTTCATAGTGTCCAACCTCTAGGAACTGTGGAGCATGTGAATAAGGAATATACCAGCCCATAAAACTGACTATGCAAACAAAGGGAGAAGAATTTTCCCTCCAAAGGTTAATGAGGTACTGTACTGATATTTAGAAGTTAGGCTAGCAAAGCAAGCTTGTGTGATCAGGGTTAGCTATTCATAACATCCCCAAAACACTGTAAAATGCCCCACCATAGTTTTTCATTTTATGCTATGTTTCCTTACTTTGTCTCTTCTACTCAAATAGAACCTTTCTAAGTTTTCTGTTGATAAAGAAGCTATATCACAGCCCTTGAGTTGCTGTGGACTCAAGTGTTATACTGAAAAGCTGTCCTTAGATTGAAACTAATACCCTTGGAAAATGTTAGGAGTTAAAATAATTCTTCAAGTATAATCCATTATAATTCCTCAACCTTGTTATTGAAAGCAGAATGAGACCTAGAGAATCTAACATGCTAACAAGACTTTTACAACCTGGAAATGCCTCCTAAAATTGGTGGATGCCCAAGACAAAGAAGAGATGGAAGAGCATGAAGAATGAGGGAACCTGAGTAACAATCTGGTTGCATGGAATTAACAAATCTTTTTTATTCTCTGTCCTTTTCCATCCCTAGTTATAGCAAATTGTTTACGTGAAGAAAGCTTATGGGATAACATATTCCTTAAATCACATATTCCTTAAATTACTCAAAAAAGAGCTATGGCTTAGGCATGCAGATGTTGTCTCACTTCCATTGATCCCAAAGAGCCTACTGTTGAGAGGCATTGAATGCCCATAGCTCACAATAATCTCAGCTGACATCGAGTCCTCAATGTTTTAAAGGATTTAGCTGTAATATTTTAATATCAGAATGAGTTGTGCTCCCATTCAACCACTTGATAATCCAACTTTAAATAAAATAATGGACTACTGGTATAGCAAAAGCCATCCTAAAAGGTTGGTTGAGAAAAGGAAGAAGAATTTCATACAGGTGCTAATTTAATATTCTTTTTACGTTGTTTTCAGTATTTTACAATTTTTCCCCATTTGGGTGACTTTTTTAACTGAAATTTCATCCTAATTTTTTATCTCTTTTTCCATTCCCTCTTTTTGTGACCAAACACAAGAAGATAAATGCATACATTCAGTGCCCAGTGTTAAATTTCTCCCCTCATTTTGATTTTTTTCCTCTGCAAATCTAATTATTCAAAACTTCCCCAACTTTGGAAAGGGATACCTACTGACAGTCCCCAAATTGGGGATTTTTTGGGAAGTTAGAGTGGCAAAAAGAAAAGTTTAAGAAAAGAATATCGATGAAAATAACCCCCCCGTTCTTGACAGCATTCATTCCTTTTCATTCATTGAAAAAAAGAGAACAGAAAAAAGTAAAAGGGGGTGGAGTGAAGGGGTGGGGAAACAAGAGCAAATAATTTTTAAAGAAAATTAGTTAAAATATTTAAATTAGTTAAAACTTCAAAATTCTAGTTATTTAAGTTTTCAGTTTGATAAATCAGAAATGAAACCTCCTTAAAGTATGTGAACATTTTTGTTTTGAAAATAAGGTCATTTTTCACTACAAAATGTTGCTAATTAATAGAATCAACCTGCTTTATTGCCAGGAGGTATCAATTGCCAGGCTGAGAAGTGGACTAATATACTGAAGTGCAAATTGAGTAGGGGTTTAAGTATCATCCTCCTCTTTGAATTTGGGACTGCTATACAGGTAAAACTAAGGTCTAAATTTAAACTGCTAAGTGCATATCTCAGTGTGGACCCCTATTTTCTAAGTTCAAAGAAGTTTTTATCAGGTTAGCTTAATTGGATTGGGAACAGATTTAGAGTGTACATAAATTGTTATTAATATTTGGACAGAATAATTACAGAAGATGGAAATGTTGTCACCTTGAATAACTTACAGCACGGGGAATGTGGGTTTGTATGTCCTCAGACAGAGGAAGGAATTGGCCTCCCACATCCTCGGGGCCAGACACAGGCATGGACAAATTGGGTGGCCGCCTGGGGCCTGGACAGAAAGGGGCCCTAAAAATGGTAAAAATAATGATTATTATTATCATTATCTCTGGTGAAGGGGGCCTGATATTAAAAGTTTGCCTGGGGCCACCAGGAGTCTAGGTACTGTGCTGCACATCCTACAATAAGCCTTCACCTATTGCAGAAAAGGGAAGCACTGCTGGTGATGATGGAAGCAGCTGTATTTGGTGCAGGACTCCAAGCACATGTATTCGATCAATCGCTTCAGATAATATAGGCAGAGGAGTGCCTAGTTTGAGGTTCTTGACAGGTTTTTCGTGTGGGCTAAATCTGTTGCTTCTTGGTGGTGTCAGGTAGTGAGAGTATGAGTGTAAACCAAGGACTGGAACTGGAAGTTCATGAGGAACTGTAATGTCAATAACTAAGGAATCCATGGATTTTAGATGTTTCCAGGGTTAAGCAGCCTCTGAGAAGGTGTTTTTAGGCTAACTTTTGGATTTAGTCACTTAAAATGGGAGCTGGGCAGGACTTAGGAACACAAATCCTGTGTGGATCTTCTAACCATTGGAACAGGGATCTCAAAGGTATGGCCCATGGACACCTATGGCCCATGGAGACATATCATCTGGCCCAGTGCTATCTGCCACATGCAGCATGTTCTGGCCCCAGCCCTGAAAGCTGCATACATCATGTAGAGCCCACCTAGCATGGGCTGCACATGGCTGGTCTGGGGCATGTACTGTTGTAGCACCCACACCAGACAGGCTGTGCATGATGGATCTGGGGCCACTCTGGACAGGGCCAATGCTGGATCCAGTGTGCAGAGCATGGGGTGGGGCTGGGCTTGGTGAATGGTGCATGCGGTACCTGCACCAGACCAGCCCCACACACTGGATCTATGGGTGGTCCAGATCAGACCTATAGACTGGCCCCTAATGTTGGATCCAGCCCACAGGGGCAGCCTGGTGTAGGTTCTGCATTTACTGTGTGCCCCAGACCAGACCTGCTCATTTCATGTAACACATTTTTTTTGTGGAAATCTCTCTCTCTATCTATCTATCTATCTAAGGTTATATATATCTACACTCCGAGTATCACTCCACAAAGAAAAAAACCCATAACCCATTACAAAATCTGCAGCCTGCATGCCCATACAAAGACCCACTGGCCACCTGGGCCAGTTACAATATCTGCTAGGGCTGTGTGAAGCTTCGATCCCTGATTTGATTTGGCGGAGATTTTGTCCAATCCGATGGTCAAATCTCCAAATCCAAATTGAATCAGAGGACCCTTTAATCTCTCTGAATCAAATCAGAACCCTCCAGAGAGATTCAGATATAGACACAGCTTTAAATGTTTTTTCTACATACCTCTAGGTAGCAGGCAGCTCATGAATGCTGTAATGCTGGGGTGCATGAAGTGTCCTACAGAAGCATGGGGGGCTCCCCAGCATGCTTGGCAGCAGAGCTGGAAGTGGACCAGAAGCACTTCCGGTCCACTTCCGGGTCCACTGGAGAGCATGCTACCCTCCCCCCCTCCCATGCCCCTGGCTCAGTGAATGGTGCCTTTTGTGTCTGGGGTGGGGGCACTTGGGTACCCTGCGGCTGATCACCAAGCCAGGAGGCATGGGGGGCCCCCATCATGCTCCCTGGCAGACCTGGAAGTATGCCTATTTCTGGGTTCGCCACCAAGCATGTGGAGGGCCCCCCCCTCACTCCTGTGAGACCTTCCATGTGCTCCAGCATTGCAGCAATCACAAGCCACACATGCTTGTGAAAAAACTTTTAGAAAAAACTTTTAAAGCTGTGTCTGTGTCCCAATCACTGATTCTCTGAATCAGCATAGAATCTTTGGGTTTGGATTCGGCTGAATTAAATCAGGGACAGTGATCGAATCAACGAATCAAATCACTGTACCTGATTCGGGCCAGATCTGAATCCATATTGAATAGGGCCCGCTTCGCCCATCCCTGATATCCACCCTGCACATTACACACACACAAACGCTGGTGTCTCAAACCAGGCAACCCATTCCTTTCATCCCTACCTTGTTTGCAGGTTCACAGACTCAGTTCACCTGTTGTCCATGTCGCTGTCACTCCAGCTTCTGCTGGAGGACCCACTGCTACTATCACTGTCCTCAGTTCCACTTGTCTCTTCTTCTTTTCCACTGTCACCGTCCCCTTCCTCACTAGGGGGGAGTTGGAAGATCGTGTGCCACGTGTCTCTGTGCCAGATGGCTTTGGCTGTGGTCTCTCCAACCTGTGCTACCAATTTCTGGTAGTAGGTCTGGAGTTCACTCAGAGCCATTTTCACACAGTTTACCACCTCTACCTCTCTGTGCCTGTACATCAGGAGGTAACACATACTGTTGTGCACATGGGGCATACAGTATGAATTAAAAACAAGCTGGCATCTTATTAGGGGATAAGGCATAATGCTGCATTTATTGGAACATAAAACATAAAAAAAATAAAGAACAGTAAAGTTATTTGCTTCACTCACTCATTCTCATGCATACTTATTTATACATTCATTTATTCATTTGTACATTCATACAAAGAAAAACACACACACACATAGTTAGACAGTCCTGCAAAGGTTAAGGTGTTACCAACTTCTTAAAGTTGCTTAAGGTCAGTCTAGTGGCTGGCCAGGCTGACCAAGAAAGTTGGAGTCAGATTGTGTTGCATGCACCCAAAACTCCTCCTTGCAGGTGGAAAAGACCCAAAGCCTTATTTTTGTGTTCATTCTCTATAGCAATAGCTGTCTGTACTCGCCTATGGATTCTGCTAAGTCAGACATGAAGGCCATCCTTCTTGTCCTGTTGGCAGGCTCAGATTGGTAGGTCATGATCTTCTGGCTTTGTCATCTGCAATCTTCAGGGGCCGTCACTTACAGTCTTCAGCCATCAGGATGGTGCATGATTTAGTGTTTGGTAGTCCTTCCCTGCTGACTTTACATCCTCTGTAGCCATTAAACCACAAAAGGCTATTTTCACCTGATGCAAGAGGCCTGTTTTCCTCCATCTCTTTCACATACATTCGTCATTCACTCTTTTGTTACCTCTTTCCGCAAAAGCCAGACATATCCACATACACTAGACATACCACAAACCCTTACACAAGTGTTTTCCTTAACCTAAATTTAAGTTTTGAAGTCATGAGACCAATAGGTCAAATATGTTTAAAATCATGAGACCAATATGTCAAATACATTTATGCTAAGCAATAAGAAATTTAAAATAGTTAATTCCAAGCACTAATGATGACTGATCAAATTATAAAAGGTAAATCAGAAAAAGATTAACTTTATTTTAGTGCTTAAATCTTTTCCTTTTATAAAAACAGAAATAACAAAATAAACAGACAAAGCAACAATCAAAGCAATTATAGTCACTGCAATACTACAATACTGGTACAGGACTGGTGCAGGCTGAGAATAGTATGTAGGGCTGGAGCTGACATGCATGCAGCAATCAGCCCACATGCTGAGTATAGGGAGCATGCTGCAAGTAGCCCCCACACCAGACCAACTCTTGTGGGCTGGATCTGGTATGTGGGGCCTGTCTACAGGCCCAATTTGGCCTGCACACCAGTTCTGTGCCCTTCATTCAGACTACAGGGTAAGGTGAGTTTGACACCCCTGCCCCCAAATTATCAATAGGTGCTTTTAAAACAAACTATAGGCACAATACCCAGTTCTTCCTTTGTTATGAATGTAAGCTTTTTCTGCTTACAGTTGATTTTTATCCAGGTCTTCATTAGTCCTGGGATATTTGACAGATGGTTTCATCAGTCATTTACCTTAGCATATTCTTCATTTTCAAATTAGTGCCTATAATAAATACTCCCTGAAGTTTGCATTGATAATCCCTTTCCTTTGAAAGTGGGTGTTACTGCAGGAACATATCCAAAGGTTGCTCCCTAGCCACTGAGTATTGAAAAGAACACCGTGCAAGCAACTATTGTGACTCAATAACAAATTGAAATATCTTCTTTAAGTCTCATTATGAGAAAATTACGCCTTTCAATTTTCTATTAGTAATGGATTCTCTTTGCTGATTGACTAATGACATATCACCAGCTGCCGTTACTTCTTTGCAGGCAATATTGTTACTGAAGCCAGAACTGCACTGCACCCCTCATTCTGGAAAGCTGTTGGAACATAAGGGAATTTTCTTATATAGAAATAGTGGTAATATTACCTGCTGCTTTCAGCCCTCTCCTTACTTTCTCTCTCCCGCCCACCTTTTCTAGCCAGTGGGAGAGGATTTCTTGTTTTTGCAATGCTCTGCTTTGCCAACTCACTTAACTGCTGCATGGAAATTGTGCAGTCATCATCACTTCCCAGGAAGAGGTCAAGATCAGGCAGAACACTGATAAGCTGCTTAAATTAGTGGCACTTTGTATGCTGTTGCATG
The DNA here is from genome assembly GCA_030014935.1 of Caiman crocodilus. NCBI lineage: Eukaryota > Metazoa > Chordata > Crocodylia > Alligatoridae > Caiman > Caiman crocodilus. The sequence goes on along the minus strand of JAGPOW010000304.1, from coordinate 82,231,332 downwards.
CCCCTCCATGGTGGTGCTAAACCTTTATGGATGCATGGGAGCAAAAATCCACTAGGACATAAGGAAAAATGGTTTACCTCTAAACCAGTGGGTGAATGGATTCTCTACAGAAAATTACTGAACTAGGCTGGCTCTATACTGCTCATGTTATAGAAAGTGTAGAAGTCTACTAGAAAACAATTATAAGTAGTTTTATACTCCCCTTTCTGTGATGCAGCTGCTAAGCAGCTCCTTGGAGAGTTCTCCAGTGTTATCAATAGAGACTGTGGTCTCTGCTAATTACTATCCTGTGGGAGTTGCTCTGGCATCTTTGCAGTTTGGGTGCTTATGCCACTGGCCATTCAGAGAGCCTCCTCTGCTTTTGCTTAGTGGGAGTGGGAGGCTGAAGACAGTAGTTATAGGAAATGAGAGCCCTGATACTGAGCTCTTCAGGTTGAAATGGCCATGACATAACCTGAAGTCCTGAGGCATTTTAAATTATGGCAGACTCCTATGGAGAGCTGGAAATGGTTTGTGTTATGCTTTGGTACTAGAAAATTTTTGTTTGTGCTGCACCTGGGCATTTCAGAGCCTCTTTGTGTGCAGACAGAAGTTACATTTGTAACATGATCGGCCCCTTAAAAGCAATATAGTCATGACCTTACAGAAGTGCATGGCTGCAGAATGCTTTAAAAGTGCCAAATTGTATGGCAATCTGAATCCTCATTGCATGAGGGTATGATTCATTAACTTCTGTCAGCACGTGCTAGGAGCAGGGCTGGGTTGATGCAGCCCAGCCCTGGAGGGGAGGGAGCTCTGACAGGGTCTTGCCAAGTCTGTGCTGGAGGCTGGGGCGGGTGGATTAGAGCCACCTCAAAGTGTGTATGTGGGGGGCTCCAATCTGCCTGCCTCACCCTCCAGTGTAGGCTGGGCAACTCTAGACGGAGATCCCTCCCTTCCCTTCCCTCCCTCCCATTCTGAAGACAGCACCGGACCTGGGAGGGAGGGCAGGACTAAGGGAGAGTGGCTGCAGACATGTAGCTGCCTCAAATTGGATCTTAATTTCCCCTCCCTACCCCCCGACCCAATAGCGAATGTCTGTTGGCTTGGGGGGAACACTGTAACTCACGAAGCTTCCTGTGAATTACAGCAAGGAGTTGTTAATCTGTCAGCACTCTGTATGTCACTTTAATCCTTTTTACCCATTGGCAACACATAGGGGTTGCAGGTGGGTGCATGTGCACCCCATGAGCAGGGCAGTGCACCCCCTGCAAAAAGGTGCTGCCGGGCAGTCGCCGCTCACCCCTCACCCCCCAGCAACACTGCTGGGTGTCTGTGGGCAGTCCATGATCACTGTTGGCAGCTGCTGACACTGCTGGCAGTGTCTGCAGGTGGTTGCCGACCACTGGTCATCGCTTGCCATATATCCGCCAGCGCTCGCCATGTGCTTGTCTCCACCATGTTCCTGCCTCAAAGAGTGCTGGCACCTGCAGGAGCTCACTGCGCCCCTCCTGGCTCTGGGGGCATGCATTGATCCTGCTTTTACCCAATGTAAAGGGGCCAGAACTTCACCCAAATGACTAAAAGTAATAGAGACCTTGGAATCTGGGTGGATGCCTGATACAGGTTTCAGAAATATTCTCACCAACATATAAGGTCAAATTATATCTGACCTCCCCCCCCCAGCCCTGCAGTGGGCCTATTTAGCTCTCAGCTCAAGATTGTCCTTTTTCATAGCCTTTCTTTTTTTTACTAGTATTGCTTGAAAAGGGTCATTTTTTTATGGCTGAAAAATCTGTGCTTTGACATTTATATCTTTTCCATGTTTTCTCTCTGAAAGCAAAGGTGTAAGAGAAGTGAATTCTGAAAGGATCAAAATATTTTACAATGTTTAATATTTTCTGAAAACAAATGAATTAGTTCCACTCTAGTCTCATGCATAAGATTGGTTGTATAGACAGAAGGTAGGGTTAGCACCTCAGAAACTAACTGGTTCAGAGTGGAAAAGCTTTAGTAGATGACAGCCTACTTTATCAGATGAACTCTGATGGAGTAGGCTGTTGCCTATGAAAGCTTATGTCTCTCTGAACTGGTTAGTCCAGGATGTCAAACAGACATCCCATGTACCAGATTCAGTCTGCAGAGCTGGGTTGTCCAACCAGCAGCCTCAGTGGGGGACCTTTCTTTGCAGCAGCCAAGGCCAGGTACAGACATTACCTGGTGATCAGAAACCAGTCTATACCCATAACAGATCAGAAGTCCAGTACACATAGATTGGTTTGTCAGAGCTCAGTGGTTAAAAAGTGCCTCGGCACAGCTGTGTTCCAGCACAATGTGAGTACCTGGTGCAGGGATTTCCCCTGCGGTGGGAAAGAGCCCTTGGTGCAAGAATCAGTTCCCGCCAAAGCTTGCAGCTGCACAGTTGAGTGCATGCTTTTGATTGGCCTGATGTAAATTATGCATACGTTGTGGCTAGCAATTGGCTCGCTAGCCGTACAAAAGGCTTGGGAAGTTTCTGCTCAAGTTGGAGAACTCTGCATGCGTGTTGGGAAAGATCCCCACATGCATCTTGGAGCTACATTGGAGGCCTGATCAACCACCAACAACTCTCCGTCGACGAATTCCTGACGTACCCTGTACCCTACAGCATCACTGTGCCACAGTTTTCTTTCTGTTCTGCAACTCTTCGAAGCATGCCTACACTGCATACCTCAACGCAAGTCCCTGTATCGCAGCTTTGTAAGTAAAGTTTTCTTTTGCAACCATCAAGCATGCTGTGCCTAATTCCACTCCATTGGCGGCCCCATTCTGGCCCATTTCTCAGCCCCCACAGTTTAAAAATGGCAGAACCTGATCTAAGATTTGCACCTCTCACTAAGGTGCGAATGTGTGTTCTGTTCACTACTGATCTATAAGCCCAGCACTTTGGCTTGCTCTCACAGTGATGACCAAGCCTCACATCTCTCTAGGTCTCAAACTGGCCAGCGCAGGTGATGCACGTGCTAGATCTGGCATGGGAGAGGAGGGTCTTTTGGTGTGTCCTGGCCTTTTGGGCCAGTCTTGTGTTACTCATCCATGGACCAGTCCCATACCACTCATTTAATCTGTCAGGGCAGTTGAGTTTGACACCCCTGAGTCAGTCTCTAAGGTGCTACCCTGCCCTGCCTTACTTTACCATGGCTAATTACTTCTTCCAAGGACTTGTATGGTATGGTTTGGATAGGGATGAACAGGGAGCTGAACTAAATGACCTCCTGAGGTCCCTTCCAGCCACTCTTTTATATGATTGTACATAGGCATCTTTATATTGTTATATCTGGGTCCACAATAAAGGGGTTGGTTTCTTTCAGTTATATGGGTACAGTTAAAGCAGTACAACAGTCTAACATGGACCAGGTCTTACTCGGGCAGATATTGTACTGTTTCCATGTACAGCTTGCAGGCTACATGCAGCCCACAAAGAGTTAATCTGTGGTCCCCAGGCTCTGACCTGGTTGCCACTCCCCTCCCTTCACTCCAATTGCAGCAGAGACAGGGTCTCCAGTCTGTCCCTCCATTGCTCCTCCAGCATTTGCTTTCTGCCCCTGGTCCAGGGGCCAGCATGGTTCAGTCTATGGCTCTAGGGGGGCCCACAATGTGGTACAGTTAGGGAGCATGCTGTCAGGCGGCTGAGGGGGAGCCACCACCATGCATGGTGTTGCACAAGAGGTGGTCCTGCCCCAACACAGATGAAGCAGTGGGGAAAGCCCATCCCTGCATATGGTGCAGCATGGGGATATGCAGCTATGGGGACCCATGGCTCCTGGGGTCCACTTGTCCACTTGAAAGCCCTGCTCCAATTAATTCATTTTGTAATAGTGAAGCCACCATCAACAGCATCCTTGCTTTCATTTTCTCTGGCCTTCTAGTTACTTCCTTTTTCCTTTTTACTCTTCTCTCATGGACTTTCCTTTTGTTCTGTCTCAGAGCTTGGTACAAGATACTGAATTGTTTTTTCCCCCCCCCCCTTTCTTCTTTTATACAATGACTCTCTTACTCTGTCCGCAAAAATCAAGCAAAAAAAACATAACAAAAGCAAAAGAAATAAAGCAAATGTTTCCAATTCAAACACGAATTAAATCTTAATTTTGCATGAGGGTTATATTTTACTCACCTCTTGCATATACATTTGTGTGCGTAGTCAGTTTGAGGTGACAATACTGCAGTGAGCTCTTTATGATTGCAAATGAGATTGTACAACTGAACTTCTTGAATCAAAGAAACTGACTTCATTTAAAATGGAGCTCAGTGTCATACAGCAATGACTATCAATCACTTCACAAGATTTAAGTAATTGTTAATTGCTATGTACTTTCTCTTGAGCCTCTTTTTGCACCGGCACTCCTTTATTTACATACAAGCTGAATAAAACACCACTATTATGAAATGTTATTGTTTTGAGCTAATCATTCTACAGTATAAGAGTGGAACTCTCAGGTTTCAAAGTATGATAGATGATTGAAAAGTTATAGTGTCTTTAAGGTTAGGGCACAATAAATTGTTACTGAATAAAAAGTAACAATGACCCAAGCAAATGTTATTGCTTGCAATGCATGGTGTAAATAACACTAATAAGAGGGTTTGATTTTTATTGAGTAAATGAAGTTTCAAGTATAAATAAATAGTAAAGGATACGCATACAAAGACAAGCTATGCTACTCTAAATGCACTCAGGCAAAGCCTTGAGAAGCTGGAGTACTTAAGTGGTGAATGGGTGTTAAACAGGGGAGTCCAGCATCTGAACAATAGAGGAGGGTGTGGGGGCCGAGAAACACTGGTGGAATGGGGCCACTGATGGAGTGTGGAATTAGAGAGCTAGACCCGCAGGTTGTTGGAAGTAGAAAAACTTTAGTTACAGTCCTTAGGCTGTAGGCACGTTCCTTGAAGTTACAAAACTCAAAACAGGAACTCAGGCACACAGAAGCTCACACTCACGCAGGGTATGGGGCATCGG
>JAGPOW010000304.1:82215386-82226260 GCA_030014935.1 Caiman crocodilus | reverse complement strand
GTCGGCTGATCAGGCCTTGCATGTGGCTCAGAAACGCACGCAGATGTCTCCTAATGCACGTTCTAGCTCTCCTCCTCCGTCTTGGTGGGCACTGCCGAAGCTCTTTATTCGGTCAGCGGCCAATTACCGACCGACACATATGCATAATTTAACGTGAGCCAATTGCAAGCATGCACTCGCTGGTGCAGCTGCCAGGTTTTGGCGGGCTCTGATCTTGCACCGAAACTTTTCCCGTGCTACAAGGGAAACTCCCTGCTTCCGTGCTCATAATGTGCTCAACACAAGCTGTGCCGAGGCATCTCTTAACCATTATGCACAGACAGAGGGGAATATAAAAAGGTAAGAAGAACTGTGAGACAGACTTCCTATAGTGATTGTGGTGTGTGGGCAACTTCTGCATACAGTGTAAAAAGGGGAAGGCTAGGGCTGAGGTGGTTGTGGCCTCAATTTCATACATTAAATTGTAGCAGACCTTCCAGGGTTGGGCAGAAATACTGCCAGGATTTTGGGGTCTGGGGGGTATGTGATCTAAGAGGATGGAGGAGGAGTGAGGCTACTATATGCTGAAGGGATGGGGTGAGACAAAGGGCAACCTAGGTATAGTTCAAAAAGCATACTTTGCCTCAGTTTTCAATAAGGATGAAGATCTAGTTGAGACCATTGGTTTGGTGCCCCATGGCAACAAGGACATGGTTTTGGATATTAACACATTTGAAGTGGAAGCAAAACTTAGACCGCTTACTGCCACCAAATCAGAGGACCTAGGTAATCTCCTTTCTAGAATACTAGAAGAATTGACACACAAATAGAAAATCCTTTAGCACAAATTGCCATTGAATCTATCAGTTTAGGAATACAGAGAAAGAATAACATAGGCAATTACAGGGCTATTGGCTTGCCTTTGACAGTCTGTAAGGTATCAGAAAAGATGGTAATAAAAAGACTAATCAAGGATATGGAAATAAATGGAAAGTGGAATAAAACATGGATTTATCTGAGGAAGATCATGTCAGATTAAAAGCAAGACAGCCAATTTCTTGGATAAGGGCAACACAATGGACTTAATTTATCAAGATTTAAACAAAGCTTTTGATACCATTTGTAATAAGGAATTACTGCCCGTACCAGGAAAGACAGGAATCAATACTACGAATCAATGTGAAGTGAATAAGGAATTAGAATAAAGGGGGATTACAGTGAATTGGGTTGACTGGAGAGAAATCACCAGTGGAGCTCCTCAGGGATTAGTTTGAAGACCTATTCTGTGTTTAGTGACCATTTTATTAGCAACTGGAACTAGGTGTGCCCTCATTAATTGTGTAGGTTACACTAAAATGAGAGGTATTGCCAATATAGAAGAAGACTGGATTATTATGTTGGAAGATTTAGAAAATTCTTTTGGATGGAGCAGTGGACATGGAATAAATCATAAATGAAGGGTAATGTCATGGATCTAGGAACTAATAACAAAACCATTGGCTCTAAGAATGAGACACAGATTGGAAACAAGTAATGAAGAGAGGAACCTGGACAACTGTAGGAGGACAATGAGATGCCAGTGGGATGTGGCTGGGAAAAAGATAATGCATTCTTAGGGAGTCTTCACTGGGGAATATTTGATAGATAAAAGGACATACTAATATCAGGACGGACAATTATTTGGGCCCATGGAAGTTTTGGGGAGTTGTCATAGGCTAGGCCAGCACCCCTGGTTATGCCCCTGCCCTCCAGCAGCTCACCAAACCTCCTTATGTGGGATAGGGCTGTGGGTGAGCAGGGAGCTGGAGTGGGCACAGGTGGGCAACAGCTTCAGCAGGACCATCACCAGTGCTGCATTTGGGCTGTCTTTCACCCTGAGGAGGGCCTGGAGCTGCTGCCCAGCTTTGGCAGTGTTGGCCCAGGTGTGGATGTGGTGGTGGCGGCATCCAGGCAGAAGCCGCTGCTGGACACCAAGAAAAGGTGGGACCACAGCCACTTCCCCTCACTGCTGCCAGGGCTTCCCGCTGCAGCTTCCCAGAGCCCTCACTGGGGCTCTCCTCCCCACTGCCTCCAGGTAGGCAGGTAGGAGGAGGTGGCTACAGTCATAGCCACCTCTAGGTCCCCCTTTTTCCTAGTTCCCAGCAGCAGCTTCTGCAAAGGTGATGCTGCAGGTACTTATCAAGGCCAGGACAGGCAGGTCTGGAGCAAGTGTTGCAGGGACCCCAACCCCCCTCCCGCCCCAGCATTGGGTGAGCCAGGGCTGGGGCTAGGGCTGGGGCCAGGGTCAGGGCTGTGTGCTCAGCCTGGGCCTCAGGCCCTGCCTATGAGTCTTGCCTGGTCTCTTGCATGGGGCCTGGGCCATTGGCAGCTAGGACTGCTTGCAGGATTGTCAGGAAATGGAGTCCAGCTGTGGAGCCTCCCATCCCTGCTGCGCACCCAGGAGCAGCAGAATGTGCCATGGGCCATGGGCCAGATGGCACCTGGGTCAGCCAGGACCCAGGGACCTGGTGTGGGGTGGACGAAATCCCTATGTGGACTGTGGGCTATATTTTTTCTACCCCTGTACCAATATATAAGGCACAGGTACAGCTTCTAAATGTGCAGTTCTAAATAGCTGATCAAAAAAAGAATAACATAAACTGGAATAGTACAAATAAAGGCCACTAAGAGGTGTAAGGAAATGGAGATATTTCCTTATGAAAGGAGATTAAAAGAGCCTGGGCTTGCTTAGTTAACAACATGGAGATTGAGAGGGGATCTGATTATGCTCCACAAATACCTTTGTGAGGTGACTACTGGGGAAAGAGAAGAGCTTTTACCTGAAAAACTACCTTGGCACAACATCTAATTACTATAAATTAGCTATGAACAATTTTATATAGGAATTTTTCCTCCTCGCAAATCAGCAAGGACTATGAAGGTTTTTTGCCTTCCTCTGTAGCATGGGGTATCTTTCTTGGATTCTCTGACCATATATTAACCAATGACTCCCCTGTCATTGCAGTTCCTCACTTTGCTTGCTTTTTGTTACAGCATGTTGTAGGGTGTTTTTTGCATTTCTGGTTTTGCAACATGCAGCTATGAGTGGGGATTTGAAGTGGCTGATTTGGTCTGAAGAGGCAGTTGTGAAAAATCTTTGGGTAACTGGTTGCCTATGAACACAAGGGAGTGGAATTTTTGCTCTTCTTCCTATGCAAGGCTAAACTTAAAATAATCCTTATAAAAATTGTAGAGGGTGACTTATTCAGGAGGATTTTAGATACTCTTCTTGCCAAATAGAAGGCTGGTTGACTTGAAATAGAAGCAGTAACCAATAAGAAACATTCATAAATTCAGATAAATTACATTTTGAACTTGGCTTGGGATCAAATAATCTTACGGATTTTCCCTAAATTTCCCCAGTCTCTATGCAAATATGTTTAAAGGTAGTAACAGGATATTAGTCTCATACCTGCACATACCTGCACACATGCTCATACAACTAAAAACTTTGTCTTTCCAAAACCTTGGATCATGCATTGGAGGTACAAAAGGCACTTTAACCTTTAAAAGGCTGCAATTTTGGAAAGGCAGTTTAGCCATGTTAGTCTGAAGTCAAGCAGAGGCAAGGCAGATTTCTACCTACATAGATAGGGAAAGGAGGGAGGGAGGGATCACAGATCTCAGAGTAGCTGTTCTTTGATAATAAAACTTTAAAAATGAACTTGAATGCAAAATTATAGAACAAGAAACATCCACAGACTGGATTGTATTAAGGATGATCTAAACAGGGACTATGGATTCTTATCTCATTACCTTGATTAGCTTTTGTGCTAAGCTAGGGACCCCTTTGTCCTTGTGGGTTTACCACGTTTGCCTCTCCAAGCACTGCTCCCCTTTCCCTCCCCTCCCCGTCTTTTGCATTGAAATCGCTCTATTTGATACACTGTTCTGTGCATATGCTTTCACAGAATCTATTGAAATGAGTTCAGGCTCACAAAAGCTTATTGCCGGGGGTGGGCAAAACATGGCCTGGGGGTCAGATCTAGCTCATGGGGGCACCTACCAGTTGATTGGATCCAGCCTGAAGCTGTCCTTGTGGCACTCTGTATGGGGCCAAGTCCAACCCTGCTCTGTGCTTCAGCCCACGTGCATTGGCTCAGCCCTTGCCATCGCACACAGCTTCTGGCGGGGCTGCTCCCAGTGAGGCTGGAGCTGCCTCGGTGCTGCATTGCTCCCTGTGCCTCCAGCAGTGGCTCCTGTCCTGCTGCCCTGCTCCAGGATGAGAGGAAGCTTCAGCTGGGTGGCTCTTGCCCCAGTATGAAGGGCTCTGGCTCTAGGTCCTGGCTGCCTTTCACCCACTCTATTCACCCGGTGGAGGTGGCCAAGTGGTTGGAAGGCAGCTGGGAGCATTCTCTCCACCTGGAATGGCACAGAGAGAGAAGAAAGAGCTGCCATTGGAGGTGAGGAGGGTGCAACTGCAGCTGTACCTGGAGTAGCCCCACCAGAAGCTGCATGCACCGGCTGGGTCTGGTTTGGTGGGCACAAGCCAAAGCATGGTGTAGGCTGCCCCAGTGGAAACTGCCTGGCCTCAGCCCCATGCCAAGCACTGCAGGGGCAGCTGTGAACTGCAATAACTGGGCGAGTTCTGCTGCATGCGCCCTCTGCTCTCTCTTCCTTCCCCCCCTCACCACTGGCCGGCTCCTGGGATCTAGTGCCCAGGCAGCCCCCACACCACACACCCATGGGCACATGCTCACCACACCCTGCCACAGGGTACGGGTCACTCCGCAATCCCACTCTGTGATCCTGGCTTCAGCTGCTTGTCTGGCTCTCAAACACTGTTTTCCACCTGCCCGCCACCCCATCCCACATAGGGAGTTTTAGTGAGTTATTGCAGCAGGGGTGGAGGTGCTGACCTGGCCCATGACAACTCGTCAAAACTCCCTATGCGGTGTCTGGGACCCAATAATTGCCCAGCCTTGGCTTATGCTATACACATAATTTACATAGTCTATAAGGTGCAAATCTACCTTGCCATCTGCCTGATATTTTACAACCATTCAAGTAAAATATTATAATCTGATATGTAATAGAGAAGAAGAGAGTTATGTTGCCTGATGAACAAAGTCCTAATTTTACATTCAGTTTAGGAGATTGTGTGAAAAAGATCTAGCAGAGGAAAAGGATGAAGCTGAGAAGACAGAAAAGAAAACCCCTACTGAAAATTAAATACAAGAGCACAGCCACTTGAGGCAGCATAGTTTTGGGACATGTACACACAGACACATTTATTGCAGGGATAGAGTTTCTGTGTGTTGTACAAAATAGTCAATTGACATATTATAGTGTAATTGGACTGCACAATTTGCAGACTATGAATCTGGAAAAGGGAGTAATCTGGTTTGTTTGGAGGTGCAGCTTGTGGAACACTGACATTCCTTGGGAAGTTTTAAAATTGCAAAGATTGTGGTACTAAGATGTTTTGGGGGTGGAAAAATAGAGGTCATTTTCTCAATCTTTTTTTTTCTGTGGTTCTGTGCCAGGTATATTTGTAGGAGGCAATCTCTATTATTGCACAATCAAGAATTTTGTGAAGGATTTTACTTGTTAAATTACTATTTAACATATGATGTCAGCATGGAACCTGCCAATGACCACCATTCTAAATCCTTGCTTTATACAACTGATGCACATTGAAATAAAAGCTAGGAGTTTCAGAAGAATCGAATAAACTTAAGCATCTAACTCTCCTTACATTTCAACAAGATTTAGGCACCCTGGGCTCTTTTGAAATTCCCACCAAATATCAGCTGCCTAAAGTCACACCACTGGCAAATGCTTGAGACAATCAACCATAGAACCCAGACCTCCAGTACTCTCTGTATATAGGAAAACCTATGCTTTCTGCCCTACCACTTCTCTTATTCCATTTGTAATAGGAATGTTGTCATTAGCAGAAACTGTAGCTAGTCTGAGGCCCATTTAGAAATCTTATGCCATAACAGTTTAAGTAAATTCTTGTTCAACTGGTTTCTGATGATTAAACTCTGATTTTATCTGTTGCACACGGGAGAAACTTGCTTGTACAGTAGCATGATCTCTTAAGAGTTAAGAAACACAATGGCTCTTTGTAATTTCTGTATAACCGCTCTGAATACTGCCATTCATCATTATTTTGCATCCTGCAATTTTTTAACATTTCATTGGTTGGTATTTTATATCATCCAGTCCAGTCTGTTCTTTCTGATTGTGTTCTGACAAATATAAAGACTCTGGCAAGGGAGATGTATAAAAAAATCTTAATTTGATTCACAGTCTTAATTTTTGTTTTGAGCAAACCCAAAATCTCTGAGAAAAGGAGAGCTTAAATTACTGAGTTTTTTCTGGTTTCAGAATCCTTTGCAAGTTTCAATATAATTCACCTTAAAAGTGACTGCTCAGGGGTATTTGAAACAGCATTGCCAATCCCAGTTTCCCCCGTCCCAATATAATAAGATTGACTGATGAAAAAAATATATTTTTTTTCTTGTTTACGAAGTGAACTAGATAAACACAGGTCAATTTTCAACTTTTCTCTGAAACCATGATGTCCACAAATGTAGTTAAAAATACAGATTGTCCAAGAATAATAATCCAAGAGCTGAGGTTTTAAGAAATATTAGGCTTTAAGCAATACTTAATATGAGGCTTTAAGCAATACTAATAAACACTAGCAAAATGGCTTTAAATTCAGCCCAAGCTTACTGAAAGATTATTTTTAGTGGAAATCATGGTTTTCACCAAAAACACAGTTACTTTCATTATAGATTGTTTGTTTTTTTGCAGATTGTTTTGTTTTTTTCCAGCACAGTTCAGATGACTGCGCTTGCATGCTGCATCTCTGCTTCATCTGATACTTTGCCTTGGACATTGAAAACCAGGTCTTCACACCCATCTTCCTGCACAGTGCACGTGACCACATATCTAACATAACTTCTTGCTCTCTTTCAAGCCTGTCTAATGGGGGCCTTAAGCGGTATGACTGATACTTATTTTGATTCGCCCACTTACATAAGGTCTGGATTTGGTACCTTTCTTCAACAATTTGGATAAGTAAGAGTTAAAAGTAAGTTGCAGTATTTCAATGTAACAATCTGGATGGAAGTGAATTGTGCACAGATGTCTGTCATTAACACATTTTTGAAAGGCAAACCATTTCATTTAAGCAAGGCAGTTTGGTTGACAAGACACTCTTTTTTCTATGATCAAATCACACTATTTTCTCAGGGTGTGAAAATCCAGTTGTGGCCTCTAGCAGTGGGAAAATGATAGAACAGTGCCACAAAACCCAACCATTCCCAGCATATAGAACAAACTGACAGCACCTATCAGTTTACAAAAAGCTTGATGAACAGCAATGGACTCATTTTAAGTTGCTTATGTGCTGCCCCATATGGTTCTCCCTCTTTACTAAATCCAGTGTACCTCAGTGTGGAGCCAGTACCTAGGAGCGGTTCAATCTATGTGATAATGTCAAAGATTGCTACAAGCAGTACTGATTTCTGTGATGCGCACATCTTTTCCTTTAGAAAGAAACAAAACAACTCATTTAACGTCAGGTCGCACAAAGCAGATAGATAAAGATTTCTGGGAAAAGCTCCCAGTTCCATTACTAACTATCCTGTATTACTCCATCTGTCCTTTTAGGGTTTAATATTTTTTATGAAAGATCTAAGAGTTGACAGACATGAATGCAAAATTACTTCGCACAACAGAAGAGTCACAGTAATTACAGTAATTATGAAACTAATATAGTTAAAGGTGTGCTTTAATATTAAAAGATCTTGTATGTTGCAAACTCCTTTTCTTCCTGATAAGCTACTAGTCCATTTGTTGAGAAATTTAATTTGTATGAAGAAGCACCTGGATTGATACTTAAAGTAATTAGTATTTTGGATGATTCACTGGAAATGTGTAAGTTGATATGTTCTACATAGTGCTATCTGGTGATAGTAGGGTCATAAAATCACTTGGAACTATGATATTCATCAAACACCTTCTGCCTTTAGGAAAAATTGTATACGTAGATATTAGGAAACATTTTCCAGTGTCTAATTGGCTTTGGAGTCTAAATATCATTTCCAAAAGTGATTTAGGCTTCAAAGGGGACATTTATACAATGTCCCCAGAACTGCCAAGGGCACTTGCTCTCAAGTGCACCTTACTCTCACATTTGTCAACTGCAGAAATGCAGCCAGTCTGGGGTCATCCCTTATGCCTGCTTTCAAGCTGATTCATGAGTAGGGACCTGTGTAATTTAGGGTAGTTGAATTTTGTGGGCAGAGCATGGCAGCCCCCACAACCTCTGATTGGCTAAAGGGCCCTGGTGGCCCTGTCCCTCACTGCTAAGTGCCTGCAAGAGCTGCCTGCTATGTAGCTCTGCCCCTCACTGCTGATTGGTCAAAGGGTGGGGCCACATGGCAGCCCTCGCAACCAATTAGCAGTGAGGGGCAGGGGCAGCAGCCATCTTTCTGACAGCTTGAGTGGGTAGACCCTGCTGCCCCCTTCCCTGCCCTGATGGGCTGTTGCTGTGTCCTGAGGACGGCTGGCTCCTTCTGGGGAACCAGCATTTTCTTTTCAGTAAGTTTCCACCCTCCGCACCCAGATTTTGCGGACATTGCCTGACTTCGTGGGCAATGATGGATTTTGTGAAATCATGATTTCGGTAGGTCCCTATTCAGGAGAGACCATGCAGGGATACTCTCTGGAGAGGCTTTGCTGAATTTCTGGGTTTGGTTTATGTGAGCAGGACTGTATGGAAGGGATGTATTTGGAAGGGTTCCTATTTACCCGCTGGCAGTGCTGAACAATGCAAACTTACTCCAAATACCCAATGTAATTTTTGAAAGTGTAACTTAGGAGTCTAAGGCAATGGAGAGATGTGCATTTGTAGTGCAACAAAAACATAGTCCTATGAGGGGCATTCACAACCCCCCTGGTTGTAGCACTATGATGTTGCCACAAAGGCATACTCCCTAGCTTAGGGGAAATTTGAGACTATTCCTTTGCTCCTCTATCCCTAAGGGAGTTGGTCAGTGAACCCAATCATTGACAGCCTCCCATTCCTCACTGTGGACAAACATTCTCCCCCCACACCCAAGGCAGCAAACATCCTCCTCCGCACCCCCACCCTTCAAGGCAACACACTCTGACAGCTCACTACCACTGCTGTTGCCAGAGCAAGCAGTGAGCCTTGCCCCTACCACTGCTTCAGCCCATAGTCCTGGCTGGGTTTCAGCTCTGCTACCCAGCAGGCTGTCGAAAAGCAAGCTGCTTTCTCTCCCTTCTCTTTCCCCTCCTACCTGTTCTTGCCCAGGGAAGCCTGCACCATGCTCCTGCCCACCGGGACAGCAGGCAGTGCAGGGAAGGTATGGGGATGCACACTGGACAGCAGATGCCCAGCCAGATGGGGAAGAAGCTGCAGCTGGGTGACTCTTGCCCCAGTCTATGGGGCTCCAGTTCCAGGTCTCCTTCTACCCACTTGTCCACCCTTAAGTGGCTGCTCATTGTGCTGGGTGAGCAGAGTGGGTAGAAGGCAGCTGGGAGTTGAAAACTTGTGTACTAGGGCAAGAACTACTTGGCTGCAGCTTCCCTGCCACTCAGAGCAGTCCAGTAGGGTCAGGAGGACGAGAAGCCACTGGAGATGGGGGCAGCTGAGCAGTACCTGAGAGGCTGCAGCTGCACCAATAGCAGCCCCACTGGGAAGCGTGGCATAGACTGCTTTAGGCAGGAACAGGCAGGGCTTGGCCCCACATTATGGAGCACTGCAGGGCAGCCACATGCTGGATGAGGGGTGGTGGAGTGGGGAGCACCACACCTGTATTGCTCTGCTGCATGTGCCCCCTGCCCTTCCTCCTTCCATCCCCGGCTGGCTCCTGGGACCTAATACATGGGCAGTCCCCCTTCTCCCACATGTGCACACCCATCTCCCCACATACACCGACATATCCTGCCCCCCACCACACAATATACAGGAGTAAGACTTTATTTTGAGGTATTATGCAACCACCTCTATATACAGTACTCAAAAACATAAATCAGTACAAAAATTATTTTTAGAAATAAAAATACATATACTAATGTCAAACATCTACTATGACATTTTATCTATAATGTTAAAATTAAATCTTGTGAAAGATTTTATGTGCGCAGCCTTCAACAGCTCACCAAAACTTAGTAAGTGGCCTTCCAGTTGTAATAATTGCTCACTCCTGCTTTAGAAGTTGGGGAGAGCAAAAGCACTATGGGATATTGGGAGAGCAAGAGACCTGTCCCTTAGTGCTACAGTAGTTCAGATGTTACATGTGGAACTACAAAACACAGCACTATAGAGAAGCTCCTGTTTCAAACAAGAACTCTTCTGTAGCATTTCTGCACGTGCCATTTTTGTTCCATCACATGAGGTACATACCTGTATACCAATTCTTCTGTAGCGCTACTACAAGGGTATGTATAACACACTTATGTGCTTTTGAACATTTTACTCATAGTAATTACTGAAGGAAAAGCCTGTACTTCGTGAGGGGCTTAGAAACCAGTAGTAAATGCACAAAGTTTATGAAGTTATTTTTTTTTAATTGCACAGATTCTCAACAGGTATCAGAGTTGCTGGGAGGAGCAGTCGGCCAAGTCTGAGAGGTCCCGGAGGTTCCTGATGGAGCTGCAGGACCTCCACTTGGTCCAGGAGGTGCATGGCCCCACCAGGGGGGGATGCGCTGCTGAATCTGGTCCTGGTCTCAGGGGACGATCTGGTTGCAGGGCTCCGGGTACAGGAATCCCTGGGAGACAGCGACCATCGCCTGATAGAATTTGCTGTCCGGCGCAGTGTAGCTAGGGCCCACACTAGGACTAGGGTCCCAGATTTCAAAAGGGCC
>JAGPOW010000304.1:82188348-82206358 GCA_030014935.1 Caiman crocodilus | reverse complement strand
CCGCACTTCAGGAGGGATGTGGACATCATTGAGAGGGTCCAAAGGAGGGCCATTTGCATGATCCAGGGTCAGCAGGGCAGATTCTATGAGGAGAGGCTACGGGACCGTAACCTGTTCAGCCTTCACAAGAGAAAGCTGAGGAGACCTGGTGGCTGTCTATAAACTTATTAGGGGAGACCAGCAGGAAATGGGGAGACCTTCCCCCCCTCCCCTCCCCGAGTGCCTCCTGGAGTAACAAGGAATAATGGTCATAAGTTGTTAGAGAGTAGATTCAGGCTAGATATCAGGAGGAACTACTTCCCAGTCAAGGTGGGCTAGGATCTGGAAACAACTTCCAAGGAAAATAGTGCTGGCTTCTACCTTGGGGGCCTTTAAGAGAAGGATTGATGATTACTTAGCTGGGTTCATTTGAGCCCAGTTTTCTCTCCTCCCCAGGATAGGGGGTTGGATTAGATCTGCAAGGTCCCTTTCGACCCTATATCTATGAATTTATGAATCTATAGCCAAATCGTTGATTCTCTGAATCAGTATTCTTCAGATTCGGATTCAGTCAAATTGAATTAGTACAGTGATCCAAATCGATTAATCGAATCACTGCCCCCCAAAGCAGGCCAAGTCCGAATCAAATATGGTCCACTTTGCACACCCCTAATGTTTATTCTCAGAGCAAGAGGAAATCTGATCCTTTAATTTGGAAGGTATGCTAACAGTGGGGCTTGTCCCTTTATGGACTTGGAGAAGAGAATCAGGGAGTTGTCAGTTCTGTTTTAGAAATGGCCAGATGAGAGGACCTGCTGATGAAGGCAAGGCCCCATCCTGGAGGTTTAAAAAAGATTCCAAAATGGGAAGGAGAAAGAGAGTGGGATAGGGAGAAGCAAACCAACTTATGAAGGAATGGTGCTGATGAAAAAAAGTGTCTGGGGTTAGAATAGTCCAAGGATCTCTCCAGCTCAGGCCACAAGTGAGGGAGATGAAGGGAAGAGACACTTTGTGGTCAGTCCTGTGAGTCTGTGGTTTTTCTCTATGCTTGGAGACTATATGTAGCCAAAGTGGTTACAAATGGCAGCAGAGCATAGGTTGCTGTTAGGGGTCAGAGTGGCAAATTAAAGCATGGCCTACAGCATCTCAAAGCATTCTGCAAGTAACAAATGAAGCAGTGTTTGGGAGACTATCTACTCTGGATAGTAAAACTAGAGAAAGTTAATAGCTAGGACAGATGACAAGGGGCCAGATCTTCTAGGTTCTCATTCATGCTCTACCACTGGCTCACTGGCATGGACATGTCACAAAACACTCCTTTATGCCTTGCTCTCTGAAATGGGTGTACACAAGATACCTGTTTCCCAAGGATGTTTGTACACCTTTAAGTCTACAAAGTTCCTTGAGATCCTTGGATGAGAGATAACATATATATCATTTTAATGTTGAGAGTAAAATGATGGCTAGATCAGATTCAGCCAACTCTTTTTGAATAATTTATTTTAATCAGGTTCAGAATCACCCATGAAACAATATTAATAAACCAACTGTTTTATCACCACACCTAACCTTTAGTGAAACAGCCAGCCTCATTACATTCATTGCCATAAATGTCACCCAAATTAGTAATAGGAGAGCTTTTATTTACTTATTTTTACATCAGAAAACATTCTCTTCTAGGTAGTTATCTATTTCCTCTTACTTATTTGGGCTTTGGTCCATGGCATGCATGTTGAGTGTTGCCACCCATCCCTGCAACAGTCACAGAACTAATGAATGTTCCTTTAAACAAATTACAAATATTGCTTACTTAAATGCACGAGTAAGTATGGTGTAGCAGGAATTAGAGATATGTGTTTATTCTTCTCCCTCTAGGGGCAGGAACTATAATGAATTATGAGATTAAATGCACAAATTTCATTATTTGTCATCTAGGCTAACGACAGAAGTTACATGTAAACGGCTTTAAGTGATCAGAAATTGTTTTAAACCTGTAACAGAATAGAAGTTCAGTGTACATACACCAGTTTCAAAATGGCTGAAACTGGTTTAAGGTAAACCTGACTGAATGCAGCATCAGACTTAACTGATTTAGGTCAAACCAGTTTATGAAACTTCTGTCCCTGACCCATTCCTGGTTCAAGTTAAATCAGACCTCGCCTAGCATTCCAGCATTTTGCAGCCCTGGGCTGGGCTGGGCTGTGCTGTCTGCTGGCCCTACCTCTCTACTCCCTAGCAGGAGCAGTGAGGGATGGCTCACTGGCGCCCCCAGGCAAACCACTGCTGGGGTCTAGGACCAAGGACAAAGGTTAAACTTCCCTTCCCCTGAGCATGGAGCTGCCCTGCTCTGTTTAATGCTGGCTGTGACTGTGGACTACATATCCCAGAGGTACTTGGAAGTAGGAAGAATAAGAGACAAGCCACCTTGCAGAGTCCTACAGCTGTACATCTGGACAGCAAATCCCAGAGACCTTGGGGGCAACAGGAGGAGGAAACAAACACAAAGCCCATGCTGGCTATGTGCCAGAGAGCTGTGCTCCAGTGCTCCCTGGCTTCTGGCTTGCATCACTACAGGCATGTGGCTGCATTTTCTGAATCACAAGTGAATGTCCGTTAATATGCTTACTGGTTCAATCTTTGCACCTTAGACTAACCCGCAAAGACTAAATCAATTCAGCCTTGGGCTTTCTGACTGTCTGTACTTAGCCTCTAAGACAGTTTGGCTTTTCTATCAGAGGAAAGAACAAATAACATGAACCCAATTTTATAATGGGAATGTACCTGTAATAGCCTTCTGAACTGCATTTTTTGATTCCTTTTATCATCTCCTGATGGGTGATTTTAAACTCACTTCCTGGATACAGAAGAGTGGCCATAACAGCAGCTTTGGAATGAGTATGGATTACAGCACTTGCTCCTAGAGAGAGAAGAATAAACACATTTTTCTATAATTCATGCTACACTATGGCTCTCTACTGTATATTAAGAAGCTTATTTTTATATATTCAATTTATTTCTGTTGGGTAAACTTCCTTGCAAAGGATAAATATTCAGATATATAGAGAAAAGAAAGGTATGATAAAAGGAAGTAATTAGTGGAATTACTTCTTCTTTAACAATTTCTTTGCCTCCATTTTTCTCTGATCCCATCGGGATCCTTGACAGACCCAGGGGAGGTGCAGCCAGGCCCAGGGTCAGTGAGAACCTAGTCAGGGAATTCTGGTGGGACTAGAAATGTTCAAATCAGCAGATCCTGACAATCTCCACCCTGGAGTGCTGAGGGAATTCACAAAGGTCAGTGTGGGACCCCTGGCACAGCTTTATGAGCACTCATGGTGCTCTGGCGAGGTGCCAGAGGACTGGAAAAGGGCCAGTGTGGTCCCCATTTTTAAAACAGGGAGGAAGGAGGACCCAGGAAACTATAGGCCCTGGGGAAGCTCTTTGAGAAAATTATCCAGGAGCGCATCTGTGAGGAACCAGCAGGGGAGATTATGCTTAGGGGCAACCAACATGGGTTCATTAGAGGCAGGTCCTGTCAAATCAACCTGGTTGCCTTCTACGACCACTTCACAAAATCTTTGGACACAGGTGTCGCAGTGGACGTAGTCTTTCTGGACTTTAGGAAGGCCTTCAACACTGTCTCTCACCCCATTCTCATTAAAAAATTAGGCGACTGTGGTATTGATGCCTACACAGTCAGATGGGTTGCAAATTGGCTGGAGGGCCACACCCAGAGAGTAGTGGTGGATGTGTAATTTTTGACCTGGAGGGATGTGGGCAGTGGGGTTTCCTATGGCTTGGTCCCTGGGCCCTGCACTGTTCAATATCTTCATCGGTGACTTGGATGAGGGGGATGAAAAAGACCTTGTTCAAATTCGCGGATGACACTAAGATGTGTGGAGAAGTGGGCATGCTAGAGGAGAGGGACAGGCTGCAACTAGATCTGGACAGGTTACAGGGGTGGGTGGATAAGAATAGGATAGGAATCAATACTGATAAGTGCAGGGTACTGTACCTAGGGAGAAAGAACCAGCAGCATACCTACTGGGTAGGCTGGGGAATTCCCTTCTCATTAGCAGAGGCAGAAATGGATCTTGGAGTCATCACTGATTCCAAGATGAACATGGGCTGCCAATGTGAGGATGCAGTCAGTAAGGCTAACCTTCCCTTGTCATGTATACACAGATGTATCATGAGCAGGTCCAAGGAGGTGATCCTCCCCATCTATGCAACACTGGTCAGGCCGCAGTTGGAGTACTGTGTCCAGTTCTGAGTGCTGCACTTCAGGAGGGATGTGGCCAGTATCGAGAGGGTCCAGAGGAGAGCCACTCACATGATCAGGGGACAGCAAGGCAGGCCCTACGAGGAGAGGCTACGGGACCTGAACATGTTCAGCATCCACAAGAAAAGGCTGAGAGGGGATCTGGTGGCCGTCTATAAGCTGGCCAAGGGGGACCAGCAGGCAATGGGAGAGTCCCTGTTTCCCTGAGCGCTACCGGGAGTAACAAGGAATAATGGCCATAAGTTGACTGAGCATAGATTCAGGCTAGATATCAGGAGGTACTACTTCACAGTCAGGGCGGCTAGGATCTGGAACCAACTTCTAAGGGAAGCGATGCTTGCTTCTACCCTGAGGGTCTTCAAAAGGAGGCTGGATCATCACATAGCCAGGGTCATTTGACCCCAGCATTCTTTCCTGCCATGGCAGAGGGTTGGACTCGATGATCTGCTCAGGTCCCTTCCGACCCTACCAACTATGAAACTATGGAACAGTTATGTTAGCTTTAGGATGTCAGTGGGCCAGTATTCTAAGTAAACCTTCTCCTTGATTCATACTCACATTTCCCTATGTCTTGGGGTTACTGAAACAACGCAATTATTTATTAAACTACTGGGTTTCCAAAGAAGTCTAGAATACACTTATCTATGGCAGAAGACTGCAAAGAAGCTTCAAAAGGGGCAAAGAGTTTATTTGTTGTTTACCTCTTAAAGTGTAGGCATTCATAAAGAGAGGGGTGCATTGGCTTTTCTTTAGTTTCTTGTGTGGTAGAGGCACACTAATGTCCCGTTCTTGTATGTCACAAACAAATAGATCTTCTGGCTGAGGAACAGGTGGAAGTAGTTAAACACTGTGACACTTGTCCCATCAAACAGACTTGCTTTTATTTTGGGGAGACGCACAAGACATTTAATAAAAAAACCTGTGTAGTATATTTTGCATGTAATTGTGTTGTAATGCACTACTTTAAAACATTATTATTCATTCATTCCAGGCTCTGCTATATTTACTTTCATTGTCTTGTAAAGCAAACAAGGAAATGCTAATACATGTCCTCCTTATTATAATAATACTAAATAAATATTCTCCAGTCTAAAATCTGACTGGGATGGGGAAGAAACCCATATGCAAAGATGGTAGATCTGGTAGAAAAAAAGGAAGCAACTGACTCAAACAGATATCTGTATATTTTTGTCCATTTCTGTGATATTTTACAAAAACAGGCCACATCCATGAAATCTACCTCTACATTTCGCTTCCCTTCTAAATAAAAATGATATATGTATGTTTGCTTTTAGCTGATTAATGTAAACAGTATTTTTCAAGAATCAATGATTCTTGACAATAAGTCTTTGTGAGACTCAATGGTCCTTGAAAAAAGTATTTTAGGTACAAAAAGCTGTTTACCTTTAAAATTAAAGACTCACTGTGTGCATCATTTGCTAAAGCAAGTACCAAATGTGCGTGTTATTTTTTCTTTCCTTTGATAGAAAAGCCAAACTGTCTTACGGGGTAAGTAGACAGTCAAAAAGCCTGAGACTAAATTGATTCAGTCTTTGCAAGTTAGTTGCTTTTTTTTTCTTACCATATCTACACTCTTTGCATATGGGTTTCTTCTCCATCTCATCAGACTTTAGACTGGAGAATATCTATTTAACATCATTCTAATGACTGAATTATTGTGCAGTACTCTGTGGTACTGTGCAGTCATATGGCAGTGCATGGGTCATTTTCGACCTATTGCACAGTAGCTCATTGCTACTGTGCAGTAGTGGCAGCATCACAATTAGTGCCTGCCGATGCTATGTTGCCGTAGTGACAAGTTACATTGCCATAGCTTGTCACTACGGCATTGTAGCATCTTGTTTAGATGCATGCACTCAGTCCAGCCCACTAACTACACACAAAGAATTATAGAATAACAAGACTAGAAGGAAATTCAGATCAGCTGGTCCAAAGCCCAGCTCAAGGCAGGATCATCCATGTGTTAGCCATCCCAGGCAAATGTTTGTCTACCCTGCACTTAAAACTTCCATTCATAGGAGTTCTACAATCTTTAGAGAGAAATATTTCCAATGTTTAACCACCATCATAATTAGGATGTTTTCTAATATTTAACCTACATCTTCCTTGTTGCAATTTAAGATCATTACTTTGTGTCTTGTCGCTTGAGAACACATGAAAAAATATTGATTGCTATCCTTTTTACAATAACCCCCTTAGTAACAAGACTGTTATTGAATCCCTGCCTTTTGTTATCTCTTCTCCAGACAAAATAATCCCTATTTCTTTTTTTTTTTGGTAACTTCGATTTATATTCAGTTTATGGTCTGCTAGACCTCGCCAGATCCATTTCTCTAGCACTTCAGTCAAGCCAACTGTTTGCCATTTTGTACTCATGCATTTGATTGTTCCATCGTAAGTGTCGTGCTTTATGCTGGTCCTAACAGAATTTTATCCGGTTTATTTTAGAATATTTTCCCAATTTAGAACACTGAATCCTAATTTTGTCCTTTGAACTGTTTGTGACTGCACCCAATTTGGTGTTACCAGCAAACTTAATAATTGTATATTCATCTGAGTCATTAATGAAGATAATGAACAGTATTGGACCCAATACAGACTCCCATTTGATGCCTACTGTCAGCTAGATACCAAGCCATTGAACTTTATGATGCATCTTGCCACAGTTTTCCACCTTTCTCTTCTTCCGTCTTCTTCTTTTTGTGTCTCTATACCACATTTGACCAGGTTGTTATACATGCTTGTGTTTGTTTATTGAAAGTGTGCCTTCAAGCAGCATAGTCTGAGGCTCTGTGTTGCAGTCACAGGTGGTTGAACCAATGGTATAGCCTCACTTCTTCATTCATTCCTTGGAGCAGCCGACTGGTACGTAGGCAGTTGAAACACTGCCACCTTTCCCATGGTTTATCAGCCCCTTTTGGTAAGGACTCAGCCACTGGAATGACCATTGGTTCGCTGTCAGGTATTTTCTTCAGGCCTCCTATTCCACATCTCAATTCTTGGGTGTGGCACCGAAAGGTTAGCTGCTGCATGACTTCAGACACTTTTGTGCTGTACACTGGTCATACACTAGGTGCCTCACATCTTCAGTTTGTCTTGATCATTCTATCCTGCTGGCTACTGTTCTTCTGATGTCAAGCAGAGCAATGCCAGCCAGCAGGTATACACTGTTTAGGCTCGTGGGCTTCACACATCCTGCGATACATCAGCAACCATCTTTCAGAATGGGGTCAAGGAGCTTAGCACATATAAGCTCTCCCATACAGGGCATACACACTTGGCAGTGGAGAAGCTGAGAGCCAGAGCAGTGGTTCAGATGGCTGAGGGGTTAGCTCATTTCAGGTTGGTCAAGCCAGTGTTTTGGGCTATTATGTACAGGGTGTTTCCACAGATTAAATGTTTTGTTTCTAAATCAATGTTTTCATCAGTTGTATAGATGTTATATAACACTAATGCAAGTATGCCTCCTTGGGAAGCCATTAATCTGTTGCCTCAATCTTTTTCACTTCCCATCCAGTTTAACAAAAAAACCTATCTGTATTCAAGCAGGGCTTGTGTCAGCTGTGTAAGGTGTAGATATTATGTCATTTCCAGGGCTCTGTAGAGGAGTTGTTAGTGGTTAACTGTATCATAGGCAGCTGTTAAGTTGACAAACGCAGGTCTTGTGATTTGGTCTCTTTCAAAACTATTCTCAGTATGTTAAGCCAGATTAAGTAGCTGGCTCATTGTTGCTTTTTCCACGGCAAAAGTGAATCTGTTTGGGGATTAGGTGTTTACCTATGTATGGGGCAAACCAGTGTAGTATCAGTTTATGTGTGTGTGTGACAGAACACCCTTTTGGGTGTCTGTCACTTTAAGGGCTAGAGCAGGGAGCTGCCAGGTGGCTGATGAGAAAAGCCATTTTGGGAGAGCGGACATTTTAGAGAGCTCTGTTATAAAAGTAGAGTAGTTTGTGTTCAGCAGGATCTGTGAATAACGTTGCCTGGCGGAGCTCCTGTTCCAGGAATATCTTGGCAGTAAGGGTGAGGCTATGGGGAAGAAGGAGGGCTCAGTGGTCCTGGCATGACCTAAAACTACACCTTGCCAGAATAGGGAGGCCTGGTGGTCCTGCCTGTGGGGGGGCAAGGCCACTCAAATACCAGGACCGAGAACATACCTGGTGTAAGGCAGGTTGGGGCACCTAAATCCCTGCCCTTGCCTTTCGGTGGGTTACCAGGAGAGAGGGGGCCAGAGAAGCTTATTGAGAAGCACCTGAGTCCTATGCGGTGCTGGACCCTGGAGTGGGAGGCAGGCACACTGAATGATCAGCACCTGAGCTCAAGGGGATGTAAGACCCTGGGCCCCGAGAGTTTCAGGGTGGAGTTGTGGGGCCAGTTAAGCTCAGGAGCAGCTGAACCCTAAGGGGTGGAAGACCCCAGGCCTTAGGGAAAGGAGTGGACTTGTGGCCTAAGAGACGGGCGTAGTGGTCCAGTGAGGGGCCAGGGGCAAAGTAGGCCCATAGCTGAGTAATTGCTTAGTCCTGTTCAGGTCAGGGTCATGGGAGAGGCCCAAAAGACCACATCAGGGCTGGCTGAGGGGTGTAGAGAAGCCTGAGGATCTCCATGGAGTAGAGTGGAGTGAGTGTTGCCTGGATAGGTAGTTTGCAAGAGACTGAGTGAGAGCTGATGGAGTGCGAGAGGCCCCAGTAAGAGGGGGGTGGTGTGTGTGTGGCCCCAAAGCAGACAGCGTGCTAAAGATCCAACTGTGTGCCCAGTCTGGCCTGGCCTTGAGCTGGAGTATCGTCACACAGTGAGATATCAGCGACTCATGTGATACGTGTAGGGGTGGTAGGAGCGTATACTTATCGCCCACACTCATTTGGGCGCACAAAGGGCAGCATCTCATCTATTTAACATCACAATTAGTTATCAACCAGGTGTGGCAGGTGAAAAAGGTAGGTGGTTTGCCCAGAGACAAGGGCCTGAAAGGTACCTTTTGTCACAGTGTGGCATAGCAGAGAGAGAGGTCTGAAGCTCTTTGGATCAGCTGGATCTTTCCCTATCTTTAGAAGTGCCACTATCTGAACATGTTGCCACATTTTTGGATTTTTTTTACTAGCTGTGCATGAGTTGTATACACAAAGGAGCCATTCTTGAGCCTGGGGGCTGAACTGCTTGATTTGTTCAGTACGTACATTGTCTAGGATGGCTGCTCTCCCAGTCTTCACTGTGTTAATACTAGCATTCAGCTCTATCATTGAGAAGAGGCTTGTAAAACCCAAGTCTTTGGTGTACTTGTACCTTTACAGTCTGAGTTTCTGTTTGTTTGTTTTTGTGCTTTTTCCATTGAGAAGCATCTGGTGAACAATTTGGTTGGCACTGACATTATGATGTTGATATACCTTTCATGGGTCATCACTTAGTTTATATATAGTAACCCATACCTTTGTAATGTTATGTATTATATCAGTTGACTCAATCAGAGTCTGCCAGGATTTCCTGATTTTTTTACTGTGATGGTTAACATGAGCTCGCCTGTAGTGATGGTGTTTGCTGAAAAAGGGTCTAGCTCATACTGTCACCTATAGTCTATGTATAAGCCAGTGGTTTGAGGCCTGGGATGTAATTCGTGTGTCAGACAGCCCCATGGGATGCTCTTTCTTGCAGATTTCTGTACAGCTTTTAAGAACGAGTCGCAGTTCTCAGGCAATGTTTTGATGGTTTTGACATCAAAGTATTCTGAAAAGCCTTCAGTTTTCCTTTTTAAGGTTGAAACATTGGCAAACTGACACTTATAGGTGTTACTGTGCTTTAATCTGAATGCCAATTGGTTGATGTTGGAAATATGGGATAGGGTCTAATACCATTTTATTACCTAGTCCAGTAACAGTTTTGCTGGTGAATATAAGGTCAGGGTTGTATCACTGTTTCCAGCAGCTGCTGTCAAATGATTTGGTTAGGTTTGGGTCATGGATTTCATAGACATTAGGGCTGGAAGGGTCTCGGAAGATCACGATCAAGATCCTGACCAAAGGGCAGAAAGTCAGCTAGGGTCATAGTATCCCAGCAATATAAGCATCCAGTTTGCTCCTGAAGGTGTTCAATGTAGGCACTTAAACCACCTCCGATGGCAGGCTGTTCCAGACCTCAGGGGCTCAGACAGTAAAGAAATTCTTCCTTATGTCCAGCCTGAAACAGTCTTGCAGTAGTTTATAACTGTTCAACCTCGTTATCCCTTGGGGTGCTCTGGTGAACAAATGTTCCCCCAGATACTGGTGGTCACCCTGATAAACTTATAGGTGGCTATCAGATCACCCCTGAGTCTGTGCTTTTCCAGGCTAAAGAGCCTCAGCCTTTCATTGTAAGGCCTGTTTTCCTGACCTCTGATCATGCGCGTGACTCTTCTCTGAACTCTCTCAAGCTTCTCCACATCCTTTTTGAATTGTGGAACCCAAAACTGGATGCAGTACTCCAGCTGCGGCCTCACCAAGGCCGAGTACAAGAGGAGAATGATATCCCGGGATCTGCTTGAGAAGCATCTATGGATGCAAGCCAGCATTCTGGTCACTTTAGTAGCTGCAGCATCACATTGCAGGCTCATGTTCATCTTGCGGTCAATGATGACCCCACGTCTCTTTCTTCCGTAGTGCTACCCAGTGAAGCACTGCTGAGCCTATAAGGATGCTGCAGGTTTTTCCTCCCAAGGTGGAGAACCTTGCACTTTTTGGTGTTAAACACCATCAGGTTCTCATCCACCCATTTGCTGAGCCTGTCCAGGTCAGCCTGGATCACCCACCTGTCTTCTGGTGTGGATGCTTTGCCCCAAAGTTTGGTGTCATCAGTGAACTTGGCCAGTCTGCTGCTGACTCCAATGTCCACATCATTAATGAAGATGTTGAACAATATGGGTTGAAGGACAGAGCCTTGGGGGATCCCACTGGTCGCAGGGCACCACGATTGATTTCCATCAATTACTACCCTCTGGGTCCGACCATGGAGCCAATTTCCCAGCCAGTGGATTGTGATGGACCCAAGGTCACAACTGGCCAGTTTTGCCAAGAGCTGATCATGGGATACCAGATTGAAGGGTTTTTTGAAGTCAAGACATATGACAACAATCTCTTCTCTCTTGTCCTATATAGGGCACTGAAACAAGTACTGCCTTGCTACTTTAAGAACATGTTAATACTAATTGGGTGTATCTACATGAAATGCTAATGGCACAGTAGACTAATTCTACTGCGCATTAGCGTGACACAAAAAAACATGTTAACGTGCTAATACACAGTAGAATTAATCTCCTGCGTATTACTGTCACTTAAGAACTCTGGGCTGGCACTAATGTGCAGTAGCGCTGATTATGGCATATTTAGTCTGTACCTGTTATTACAGGTAGTAAACTAAATGTGGGGTAATTACAGTGTATTAAGGCACATGTAGACGTGCCCACTGAAATCCAGTGGTCTCATGAGGCTAATCAATGGTATGTACAATTCAAAACTGCTTTGAAAGAAAGCTCAGAATTAATCAAGATCATTTTGTTCCTGTTCAAGAACCAAAGTAAAAACAGCAGTTTTACCCACCTGAATTCTTTCCTTCTGGACTCCTGATGGAGCAATATAGATGTCATCACTAGGAAAATAACGTAGACTATTTTAGCTCCATGTAAAAGATACATTTTTAAAGGATATGGAATTGTAAGGATAATTTTATTATTCTCCCTTGTTAATAATTAACTTGCATAATAATGCAGTAACATTTTTCCTGCCTAACGTTTACACACAAAGTTTTCAAAATGCAATTCCTGGCCTTTCTTAGCAGGTATACGGTTTGAGACTAGCCAAGACATAAACAACCTTCTAAAATTGCCTAGAAATGTCATACTTCATTTTTGAAAGACATACACTCATGTCCAGCATCTCCCTAACCACCAACCAAAAATCTAAGATGCCTATCCCAATGCATAAATTGGTTGCAAAATCTGCATTCCTCAAAATGGAACACAGAAGACACATAGCAATTCGAGAAAAACAGTGAGAAACCTATATTTGACAAATCTTTAAAATTAGCTATTAGTGTTTGTAACTGTCCTTACCATTCGATACAGTAAGTACACTTATTGGTAAATACTTGGATCTGTATAACAACATGACCTTAGGTTTCTTAAATGCATGAATTTTTAACTTGTATTGAAAAACGTTGAATAATTCAGTATAAAAGAATCATTTTAAGTTTGACTAGAAATGAAGGTTGTGGTGCATGGCTTATGTGAATAAATAACTTGAAAAAATCTTTATATGCATTTAGAGTGATTTAAAATGCCATGTGAAACATTTCTAATGAAGGCTGTAAGGGTTTCTTGTCATATCTGTAAGAACTGTTCAGCTTCAAAGGACACATTTTAAATAGGTAGTATAGAGACATCTAGTGAATGATTGGTCAAGCTACAGATACATAACCTGTTCAGAACAAAGGCTGGATCAGTTTCATAAGGAAAGTGAAATATTTGCATTTATCTAACAAGAGTCAAAGTACTTTTTCTGGTGTATTCTGAATGTAGATAAAACACGTTTTTTGTGAAATATAACATGGAGTTTCAACACATTTTAATTTTGATGCATTAGTACTAATAAAACCACATTGATTATTATATACCTTTCTGTGAGCAAGGCACCTAACAGTTTTGTATTAAGCAATCAAATTATAAATTGATTGCTAGTTAAATAGAATATGCATATACAACCTTCTATAATTAAACAGTTAATGAGAAACTGACCATGGCACAGGGTCTCTAAAATGTAAGATATGACAAACAATTATGGATGTTTTATAAACTGTCCTATTCCCAAAGAGGTGAATTTATTTTTAGAGTTCACAGAATGTCTCTAGTGAACAATGTTCATTAGGATTGGTTGCTTAAGATGAAACCCTGGAATTACAGTTGAATGTTGTCACTCAGATTCTACCTATCTTGGAACTTTCTAAGCCCCCTATCTCTTTGATGCATTACTATTTGCTTAAGAATCGTTACTGCTATTATAGGTAGAGAAATAACTGTCATACTTCTGTGCTAGGTGAAATGTATGGGTACACATTCAAATGTACTGTACCATTATATTTTGTGAGCCAATATGTAAACGAAGAACTGCTGATCAGAATCCTAAATTATAACTGCTCTTACTACTTAATCTCAGATGTAGCCAGCTCCAACCAAAAGAAAGCACTTCATATTTTGTTACTGATCAGAACTATACCAATCTCTTAACTTCAAACAACTTGTAAAAACAATAATTAATGCCCATAACCTCCCTCTGAAACTACTGTTACTGTTTTGCTGATGGAAAA
The DNA here is from genome assembly GCA_030014935.1 of Caiman crocodilus. NCBI lineage: Eukaryota > Metazoa > Chordata > Crocodylia > Alligatoridae > Caiman > Caiman crocodilus. The sequence goes on along the minus strand of JAGPOW010000304.1, from coordinate 82,192,753 downwards.
TAAGACAGAGTTGAAATGAAATGTAGCCAGGAGCAGATGTAGTCAAGTTTCAGCCTCAGACTTAGAATTTGGAGGCTTGACTTCATACCAGGTGCTTGGACAGTAACATGGCCATGTGGAAGGGTAAGATATCAGGCACTGCAAAGTGTCCATGGTTTTGCTACTTTGCCTGTTAAGATCAAGTTTATCCTGCTTCTGTGGTTTATTTACTACTGCTATTTTCTTCCTTCAGTAGCCACTAAGAGGAGCTCTGCATCCATGAAGATTTTCAAACTAATGCAACTGGAATAGCTGATGGTATATTTCAGGGAAAATGAAAGAGCAGACAAAGGTACAGACGCACAAAATTGAACTGTTCCAAAATGTCACTGATCGGGAACCAGTTCACAATTGTGTAGAGTGCTGGAGCTACAACACCGGGGGCAGGAGTGAGTGCCCAGCCCAGCAGGCCTCACAATGGGCAAGGAGTGGGATAGAATACTAGCACCCATACTTTGGGGACTCTATGATGGGTGACCTGTGGCTGGGGACCTTTACACTTTTCTGCTTTCCCTTCTCCCCTAAACATGAGTTCATTAAACTGCAATAGTTTGAAATTGACCAAAAGTGTGCTTTCCTGTCTTGGGTGGATGGGGGTGGGGAATGCTTGGACCCATGTTTTTGGGTTCCCTGGGGCTGATGATGCTAGGCTGCAGTGAGTAGGGAATAAAGACACAGCTGGCTGTTAGAAAAATAGCTTCTATATGACAAGCAGTGCAAGGCAGCTTGTGGATAAAAAGCACCTACAAAAGGAAAGGGGGACAGCAGTTATAACTGCATACCAAAATAGCCAATTGCAGCAGTGTGTTTGTGGGGGATGAGTGGCAGTGCAGTGTGGGATGCCTAGAGGACTGACCAGGCCTATGTCACAGACCACTTGATAGCCACAGACAATACTGGATCAATTCAGATTGAACTGTTTCAAAATAGCACTTGATATTCCAGGTACATTTTTCAGGGACTGAAATCAGTTTAACAGGCTTATTATGTATGTCTGTCTGCTTCAAGTTTAAACTACTTTTAAATTGTCTTAAGCGTTGTGTGCATCTATCCCCAAAGCAGTACTCTTTAGTATTGCATATGCATCAATATTATTTTTACCGTTTTTGTGTTGCTAACCTGATTTTATTATCTGCTGTAGATACAGTTTTAGTAGTTATCCTACAAGAATAGAGACTTCCTTCTTGGGCACCAAGAATGTCGCACCTGCAACACACCTAAATATATAATGCCTTATGTTTGACTATTAGCCATCCTTCATGGAACTGTAACGCATAAAAACAATTAATCGTTTGCACTAGCACTCCTCAAACCTGCATACTTACCCATGTTTCAAGCTGATTCCTCCCCCAGTTCCTGTGACCCAGCCTAATTGATAGAACTGTTTACAGAGGTCTGGAATTAGATTTCTTGGATGCAACTTGTCCTAAAACACACAAAACCACACAAAATTAAATGTCTACTTTGGAATCCAAAATATCAGGGGTGTCAAATCTATAGCTGGTGGACCAGATTTGATCTGTCAGTCTTGGAGCGATCCTGCCCACTGCATATGGTACATGCTGGCCCCAGTTCCACGCACTGCAAGTGGTGTGTGGAACTGGTTTGGCATGGACACCTCATGTAGCATGAGCTCCTTGATGGCTCTGTGTGTGAGCCCCAGACTGCAGCTGACATGTGCTGCACATGGCACATAGGGCTGGCATGTGCATTGCATGAGGTACTCACTCCAGACCGTGCATGTGTGCTGGCTTTGGTGCGTGGGACAGGTCTATGAGTCCAGTCCTTTTTTATATAAAAAGATGCTTTTTAGTTATAGAAAAAAACTGCAACCGCATAAGCCCAGTTACTCTGGGCACTTCATGTGTGTTATTCTAGGCTTTTAAAAAGCAGGAAATCAGAAAATCAGGTGAGCTTTTGGAGACAAACGACCTGATCCAAAGTCCACTGAAGTCAGCAGGCCATCTATCAGGGCTTATCTATATTGATGTTAAAAAAAAAAAAAAAAAGCCAGCCCATCACCTTTCCCCATGCTGAATCAGTCATAATCACAAGGTATCACCCATTTTGAGTCTATTTCCGCTCTATTTCCTCTACTATATGTTAAATACTTTGTTCTTCCTTGCATTTGCTTCTTCAAACATTGAAGATTAAATACTCCCGCAGCCAAGCTATAAAGGCTAATGCCCTTTTCAAGAGAACCTACTCCGATTTAACCATTACCTAGGATTAGAAACCTTCATACAGGAAGAAGAGTTATCATTTAATGCACAAGAATATGCATCTCTAGATTACTTTTGGCATGCTTTTAAAAGTACAAATAATAGACTCTATCTCTAACAAGCCTTGGAAAGCTCAGGACTTTAATTATTTTTAATCATTTTCCAAAGGCCTACTTTCCTAATTAGGAACTTTGCTACGAGATATCAATTATAACTATATTGCGAGACATAATTACTATAATTATGGCCATCTATAGATCACATTTTGTAAGCATTAGAACTGTTTCATTTTCTTGTGAATTAACATGCAAACAATAACATCCAAAGAAGAAGGTTCACTCCACCAAATTATTTCAGTGGCTGCACTTTTATCCATTTTTAGCATTAGATTTCCTCACATATTTTTAGAGCATCTATATTGTTCCACTGGAATATTTCTTTAGGAGAAAAACATTTTTCATTTTATGAATGATCATTAATCTTGTTTTTACTGTCACATTGTATTGTACTTATTGCACATGTATCCAGTTCCCAAGGGGGCTGACTGTTATATACAAACTTATAGTTCATTTAAGACAGAGTATTTCAGATTTCCTTAATGGTCAAAAACACAATTATTTACTAAACTTAAACACAGGGACCTTTTAGCATGACATACAGTTAAAAAATGGAAGAAACATAAAAAGTTCCAGCATCTGCTGGGTAAATATTATGTATCCAATGTTAGGGAAGCTGATGAAACAGTAACTTGTTAGAATTTAAAATGGTATCAATATTTTATTTAGCACCTCTCATGCAGCCTCATGTTCTTGGTTGCAGATCAGCAATTTATTTGCATACAGTAAGATGCAAATAATCACATCATATAATCTTTTTCATAAATTGGTCAAGCCTGAATCAATACTTCAATCTTGAACCTGCAATGCAGTAACATATTCTTCAATACAACTGTTTCTTAAGCATCTACCTTTGAAGAGCTGGCTTCAACTTCAGAGGGTATTGCTATTGCTCCAATTTGGCTATTGTTCCTCATATAGTCCTTTTCATAAAGAACCAATTTTAGTTAATTTTGGATGCTGTACACAAACTTGTGATTGGAATTCTGAAAACCACTGGTCTAGAAGCTCATTTTATAAAGCACAGTCTGTCAATATAAAATAGCAATCTCATTTCAGAGCTCATGGAAATTCATGAAAATTTTCTTTGCAATTTGGAGTGTATGTAAAAACTAGGCTAAAATGATGACAGCAGGAAAGGCACGAGGACGAGCTGGATTGTCTATCCCAACTAAGTGAGAAAATTAATGTGCCAGATCTTCTGTTGGTGCATCTCAATATAATTCTCTCTGCTTCAGTAGAGCTATGCTGATTTACACCAACTGATAAGTTGCTTCAGTGTGCATTTGCATGACATTTGACAGACCACAAAAAATGAAGAATGTTAAATTGCAGTTGTTTCATAGTTTCATAGTTTGTAGGGTTGGAAGGGACCTTGACAGACCACCAAGTCTGACCTTGCCATGGTAGAAAAGAGCACTGGGTCAAACGACCCTAGCAAGGTGATCATCCAGCCTCGTCTTAAAGACCCGCAGGGGAGGAGCCAGCACCACTTTTCTTGGAAGTTGGTTCCAGATCCTAGCTGCCCTGACTGTGAAGTAGCACCTCTTGATGTCTAGTCTAAATCTACCCTCTGCCAGCTTGTGACCATTATTTTTAGTCACTCTTGGTAGTGTTGGGGTAACAGGGACTCCCCCAATGCCTGCTGGTCCCCCCTGACTAGTTTGTAACAGGCCACTAGATCCCCCCTCAGCCTTCTCTTGTGGAGGCTGAACAGGTTGAGGTCCCTTAGCCTCTCCTTATAGGACCTGCCCTGCTGCCCCCTGATCATGTGGGTGGCCCTTCTCTGGACCGTCTCAGTGCTGTCCACATCCCTCCTGAAGTGCAGCGCCCAGAACTGGACGCAGTATTCCAACTGCGGCCTAACCAGTGCCGCGTAGAGGGGAAGGATCACCTCCTTGGACCTGCCTGAGATACATCTGTGGATGCAGGACAAGGTGTGGTTGGCCTTCCCGACTGTGTCCCCACACTGTTGACCCATGTTCATTTTGACATCAATAATGATTCCAAGATCCTTTTCTGCCTCTG
>JAGPOW010000304.1:82141796-82168129 GCA_030014935.1 Caiman crocodilus | reverse complement strand
GGCGGGGTGTAGCTGCTGTCGCATGTTGATTTGAGCGCGGCCATTTTCCCTATAAGAAAGAGCTATACTCCATTTTACTCTGTTTGATTTTATGACAGTGGCAAGAACTGCTGGAAGAGCAGCTCCTGGACCAGTGGTGTACAGTGGTGGGAACCCCCTCCCCGAGTCCTATGCCCCCCTGCCCCAGCTGGGCAGCTTGTCCCAGCCCCAATCCCTCCCTCACTGTAGGGGCGTTAATCTGCCTTTCCACATCCCTTCCCTCCCACCTCTGCCCACCACAGGAGACTTACCAGCTGGAGGCAGCTGTGTCCAGCATCGTTGAGGACTGCTGCTATATAGTCTATGGTCAAATCTCCAGAATGCCACCAAATCTCTGGATCCAAATCGTCCAAATTGAATCGGGAATCGACAAATCAAATCACTGTCCCTTTGAATCAGCCAAATCTGAAGCAAACATTTGCTGCTTTGCACAGGCCTAACAGTTGCTTTACACTTTAACCAGTTTAATTGTATGGTAAGTGTAATGCCTGCCAGGTAGCTAAGACCCTTTTTCAGACAGAAGGAAAGATGGCAGGAGAACAATGAAATTGGCTAGTCAGAGGATTTTATACATGGAATGTAATGAAAAAGGTACAGGTGCTTTTCACTACACTCTAGATGCTCATAATGGTTATAATTAGTAATCTCATAGAACCATAGAAAATCTCTTGTGTACTGTGGTCCTAACACATCATCTAGGGACCACTGCATCCATCCCACTAACATATATAATTGCATGCACTTGGTGCATCATATCAAACAAATGTGATTTAAGTTGGCAGCATTCCTTTAACTGACTTTCATGATGTTAATGTTAAGGTACTGGAAATGACGAGCGTGTCTTTACATAGCTAGATGGTCTGCTTATATTTATTTAATCATTTATCCTTAACATTTTGGAATCTAGGGACCAGTTAAATGAACTTTGGGAATCCTCCCTGTACTTCAGTTCACCACCCACTGCATTTTGTCTTCCTTGATCTGTGCTGCACTGCCTGGATCCTTTGCTCTTTCAGCCTAGCACAGCAGTCCTCAAACTATGGGGTCACGAGCCCAAATGGGATCGCAACATCAGCAGATTAAGTCATGGGTGTGAGGAGCGGTGGGTTGGGAGTGAGGGGGGGTCATACTGAGGAAATTGGGTCATGCTAAGGAAAAGTTTGGGAAGCACTAGCCTAGCGACTGGCAGAGTATGTCAAATCAATGGGAATTACTAATATTCCGCAAGGGAGAAGTGTGCCTAGAATTTACTGTTAAATCTTGGAATTGTGCCTGTGCGTGCTGGCATTTCTGATCCATTGGAGAAGAGAATTCTAACATCTGGTATTTGAGAGTCACCATGTATAGAAGTGACTGCTATCTATCATTGGAAAGCTACAGATCTCTGCTTTTCAGAGAACCTTTAAACTGTATATTTACATCTTAATCGCAACCTTTCTTTTTCTGGGATCTTAACTATGTGAATCCTTATGACTCAGATCATCTTAATTTGATAGTGAGGAAAGAATTCTCACCCTGAATATCTTGAGCTCTTCTGCCCAGGCACATTCTAATTTATCACCTTCTTTCCCTTTTCAAAATGAACTTTCTTCTTTCCTTCACCAGTTAAGATTAATGACGTGACAGACTTTCAATTGCATTAATTTCATTACAATGCTGTACTCCTATTCTGAATTTGACTTAATCGTTTGACTGCTGTTTCAGAACCAGCTGTTAGAACTGGAGCCAGTTCTATGTATTGTAACATTTCAAATGCATCTCTAATTATAGGTGTCTCAAGCATATCATAACACACAAAAAAAAGACTTGCACAAGGGAAGTTATGAATCCATGTTCTGAGAACTTTTTTTTCACAAATCCTTTGCAAACTGCTATAGATATTTCCAGGATAATTTTTTCCCCATGCATTAGGGATCTTGATCAGAAAAAGCAAAGGTTCTTTTTTTGTGATCTGTGCAGCTAAAACCAATGCACATAACAACTTGATCAGTAATATTCCATGAACGCGGTTTTCAGTTGTGAAAATAATGAACAATAAACCTACAATTATCTAAGTGTTCCAGCAAGGAGAGGTCAGTTTTTGTAACTGGTTTGGAACAGGAGATAATGAACTTGGCAGTAGAAGGACAGAGCAAATAAATCTACATTTCTGTGCTATAAACCTTTTGGGAAATGAACCATGTATAAATTCCACTTACTTCTTCAGTTTGTCTGGGAGCATGGTCCCCAGGGTGTAGATCTGTAAAGACATTGGGGAATAAATGAACTCTCTTTCCTATGCTCTACATGTTAAAATGACAAGATCATTGTAGCCTCCAGGCTTGCTAAATCTTTAATATAAATTGGAAACATTGCAGCAAAAAACCCCATACTATACAGAGAGGTTGAAAAGCTATACCTAAGATATTAAATATTCATGGCAGAATGCCTATTTTTTTCCCAGAGTAGTAATTTCCTCTCCTATGACCTTATAACACTAAAATGGACTATTTTAGACTTATAAGTTATAAATGCTAAAAAAATTCAGAAGGAGGGTAGATTTATTATATTTTATACTCCCTTGGATCATTTCTTCACTCATTCTTTAATTCTGTTCCCTTCTCTTTCCTTTTTTGGGGATCTTAACCATATTAACCCATAGGGCAATAATGTTTCATAGTTTCAAGGGTTGGAAGGGACCTGAACAGATCATTAAGTCTGACCCCCTGCCCTGGGCAGGAACGAGTGCTGAGATCATAATACCCCAGCCAGATATCTATCCATCCATTTTAAAGTGAAGATAGCATTTTCAGCATGGATAGCTCTTACTAATCTGTTCAGTTTCCTAGCAGAGGGAGGAATTAAACATTGGAGCAGTTTATCAAGGGAGTTGGTGTATTTGCCTCCTTTCAGTTTTTAAAACAATACTAGATACATTTTTAAAATAAATGCTTGAATCCAGCGATAGGCAAAATATGGCCTGCAGGCTAGATCCAGCCTGCCAAAGCACTTTATCTGGTCCGTGACAGGTCCCTTGGCCCCACCTGGGCCAGGCTCAGGGTGCATGTGGCCAGTCCTGCCAACGTTTGGGTGCATGGTGTCCGTACAAAACAGTTAACAAAATGCCTCGGCACAGCTGTGTTAAGCACTTTGCAAGCATGGGTGCAGGGATTTTCCCTTGCAAACGCAGGAAAGAGTCTCGGTGCAGAATCAGAGCCTGCCAAAACCTTACAGCTGAACCAGTGAGTGCATGCTTGCGATTGGCCCACGATAAATTATGCAAATGTATCGGTTGGCAGTTGGCTAGCTGACCGAATAAAAGGCTTGGGCGATGCCCGCCCAAATTGGAGGAGTGCTCGGATGCGCGTGAGGAGAGATCCTCACATGCGTTTCCAAGCCATGAAGGAGGCCTGATCAACCGATGATGACTCCCCGCCGGAATCATCCAATGCCCCATACCCTGCGTGAGTGTGAGCTTCAGTGTGCCTGTTTCCTGTTTAAGTTTTGTAACTTCAAGGAACGTGCCTACAGTGTACGGACTGCAAGTAAAGTTTTTTTTGGCTTCCAACAATCACTGCGTCTCTAGCACTTCAATTCCACTCCATCAGTGGCCCCATTCTGCCAGCGTTTCTTGGCCCCCACACATGGCAGGACAAGGCAGTGTGGTGGCCAGAATCAGCTTCCCAACAGCACCCATGGCAGTAGCTTCTTTTAGCTGCTGCTGCCAGTGTTGCCACTGGTGGACCCAGCCCATCTGCCATGCAACCATTGCTAGAAGTGCTGGATGGAGTGGGCAGGTGGGTGGGGTCTCCAGGGAGACTAGCCCAGGACTCCTGCAGGCAGGATGTACTTGGCTGGGTGGATGGGATAAGGCCACAGGTGGGCAGGGAGTAGCGCGATGGGGCTGGGGCCAGGGCCAGGGCCTGGGGTAGAGCAATCTACTCCCTGGGTGTGCCTTGCTTGTGGAATCTGCACCCATTGCATGCTGGGAGTGGATCACAGCTCTGTCTGGCTGAGCCATCTGTCCTGCTGTGCATGCCCTGTCCACAGGGGTCCCAGTCCAGTCTCCATGGAGACTCCATCCTCCTGCTTTGTCTAGTGCCCTGGAAGTGGGTGTGGAGTGGATAGGCCAGGGCTGGGTGGGACTAATTGTGTGTCCTTCCCCAACCACCCACTGTACCATGCCATATCACCTCCTCTCCTCTACCTTCCAGCCTGCAACAGCCCACCGAAATGTTAAATAATCCCCTACCCCTCCGTTAATCCATCTCTGGGGAAAAAGTGCTGCAGCTCCTGTGTATTGTATACATGGAAGGATCAGTCTTGATGGTTGTGGTCTTTTTTTGGCCTTGGAATTTGAAAGCCTGAGCCCCTTTATCTCCTTTCTTCATGAGTTTTGGGAGGACAAAAAATTGCCTCAGTTGTCCTCCACATACTTACAGTATTTCCAGCTCTGTATTAAGGCAATGACCATAATCAAATCTCATGCATCAGGGTTTCTCCTAGTCACTTGGAGTGGTCAGGTAGGAATTCATTTCCATCCTCATGCACAATTGGGCAGGTATATCCTGTGTATTTGACCTTGCATGGGAACCCTCTGTGAGATGGGGCCAGTGCACTTAGATAGTACAGGGTATCCTAGATATCTGCCTGGTGGGTTTTACTTGTACTCAGCATTGTGGTGATCACTAGATGGGGAACTAGGAAGAAACTTTCTTCACAGCTCACACTGGCAGGTATCTCAGAGTGTTGATCTTTTTTTTTATACCTGGTTCACTGGAGAGATCATCTGGGCATGTCTTCCATATCTCATATTATTTTGCCATTTGACACAGTCTTGGACTCTTCTGTTCAGTCCCAACAACTGAAAAGCTTTAGTTTACCTTTATTTGGTGTAAGATTGTAACCTGGTCTTGGGTGTAACTTAATGGCATGCAAGTTCACACAACATGATCTGTTGATTATGGCATCAGATTTTGAATTGGGCTTTTAGGGCCCCTAGATGTTCATTAGTTTGTTTATTTTTTAAATTCCTGAGCTTGCTATTAAATGGTTGGATATGATGTTATAAAATCTGCCATTCTTGTCTAATGCTTATTTATTAGTTGTGGTAGCATTTCTCCCTTCTCTTGTACTGTAGCTCTTCTGATAGCTTGATTCTCAAAGAAATCATTGATTTTGTTGTTGTTGTTGTTTTTCCCTCTTCAGAGCTAGATTGGGGAAAGCCTATGAGAAATTTAATTTGGCTCGTGTTTCACATGAAAAGTGCTATATTATACCTCAGACTGAGTTGAAGGGAGCTTAAAATGATGTCAGTGTTGTGTTTATTTTTCAATATAGCTAGACCAGATTCTAGTTGAAGGTCACTTCTAAAACTAATTGAACCAAAGCTGAGGCAGTATGACTATCTGAAGATTTTCAATGATGCTACCATGAGTTTATTACATATTTTTCCTTAACAGACACTGAGTTCAATTTGCCTGATATTCTACGTATTTTTTAAACAAATATAAATATCTGTATAGGTTCACTTGTCTTCATAACAAAATTAGTAGAATGGACTCTCTTAATTAAATCCTGTGTTCTTTAGATTTTTACCTACAGTGCGTGTTGACACTTGTGTGTAGGTATATATGAGTAATGTATAAAAGGTATCCACTTACTAAATTGTCGGTTCAGCTGTCTTTTGAGATTTGCACAATGTATCCACCTGGTTTGTTGCTAGGTTGAGAATGTATTTGGCTTACATTAGAGGGTTGTCTTGGGAAGGACCTAGGGGATATGCGTGGGCAGGCAGGGACGGAGTGCCTCCACCCACGACCCTGCACGCTGCCGCCTCCCAAGAGCAGGGCCAGGAGGGGAGGGTGCAGTGGCAGCATCCTTCTGGGGGCTGCACAGGTGCTGCCTGGCTGGCTGGACATGGCTGGGGGAGAGCTTGCACACCACCACCCTGCACTGTCACCGCTTTTCATCCAGCTGTGTACCATGCCTCCCCTGCCCCATGGTCAATGTCTGGCCGCTGGGGGTACACTTATTAAGCAAGGTTGAAATCCCGTGGCCTAGATTATTGGATATAAAAAGCATTTATCACACCGATAGCATTGGTGTGAAAAATGGATGTTTTACTTTACCCATGTTTTGTTTTTTCAGGTACTTCTGCTGTTAAAATTTTCATGCCTGCACTGTCTCCTACAATGGAAGAAGGAAACATTGTAAAATGGCTGAAAAAGGAAGGTGAGAGAAAATGATATAAAATCACAATTGCTTTAAAATGCTGCACTAGTTTTCCAAGTCATTCCGTGAACCATTTTGTAAGGGCGGAGTCATTTTGGGGGTGCTGCCTTGTTGTACTATATCCTATCTGCATCATCCTGCTTCTCTAAAAAAGGGGTTGTAATCCAGGGGTTCGTATGCTCTACCCCACTCCATGTCTAGCCAGACGGTGTACACTGCTCTGCATCCAGCTACCGGGGTTACACTCACCCAAGAAGGTTGAAAAACCAGGCTTTAAAATGTTCTTTTCTGGCTTTCAAACAAGATGGTTTCCATGGCCAGTTGATTGGGACTGCAGTCTGAGTAGCACTTTTCTGATGCATTAGGCATGGTTTTCAAAAGTGTTGTGACCTATAGCTTCTCTAACGTGCTGTACTAGTGGATTCTCTGTACTGTTGCGAATAGGGTCCTTGTGACTGGGGACAAAATGTTACCTTCTATTTTGGTATGAACGCCTTAGGTTTCTTTTCTAATAAATTAAAAAGACTCTTGTCATAGCTATTCCAGGCTGACATCCTTAATAATTAAATGATAGTCTATTTTTAAAGCTGATGGGGCAACTTATATTTGTCTTACAGTATAGTCCTATTTCTAAAGCAGAAAAGGTCCCATTTCTGAAAACCATGAGCTTTAATTAACTTTGCAAAAAAAGGTATTTTGGGTCTTCATTTATCTCCTGGTCTCTGAACTCTGTGACACCTGAAAAGTAATTGACTTTTAGAATGAGTTGGAGTTGCTAGACGAATGGCCTCGCAGCATTTTCTGTCTTCACATAGATCAGCTATAAATGAAAGTGATCTAGCTGCATAGGTTGAGTTGGAAGAACCACTGGCCTGTACTCTGTCATCAAGAAATGTTAATTTTTTTTAGCGCCCTCTTCTCTAGAGCTATTGAAAGTTAAGGCTAAAGTTGGACTCTGAATTTATTGATGGAGTACAGGTAGTCTCAAATTTGTTATGAACCATAGGTAGGAGTCATAAAGGTGGCAATAAGTCATCTTACATTTTGCCTTGTAAAGATTTGTATTAACTTTGCTTTAGGACAACAGTTTTCAAACTAGAGGTTGTGACTTCCCTCTCAAGTAGGATTAAGACTGCTATGGAAATTTCATCTTGCACTAGAATTAGAGTTTTTTATGAAAAAAAGATGGGGGCTTGAATATGCACACTGTTCCTGATGGAATAAGTTGTTTGTTCTTGAGAAATAAGTATTTATATTTTAGGCTGGGGTTTTTGGGAGGGGGGGGTTGCTTGTTTTTTTGACAAATAACATTCTTTGTCTTTTTGGCATCTTTTCTCTTAGGATCATACAATATTTTCATAACATAAGGGCTCATAGTAAAACCTTTGGGAATTAAGTAAATATAATTATACCCATTTCATTGATAAGATGAAGTGAGGCTCCACAAAGTTGAAAGATTTGCCCCAGGTCAGGCAAAGACAATGAAAGCAACCTCAGATGCTTTGTAACCCTACCTTCCCATACTCTGTAGTAGTTTATTTTTACTTTTCTAAACACAGGAGTTTTTAATTACAGTTTTAAGTTAAATAAATTTTCTGCTTCTTCAGTTTTTATGTCTCTTTGTTTAGGTCTTTGTCATTTCCTATATTGCTGTTTCAGAAATCTGTTTCATTCCCTGTTGTGTTTTCTTTGACAAATCTCTGAAAGCAGTTCTTAACTGTGGGTCCATCTGAGAGAGAAACAATTGCACCATTTTGTTTACAGTGTTGCTGTTTTCTTTTTAAAAATTTTGAGTAGAATCATTAGCGCATTTGGTCCATCTTTTGCCATATTTAGTGCTCATAAGTGTTATTTATCTAGCAGTATGGAGGGTAACCTTATAAAATGATAGGTAGATTTCTGAGAGCAAAAAAGATGTGTGATGTTACTTGTGTCTTTACCACCAGTAAGGGATAATCATAAAAGCATCATTTGACAGTGACTAAGAGAGATATGGCTAATGACACATTATTACTGATCTTTTATCTGATAAAACAAACTGCTCTTACCATGGTGTTTTGAAGTAAATGAAAAGACAAAAGCCTGGAAAGGCAAACCTATTGTGTTGCCTATTCATTTTCCCCCTGCCACCAGCAGGGGTCATTAGAACATTTTTCTGAATACTGTTTCTGCTTTTTAAATGTAAATATCTGATCTTTGTTTTTAAAATTACACAGGAGAGAGAGAAGATTTGACTACAGCAGAAGAAAAAAAGCATATTGTTAATAGATGGTTTTACTGTTTCTTTCTCATTGTTAATGCTGCTTCATTTTGGTTCCTTTGGGTAATGAAGTCAGTTGCATAAAAATACCACCACTTTTATTTTTAAACTTGTATTTATTATGTATGAATTTAGTGCTGCTGAAAAATGACAGATTGACAGCTCTAGAGAATAAAATCCTTTGATTATTTTGGGCAGAGTAGAATAGGGATCAGTGCTTGATGATTCCCCATGAATAACTCAGCCCATCTTTAGAGAAGCAGAAGAGAGTTTAGTCTCCATAGTTAGTCAGGTTTTTAATCTACAGAGATGGCATCAATGGAGGGGCAGTCTACTTAGTAACAGGACTGAGACCACCATTTCATTATATAGCAATTACTGAACCACAGTCAGATATGATGACCTACCTTAGGTTCAGAGGAATAACTCGACTGTAATAGAGATTCTAATTGCTCATTCTAATTAGGATCAGAGATGCATAAGCTTTCATGAACCACCATCACTTAATGAGATGCTATGTAACAGGATGCTGTTGGATGTCATATGCTAGTATTTGATGAAGTGAGCTGTGGCACCTCTACCGTATCTTTAAACTAACAAACACAGGGTGCATCTACATATGCACTTAACTGTGCAGTAGTTTATTAATTTGCTGAATTCCAAGATTAATTTGCAAGAGAGTAAAGTATCACAGTCTACATCTGCAATGCTATTAAATGGCAACAAACTAGTTTTGGTTGTGGTGACATAGAATAATAGAAAATTAGGGTTGGAAGGGACTTTAGGATGTCATCTAATTCACTCCCTCTGCTCAAAGCAGGCCCATCCCCAACTAGATCATCTCAGCCAGGTCTTAAAATCTTCAAGGATGGAGAGTCCACAACCTCTCTGGGTAATCTGTCCCATTGTTTGACTAGCCTCCTCGTCAGAAGTTCTTCCTAATATCTAGCCTAACTTTCTCTTGCTGTAACTTGAGACCATTGCTCCTTGTTCTGTCATCTGCCACCACTGAGAATAGTCTACCTCAACTTTCCTGAAGGGTAGTTCGAAAGAGGATGGAAGGCTGCTATTAAATCCCCTCTGTCTTTTCTTTTCCAGATGAAATAAGCTCCCTTCCCTCAGCTTCTCCTCAGAAGTCATGTGCCCCAGCCCCCTCACCATTGTTGTTGCCCTCCACAGGACTCTTTCTAATTTGTCAACCTCCTTTTTGTAGTGGGAAAACTAAAACTGAACTCAGTACTCCAGATGTGGCCTTACCAGCACTGAATTAGAGAGAAATAGTCACTTCCCTTGATCTGCTGACAACATTCCTACCAATGCAGCCCAGTATCCTGTTAGCTTTCTTGGCAACAAGGGCACATTCAGCTTATTGTCCACTAACCTCCGGGTCCTTTTCTGCAGAGCTGGTGCCTACCCAGTCTTTCTGGCCTGTACTGGGGCATGGGATTGTTCTGTTCTAAGTACAGGACTTTGCACTTGTCCTCCAACCTCATGAGATTTCTTTTGGTCCAGTCCTCCAATTTGTTGAAGTCTCTGAATCCTAGCCCTACCCTCCAGCATATCTAATGCTTCCCCCATAGAGTCAGACATGTTAGTCGGAAGGGACCACGTTAGGTCATCAAGTCCAACCCCCTGCTCTGGGCAGGAAAGAGCACTGCAGTCAGACGACCCCAGCTAAGTGCTTGTCCAGTCTTCTCTTGAAGACCCCCAAGATAGGGGAGAGCACCATCTCCCTTGGAAGCCTGTTCCAGATTCTGGCAACCCTTACTGTGAAGAAGTTCTTCCTAATGTCCAACCTAAATCTGCTCTCCATCAATTTGCGTCCCTAGTAAATAGAGCATCTCCTATACTGTGCTGCCTTCTGCTTATGAATTTATAGGCAGCCATAAGATCACCTCTCAGCATTCTCTTGTAAAGCCTGAAGAGATCTAGGTCCCTCGGTCTCTCCTTGTAGGGCCTTGCCTGCAGGCCACTGACCATACAAGTAGCCCTTCTCTGAATCCTCTTGAGATTCTCCGCATCTCTCCTGAAGTGCAGCGCTCAAACTGGATGCAGCACTCCCACTATGGCCTGACCAGTGCTGCATAGAGGGGAAGCATCACCTCGCTGGACCTGTTTGTCATGCATCTGGTGATCTCCCCCAGCTTAATATCATCTGCAGACTTGCTGAGGGTGCACTCTATGCCATCTTGCAGGTTATTGATGAAGATATTGAATAAAACCAGCCCCAGGACCCCTTTATCCAGCTCCTACATCCTTGGCTTGCCTGTGAGAATGTTGTGGGAGACCTTATCAAAAGCCTTGCTAAAATCCAAGGTATACCACATCACTGGTCTTCCTGCATCTACAGAGTCAGTCATCTCATAGAAGAAAGTCTTGTTGGTCAGGCATGACTTGCCCTTGGTGAATCCATGCTGATTGTTTCTAATCATCTTCTCCTTCAAGCACTTAGAAGTGGATTCCTTGAGGATCTGCTCCATGATTTTTCCAGGAACTGAGGTGCGGCTGACTGGTCTTTAGTTCCCTGGATCCTCCTTTTCCCATTTCTTAAATATGGACACTATGTTTGCCCTTTTTCAATCATCTGGGACCTCTCTCGATCCCCATGAGTTTTCAGAGATGATGGCCAGTGGCTCTGCAGTCACGTCAGCCAATTCCCCTAGCACCCTCAGGTGCATCCCATCTGGCCCTGTGGACTTGAGTATGTCCAGCTTTTCTACATAGTCCTTAACCTGTTTTTTCACTACTGTTGGCTGCTCACCTCATCCCCAAACTGTGATGCTAGGTGCAGTAGTCTGGGTGCTGACCTCGCCTGTGAAGACTGAGGTGAAAAAGGCATTGAGTACTTCAGACTTTTCTGCATCCTCTGTCACTAGGTTGCCTCCTCAATTCAGTAAGGGACCCACACTTTCCCTGATCATCTTCTTCTTACTGACATACTTGCAGAAACTGTTCTTGCTACCCTTCACTTCCCTTGCTAGCTGCAACTCCAATTACACTTTGGCCTTCCTAACTTCATCCCTGCATGCCTGAGCAATACTTGTGTACTCCTCCCTAGTTGTTTGTCCAAGTTTCCACTTCTTACAAGCTTCCTTTTTGTGATTTAATTTACTGAAGAGTTTCTTGCGAAGCCAACATAGTACTGTCCAGGACAGTTCTATGTTGCCACAGTGAAAATAACTGCACCTAAATGCAAGTGTAAACGCTGACCCAGAGAGTGTGGGGCCAGACTTCTGCCTGCTGCCCAACCTTATGACTCCGCACACTGAGGTACAATACTCTCATGCCCCAGCCAGCCCCTTCACCACCCAAAGCCACCTCCTGGAGCCCATGGATGACCCCCAGTTCACCTACCAGCTCTGTCCCGACTCAGACAGCATCTGCACGTGCACCCTGGACCACAGCAATTTGAGCATCTATGTGTGCCATTAAAGTGCAAACTGTGCCGGAGTTTATCATGTCACATTAATGGCACATGTAGAAGTACCCACTATGAACTACCTGTAATTGCTAAAAGTAAGGTTTTTAAAAGTTTCTGAAGTATAACAATATTATTTGTTGCATAGAGAAATGCCAGATGAACAATTTTACGATGCCATGGACTAGATTTTCTGTTAGAAAGTATTGGGAATAAGCTATTTTCAACCAAATTGCTGGTTTCCAATGTTCCTTGTTTGGAAAGCTGCATTCTATTTGGCATTATATTGGTCACCTGCTACGAAATATTAAGTTGCTAGTCTACACTGAGAGAGACCACAGTCCTACTAACTGAACTGACTTACTGAAACAGTGGCAGGGGTTTATAAAGACTATTTTGCTTCTGTAACTGTATATTGGATCAAATTTGCTGCAGCTTTATGCCTGCTTGGTGCCAGTATCATAGGGAAAGAGGTGAAAAGAGCCAGTTTAAACAGTTTCTTTAGTGATTCCCTAAGTGCACAAGAGTACCACATACATTACAGTGGCTTAGATGGCTACAGGATAGCAGGTGTATTGAAGCAGATGAGGCTGCGTTGTTACTGTGTCTTAGTAATGTGTGCTCCTGCAGTTGTCACTGTAGAATGTAGTTTAAATGTGCGACTGCTTTGAAGTAGCACTAAAGTCTGAAATGGCCCTAGATTGGGGAAGAGATATACAAAGATGGGGGAAAGTCAGTGTTGTCATGTGCTTCCCCTCAACTGTACTGGACACAATTGGCTCAGCTAAGACGAATTTCTTAAATTTAGTAAATAGTTACCCAGCTGTGTCGGGTACTGTAACAAACCATGAAAATCATTCCGCTAACAGAATTATACCACTGGTTTAGAGTTGAAGGAGTTGGTTCCTAATCCTGTTTCCAGTGCAGCTTTTTAAATTATAGTCAGATGTTATATTCCACATATATTTGAAAGGACGAAGAAATTGGCCATCCTTTCTCACCTCAGGGTTCCCACAAGGCAAGCACTTTGGTCTTTGGAAATAAATATTTGGCTGAGGCTTGAGTAGCAGCTCTTTTCTTGAGCAAAGGTCAGCAAAGCTATATATCAGGTCTCTCTCAGTACTTGTAACACAAGAAATAATATTGACAGAGACATATGTATTGCTCGTACAAGCACAGATTATAAACTGTGTAGTAATTTCTCTGATGTTTAAGCACTTCGAAGGATAGAAGTGGAAATAAAAAGTGTAAAAAAACTCACACCCCCCCCCCCCCCAAAAGCCACTGTCTTTTCACTTACTGTGCTAGGGAGAATGTTAAAATAATTTTGTTGTATATTAAAAATACAGAATGCACAAATCTGATATACATAATTGTCTTTTTGTTCCTTTTCTATTTCTGTAAAAAAAAAAAAAATAATCTTCTGTTTTAGACCAAACGTTTCAAGAGCTTCAAGGTTACCACTGTAATTTAGTTTAATGTTAGGCATCCAGTCAGTATTCATCTGTCAAAAGAATCCAACTTTATGAGGCTGTTATCATGCAGTAGCAGATATGCATGTGTCTATTCAAAAGGAGAGGAAAAAGCGTACTATAAAGTGATCAAGTTTAGACTAGTTTGGTGAATGCACAGATGGATAGGTCTCCGTAAACACACATACATATTTTCTTTTAATAAATTATGCGTATTTTTGAAAGGCCTGATTTGTTCTCACTCCCGTAAGAGACTAAGGAAACAAACTTCAAGATGTTCTTTCTGACTATTTTTTTTTTGTTAAGGTTTTATTTTACATATCTCTGGTCATGTTTGATGTCTAGAGAAGTATTTCTTCTTTCACTCCTTGCTAGCAATCCAACTTTGTTTGTCTACAAGCAATGATGCTTGCCTATTTTATAATTGTTTATTAACTTTTTTAGTCGATAACTAGCAACTAATGTAAAAGGCAGGAAATAAGGACTACAGATTAGGTTCTTGGCTGTGCTGTCAATTGCTCAGGACTTTGGAAAAGTCATTCAGTCGCATACTGTCTCTCAGATCATACCCCCAAGATATATGGTTGAGCCTTAATTAATGTTACTGCTTTGTTTTAAATTGGGATTTTTATCCAGAAATCCCAAAGTATAGGATTATTAATATTTAAGATATTTTTTAACAGTCCTTTTCAATGTTGGGAAAACTGCTAGCCAAATAAATGTTTAGGAGGATATTTCAATATGTTTATCTTCATTTTACAAAGAGTTAAAAAGTTTTGAAAACAAACAGCATGAGTTTTTTATATTTTATTTTTCAGGAGAAGCTGTGAATGCTGGAGATGCATTGTGTGAAATTGAAACGGACAAAGCAGTGGTTACTATGGAGTCAAATGATGATGGTGTATTGGCCAAAATAATGGTAAGATTAACTTCTCTTGAGCAGGTTAAGATCATTTGTCAAAGGATGAGGTCATTGCTGATTATAGCTCAAAAATTATTTTCATATGGACTTCAGTTTATATTTCCTTTCCCTCCCCTTCAATTTTCATTAAAAAAAAAAAATACATTTCAAGGGTGAAGGCCTTTGATTTAAGCAGTGGAAAGAGTGGGCTGGGAGCAGTTTTGTGCATCTAAACATGGTCTAGGACAATCGGGCCCTGATTTGACTGTACTCTACGTGTGCTGTCCAGTTGTAAGGAATTAAATTATTTTATCCGTTTGGACTTACAAGTTTTATTAAATGGTGATCATATTCTGGTTTTAAACTTCAAAAGCTGCTTATAGATGTGAATGCGCTTCCCCCAACCCAAAACAAACAACCCCCAACAAAACAAAAAACCAAACCAAAAAACAGCAATTTACTTTCAACTTGCTGTGCCCCTGTGCCAAGCTCAGCATGTGCCCAGAAGAGGCATCGGGTCAATTTGACCCGGCTCACCCAATGTCTTTATAGATTGGGCACTTCAGCGGGGCTTTTTGGTGCTTTTATCTAATAGCTGATTGAATCCACCACTGAAGTGTGCCATCTATATAGATGTTGGGCGAGCCAGGTCAAATGCCTTCCTTGGTAAAGTACTGGGATTTTGTTCTTTTTGTTTTTTCCTCATCTGTCAGTGGGGTCTAAACTCAACTCATTCCTCACAGACTTTTAGAATAATGAGAAATAGTTTTTTTTGTGTGTGTGTGTGTGTGTGTGTGTGTGTGTGTGTGTGTGTGTGTGTGAATTTGCTGGTAGAATGATATTGCATATCTCTTTTCCTCCCCATCCTTTCCTACTTCTACAGTACTGAGTTCTGTATAGTCATCAGATCCAGAAGTTAAGTCTCTGTTGCACAGTGATTCTCAACCAAGGTGCTGTGAGATCCAGAGGGTGATGCAGAGTGCCACTTGATATTAGCAGTGTTAAGTCTGCAAATACTATGCGTGATTCACAAGGTAAATCCAGGGATTTCAAATAGGAATCTATAGGGTCAGAAAATTCTGATGGGCTGTGGTCTTAGAAGTTCTTTGCAACAGAAGAATTGTTCTATTATTTTTATGTTTTCAAAAAACAGTAACAGCTAAGAACTGGCATGAAGGGTACCTTCAGTCTGAAATCATTGATAAATACTATTACCACCTGGTTCTTAAGAGAATCTCATTGATGATTTACTATATGGACAACAATGAATATATACAACATATTAATTTAATTAAAACATTCAGTTCAAAGCTTCTAGTGATCATTTTAGTCTTTTATTAAAAATCAGTGAAAGCTGTCATAGGCAAGTTTAAAACAAAACTTCTGACAAATTTTGGAAACAATCTTTCACAAAAGTATTGTCCAAATATGTTCAGTTCCTCTTAACTGACTCAAGAAAACATAAACTGGCAGCCATCTGTATTCTTGTTGGAAATCTATTTTATTAAAGAGGTGCAAGTTAATTTCTTCCTTTGTTAGCTTTCCAGAAGATGAATCGTATTTGACCATACCAATTTAAAAAATAGGTGGTTTACAGAGAGTTCAGGGTACTATCTGGATTAGGTTTGACAACTCATGGAATTGATACTTTCAGAGATTTAGTTTAGCTACAGAATAAGTGGTGGTTTTCTGCTTAATGTAGTGTCTCTGTTCGCCGGATTTGAATTTGCTTCCTTCTGACACTTCTGAAGTTTAATACATGCAGGTATATAGGGATAATAAGAGTTAAGGTGAGGGGGCTTGAGGGAAGTAGTTCAATAACCTTTCATAATTGCTTTTTTGTGGAAAGGTTCAGGAATCATGGTGAAGTTGAGTCCTGTATTTGTGACATAACTTGGGAAAATCTGCCAGTGGAAATCTCTTAGCTCCTTTGTGAGATAAATAACTAGAAAGTTTTAGTTTTGGAATTTTGTTCTGACTTCCTTGTTTTGAAATAAACATGACTGACTTTGTAACGGTGGAATGCTTCACTGTGACTGTAGTTGAGGTTTTATAAGTATCTGGGACTATTAATATAGGCCAGACTGCTCTGGTTCTGCAAACATTGTCTTTCCTCCCTCAAGGCTCAATCCCAATGCCCAGTGAGAGCTATAGAAAATTTCGTATAGACTCATTAACTTCATGGACCTTCAATTCCCAGTTTTTCACTCTGATGGATTCAATTTGATTTTTGCAGAACGATTTGTGAATTGTAAGTTCCCTGTTTTGATATGAGAGCCTAAGAAGAGGGAATTTTTTGTTTATGTCCAGGTTTCTAAATTGTCTTAGTCCAAAGTAAGTAAGGAGTTTATTACAATATTTAGATCTGCAGTTCTGATCTTTATTTTAGGAGATTATTCACTGACAGAACTTGTGGACTCAGTCCTGTTTGTGGTGAGTTTTGGGGTAGCCAGATTTTTGTCTATTGCTTGCTTTTTTTTTTCTGGATTATTAAAGTTCTTCAGAATCCTCACAGTTATCACCCTGATGGTAGAAAGAATCTTTGTCTTCTTTCATTAGTGTTTAAACAAAATGATTAATTAGGAGAATTTAAACTTGAAACGTTAATAATTTCAGATCTTGAATGGAAAAGCAAATTCTTATGGGTAATGAATAGGGTTTTGACTTCATTCACTGTCCATGTAATGTAACTTGCATACAACTAGCAGCCTTTCTCATAGCAATCATAGAGAAGTAGGGCTGGAAGGGCCCTTCAGAGGTCATCTAGTCTAACCCACTGTATGAGACAGGATTATCCTTGTCCAAACCATCCTATACAAATCCATTATCTAACCCAGTAGTTCTCAACCTGTGGCCTGCAGGCCCCTTGCAGCCCAATCAGCACACTGCTGCAACCCATATGACATCCTGTTAAAACATTTTTAAATGGATACACAGCAAGTAAGGTGTGTGAGTGTGGCCCATGCTGGGGCTGTGTTCCAGCCACCTCTGCCCCTGCCCAGCCATATAACAGTAGCTCTAGAGCTGGGGCTGCCATCCCTGCAATCACTGCTACATAGCCAAGTGGGAGCCAGAGGCAAAAAATGCTCTGTACTCCAGCCAGAGCCGGAGCAAGGGTGGGAAGTGGGCAGCTGTGAGGTCTGAACAGGGTGGGGCAGGATGTGGGGGCAAGTGATGTGGGGGACAACAGATGCTAAGAGGTGCAGGCACTGTGGGGAGAGGCAGGTGGAAGCGGGGGTCAAGTGGCAGGGGGCAGGTGAATGGAGTACCAAAGCAGCAGGTAGCAGGAGGGGCAAGTAGTAGTTGCGGGGGTAGGCGGGGCAGGTGTGGAATGGCAGGTAGCAAGGTGCCTGGGGTCAGGCTACTTGACCCTCTTGCCACCTGCTCCCCTAGTGCTGCTTGCCCCACTATAGTGGTGGGATGAACAATTTTAAGATGATCCTCCAAAATTAGAGTGTATATAGAAAATTATTTATTAATCCAATTCTGTAGGAAGGCATTGTTTTAAACTAAAGGTCATCTTGGTTTCAGGTAAATAGCTTACTATTATGTATACATAAAGCATAGAGTCTAAAGTTAAGTAGAAAGCAGGGTAGATTTTCACTTTCTATACTCACTAAAGTATGTCGTTATAGAGAGTCCCCTTGTAGAAGTGGGGAAAAGAAAGAGAGTTGTCTACTCTATTAGGACACTGGATGACCTAAGCAAACATTGTGATACTATGGATTACATGCCACAGTTCAAATTAAAGTGCTGTATGAATGAGCTGCAAAAATATTCTATGTTTTACAAATAGCATTTTGTGGCTGGATTACCATTATTATTACTTCTTATTACACATTATCAGATGATAAATTGTTTGAACGTGTGCCATGTTACAGTGTATTAATACTTTAGTTGCACTCTGTTAGCACTTTAATTGAGCTTCAAATAACATTTCAGCCAGGGACCTAAGAGAAAAGATGCAACCAAGACTAATGGTATAATTTGAGAAGTAAAAATCAGACTTAATATAGGTCATCTTTTTTTAGAGAATGAATAATACTCAGATATGGAAATACTTTGCTAGGAGAGCAGAGCTGCAGTTCCATTGATTTAGACAAATTAGGCATGAGACTGCACATAAGCTGTTGGCTGTAAAGAATATCTTTTTTAGGAAGAGAGGGTGACTGGATGGTGTACCAGTTATTTCTCTTTAAAAATTCTGTGATTATCTTAGTTATCTTTCTGGAGACAGGAAGGATTTGTTTTTGGTAGTTATGAGTTTTTATTTGTGATTGTGGTGGGTTTTATTTGTTTACCGCATGATAACTGCATACTTATTTTTCTTACTAGCTATGGAATGTCAGACTTTTGTTATCTGCAAGTTGTTTATATAAAAATCCATAAAAAAATGCTGTAGGTTTTTCTTAGGTTTTCCTAACAATAAACAAGTGGGGAAAAAATGGCCGAACAAACAGTAATAGGCAGAAGCTATCTACAAAACTGCACGTGTCAAAAAAAACCCCAAATACCTGTGTCAGCATCTCTTTTATATGAAGGCTGTATTTAAAAGAGCCACTATAAATTATACTAGCATTGCATATTTAATTAAATTCCTGTCAAAGCAACATTATTGTATGCCTTCCTTATCTATATTCATGTCACAGCATGAATGTTCAGCTTCTTTATGTAGTCAACTGATCCCTTCATGGTCACAGATAGGTGAACATATTTCAAAGATGACAGATTATGTGAAAGAAAAATGGTTTGAAGCCCAGATCTAAGTTTTTGCATTCAGTCCTTTTTTATTCCCCCCCTTAACATGCCAGCTTTTCCCTGGAACATATTATCTTAGTCAGTATTTCATGAAGTTTATGGAATTGGATCTAAAATGTATTAGGAAAATGAAAGAATTGTTTTGCAGTTCAATTGAAATTTTAACCTTTTGGGTTTTAAACAGCAGTAGGTTTTGATGAGAGTGGCTGCATCCACATGCGGTGTGGATTTTTGTTTTCCTGGGGACAATTAGCAGTGACGCACCTTGTGCTGCTGCTGATTATCTGTGGGGAATGCCTATGCCATGTGAGCTCTGGCATGCGGCTGATAACCCCAGGAGGGGTAGGGGAGGCTGGGACCAGCTCTGGGCTGGCCAATGAGTCTTGTCTTTGGAGAACACAGGTTCAATTTATAGCACTTATTAGAAGAGTGTGCATTTATCTTAAAATAATCTTAATAATTGCCTTCCCACATGATGATTGCCTTGGATGTTTTCAAAAGCTGGCTAGATAGAGCTTTGGTTGGGATGATCTACTTGGGGATAGTTTTGCTTTGAGCAGGGGGTTGGACTAGATGATCTCCTGAGGTCCCTTCCAACTCTAACTTTCTATAATTCTATCCCTGAGATTGAAAGCACTTCATTTTGTTGCCTGGATGGCCTGATTATATGAAGTATCAATGCAGATAGTCTTAGTCTTTCCTATTTGAACCTTTTAAGAATGATAATTATAAATGGGATGAGAATTCAGGTGTAAGTATAATTTGCTGCCTTATCTGTGGTTTCTTATTAGTTCAGTACTACAATACCAGTGTGCTTCCTTTGGACCTGCCAGGATTTAAAACACTTATGTATCAGTGATTAATAAATACAACTAATAAGAAGTTTTGCAAACTCTTAACATGGCAGCAGTCATTCATTTATTTTTGTGGTTTAGTGAAATGTAGCACTGGACAGAAAAAGACTTCCTTCCAAACCCAGTGTACAGTATAGGCTTTTAGCATGTGTTTTTTTTTCTTTCTTTCTTGTATACTGCAGAGACCTCAGATGTTATTTAAAAAAATTTGTAAACTTAGTCCCAAAATTACACCACACTTACTCCTTGGTTTTAAATGACATCTGGAAAATGCCATTTGACTATTCGTTGAAAATAAGTTCAGAATTAATCAATTAGCTTAAAAAGCAGTTTGTAACACAGCTTGGTAGGCTTCTGTTCCTCAAGAAATGAAGTGTGCAAACATTTAAAGTAGAAAATTTAGAGGCATGGAAAAGGGAACATATTTATGCATCTACTGAATAAGTTGCACAGGACTGTTGAATAAGGACTGTGACATAAGATATGTATGACATAAGGACTGCCATTTTCTGGGTCAGACCAGGTCCATCTAGCCAAGCATTATACTTTGCAGCAGCAGAGTGGATTCTGAGATAGGGGGAATAGGGCGTGTCCAGAATTTTTCACTCCCAGCTCTTGTCCCATTGGAACTGCTAGAATTTCTAGGTGGCTTATAACAGTAGTCTCGGGCATAGCCCATTAGAGCTTTCATAATTCAGAGGTTTAGGAAATTCTGATTCAGATGCTGTCCCCCTGCTTACCTGGTCAGACCAAAGAGTCCTAAAGATATAGCTGACCGAGAAGACCAGGAATTTCTTTGCATAATGAAAAGATATATTTCTGGCAGCCTGTTTAGCTTGAAAGTCTCATTAGAGAGAAATTTGCAGAAAACACTGGACTAAGAGAGGTCTTGTTGCATCTCCTTAGGGAAGGAATATAACTTTTTATCTATATTTACTTCTTTAAAAAGAGGGATAATTGTGTTCATTTATCATCATAAAATGTTTGTTATTGATGAGAACATACTAAGTATTAATAAATTTAAAAACTTAAATATTTTGTGGGATATTTTTAAGTTGATAGAGAGGTTATGGGTGATCATGTGTCGCATCTAAAAGTCTGTCAGAGCTAAACTACATTCACTTGTATACTGAAATTGGGCCAGTGAAATTCCCTCAAATGCTTGTGGTGTCAGAAGCTAACATACTTATAACTTTTCTACCATGACTTGATTAGAAATGGTGGTAAATTCTGTGTGGGTACGTATATATTTCTTACGGCACTGGAATCCACTATTCAGATGTCTCTGGCATTAACTGTGGTGTCTGTATAAATGTCTTCCAGAAATTATAGCATTTTTCTCTCAGTTTCTTAGTAATGTATGTTGAATGATTAACACAGTCAGTAGGTCAAAAACAGCTATTCATCTGGTTGCTTACTGCCTCAGAAAGGGCAAAACAATCAATAGATCAGTTCCAGCGGCTTTGGCAGCACATAGGTTTTTGAATTTAAAAAATGCTCTTGCTTCTTGTAATTATGCTCTCCCTTTGGGGAATGTTAGGAGGTTGTGAGACTAATAGACAATACTTTCAAATTATTTAAAATGGGTATTGATTTCTAATTTTCATTTAAGAGCCTAAACTTGATTGGCAAGTGCTATCGAAAGGTTAGAACAGGTGAGTTATAGCTTTTGGGATTATCTTCCCAGCACTGACTTTTTTATTTGGTACTCTTCCAAAAATTCTGTTCTGGGTTTCAGAGGATACTATTCTTCTCTCAAAAAAGCAGATTTTTGTTTTTTGTTCCTCTTCCTCCCCCAGTCAAGACTGTTCTGTATTCATCTCAGAGAAGACCGTATTTACATCACTAAGATGTTATTTAAACTTTCATTTTAAAATAGACTTTGCTTAACTGTTTTGGAATTGAAGTTTTGAGTCTGTTTGATATAAAATATATCTTGCATAATAACCACTGGCAGTGTTAAGCCACTGTTTATAAATGACAATTGGGGATGCACCAATAGAGAATTTATGGACTGATTTTTAACAAGCCAGATCAGCTGGTGCCGATCCGACTGCCAATATGCGGCCCAGCAGCTTGGAGAACAGTGTCCGGCTGGTAAGTCTGTTGTGGGGGCTCTAGGCCCCTGTGGTGAGTGAGGGAGGGAGTGGGGCAAGGGCAGGTGCTGTACAGCCAGGGCAGAGTAGGGCTTGGGATGGAGCTGTGGCTCATCTGGGAGGTGTGTGCGGGAGAGCAGTTTCCACTGCTGTGCATACCATTTGAGGGCATAGGGAGCGTGTGTCCCTGGATCTTTGTGCAGGGTGAGGGTGAGATGCTGCAGTGGGTTCGGGGTTAGGATGGTGCCCAGCGTTTCCCAGTAGGAGAGGCAGAGCCGGGCTGCACTTGGAGCGGGTGGTAGCAGCCCTGGGAGGGGGGCTGCAGTGAATTTTGGGGTGGCTATAGCCCCCTCTCCCAGCACCACTGCTGCCCGTTTTGAGCACAGCCCAAGCCCTTCACCAGGAGGAGCCTCACACTGCCCCCAGCCCACAGCAGCTGTCCACCCTCGCCCCACGTACAGATCTGGGGGCACTCGCCTCCCATGCCCTCCTGTGGTGCATGTAGCGGCAGGAATCGCATCTCCCACACAGAGCCCTATCTCCATACCATGCCCTGCTCCACCCTACCTGTGCAGTGCCTGCCTCTGCCCAGACCCTTCCCCACTCCCTCCCTCCTTCCCACAGGGGCCTCGATCTGCCTCTCCCACACCCCTTTCCCCTCCCTCTGCCCCTTCCTCCACAACAGACTTACCAGCTGGGCGCTGCTCTGTGTTTCTGGTTGACTGTGCTGCGCTGCAGCTGTGTGCACGCATGGGACATTTATCAGCGACATTATCGGCCACATCAGCCAAAAATGCTGATTTCCGATACGGTCAATTTTCCTTGTAGCGGTGCTGATGTGACATGGGACCAATGCATTGGTGCACCTCTAATGACAACTAATTAATATAGATTTACTTTATAGCTTTCTCACTAAGGGCCCAGCATTAAATGCTCATTGAAATGGAGTATTTTCCATGGCTTTAATGGGCACTGTATCTTTTATGATGTTCTTAAGTGATTAAAATGAAATATTTATGATAAATGATGACTTATAAAAGCCAGCAGTCTTCAAAATTGTTAATAATGTTGTTTTTGCATCATTACTGAAAGGGATATTGTTGTCTAGTTCATGTTGCAAATTATGTAGCTTTTTAAAAAACTGTTTTGCCAGACCTAGACCCTGGTAATACTTGCAATGTGTAATTTTATTTTTAATTTTAAAACAAGCAGGTTTTTTATGCAAGTGTTCTCTGTTCATGCATTGTGACGGGGGCTTAAGCTGTGCCCCTGTTACTAAGGGAGTAACTAAAGGTGAAACTGAGATGCAAGTGAATAGGGGAGGTAGGACACACACCAGGAAGAGATAAGAGGCTGATGACCACCGCCAGACATAAAACATGGGGTGAAGCATCAGACGTTTCCCTTGGAGCACTAGAAGAAAGGAGGAGGAGAAACTGTTGCGGCAGAATTTCCCGAAGTGAGAAGGGCCCTGCAAACAGGAATGTGAGAAAATTACCTTGGTCTGGTGAGACGTGGGGGAAGTACTTACCTTTAGGATGTTGCAGCTAGAAATCAGCTAGGAAGACCTCAGGGAGGCAGGAGACTTGATCCATGATAGCTCCATTTCCCAGGATGGATGACAGACATTTGAAGTGATGGAGAATGGCTGTTATTGGGGAAGGAGTAGCGAAGAAGCTCCACGCTAGGACCTCGGGTCCAACAGCCAAACAGCCCTGATCTCCGGGAGTGGGGTAGAGGAGTGAGGAACTCGACCCCAGGGACCAAGCTCCAGGGGACAACTGGCTTGGCCAGAGCAGCGGTGAGCTCCGT
Source organism: Caiman crocodilus (assembly GCA_030014935.1). Lineage (NCBI taxonomy): Eukaryota > Metazoa > Chordata > Crocodylia > Alligatoridae > Caiman > Caiman crocodilus. The sequence continues at coordinate 82,144,306 of JAGPOW010000304.1, read as the reverse complement.
GACCAGCAGCAGAGCAGCTGGAAGTCTGCAATGTATCTGAGTGGTGATTTAGCTGCCTTTCACTAATGAAGCAGTTAGCTTGGTTATACCCTTTTGTTCTATGTTAAATAAACTGGCACTTGTGAAATATTCTACTGGGTGGTCTCTGACCTCTCCCCTTAGGGATTAAAATCAAATCATTTTTCATCTCCATAGTCGTGGCAGGTGAGTCTTGAGGAAAGAGGGGTGGACAGTTGACACTCTTCCACATGCATAGATCAAGTATTGTAATATACTCTTTGTTGCAGAGCACTGAGGTGCCCTGCTTCTAAGGAGGAAAAACTGCTAAGGAAGGGACCCTAGCAGTGAGTGAATGAGGAACCTAGCTGTGGGTTGCTGGGGCAACCAGGGAAGGTCAGCTGACTGGAAGGGCAGGGCCTAGCCCTTATAAAGCCCAGGGGCTGAGGCCAGGCTAGCAGTTCCCTGCCAGCAGCCAGAGAGAGAGGAGCTCCCAGAGCAAAGATGCAAGAACCGCAGGTACCGCTCAAGCAGAGTAAAGGATGGCAGCTCTAAGATGTCTGAGCAACATGGGTTTAACCGGGTGGCTTTAAGTTGTGTTATAGCCTAGGGGCTTGTGTTTTGCTTTGTTGTTGTTTATCACCGGTGGTTTGGGTGAGGCTATTAGGGGTTGGAGGAGGCCTCATAGGGGACCCACAACAGTGTGGGGACCCCAGTGCCAGTAAGGGTGCTGCCTGCAGGGTGCATAGACCCCAGCCCCAGAGAGGGGTGGTTGAGAAGCCCAAGTGCAGGCGTGGTGAGCCCCTGAGGAAGGGCATAGCATTGCGGTAAACCTCGGATAAGGGGACAGCAGTGCGTTGAGCCCTGGAGAAGGGGGTAGCAGTGTGGTAGGCTCCAGAGAGTGGGTGGCATTCCTGAGAAGGCCCAGCATGGCCACGGAGAGCCCCAGGAGGGGGCAGCAGTACAGAGAGGGCAGCAGTATAGAGAAGGGGGCAGCGCTAAGAAGGCCTGAAGAGAAGGCAGCAGTACTGAGGAGCCCCAGAGAAGGGGGACAATGTTACCAAAAGGGGCAGCATTGTGGAGAAGGCCCTGGAGAGAAGGGCAGCGTTGCTGTGAAGGCCCCAGAGAGAGGGCGGCGCTGCAGAGGATCCCTGAGAGAGGGCAGCGCTATGGAGAGGGCCCCAAGAGAGGGTGAGTGTATACTTGACAGACCAACATCTGTTCCAACTGCGAGGCTTGGGGCGTGGTATAAGGGGTGATTGAAGCCACGCATAGCCCCTAAGGCTAGGGTGTCTCTGAAGCACCCATCATAGAGTGAGAACCCATAAGGGGCCTGGAAAACCAAGGGATCTGAACTAACACCAAGAAGTGACCAAGAGGGCATAAGGCAGCCTCCCAAACTTATCTAAACATCAAAGACGTGGTGGGCGAGAATTAGAGGGTGCTCTTGGGCTGACATGGCACAGAGAAAGGGGCCTTAAGGAGATCACGGCCCTCCTGTTGGACCCTGCCTGTGACACTCTTGTTATAGGGAATAAAAATGGGAAATTGACCAGTTTGGGTGTGTTGTCTAAGGTGCCTGGGGAAAAAGGTGAAAAGTAAATTTGATATTTTCTATTTTTGTTTAAGTTTTTATCATATCAGGTCTTATATGAAACAAATGATGAACTTTGTCAAGTTTGAATCCTGTTCTAGTTCAACTGTATGCCTTCTGAGAGAGTTACTTTTTCTTTTAGTTCAATTTACTGTACTTATTAAGTACTTTGACCTAAAGGTAGTGTGGAGGAATAAAAGGGTTCTCTTAGATTTAAGTAATGTTTTAAATCCTTATATATAGGTGACATTTACTGTTCCTATCATTTTTATAAGCATGAGTAACTATATCATTAACTCTACTGAGTTGCCTGAATGTTTCCTGTAAAATGAAATGCGACTGTTTTCATATAAGGACTTAATGTGTCAAATACTGCCTTGTCAATTATACTTTGTGTACATGTAATGTCTCAATATTGAGCCTATTTCAAGCTCAGCAGCATTTAATTGCAACTTAAGCAATATTATTTCTTGTGAAATATTTATCATCCTCAGGAAAATGTAGCAGCAGTGGAGTTTAAATATTTTTACATATGCCTTTGCTATGTTATGCACACTGAAGTGATTGTACACAAATGCCAGGAGCTTGGGGAATAAGCAGGAGGAGCTCATCATCCTGCTCAGTGCAAATAATTATATAGGGATAAAGGAGAAAAAGGAGACCTGGTGGGACTCCATCCATGACTGGACCATGGGTATAGATGGCTATACCCTGTACAGGAGGGATTGTGTAGATAAAAGGGGCGGGGATGTAGCTCTCTATATTAAGGAAAGCTACACGTCCCTGCAAGCCGATATTGGTGACCAGAGTGGACGACTGGAGATCCTCTGGGTTAAAATCCGTGGGGAACACGGCACAGGGGACACAATGGTGGGAGTCTACTACAGACCTCCCACCCAAAGTCCTGAGCTTGACCAGG
>JAGPOW010000304.1:82124979-82138349 GCA_030014935.1 Caiman crocodilus | reverse complement strand
GCCCTGCTCTGGCCGCAGGCTCACCTGTCAGGGCTGTGCCACGGTGGCAGTAGCTGCTTGGCATGCAGGAAAGCGCCCCCCCCCCTTTCTGCATTGGGCCATGTTTGCTGCTGCTGCCCACCTTGAACTCACGTGCTGGGCAGCAGTGGTGGAGGTGTAGGGCCTAGGTTGGCAGAGGGGGCAGGTTACAAGCTGATGCTGCATGGCAGGGAAAAGTGGCTTCACCCCTGCTCTGTGGCTGGTGTCACATGCTGCAGCCACTTGTAGCCCACGTGTGGCTACAGGTACCTGCTCAGGACAGCCCTGCGTGAGCTGTAAGTGGCTACAGCAGGGAGCAAGGGACAGGGAATGGTCCGTTTTTCCCTGCGCTCAGCACTAACTCCTTCCCTGCTGGTGAACAGGGGGTCAGGGCTGCATGCTGTCCCCTTGCCTGTACTGCAGGGCTGGATGGGCGCTGGGAATGAGCAGGTGTAGGAGTCAGTAGGAGCATGGGGCCAGCAGGGCCCAGAGCAGGGCAACAGGAGTAAAGCCTGTGCCCCGCTCTGGGCCCCTTCAGTGCTGGCCCTGAGACACTGGTCCCAAGATGGTGACCAGAGGGCAGGGCACCTGTCAAGGGGCAGGGCTACCCATGTGGCCCTGGACAACTTGCCAAAACTGGGTAAGCGGCCCTCTGCCCAGAATAATTGCCCACCGCTGGGATAGACTGTAGTTTGCAGAGAGACATAAGAAATTTATTCTTGGAGAGAAATTCAAACATAGATGAAGGAATACAATTGGAATTTGCTGAGCATATAAGAGCTACATTAGAGTTGCAACTGGTACTTTTCCAAAGGCTATCTACCACACATTCAGATGAACAAAACTAACTAAACTGTGTGTAATAACACTTCAGGATGACTATGGCTGATGTTGCTTAGTGAACACCTGTTCTCTTTTAGCAGGTATAGACAGAACATTTGAATATTCCAAGATTAGGTCACCAATTAGAAATCAGTTTACAGATGTCTCTGGACAGAAGTGTCCCACTTGTACATTGTTAAGGGTTCTAAGTAGACTCCTCACCTTTTAGTGATTGCATTGCTGCCCAAATGTCATGGGGGTGGTAGAATACTCACGCTATCATGCATTCCAGGGGTCAGTGCCCAGAGTTTTACTTAGGATTCCCCCAGAGGGATAGGGGGCTGCAGTGGAAGTGGTTGCCAGATGCTGGGGAGTTCTGTGGCCCCCTGCTCGTGGTTCCTAGGGGTGTGGGTGTTCTGCAGTGGGTGAGGAAAACTTAATGGTTAATGAGCTAATTTACTTCTCATTGAGCCTAAAATTGACAGCCATTCTGTTCTGTTAAGTGCTTATTGTGCATTGTCTCTGCTTTCCCTCCTCTTCCCCCCCCCAGTAGTTGACAGGCACAACTGGATTTAGAACCCAGATGCCTTGTTCTCGGGGTCAGTCCGATCATGACACTTCCATTTGATAATAGGCAAATTTATTGATACACTGTGATAACAGAAAAGAAACAATACCAACAATTCTATATACTACCAACCCTAGGACTGTCATTAGAGTCAGGATACATTTGGCTGTTATGCAGATTTTACTCTGAGACTTTCTCTTAGGTGTCAGATGTCAGCAGCCTGGAGATGCACACTCCCCCAGTGTGGTGGATGAAAGGCTGGTGGTGTGCCCTCTGTTTATGGTGGCTTCAGGGACCCCTCCCAGGGCTGAGGGGGGACCGTTTTGAGGGATTCTGAACCTGGGCTGCTTCTTGGAGCCCGTCTTGGGAAGGAGGACAGGGAGGAGAGATGCTTTGTTACTCTCAAGTCTTTGCTTTTGTATTTTCCTTCACTCCTGATGTCTCTTGATTTGTGGTTGTCACTGATTGGTCCCTCTCTGTGGTCGTCACACTGTCCGCATAGCTTATCACATGCACATCCTTCCCAAAACAGGAATCTTAAGCTCCCCTCGTTGACCTAGCAAGCTGGTGCCACCCTATCTCTTGTTATCTCTTGGAACAGTGTGATACATACCCCTAGTATCTCAGACTGTGTCCTTGTTTGTTAGACAGCCTGTCTGCTTTGAAGGCTATGTGAAACTGTGTGTGAGACGCAAGCTTTTAGAAATCAGTTAATCTCTGCTGCCCATCCTGAACCTCTGAATACCATTTTCAAGCCATCAACAACCCTCCTGTCGCAAGCAGGTGGACCACAAAGTTTTGTCTGTCTCCACCCTCCAGGATCCCTGTCCAAGGGTCCTATCAGGAAAGTGAAGCCAACAGAGGCTTTCTTCTTCCCCACCTCTGTGGACTATGGTGTCTGTGGGCAAATAGCTCTTGGGACAGTAGAGTATTAGTTGTATCCCTGTTGTACTGCATGAGTTTCAGAGGAGGGATGAGGAGTGGTGGTGCAGTTTCAGCTGCTTGGGGACTGATTGTACACTAGGCAAGGAATACTCTGTATCCGCACATAATATTTAATTGGTTCAAGGAGCACCAGTTCAAAATAGTACTTGATTTTTCTGGTGTGCTTTTGAAATGTTCCAGAAAGTTTAAGCTGGTCCAAAGTGGCCTTTTTGTGGTGTGAAGTCTTTTTAGGATGTTCAAAGTGTTACATCCACATCTTAGCTATCTCAAATGCATCAACCCTTTACATAGTGTAGCTGGTGTTTCTTGGATTGACAGAGGACAATTTTCTTAAGTCACTGCAATTCATCTGGCCCCGTGGCATGGGCTGCATGTGGTGCCCTGCTGTACCAGCCTTGATTCTGGCATATCCTGATCCAGATTGGCCCTACTGCCCACCTGAAGAGCTGGTCTGTTGTGGGCACCACTTACAGTGTATGTCCTGGATAGACTTCCTGTGTTGTGTGCAACACCTATGACACCAGGTTCAGCTCACATGCCAGACTGGCTCTGCATGCCTTATGTAACACATGGGGTTGGGCTGAGACCCATGGTCCAGATCGTAGGGGTCTACACATCCAGAATCTGGCCTGATGTTTGATGCCCCTGATCTACTGTATTTGTGCTAACTACAAGGCTTTACTGTCTTAATTTAAATTCAGAAGGCAAAGCCCATACACAGCTCAAATCAGCTGTTTGCTTAAGCTTGTTTGGCTTTCACTGCCATTTTCATTTAAGATTTAAAGTTCATTAACTTACTTTAGCTCTGTGGGCAAAGTTTCCCTGAAGTGGCTTTTCAGTTTCTTTTCCTGACTATAGTGATTTGTTACTTCTAAGCGTGTTTGATTCAGAAAATAGAATGCTAAAAATACAGCAGAACGTAAAACTTTAATTTTCTTTCTGAATTAATATTTGCCTGATAGTTTTGATTTTATTATTAAATGCAGTGATAATAACTGAAGAAGTGGGCAGAAATTTTAGTTGGTCAGTTTGTAGCAGTAAAAATTGTCCTTAAATTAGAACTACATCTCAGATACCTCTCAGTTTTGTATGGGCTGAAGAGAGGATGAATGCCTGTCATCTGAAGAACTGGATTCAATATTTATTACCAATTTCTCATTCATACCATTTCTCTTTGAAATATTAAAGCCTTGAACTGATACTTGCTTCTATAAATCTTCAGCCAGGTTACACCCATATGTTAGATTATGCCTTTATCTGTTGGCCTTTATGAAGGTTAGTGTACAACTCCAGCAGCAATCCAGGGAAGGAAATTTGCGGAAAAAAACAGAGGAACTCTCTAACCCTCTTCCAGCCCTTTCTTGGGTATAGATTACAAGCTCTTCTCTCATATGCCAGCTCTACTTACTTGCATTTGGCTATAAGAAGCCAAGTCTGCACTGATTTCTGCATTCTCTCACCTCTTAGCTCCATGCTCCTATAGAGAAATAAAATTTTTCTGTCCATTCAGGCTCTCTGTGCCTGGAATAAAAAAGCCAGTTAAGGGTGCATCTCTATACGTTGAAGGGTCTTTCCAATTCCAGATCACAAGTCAGGCCTCCCATAACTTAAATCATGAGACTTAAAAAAAATGTTTTTATTTGCCTTCTAGTTCCTGAGCTGCTACGGGTACACCGAGTTCATAATTCCAGAATTATCTCATCAACAGTGTATGTTACAAGCTTGCATTAAAAATTAAATAAATATTTTCACATAGTCATTTACTTCCAGAAGAGGAGACTTCAAGAAGAGAAAAACCCACAAATAATGTCTGTTTTAACATAAAATGATTTGAGTGAATATCATTGTTACTCCCCTTGCTAATTTCTTATGTAAATCTGGGACATGAACTGGCCCAAATTTGTTATAGACAGTTGTCTTGGATAGTTATCCTGCTGCTCCTGTTGAGTATGCCTCATAATATTACTTCTGATGGCAAAAATCCCAGTAAGCACTTGAGGTACCATAAATGCATTTCAGGTTTTATTGGAGAAATCAGTTAGAAATGAGGCTTATTACGAAAAGAGAAATGTTATTGTCATAAAATGTAAACCTTTATAATCTACGAGGAAAGAAATGCTGAAAATATTTAACAATTTGGGAAATTCCATCGACTTTTCCTGTCATGTAATGTTAAAAGAACACTTCAGAGTGTGGTGGCTTATGTTTACTCTGGGATAATGTTTGTTGCATGTGATTTCTATTAAGCTAATTACTTCCAAATATTTTATTATACTTTGCAAAATGCTTTGTTAAGTCAGAAATATGATACTAATATCTTTAACTTGATGGCATTATCTTATAGAGTGCTTCTTTGTCAATTTTAAATACATTTTTCTTCTAGTCTGTTTTACATCACTACATTTTAAGACATGCAGATTGTACTTCCAATAGATTCAAGCTGCAATTTTTTTTTTCATTCCAAGTTCTTAAAGTGTAATAACATGAGCATCTGGATTTTTTTCTTTACTTGCTCTAAGCAGTTCTCTGGAATGACATGAACCTGATTATTTGTGGGTAGCTTTGACATTTTCCTAGCCAGGTTATGGATTGAAATCAGTTTGGAATCTTTTTTCTAACATCTGGGCTTATATGTTATATGGTCAGTACTAAAGCAATGAATCCCTTAGAAACCTGTGTCATAATAGCAGCAAAAGAGCTACTTTTTCATTAAATAACACTTCAGAATGCTACTCGGCATAGCTCACAAAGACACTCTCATGAACCCAGATGGACAGCCTTCCATTTTCAGCTCCCTCTGTGCAAAAATGAAGTTCATTTCCTACCTATGGGGACATTTTGCCATCTTGTACCATCTGTACTTTTCACAGAGCCTGATGAGGGGACTTTGACCCTGAAATCTTGCAGAAAATGACAATTTTCTTGCAGTTTCCCAGTTGCTCTAATAAAAGGTATCATTTTGGAACCAAGAGTTCTAGTTTTTTGTATAATAACAATAAAGTATTCATATCGTTATTGTCACTTTTTTATCAAATGAAACTAAGTTTTCATTGTTTAAACATGGCCATTGTCTTAATGGGGAAGAACGATGCCCCAAAATATTGCTATAAATGAGTGGTTTCCAATCCTGGATTGTGACTCAGATGAGGGTTGCTGGTGGTACCGCACAGAAAAGGCAAGCTACGACATGTACCGTCTCTGGGCCGCTGCCACCACTGCACTCCGCTTCCAGTGGAGGGGCACAGGGAAAGAAAGGTTGGAAACCACTGCTGTAGATCTTAATGCTACTTTAAATTTTATAAAAACTGTAACCTTAGCATAAATTTTAGTATGAAAGAGTTTGCCTGGCAGTAGTGTAAAAGTGAAATGTTTTATCATGTCATTTTCTTTATCAGATTCAAAAGTGGCCACTTCTCCATTTAATTTAATTTAATTTGTTGTCTTGGCTTTTGACCTGGTGGAACTCTCTCTCTAGGTTGAGAGGATAATTAAAGTATGATACTGCACCTCCACTTCATAGTTTCATAGTTGATAGGGTTGGAAGGGACCTGAGGAGATCATCTAGTCCGACCCCCTACCGTGGCAGGAAAGAGTACTGGGGTCAAACAACCCTGGTCAGATGTCCAGGCTTTTTTTTTTTTTTTTAAGACCCCCCAGGGTAGTAGCCAGCACCACTTCTTTTGGAAGTTGGTTCCAGGTCCTAGCCACCCTGACAGTGAAATAGTGCTTCCTAATGTCTAGCCTGAAACTACCCTCCGCTAGCTTGTGTCCTTTGTTTCTTTTAACTCCCGGGAGTGCTTGAGGGAACAGGGACTCTCTCAATGCCTGCTGGTCCCCACTGTCTAGTTTGTAAATAACCAGTGTCGCATAGAGGGGGAGGATCACCTCCTTGGACCTACTTGAGATGCATCTGTGGATGCACGACAAGGTATGGTTAGCCTTTCTGACCGCGTCCCCACTTTGTCGGCCCGTGTTCATTGCACCATCAATGATGACTCCAAGATCCTTTTCAGTTTTGACATTGGCGAGAAGGGAGTTCCCCAGCCTGTAGGTGTGCCGCTGGTTCTTCCTCCCCAGGTGCATTACCCTGCACTTGTCAGTGTTGAACCCCATCCTGTTCTCTGAGAAGGACACTCCCCAACCTATAGGTGTTTAGCTTTACAGCAAAAATATTTCAGCCATTTTCTGTTATCTTTAGTCTAGCTGAGTTTGGGAGCAGTCCAGCCAAGCATTTTTCCTGGCCACCTGTGAAACCAGGGGCATTTCTGACATTTTGGGAATTGCCAAGTAATAGAGATGCCCTAAGAATATCTCCTGTGCAAAGGATTGTAATGGTGGTGACCTCCAGTCTGTGGATTTGTTTGATAACAGGTTAAAGTGACATTGCAACTACTTTGATCAGAGGACCTATCCTTGCATTTTCAGTAAAACATGGCCTGGGTCTGATTTACTCTAGCAAATGAATTTAGCTTTACCAATCTGTACAAATTTGGGGCTCCCAGTGTACTTTATAAGGGTTACATATATGCCACAAAACTGCTGTCACTTCTCAGGTGGGATGGAACAGCTGTTCTGCATGTGTAATGCTGAAACAGTTATCAGATTAGGAAGCAAAGATTAATGTCAGAAATGTTGAGGAGTTGTAGTTACGGTTTACCTTTTTTTCCAGTTTCCCTGATTGCTGTTTTAAGATTTAAGATTAAAAATTGAAAAGGACTGCATTACACACAATGTCATTATTTATAGCTGATAATTTGGCCTAGATATATAAGCCATATCTTTCAAACTTGGTTGCCTAAAATAAGATGCCTAACTCCATATAGAAAACTTAATAAATTAGGGTTTTTTGCAGAGGTGTGGGGTACCCGCAATTCTCACCAACTTGGAGGGTTTAAACACCTGACCGATGGAAAACTTCTCAGAAAAAGCAACTTTGGCATAAGTTAACACTTTACCTTGGCTTTAGTAACAACTGTTTAATTCTGGTCCTGGATGGTGGGGTTTTTTTTGTTTTGTTTGTTTTTTAACTAGTAACAGGAATAAAACTATAGAACTTGCTGTTCTCTTCTGATGACATGCTACTAGTATGCCTGAAAAATCTGCAGCTACTTGGTTTGGGTGGTGATGTTTTGATGTGATGATTCTGTATATAGCTTACTTGTAATATCTTTATTGTCTTTTAAATTTAGATGGAAGAAGGAAGTAAAAATGTGCGCCTGGGAACACTAATTGCTTTGCTAGTAGAAGAAGGACAGGACTGGAAACAGGTTGAAATACCAGCAGACATTGGTAGTGATATACCTTCTCATGCTCCACAAGTACCTGTACCTCCTCCCACTTCAGGAGACCCTGTGATTCCAGCCCCTAGCAAAATGGAATCTCCGCCTGGAAAATTGCAGTGAGTCTTTATATCGGCATGAACCAATGTTTTCATTGGTCCTACAGTTGGGGCCGCATTCATCCCTTGTGTAACTCTTATGAAATTAGTGACCTTGATAAATTGTGCTGTCTTATATCTGAAGCTGAATTATTGTTTGAGACCTTCTCACAACTTTGTCTGATTTATTTAGACCTTGCCATGCAGGCAAGTCTCTTTGCTATAACGTATAGTGTGAACTTAAAATGATATAGTTACTCAGACATAATTCTCAGCGTGGCTGCTTTTTTAGTCTAATTGGAGTTCTTTTGTCACTATAGCTCATGTCACATGGGAGAGATTTTAAACTAAGATGAAAAACAAGTGTTCCAATACTAAAATAAGTGTGTCCACATTAGAGTGGATATGTTAGTAGACTATAACCCACTTTCTCTAATCTGTATGAAATGGTGTCACACAGAATAACTTCTTTTTGTTTTCTTAGTAGGTGGGTGTGAAACATTCAAGACTATTGACATAAGAAATGTGCCCATCATTAAATGAATGCAAATTTGTAAGGACAGCTTGGTAATAATCGGTATAAATATCTCGAATAGAAAATTAGTTTACTGCAGCAAGACAGTGCAAGTATTGGCTATCTATAAATCATTGATTTAGTTAGTTTAATAGAAGTTGTCTACAAAATTGCAGCAGTACTTTTGAATCCTCTTTTTTCATAAATCTATAATGCTTTTTTATATATTGTACTAAGATCCTGGCTATGGGCTGCTGGTGGTTGTATACTTTATTATAACTGGACAGAGTACTGTGTCCAACTGATTGATTGCTGTGTGGAGCTAAGACTTGTTAAATATAGACTGTTAGAGAAATAAAACTTCTTGGTAGTGTGGTTAGTCAGTAAACAATTCTGTGGCTTTATGGTTCTTTGCCTAATTACATGCCAGATTTGTTTATATACTTTTGCCACTAGCCTTCAGACTGTCCTAACTCAGCCAGGGAAGCCATGTGAAAATCACTAATTGAGGTCATTATCTGCATGCTTGCTAGAATAGGAGGATGTTCAGAATACCTACAAGGATTAAGTCAAGAGTTTTTTCAAACAGAAGAATGTAAGAATGCAACCTGTTGTAGTGAAGGTCCTAATTGCAAATGTGAGATAATTGATTTGAAACAATGAACAGCAATTGTGATTTATATTTCTTATATAATCCCAAGCATATAATGTTTGAGAAGTAAGTACATTTGACCATGTAAAGCAGAAACTACACCAATGGTATTGAGACGCACACCACCTTATTTCTTCTAAATGGCCTAGAAGAGATAGCTGTCTTATCATTAAACTTGAGATGATCTCTAGCTTTGGTCTTTTGAACCTTTGGGATCCCCAGAAACTGCTGTAGTTTAGTATAGTCTCACCGACTTGGTGCAGAGACCAGCCATACATATTGCTGCCCTGGGGTCAATGGAGTACAGTGAGCTTTGAGCTTCGTGTTCTACTCACTGACTTGCAGTGTCCTTCCCCAGCTGCTACCGAAGATCTGAATTATAGCATGTTGGTTACAGTAGCTCTTGAGGGACTTTTACATGTTAATCTAAGATGATTAATTAGATTATATATTTTTATTTTAGGATTCGTTTAAGTCCTGCTGCCCGTAACATTCTGGAGACGCATGGAATTGACCCAAGCAATGAAACTTCATCTGGACCTCGAGGAATCTTCACTAAAGAGTTCGTATAAACCTACTGCAATCCTGTAATTAAAGCAATTTTTCTATTAATTTCCTTATTTTAACCTAGCCCAAATTTCATTATGTTTTTTATATTACATGGTTATTCTTTTTCTTTTTTTCATTTTTGTCCTTTCCTTGGAGGAATTCACAAGTTGAAAGACCAAGGAAGAGGACATTGGAAGCTGTGTGTGTGCGAGTGTGTGTGTGTGTGTCCCAGGCCACATCCAGATGTACATGGACGTTTGGTTTCCTGGGGACAACTGGCGGTGGTGCACCTTGTGCCGCCATGAATTGTCTCCCCGGCATGCCTGTGCCATGTGCACTCTGGCACATAGCAAGTTACTTCTGGGGTCAGCAGCCTTACCTAGAGTCCTGGGGGCCTCCCAGGACTGCAGCAGAAGTAATCCTGCTGTATGGAGCCTGGCCAGAAGTGGAGTGTGGCTCTGACTAGCCAGGCTCTGGCTTTGGGTGGCATACCACGTGCACCATTCTGCTTTTTTTTTCTGCTGTGGTTTTTTGGACACTTTGATATTCAGGGTCAAAAAACCCTCTGTGCTGCTCCCTTCCAGCACAGAGAGCAATTGAACATGCAGTTTGTGGTGTCATATACTGCATGGCCATGCTCATCTAGGCACAGCCCCAGTGGTCGTTGCTGACCTTAGCAGGCACAGCAATTCATCTGTGGCATATTCTAGAATCTGTTGTCCTTCTGGAGAGATTGGCCATCGTTTAAAAGTGTAGTATTTGCAAGGGACCATTCTATCCATGGCGGTATGGAATCAGCTGATTCTGGAACTGATCACCATTTGTGGATCAGGAACTTTTGGCAGGATGCACTACCAAGTGTGTATGTGTTTGTGTTCTCAAAATGCCATACAGTGGAGGATTTCCTGCAGAAAAGCTGATTTTGTTTTGGATACATTTGTTCCCTATCTAGTCAGACATCTAAGGGTACTGGTCAAAAGTCTGTTGATCTTATATGTTGGCTCTGTACAGTTTGAAATGTTATCCTAAATAAGACAAGTTTAAGTTTAAAGTTGAATACAGTAAATGCCAAACTGTGAAAGAAAATAGTACTTTCCCTTGCCTCTGTTTCCTATGTTGATTTGGATGAAATGGGAAGCAAGAGGGATGGTGTATCATTTCTAATAGCAGTGCATTATTAGAAATTCTTTTAAATTATATAATAGTAATTTATGGTGTGTAACTAGTCTATGGCAGGTGGAAACCCTCTGGGAGTCTGAGCTATCTAATTAACGTTCTATAGTAGTCATGGAGATGTACCACAGATTTTTCTTGGAAGATAATTATTACAACAACACAATTATCCCTCTTTAAAACTTATTTCTTCTGTACAGAAAAAGTTGACTTGGAAATATTTTAAAGGTACAGCCTGCTGTTTTTATTTAATGAAAATGATTTCAAATACTTAGATCCTACTATCATATGTTATTTGAAAAGAAATGTTTGTAGTTATGTGTAGACACACATTTCATTGTTTAAATGTAATATTGCATGTTCACATGAAACCGAAGTCTGCAAAATACATGCAATCTGCAGGGGTAAATAATTCTGGCCTCTCTATCAAGGTAAATAATAGGTGAACCATACAGCTTGCTTATGCTTTTATAAGCGAGTTGATGAGTAGTTATTATTGGTTATCATGGAACTTAGGCAAATATTAAAACATCTACCTTTCTGGTTCATTAAAAAAAATTTGTTTTTCTACCCACGAGCTGTCTTAATATATACCTTTAAAACTTACCCTGACAGATTTACTCTATTTTAATTGGTTGTTTTAGCAGAGTAAAAAATCTTTTTTCCCTTGGATCTACAAACATATTGTCTTGTTTCCCAATTTTTTCTTTTTTTGATTGTTGAAACTTGTAAGTTGATATGAAAGACAAAATACTGTTCATTTATACATGCGTGTGTGTGTATATAATTATAATGATAATCACAGTTAAAAAAAAAAGAAAACTAAATTTATAAATATCTAGATCTGTTTGGTAAGGTCTAGTTACTTGGAATGTGTGTGCGTGCGTGCATGTGCGTGCCCTAAGCTCTGTCTGTGCTCAGCAATTCCAAATAACTAGACCTTACCAAACATATATAAAAAGATATCTAACTTGTAAGTTGATATGAAAGACAAAATACTCTTCATCTTATATATAAGATATCTATATAGTTAGATATCTATGTAAAAGAGATCTATATAGGTTGATATCTCTATGTATATATAGGTAGAGAGATCTTTTTATATAAAAAAAAGATGAAGAGTATTTTGTCTTTCATATTAACTTACAAGTTTTTTACACACACACACGTGGTAAGGTCTAGTTATTTGGAATGGCTGAGCAGAGACAGAGCTCAGGACATGCACATGAAGGCACACATACAGGTTCCAAATAACTAGACTGTACCAAACATATCTAGATATTTTATACATTTATTTTTCTTTCTTTTTTTTAAATTCTGACTATCATTACAATAATTCCTGGGGTGGGGGATGACAACGGGGAATTCATTTCCCCCCCACCCCCAGCCTTCCACCACAACAGACTTAACAGCTGTACGCAGCTCTCCAAGCATCTGGGCTGTGCTCCTTGCTGCCTCTGCTGTGTTGTGGCGGCATGTGCGCATCGGTATTTATCAGCCAAATTATTGGCCACATCAGGCTGATTTCTGACAACAGTCAATTTTCTTTATATCAGTGCTTATCCAATATTGGACTGATGTATTGGTGCACCTCTACTTATGACATGATTAACTTGTTAATTGCACCATAAATAATAATTGTTGCATGCTCTGGCAATAATGCGACAAGACAAGAAGTGAACCATAAAAGGTTCCATAGCTGATGGGTTTCCTGTTCATTGGAAATTTAAAACCTACGTGTCTTATGCAGGGCTGCGCCTTATGGCTGTCAGCCTGCTGGAGTGCAGGAAGCCCATTACCTTTTGGGCTTTCTGTGCACTGTCAAATTGAAGCGGCATCAGGAGAAGCATAACATCAGGGACTAGTCCACAATACCACCATTCCTTTCTTTCCCTTTGAATATACAGATCAGTGGGAACCGTGGAATCAGGGACTTATTCCCAGTGTCAAGCTCCCCACCTGACAAATCCTGCCTGCATTTGTGGCATGGCATTTTTGGGATCCAGGATAAAATTTGTTCAATTCAATCATGCAATTAAATGAACACCTGTCAGGGGCCTTTGTTTTTTCTGTGTCAGTTTTGTTCATCTGTAAAGTGTAGAGCTTTGTATAGATTAATTATTGTTTGTAAAATACTCTTGAGACCTATTATGAAAGTTATCGTAATAGTGGAAGAATGACTAAAACAACAAAATTGAATAGAAACCAAAATGGGCATTCAGTGTGAATCTCAATTTTAAAAATTATAGATGCTATAATCCAGTACTTTTTAATTATTGCTGGACAATAGCAATGTTTAACAATTTATAAGCTACACTTTGATAAGTAGCTACACATTCTTCATGGTGGGACCCGACCTATGACTGGGCCGTAGGCATTGATGGCTATGCCCTTTTCAGGAAGGACAGGGTGGGGAAAAGAGGCGGTGGGGTTGCGCTTTGTCAAAGAACGCTTCTCTGCATTGAGTGTCAACTTGGGGGCGACTGAGGACCAGGTGGAAGCAATTTGGGTCAGGCTGCAAGGAAGACGCGGGGAAAGGTACTTAATGGTGGGTGTCTGCTACAGACCACCCAACCAGAAGGAGGAGCTGGACCTCCAATTCGCTAGCCAGCTTAAGGCGGCGGCTAGGACGAGGGATGTCATTGTCGTAGGGGATTTCAATTACCCGGACATCTGCTGGGAGGAGCAGTCGGCCAAGTCCAAGAGGTCCCAGAGGTTCCTGGCGGAGCTGCAGGACCTCCACTTGGTCCAG
>JAGPOW010000304.1:82107145-82124879 GCA_030014935.1 Caiman crocodilus | reverse complement strand
GTCCTGTCAGACCAACCTGGTCGCCTTCTATGACCAGGTGACCAAATCCATGGATGTGGGCGTCCCTGTTGACGTAGTCTTTTTAGACTTCAGGAAGGCCTTGGACATGGTCTCTCATCCCATGCTCATTAAAAAGATGGGGAGCTGTGGCATTGACCCCTACACGGTTGAGTGGGTCAGAAACTGGCTGACGGAGTGCTCCCAGAGAGTGGTGGTGGATGAGTCGTACTCGACCTGGAGAGATGTTAGTAGCGGGGTTCCCCAGGGCTCAGTCCTTGGACCAGTGCTGTTCAACATCTTCATCGCTGACTTGGACGAGGGGGTGGAAAGCAAGCTTTCCAAGTTGGCTGATGACACCAAACTGTGGGCTGAGGTGGGGACACCAGAGGAGAGGGAGAAGCTGCAGCGAGATCTGGGCCGGCTGTAGGAGTGGGCAGATAAAAACAGGATGGGATTCAACGTGGACAATTGCAGGGTGATGCATCTGGGGAGAAGCAACCCCCAGCACACATACTGGCTGGGAAGCTCCCCTCTTACTAGCACGGTGGAGGAACGGGATCATGGCGTCATTGTTGATGCAGGATGAACATGAGACGCCAATGGCAGACGGTGGTTGGGAAGGCCAACCGAACCCTGGAGTGCATCCAACAATGCTTTTTGAGCCGGACCAAGGCGGTGATTCTCCCCCTTTATGGGACTAGATGGCCTGCTCTAGGCCCCTTCTGACCCTAGATACTATGATACTATGAAAACATAGAGAAAGTGACTATATTTTAAAGAAGCTGTGACTCCTAAATGAAAGTAAACACATAAATTGCACCTTTGGTTTTACCTTATTATTGTTTATTACTATTATTAAGCGCTTATGTACTGCTGTAAAAGTGTCCAAAAACTAACCGCACAGAAACCAGCTGCAGACACAATAGTATTTTATAGCATGAAAATGAAGCTGTTAAAAACCTAGTTCAGTTCAGTCCCAGTATCTGTTTTAATAAAAGTCTTACTAATGATACAACATTCTTTATAAACTTTTTATTTATTACAGATTTTGTAAATACCTATTATTCTGCTGGTTGGTTTCGGGACCAGGATTTGATTGTCAGCTCTAGTCTGAGACTTGTGGGGTAGGGGAGGAACTGAAGGATCTTTAAACCCACACATCTAGCCAGACAGATGGGTGCAGGTGATCAAGGCTCCCAGTAAGAGAACTGAAGGACTTCAAAGCCAGAGCCACCCCTTTAAAGCCAGGACTATCAAATGTGGGGTTTTGACAATCAGCTGTTAGATTCAGGGCTGTGCAGGCTGGGGCTGACAATCAGCTGACTTGACCCTGCATGTGGGGCTGCCGTACCTGACTTTCAGTTTATCATAATCTCATGCACCACCCTGGTCTAGCAAGTAGTAATGGTGCAACTGGTACATTACCGGAGGTGTGGTTTTTGGGATTGGGCATCAGATCCCATTGCACCATTAAATAAACAGGTGCCAGAGGCCTGAGATTTTAGCTAAGGGGTGTGAGGTTTTTTTTCTTTCTCCAAGTACACTCTGTGATGGAAGCTTCAATTCGTATGCCTATTTTTCTTAAATTAGTCTCGGGTGTTGGGGGAGGGGTGAGGGAAATTGTAGCTGACAATTTTCTTCCTTGTACATATTCTGATTAGCAGAGTGAAGCATTGTATATCTATTATAATTTTTCATGGTAAGCTCTGCACCAACAAGTTCAATCTTTGTCTTTCTTGTAATGGTTGATTTCCATCAAAAACAAGCATGGTTGGTGCCTCTACTGCCTGTGGAGAACCACATTCCTAGTAAATGCTGAAATGCTGTGTGCACCAGTTTTTCTGCTTGAGGACTTATGCTTGGCTTATGTAACATCTATGAGAATAATAATCCATATAGGTTTATCTGTAAAAAAAAAAAAAAAAAAAAAAAAAAAAAAAAAAAAAAAATCAAGAAAAAAAAGCTAGCGTTTTTGGTTTTTCCCCCAACCGTTTGCCGGTGTTCAGTCAAAACCCATAAGAGGAACAACGTGGTTCATGAATAGCACTGGGCCTGCTTCACTCGGTCACTATCTGTATAGCATTCCCTTAAGGTAGGTGTATGAAAAATATGGCCCGCGGGCTGGATCCAGGCCACAAGCTGACTAGATTCGGCCTGCAGGCAGATGCCCACCAATTAATTATATCCAGCCCACAACTGCCCCTGCCGCAGTCTATATGGAGCTGCTCTCCCAATCTCACTCCAGAGGGCCTTGGCCCCAGCTCACAGCTTCCCGGTGGGGCTGCTGCTGCTGCAACAGCTGGAGAGCTGCTTGGCTCCCCCTGCCTCTAGTGGATCCTCCTTTTGTCCCTGCTGCAGGACTCCAGACAGCAGGTAGAAAGGGGAAGCAGGGGTGGGTGGGGCAGGTTGCAGACAGGAACTCAAGGCAGACTGCTCCAGGTGGGATCGGACAGGGCTCAGCCCCATTTGGAGCATTAGGGAGCAGTTGTGGGCCAGAGGTGAGTGGGAGGGTGGGGGGCAGACTGTACCTACACCACCAGGTCCTGGTGAGCTCTTCTACACATGCCCCCTGCCTATCCCTCCTCTTACCCACCCCTGGCCAGCTTCCAGGACCTAGTGCTTGGGCAGCCCCCCACATGCAAATACTTAACCCACACCCCACCACACATGCACCTATCCCCCAGACACACACAACATACTCCCCACATACCTTTCTCCCACAATATACAAAAGTAAGCATTTATTTTAAGCTATTATGCATTTGCTTCACAAGATAGTGTTGCACCTGCAGAACTCAGGACCTGCCTATCCTTACCACTTTGGTGTTATAAGCACAGATCCTGGTTTTCTCTGATTTAAAAAAAAAAAAAAGAAACCCAATTTTCAGATTTAAAAAAGTCCAACAAAATCCACATTTTTCCAAAATTAAAATGGAATGCCACTAATACACACACACACAGAGCTGTAATGGTTTTAATAATGGAAAAATGTGGATTTTGGGGGTTTTTATATCTGAAAATTGGGGATTTTTCTTTTTTATCAGAGAAGGCCAGGATCCCTGGTTTTAAGTTTCAAACTGCAGGGGAATGCAAAGAGAGTTGCAACTGTTTCTTCCTTTTGTCCTTGCATGGGAATATGAAGAGGCATAAAGAGACCTGTCTATGCATACAGTGAGTCTGGCCCTAATTGTGACATCTCTTAAATCCACAGGTACTGCAGGGTATATTATCATTCCTTTTATAAAATACAAGTCTCACAGTAAGTGTAGCTTTTGAAAGGAACATCTACTGATTAGATTAGTACAGGTTTTCCTTGCTTTATGCTATACATGCATTCCTGGAAAATGGCGCCTAACTCAAATGCTCATAAAGAGAACCCACTTTACAATGTAACAAATATGCATGCCAAGACCTCGACTATACCGATGGCCCAGCCCCATTTGTACCACTTTTTACAACACAATTTTGGTACTTGCCAGCAGCAGACAGTACACATAAGCACGCAGTGGTGATGAATATTAACGTGATGGGGATGGCAATTATAGAAACATGTGTCGCAGACAATGAGCAAGGAGCACAGATCCACACACGAGCCTATATTTTGGTGCATGTCAGTCCCACAATGCACCGCACAAAGCAGCAAACTCTGGGCTTCCACCACACTGATCACATAAGAATGAATTTACTTTGCATATAACAAATTTTTGGTATAAAAAGGGTCATCACATAATTCGCTCATAGGGAACCCACATAAAGCAAGGGAAACCTGTATTCCTTGCTCACCTTCCCCCTTTGTAGGGAAAGGGAACAGCACAGTACTTGCTGTATTGCCACTTGCTGTATAGCTATAGGGATGCTAGTGTACTCTCCAACAAATACCACTTGTCTGATAAGTTATGAGCGTTTACACTGTTTGATGTTTTAATTTACTAACAAGGGCTGTATGTGAGTTTGTGCCAAACTAGTACCATAAGTAGCATAAATGGAACTTATTCACGTTTCTGAGTATCTGGGTCATCTAGTTATGGTAACGTAGCATAGTATAAGTACATAATTGCCTGTCTCTGCAGACTCCAAAGTAACAATTTGTCAAAGATGCTTATTCACTTAAATGAGTGTGGTGGGAAGGAAAATGTGCTTACTCATGAATAGATGCTCTATTGACCATGAATTTACCCAGCTTACAATTGTGTCTCTCTCTGTAGAACAGTTGAAAAGTAGGGTTGCTGCCAACTATATTTCGTTTTAAAACCTGCTATAGAAGTATGATTTTTTAAAATCCATTTAATTTGAAATTTATTTGTGTCCCTTACCAGCCATCCTCATTTTAAGGCCTTTAGTTTAATGAATGCTTTGGTTAAACCCTGTGACATTCATTGAATTATGGTTTGTTTCTGTCTCTGTATTAATAAAATGCATAACACACAATTTGTAGAAAGAAATATACCCTTCACTTATAAAATTTAAAGACTTATAAATGACTCTCCTAATCTAAAAATAAAGGTTTATAGAGCTAATAACGTTTTTATAATTTTGTGTTCATTTCAAAGCGAAGGAAAACCCATAAAATGACTTCCATGCAGTGTATAAATGGTATAATAAGCAGAAGGTTTTAATTAAGCCCTTATTACTGCTATTTTTTTAAAATGTTGAAATAATTTTCTAACGGTTTTAATGTATTAACTGGGAAAAATGGTCACAATTAAGACATCTACTTATTTTTCCCAAAGAAATAATAGCATTCTAGGAAGAATTCAATTTATTCAGTTAATCTTTTTTTTAAATTTGGTACAATACCTATACTAAGTAACAAACGCTTATTTTAAAAGAAATTCAAATTTACCGTAGCTGTATTAAGCACAGCTTTGCCAGTAAAGTAGTGTCTAGAATACAGTGTGCAAGAAAATTACTTCAAGGTTAGATGTAACCCTGGTTTTATAAGCATTTTATACTGATTATAACTGAATCTGCAATAGGACGATTTTACTGGTTTAACTATACAAGGATAGCTACAGAAACCACCCCCCCCCCGATAATGTAGACAGGCCTAAT
This sequence comes from Caiman crocodilus, assembly GCA_030014935.1. NCBI lineage: Eukaryota > Metazoa > Chordata > Crocodylia > Alligatoridae > Caiman > Caiman crocodilus. The sequence continues at coordinate 82,119,828 of JAGPOW010000304.1, read as the reverse complement.
ATGTGGGACTGGACCTTTTGCCCAAGATCTAACAGCATATTTAAGTAAAAGTATGCTTACCCAGAAGCTTGCAAGGTAGTCCCTGTTATTGTCCCATTGAATGTGCATATTTACTTTTAATTCCTTTATAATGTTAACATTTGTGTAACCATTCAGTGGAAGAGATTACCACTCCATTTGTTTTTTCATAGGATGTAGCTTACAACTATTCAGATTCAAAGTCTTTATTTAAACTCAGTCTTGTGTAGTATCATGTAATGAAGCCTATATGTTATACAGTTTAACAAATCATGTAACATGGCTTAAAATCCTCTGACCCTCCAAACCTCACTTAAAACTAAACTAGACCATGGAACATAGCGAAAGCAGTTGTTTGTGATCACTTGTGTTTATTATAATACAAATGAAATAGTTTTTATTTGTTGAGTCCCAAATACAATGTGAGCATGTCTTCCACTGACGGACAAGGTTCTTTGGGTAAATGTGGTATCTTTTATTAGACCAACTAAATATTTGGAAAAATTGTTCTTTGCAAACTTTTGGGCACAAACACCTTTCTTCTGGCATAGTGAGAGTCTGCTGGTATTTTGTGTTCTCCATGTTGGAATAGAAGCTAATATGAAAAATGCAGGTCTGTGAAAATGCAATGCACAGCAGGAAGGATCAGAGGTGATGGAAGACAAGGTGTGAGACAGACAGGTGTTGGGGAAAGGAGGAAATGTTGAACTAGTGATGGAATGTAGCTGATAAATGTAGAGAAGATACTTGGGGTTATCAGATGACACATAGGTTATAATGTGCCAGAAATCCAGTGTCTATAATTAGTCCATGATTTTTTGTATCCAGCTGATCTATGAAGTGGAGTTTGTAGGACTCATCTACAACAAGTGTTTTTTTTATAACACAGCTGCTATGCACTGTCCCAGTTTTTAACTCCTTTCACCAGCAGAAGTGGATAATGTATGAACATTTATGTGTGCCTAAATAAATAAGACTATTTCTAAAGAATAAGAATTTTTACTTCATAAATAATTATTGGTTCAGAATAATTGCCTTTTAATTTCTGATTTAATAACCAGAGTTTAAAGGCACAGAAGCTTCCTATTACCATTCTAAGAGTCAACAGACTAATGTCTCCTTCTTATCTCAGTTATGCTTTGCATTTTGTAATTAGTTATATTATTGTTTGATCAACAGGGATGCCCTCAGACTTCTGCAACAGCAACAGAAGAGCAAAACTACTGAATTGAAACCTATGGTTTCTCCTGCCCCTCCCCAGCCTTCTGCAGTGCCTTTAGCCCCGCAAGCAATGACCGTGTCTTCTGCTTATCCAAGGCCTGCAATTCCACCAATATCTACAGTAGGACAACCTGGTGTACCGGTAATATTAAAACACCATTCTTCTATTCCAATCTTAGCTTACATTCCATTTCAACTAAGTAAGGTTGCTGCTGTGTTTTGTTTGTTTGTTGCAGCTTTTTAGTGAAGAGCAAATTAAAGACATCCATGTTGAACTTATTTTTAGGAAAGTGTAGGGGGCCTGGAATTTAGAACTCCTGAGATTAATTCCCAGCTCAACTAAAGATTTACTTGACTTTAGGCTTGTAACCTGTCTGTTCTTCCTTTCTGCTATAAAGTACTTTTTTTCAACTGCACTTTTATATACAGGCTGGTTGCAGATATGTACTGCCTCCTCCCCCCAAAACGTGCTTTACTTAAAATTTGGTGCACTCCTGCTCCAAGCCCAGTACATGCCCAGAAGAGGCATTGCATTAGTTCAGCCTGGCTCTGCAGCTTCTATTTAGATTGGATGCTTTAGTGGGGCTTTTATCTAATAGATAATTGAATCAACTTTAGATAAAAACACCAAAAAGTCCCACGGAAGTGTCCGATCTATACAGATGTGCAGAGCTGAGTCACACTACCGCACTGCTGCTTCCAGTAAAGCGCTTTTTTTTTCTCTCCATGTCTGTAAGCAGCCACAGCATACCAAAGCTAGCTGAGAATTTGCCCTGAGAAGTGAGGTAAATTAGCCCATGCTGAGGTATCTGCAACTGCAGCTAGTCTGCCCCCAGTTTTTTGAATTTCAGTAACTTACACACACTGGGCATTTTTGGCACACCTTACATTGGCTCAATTGAAATGACTTGATTTGGCTAAAAACATCACTGACCACTGGTACAAAGACAGTTTAGTATCTTTAGTCAGCCTATCACAGTTAAACTAAAGATGCTAAAAAAAAAATCCACCTAACACCATTTTAGTCCACTTAAATTGGATTAATTAAACTGAGTTTTCTGATTAAAAATTGGTTTCTATTTTTAGCTTAGTCAAGAGGCCAGGATTTCTTACGGTAATATCTGTTATTGGACCAGTGGCATACTTGGAATATAGTTTGGTAAGCTTTCAAATACAAGGCATCCTTTATCCCTAGTCAATCAACTTAATTGAAAAATCACCTCCCTTTCCTAGCCGCAGTGTCTGTTTATTCGCATGTAAAATAGAAATACTTATCTGAATCTTTGTGAAGTGCTTTGCATTTCTGGTGAATAAACAGCATATGAATGGAAAATTCTCTCAGTAGTGATTAAAAAAAGGTCATGAAATCTGATGTAGAGTAAATTTTGAGTTGGATAGAAGATTGATGTTGAAAAATTGATTAATGTGTTAAAAATGGCAAACCTATAGACTTTTTTTTACTGAGTATTTTGGTCTGAAATGGCATAAGTATCAGAACAGGTTTGTTGGGGGGGGGGTTGTTTTAATTCTAGGCCTGATTGTTTTTCTTTTATCAAAAATCTTTTTACTTCAATTGTATAGTACTGTGACTGTTATATATTTAGTATAGGTTCATTATGCACTATATACTGTCACATGAACAATTATTTCTTCCCAAATTCTCCTGTGCTTCCTGATTAAATAGCTTTACTAATATTACAAGGAATTGTAAGAAATGGTTTCCATGAAAATTTTGTGAGTATCAAGTTATGACATGAGTGAATGAATCTGCTAGAAAAAGGACAGATTGATGACAAAAGAAATTATCTTAAACAATCATCTGAGGGACTGACAAATTGCTAGCTTACACAGGTAGCCTTCTCTTAAAGTGGGGATGGAGCAAAACATTATATAACGGATCGGATCCTTAGCTAGTATATAGAACAGTGCTGATTTTCACCAGCTAAGAATAGGGGCTGATATGTCTGAAAATCTTGTTTGAAGCACTCTGCTAGAACTCACTGATAAAGTCAGTACATGGTGACTTTTCCTCACCTCATTGGTGGAAAGAAAAATATTAGCAGGGTAATAAGAATAGCAGTTGGTTAAACTTTTATTGTATTTACTTGAATATAAGATGATCTTGATTATAAGGCGATCCCCTCCAATAATTAGATTCTATATATGGAAAATGTATAAATTAGTTTATAATTTTCCAGGTGTAGAATCTAATTATTGGAGGTTTGGCTTTAATTTATCCCCTTCCCATTGCTATAGCAGGGAAAATACAAATATGTGGGGGGTGGGGGTCAGGTAGCCTATTAGCCCTTTTCCCTCCCCCAACTTCTTCCCCCTGCAGCCCCTTTCTCCTCTCTCCACCCTCTCCCACCACTAACAGATCCTGGTCTCCCTGAGCACATGAAAGTGAGGAGCATATTTGAAAACACTTACCTTGAAATACATATAGGCTGCTTGCAGATGTGAACCTCCCCTAAAACATGCTTTATTTGAAATTTGATGTGCTCCTGCTTCAAGAACAACACATGTCCAGAAGAGACAGTGTTAGTTCAGCCCAGCTCTGCAGCATCTGTATAGAGTGGGCACTTCAGTGGGGCTACTGGCACTTTTTTCTAACAGATTGACCTTGAAATACATAGATGTAGCAATTGGGATGTAGCCGTGTTGGTCTAGGCAGACAAGGCTTTTTGGGTAAATCTTTTATTAGAGCAACTCTAATAGTTGGAAAAATTCTTCTTTAGCAAGCTTTCAGGAGACAAGCTTATCCAGTTTGTGATGGGTCCCTTGATCCTGCTCAGCCCAGGATGTAGCATGTAAAGCTGATCCCACCACCCTTGCACAATGGGGCTGAGGCAGTGTGGCAGCTGGACTCAGCTTCCTGGCAACCCCAGTCTGTCTGCCCTGCACCAGATGGTGAGGATGGGCAGCATTTCCACTGAGACTGTCCTTGGACTTGTGTAGGCAGGGCGCTCTCAGTTCGGCAGGCAAGGAGCAGCATCTGGGAGTTGGCAGGGTGGGTGGGACTGGGCCTGGACCTGGGCTTGTGGGACGGGCTCTGGTTCTGTGGACATCGGTATGCCAGGAGAGGATCCCAGCTCTGCTCCAGGTCCTGACCCCGTGTTGTCACTGTTCCACAATCCTGGTCTTGCCTGCCTGGTCTCCTAGACACAGCTCCCCACCTGTCTATGACCCCTATCGTGTTTGCCTCGCCAAGTGTGTCCTGACCATGTGGGTGCTGGCTGGTCTACATGGAGACCCTGGGGCCGGGATCATTGGGTGGTGACGGTGCAGAGCCAGGCCCTGGGTCAGAGTCCCTTAAGCAGTTTTGGTGAGCTCTTGTGGGGGGAGGAAGGGATCCTGACCTGGCCTGGCAGGTGGGGAGGAGTGGAGTGGGGAGGGGGCCTCAACCATGTACCAAAACTCCTGATGTGGCTCTACAGCTTAAATAATTGCTCACCCCGTTGTAGGCAAATAAAAGTTGAGGGGCTTTTTTCTCTGTGGAGACAGAGGGGGTGGGGGGACGCACCTTATCTTGTATTCAAGTAAATACAGTATATTTTAAAAGTATATAATTGTGGAATGAACAGAGGCTTTAAAGATTGCTACTTGCCAGTCCTACTTGTGTGTGCCAGTCATCTTAATTTCCTTCAGCCCTTGGAGCTCAAGTACTCTCAGAACATACCGTATACATTTAACATATGTATTATGGTGCCTAGGATCCTTTGTAATTATTCAAATTTAAATCTGGCCGGATTGTTTCAATGAGGCTAATACTCATTTTTTTTTCAGATTTTGGTTATTTACCCTTCAGTTTTTTGCGATGAGAAAAATCAAGTAATGTACCCTATTCATTTCCTGGGTTCCATATAGTTTGTTGTGTAGATCTGAAATAGATTTGTCTTCCTGTAGTCTTGAAGCAAGCATGAAAACATTCAAATATTTTGTTTGAATTTAGTCAATAACTGTTAGTATTGAATTACATTGTTTTTTGAAACTTAAGTGGTGCTGCCAGAATTTTCTCATCATATGTAGTATGAAAAATATTACTTTCTTTCAGGGTACCTTCACAGAAGTCCCTGCAAGCAACATCCGAAGAGTTATTGCCAAAAGATTAACAGAATCTAAAACTACTGTACCTCATGCATATGCTACTGCAGACTGTGAACTTGACGCTATCTTGAAATTAAGGAAAGAATTGGCGGAAGGTTAGTGAAAGTTATTTTTATTATTATTTTATGACAGAGCAAGGAACTCATTTAGTCAAGCCTTTTCAGAAAAAAAAGTCTTTTAATTCTAAAATTATATCTTCTGACTACATCCATACTATAAATATGGAGGCAATTTCATTCTCCTCTATGAAATAATAGCAGCACATCTCCAGGGCCTTCATAATCAGGATAACTTTATTATCCTGCTATTCACCTTGCTAACAAATATTTACTGACACTGGCTTTACAGTATGCAGACCAGACTGAAAGAGACTGTTACTGCAAAATGCATCAGGAGATACTTGTGTCCTCCCCAGTCCTTAATTGTACTTCACGCATCATCTGCTGTATTAGAGCAGGGCACACATTTTTGATGCTTCTGACATGTCTGTCACTACACTGGGAACAGCTAAGCAAAAATTGCCACCTGCTTCAGCATCTAGTACATCAGATACAACTATGTCATTCCTTGTGGTTACTGGATTCAGACAGTTCAGCTGGAGATTGGAAGACAGATGTTAATTCACCAACTAGCGAGAGCATGTTGAGGCAACTGCGGTTTTAACGTAGGGTGGCTGAGTATACAAATTCTTGTGTATATCTTCAGACTTCATGCATTTTTTCTGATTAATTCCCTAAAGAGTAAATCACATGTTTAGAATATAAACTAGGTATGTTTTTATGGACTGAAATTCCATATAACAAATCTGCGTGTGGGACAGTGGGGTAATTACAATGAAAAATAGACAAATGCCCTTTGCACTAGTCAGTGGTGCTGGAAGCCTTCTCTGTGTTAGTCTAAGTCAACTGAAAGCTAATCAATTCTGATTAAAGTTGTATGCATATGGCCTTGCCCTCACTAGGAATAAAGATGCATTTTTTAACTCATAGCTGATTCATGGGCCCCTGGCACATTACCATTCTGATACAATTAATGAGTTAATCACATTATAAATAGTAATAGTGCCAGACGTTCAGCTGATTTATGGTGCCATAAATTAGCAACTGCCACAAAGATATTTCTCAGAATATATGGATCATCTTTGTAGCTTACTTGTATGGTGCCATAAATTGAACTGACCAAGGACTGTTGGGGCCAGGTCTGAGAGTCAGCTGACTGTTGGGGCCATCCCGAACATTCTGGGCTCTCAAACTGACCCTGGGCCAAGACTGAAACTGGCTGGGGTAGTCCTGAGTCTAGGGTAGAGCCTCCCTTTGCCCTGTTTGCAAGATTGGGTTGGGTGCAGTTCAGCAGTAGTGCTGTTTGGATCAGAGGAATTTTACATCCCGCATGTGCATGGTACAATGTTTAGGATGGGGCATAAAATTCCTCTGATTCAAATTGAGGACATTCCTCAATGTCTGCCAGGGACCGTGGGAAAATCCTAATGAAGAAACCTGGCTGCCATCTGCCTCACCCAGCAGTGGCTGTGGTTGGCAGGCACCTGAAGCTCCCAACCTACCATAACAGCTGGGAGGCTCCAGGCATGGAGCGCAGGGCTCAGTGCTGCCTGTTCAGGCTAGGGCTACACAGAGCAGGCAGCAAGGCTGCACTGATCACAGCCGCCTCCTAAGGCTTGGAGGCTGGTGAAGGAAGTCTCATCCCTGTACTCTTTATTTTTCTCCAGAGTTTGCACCCCACTCCCCACCACTGATTGGGCTTCTTGAAACAGGAAGATCTAGATACCGTCTGAGTTCTGAGAAGGCTGATCTTTTTTGGAGCTCAGGTGGGACAAAGCCAGCAGCCCACACAGGCTGGTCAATGGCAACATCCTGAGGGATAGCCAGTATGGGTTTGTTGCAGGTAGGTCTTGCTTAACCAACCTTATTTTCTTTAATGACCAGGTGACCTATCAGCTGGACAAGGGAGAAGATATCGTATATCTTGACTTCAAAAAAGCCTACAATCTGGAATCCCTTGATCACCTCTTAGCAAAACCGGCTTACTGCGGCCTCAGCCTCACTATGATCTGCTGGCTGGAGAATTGGCTCTGTGGTAGGACCCAGAGGGTGGTGGTTGATGGAAGTCAATTATCGTGGTGCACTAGAGTACTGCATCCAGTTTTGGGCTCCACAATTCAAAAAGGGTGTGAAGAAGGTTGAGAGAGTGCAGAGGAGAGCCACGCGCATAATCAGAGGTCAGGAAAACAGACCTTATGATAAAAGGCTGAGAGCAATGGGACTCTTCAGCCTGGAAAAGCGCAGACTTGGGTGATCTGGTGGCCACCTATAAGTTTAGAAGGGGTGCTCACCAGGATCTGGGGGAACGTTTGTTCACCAGAGCACCCTAAGGGATGACAAGGTCAAATGGTCACAAACTCCTCCATGACCATTTCAGGCTGGACATAAGGAAGAACTTCTTTACTGTCCGAGCCCTCAAGGTTTGAAATAGGCTGCCACTGAAGATGGTTCAGGTACCTACATTGAATGCCTTCAAGAGACATTTGGATGTTTTATCTTGGTGGGATCCTGTTATCCCTGCTGACTTCCTGCCCCTGGGATAGGGGGCTGGACTTGATCTTCTGAGGTCCCTTCCAGCCCTAATGTCTATGAATCTATGAGTTCGTAGACATTAGGGCTGGAAGGACCTCGCAAGATCATTGGTTTCAGCCCCCTGCCCAAAGAGCAGGAAGTCAGTTGGGGTCATTTGACTCCAGCAAGTTAATCATTCAAATGCTTCTTGCACGTGCCTTGAAAAGGTGGTTGCACCACTTCTGGGGGAAGTCTATGCCAGATTCTGGAGATTTGAATGATAAAGAAGTTTTTCCTTATGTCCAGTCTAAAATGGTCTTCTAGCAGTGTGTGACTGGTAGACCTTCTGTTCCCTTGAGGTGCTCTGGTGAACAGATGTTCTCCCAGATCCTGATGCACCCTCTGATATACTTATAGGCTGCCACCAAGTCCCCCGAACCTACACTTCTCAAAGCTGAAGAGCCTCATGCCTCTCAGTATCTCCTTATAAGGCCTGTTCTCTTGGCCTCTGATCATGCACATAGCTCTTCTCTGGACTCTGTCAAGCTTCTCTACATCCTTTTTAAAGTGTGAAGTCCAGAATTGGATGCAGTACTCCAGCTGCAGCCTCATCAAGGCCGAATAAAGCAGAAGGATGACATCCTGGGTCTTGCTTGAGATGCATCAGTAGATGAAAGTCAGGGTTTTACTTGCTTTGCTGGCTGTGACATCCCATTGGTGGCTGATATTCATTTTGTGGTCAACCATGACCCCCCAGTCTCTTTCAGTCATGGTGCTAGTAAGTGTAGCACTGCAAAGCCTGTAGGTATGATGTTAGTTCTTTCTACTGAGGTGGAGCACCCTGCATTTCTTCATGTTTAATGTCATCAGGTTTGGATCTGCCCACCTTGCAAGCCTGTCCTGGTTGGCCTGAATCCCCAACCTGTCCTCTAGCATGACTTCACTTCCTCATAATTTGATGTCATTTGCAAACTTAGCCAGTCTACTTTTGACATCTGAATTCAGATCATTTATGAATATCTGATCTGAGTACTGAGCCCGGGGGGCACTGTTCACCATATGTCTTGTTGACTTGGTTCCATTGACTATCACTCTCTGGGTCCAGTGATGGAGCCAGTTCTCCAACCATCAGACTGTGAGTTTGTCGAGGTTGCAGTTCCCCAATTTTACCATGAGGACATCAGGGGAGACCAAGTCAATGGCTTTTTTGGAATCCTAGTAAATGACATCAACCTCTCCTCCCCTGCCCAGGTGACGTGTCACCTGATCATAGAAGGGAATGAGGTTGGTCAGGCATGACCTACCTGTAATGAGGCCATGTTGGTTCTCTCTCAGAATGTTGCCTTCTTTTAACATGTTGTTGATGCATTCTTTAATAATTTTTTTCAAGATCTTTCCAAGTTTAAGCAGTTTAGGCTAGATCCACAAAAGAACTGTGTGGAACTCAGTCAACCAACTGCCATGTAAAGTCCAAATTTTAGATCCTTAAAACCCCACTGAGTTATCACTTAACCCTAGAGCTACTTGAAGATCACAGGCACCCACATTTTTAGTCATAATGTCCCTTACACATCTAAAGGTCTGCTTTGGGCCATATCTTGCAGTTCTTCAGCCTAAGATTTCTTTGCCTAGCTCACATGTAGGGCTTGATGTAGTCGGCATTCCCAGAGCATGCTTAATGGATCACGTGGTGGTGATCCTGCTCCTCTCTTATCCAGTAGTGTATTGGTTAGAGTACTTACTTGAATTTCATTCTCAGGGAATATAAACCGACATCTCTCACTATAAGGGCAAATCCCTAAACATGAAGCTATGCCCACAGCCTCCACAATCACCCACAACCACACCCCCCCCCCACACCTCACATCCACACCCCCCCCCACATCACCCCACAAACACTATACACACACACACACACACCCCTTCATACCCCCCCATACCCTTTCACACCCCCCGCAATATACAAGAGTAAGACTTCATTCTGAGAAATTATGCAATCATCTCTATGTACACAATGCAAACACACATCAGGACAAAAATATTTTTAAAAATAAAATTAAAAAATGTTATTGTGGATGTTTGATTTTTAGTATATAATTTGTTTTTTTTTCCGGTTCCAGAAATGGCAAACCCCCTTCCCAAAAGGAGGGACTTCTGGAGGCAAGGGGATAGACTTCTGGTGGCAAAGGTTAGGGGGCAGGGCTTCCAGTCCCAAGATGGTGACCAAGAGCGGGGTGCTTGTCAAGGGGTGGGGCCACCCTTGCAGCCCTCAATAGCTCACCAAAACTTGTTAAGCAGCCCTCCAGCCAATATAATTGCCTGCCCCGGTATGTAGCATATAATATTTTTCAACCCAGGTTCTCAAAGTCCTAGTATTTTTAGCGTGCAGTTCTTTAATTTGTTTTCAGGAAGAACTACATATGCTGTTTGTTTTTCCAGTTCTCTCAACCTATTGCCTTTTATTGGAAAACTGAGACTGTTACGGCACTTTATTTGTTTAGAATACAGCTGTCATTGAATGAAAGTGCAACTGAGTGTCAAGCACTTCCGCAAAACAAATACAGAGTATCAAGTTGGGCATCCAGACAGAGGCAGGGGATGGTGGCCACCCAAGAAAGTTTGTTTTAACTAATTTTTCTCAGCGTCACTGACAAAAAATGGGTTATCCAGAACAGGGTTGTCTTCAACTACCTAGATCATGAGACCCTCACTTCCTGCAGTTCTGTGCTGTGGTTACTTCCCATCTTCCAGTTTCTGCAACATCAATGCATGAGATCCAGCAGTATAGTTTAGTTTGTATATATACAGCTGTGTATCATACATAAATGCCATGATAAAATAATCTAAAACAGTGTATTAGCAATAAGTATAAACTATTGAATGTGTACATAATTTATCATAACCTAAGTGATTTAGGAACCTACTTTCCATTGATTTCCATTGAGTGTTAGACTTCCAAGTTACTAAGGTACTTCTGAGAACATTACCCTCTTATTAAATTCATTGTTGCAGACAGGATAATTAATGAATGTTAAGCTTTCTTCTGCAAATCTGTTAGACTCCAAGAAAAAAATATATGTTGTTCTAAGAGTTCTGGTTGGTCAGTCACATTCAACATTTGTTGAATTGTCAGTTAAATTATTAGCAAATGAATTAGCTCATGGTTTGACCTGCTTTACAGTTTTTCCATGTTTCAGTAAGTGGTTTTTTCTTTCTTTTCACTTTTTTCTCCTTGACATTTCTTTTTTTTTATGCAGCTGCATAGAGATTTATGTGTAAAATGAAAAGTATAGTTTTTATTACACATGGCATCTATTCCAATTCAAAGTATAACACTTTCCCGCTAAAAATATTTTATACCAGTAGCATCATCCAAATGCCAGTTCACAATAGTAAAAGGAATCTGACTTACTGAGTGATGGCCTTTGCCACAAAGCTAAGCAGCTTTGCTGTTGTCACATACCTACAGGAAAAAGAACATCTACATCCTGGTTATGCTTCTTTGCATGTGGCAGCTCATTTGTTGATGCCTTTTTGGAGGAGGATTTTTCAAGGCTATTTGATTGAGGTCAACTCTGAGGGTTCCAAAATTGGAACAAAGAATTTAGAATTCATAGTTGGGTATTTGCATAGTATTTTGCCTTTCTCGTGAGAGAGATGACCCTACAATTTTTTTTCCCTTATGTATAAATTTGCATGCATGCATACATGGTTCCAATCCTGTCTTGCTGTTTAGTCTAAGGGAGTGCTAACGCTCAATAATTTACTCTGGATTTTTCTCAGTTTGGTGGCTTCTGAGTTTGAAATTGCATAGTGCTTGTAGATGGTTCACATTTTGAAAGCACTCCATAAACATTTACCATTCCTTATGCTGTTCCCTGTAAATGAGCTGTTCTCCCATTTATGGATGCAGAACTAAGGCACAGATCTCATAGACCTGGTAGGCAAAATAAAGGCAGTATGATATCTAAATCCTGTGCCTTGTTGAGCAGCTCAAACCACTTTAGCTTTACTAAAGTATAAGGGAAATACTTATTTTCCTGATTGAAAATATCCCTGGCTAATATCTTGTTCTCAGTGAAGTAAAAATTGACTGCTTTTATAATGATGATTTATGTAGAGTAGTTTTCTAACTACCTTTATCTTGGATGATATTTTAAAAGCTATCATTCAAAGTCATTTATTAAATAGAATTCAAATTCTAGTAGGTCAAAAGAAATGGAATAGATTCTATTTCTGCTGTAAAACTCTTGTGTCTTTCTATAATGATTTGCTTGTATTTGAATAGCCTTTCTTAAATCTTTTTCTAGCAACTCATTTGTATGCATCTGGTGATTCCTATAATTTACATGAAGTGAGTGTGGGTGGGGAAGAGCCCAAAATATTCTTAACTAAATATTAAATTTTGTTCTGAAATATGAATTGTTATTATCTTGTGTTTTGGGTGTTACAGGATGATAGCTTCTAAGAAATGATGTGAACTGGTCTCCCAATAACAAGATAATTAAGCATTCCCTAGAGTAAAACAAATGTATGTATATAATTATGGTTTGTTATACATCCATGCAATGACGGTGGTCCTGACAAAAGATAGCAGAAGTAACAATGTATTTAGGTGAAGTATAATAGTATCTAGGGTCAGAAGGGGCCTAAAGCAGGCCATCTAGTCTGACCCCCTGCCAATGGCAGGAACAAGAGCCAGAGTCACAGGACCCCAGCCAAGTACCTATCCAATCTACTCTTAAAGATGCCCAAGGTAGGAGCAAG
>JAGPOW010000304.1:82091866-82107045 GCA_030014935.1 Caiman crocodilus | reverse complement strand
TGGAGGTCCAGCTCCTCCCTCTGGTTGGGTGGTCTGTAGCAGACACCCACCATTAAGTCCCTTTCCCCTCATCCTTCTTGCAGCCTGACTCAAATCTATTCCACCTGGTCCTCAGTCGCCCCCAAGTTGATGCTCGATGCAGAGAAACGCTCTTTGACATAGAGCGTAACCCCTCCGCCTCCCACCCTGTCCTTCCTGAAAAGGGCATAGCCATCGATGCCTACGGCCCAGTCATGGGTCGGGTCCCACCATGTTTCCATGAACCCAACCAAATCTGGGTCTTCTACAGCCACCAAGAGAGACAGCTCCTCCTGCTTACCTCCCATGCTGCGGGCATTTGTATAGAGGCATTTAAGGCTACCCACTGCCGCCTCCCCCTCTCCACTTGTTTGCCCCAAGCTACAACCACATACGCTCGCCCGACTCACCTGGCTCAGCGGCAGAGCATCCTCGCCTCTCCCAGCAGGCCCGTCCCCCGGCGAAGCTAGTTTAAAGTGTATTTTTGCTATTTCTTGGTACTGAGAGAAACTGACACCAATGCATCTGATAAGGACCAGGAATGCAGCAGACTGTGTACCATTCAGGCTAGTTCTGCCAGCGTAGCTTATTTAATGTCTATGACATCTATGCTATTATTGCAGTTACTCTTCTGAATCTTTTATGGGTAGACTCTGTGGTCATGATAAATACTACATATTGGTTAAGTGGACAAAACAGGTATTTGAATGTGACCCAAATACCTTTATCATTTTCACGCTTGAAAAAGTCAGACTTTGAAAGGTTACTGTGTGATGCCAGGCTAAATCACTAATATTGGCCTTGGTTTGTTTTTAAAATAATTTAAACAACTGATTCGAGTATCAAGAAATATTATTTGCTTTGCTGTGTTAAGCCAATTTTGTCCTTTACAGATATCTTTACCTCAGTAAATTTTACAGTGAAAGGCTGCTAGGGACATTGCAGAATGAGATGTTTCTGATTCATAGCCGAATTCAAGATAATCCTTGCAATTCTTCCAATTTATTTATCAAGGAACATAAAAGGAACAATGAAATTTACAGTATTTTTGTTGTCTCTGCAGTAGATTTCTTTATGGGAAATTAAGAAATTATGTTATACCTCATATGAGCTGATACCTAACTTGTACATATGCCCTGTGTACATAGTTTTATAAAAATTATCAAACCTCTTTATTGCTATACCCTGTTTTGTTTTGACTCCCCAAAACTTTTACTTAAAACTGACTAAACTTCATTTGCTAATTTTATCAATAATGCGGACAGTAAGCTAGTTACATACTTAACTCCATTTGACTGATTAAAAGCAGGTTCCTAACTGGTTTTTGTACTTTGTGAAAATCCCTTCTTAAATCTTGCCATGGTATGCTAAATTCTTATAAATTAATTGGATGCCAAGTTATCTTTCATTATTATTATAAACTACCGTGGAGTGCTGCTTCCCTACACCTTTCTAAACACACCCTGGGTTGTGTCCCGGAGATAATGTATGAAGTACACAGTGCATGTGATAGGCTGCAGAGTACTTGGGTATTTTTAAGGTTAAAATGATCTATAAATGTTAAGTAAATATATTAAAATACCTGGTTCATTAAAAGATACCACAAAAAAGCCCTTGCCTGGATTATCATGGCCACAATAACATTTTAACCGTACTTAAGTACAACAAAATACCTGTTTTGTGGGGGAGAGGGTAGAGAAGGGGCTGTATTTGTAAATCTTCCTAATATTTTGACATTATATCAACATTATGTAAGGCCTGAAAGTTCTGATTGATCGATGCTTTTTCCTCATTTAAACATAGTCTCTTTTCCCCTTCAATGCATTTGTCCAGCAGTCACTATTATGCCTATAAATCATCATCCCATTATAACAAGTCAGTATGAACAATGTTATGTGCTTTGATTATGATGTCAAAAGCAAAGAATGCAGCCTTTCTTACTGTGCCAGCTGGAGGGATAGTATCACATGTTCTCTTAATTCAGTTACTTTTCTATCTCTTATTGCCATCTGAGGGTATCACATTAACCACCTCCTATATACCATATGTGTGCTTGAGCAAGAAATATATTCCTATCATGCAGTAATTCAATCTTCTTCACAGCCTGGGAACAGCTAAATAATGGATTTACTATACAAAAGTGATAGGTTTGAGGAGCTCTTTTGCTGATGCCTTACCTGTCAAAAACACAAGTTGTTCATTAACTTAACCTAGGCTATATACTATACCTTGCGATTTTTTCTTCCTTTAACGCCCAGTCAGAATTATAGATTCGTAGAGAACCAGGGCTGGAAGGGACCTCCAGGGGTCATCTAATCCAGAGGTTCCCAACCTCTAGGCCATGTGGGTTGGCTGTGGGGTCATGGCACGAGCCCCACACTTGGAGCCCCATCTGCCCACCCAGGCAAGTGGCTTCCGGGGTCACAGCTGAGCTTCTGAGTTTAAAGCTGCACAGTGGGAGAGTCCTGGGAGGGAGGCAGCTGTCTCCATGTGTCCTACCCTGCTCCTTCTGGGCCATGGTAAAAAAAAAAAAAAGCTTGGGAATCACTGATCTAGTCTAACCCCAGCCTGAGGCAGGTCCATCCCTATCCAAACTATCCCGTACAAGCCATAATCTAAACTCTTCATAAAACTACAGTCAGCCCTAACACAGCATAGACCTAATGCCCTAACCTGTCACAGGCAAAGCAGGAGAACCAGAGTAGCCAATGTCCTGATATTACGAATTATTGTCAGGATATATTCAAGAGGTCCCAGGTAATGTTCACAACAGAGGAGGGCAACCCCTAGACCCCATACACACAGTTCATACTAATCTGACTATGGCATAAAATTCTTCCCTGGAGGGGAGGCTTAAAAACACCTTGACATGCCTAACAGAAGAAGGGTGGGGAGGGCAGGAGCAGCCAAGAAACCCCAGAAGCATGGGAAATTTGCATAGTAGAACATATTCATAGCTACACCTACATAAACCCTGACCACTGGCTGTCTAACCTCTTCTTGAACACCTCCAGTGATGATGCATCCACAACTTGCCTCTGCAGTTTATTCCACTGCCTAGCTGTTTTAACCATAAAGTTTTTTCTGGATATTCAATTTAAACTTACTTTGCTGCAACTTCCAGCTATATCTTCCTTTCTGCAGCAAGAGAGAAAAGGTGCTTTTCCCCTTCTTTATGGCAGCCCTTCAGATATTTGGAGACTGCTATCATATTCCTTCTTAAGCACCTTTTCTGCAAACTGAACATGCCTAGCTCCTTCAGCCTCTCTTCATATAACTTGCCTTCCAAGTCCTTTATCATCTTTGTTGCCTACCTCTGAACCCTTTTTAACTTCTCCAGATCCTTTTAAAAATGTGGAGCCCACAACTGCACACAGTGCTGCAGATGAGGGTAACCAGTACTTAGTAGAGGCATTTTCACTTCCCAGGTCTTGCACATAATGCTTCTTTTGATGTGTCCCCAAATCACATTTGCCTTTTGTGTGGCTGCATCATGCTACAAATTCACATAGAGTGTGAATTTAATGCATTAATTGGATTATCCCGCCCCCCAACCCCTCCAGCTTGAGCACAGCCCCAGTGGCAGTGGGCTTACCCACCCTTGCCCCATCAGTGGCAGCCCAGGCTGGGGCAGCTGCTTCAGCCCTGGCCCCAGCCCAAACCTCCCCAATTATTTACTCTGTGGGTACCAGACAGTTTCTCAGGCCCAGAGCAGGTCGGATGCCAGGCAGCTGTGCCATGGCCCAGTGCTATCTTCCTTGAACCCCTGGTGCTGCCAGCCTGGCTGCTTAGGGCCCTGGATTGGGGGCTGTGTGTGGGTGTTCCCATCCCCCCCACAGATTCTTGCTGCAACCACCCAGAGCCCATGTCCCACGGGTACCCACACAGATCCACCACAGCAGGGTTGCTTGACACCCTCAAAACCCACAGCTTGGGCTAAGGGTGGGTCAGAACCACCTGGGAGCTCCAGCATGAGCTGCCTCTGGGCCCTCAGGCCCCTGCTCATCCCCAGTCTGGGCCCCTGGGAAGCAGCAGTGACTGTGGCTCTGCGGCCCTGCAGAGGCAGCCACTGATGTCAGGCAGGGATGGGATTCCTGTGGAGCCACTTCCCACAGCCCCTGACCTGCACTACGCTTTATGCCCAGCCCCAGCATAGTGTCACCTGAGCTGTGCCCAGCACCACCAAGCCGGGCAGAGCTGCTGCTCTCCTCCCTTTACCACCTAGGCTCCCACTGGGGACCTACTGGCTCTGTGCAGGTCCTGGCAGGAGCCCAGGTGGTAGAGAGTGGCAGCTCCTCCTGGCTCTGCAGCCTTGGCAGTACTGGCCTGGGGCTGGATGGGCAGCACAGCGTGGGCTGTGGGAGGTGGCAGGGTGCATGGGGCCGCTGTTGCCACCGCTCCCTGAGGGCCTGAAGCCAGGGCACACTGGGACCTGCAGTCTCAGAGGCAGCTCATGCCAGAGCTTTCAGGTGATCCTGAACCATGGGGCCCAAGGGTGCAGGGCAGCCACATTGTGGCTCAGCACTACCTTCCTAAACCCCCAGCACTGCCAGCCCAGCTGCTTGGGGCCCTGGATGGGGGTTGTTCATGGGTGTGTGGATGTACCCCACTCCCCCCTTCCTGCTGCAGCTGCCCAGAGCCTGCACCTGGCCTGGCCTGCAGATTCTCTGCAGAGCTACTGCTGCCTCTTTAGGCAGCCCGAAGGCAGTGGTCACAGAAGCAGGGCAGGGCAACCCAAGCTCAGGCTCAGGCTTCAAAACCATGTGTGCAATTAATGCGTTAAAGAATTTAATGCACTAATTGTTTCTTTTGTTAATCATGTATTTTAATGTTGTTTAATTGGCAGTCCTAATAATTGCCCATTGCTTGCAGCTGTTGAGCCAGTTATGTATCTATTTTGTAGTTTTAGCTAGTTCGCATTTCTCACATTTGTTTGAGAAGGTCACGCGGGACCTTGTCAAAAACCTTAGTAAAGTCCAGATGCACTACATCCACAGTGTTCTCTTAATCCACCCAAAGTAGTTACTTTGCCAGAGAAGGAGATCAGGGTCATTTGATGCAATTTGTTTTTCATAAATCCAGGCTGACTGCTTGTGATTAGCCTTTTCTCCTCCAGATTCTTGCAAATGGCTGTCTTCAGGATATACACCAGTAACTTCCCAGGTATTGAGGTAATCCTAACTGGTCTGTAGTTCTTTGGGTACTCCTTGCCTTTTTTTTTTAAGAGGGGCACTATATTGGCCCTTTTCCAGTCTGGTGGTACCTGGCTGTCTCCCACAAGTTCATGAATATCATTGCCAAGGACTCACAGATCTCCTCTGCCAGTTGTTTCAGGATCCTGGGATGAAGGTCATTTTGCCTTTCTGATTTGAATTCATTCAGATCCACTCTGACCAGCTATTTTTATCTGCCCCCTTTCTTATCCAGATAATCCTTATTAGGTGTCTGGCTCCATCTTTTTTTGTGAAGACGGGTAAAGTAGATGTTGAGTAGCTCTGCCTTTTTGCATCTTAGGTTTGGAGTTTACCCTGGCTTGTTAACTAAGGACCCACTTTCCTCCATCCTTCTTTTCTGGCCAGTATACTTATAGAGAACCTCTTTTTGTTGTTCATAACCTCTTTTGCCAGGTTCATCTCATTCTTTATCTCTGCCTTCATTGTTTTGTCCCTTCAGGTTCTTGCTATTTCCTGATATGTTTTCTTGGTGACCTGCCCATTCTTTCATTGCCTGTAGGTTTTTTCTTTCGCACTAGAGGCTTTTTAGAAGCTCCTTGTGCAGCCAGATTGGTTTCTTGCCATTCTTTTTGTGTTTCCTTTGCCCTTAGAAGCTCCCAGCCCTCCTAGGTACCATTATGCTTCAGTCTATCCTCTCGAGACACCATATATATTAACTCCTTGAGTCAGATGAAATCTGCCTTTTTGAAATCTAGTATCCCAATTTTGATGACTTTATGGTTTTCCTGTGTCAGGATCTGGAATGCTGTCATAACATGATTGCTTCTTCCTAAGCTACCCACTATCTTTACATCCTCCACCAGTTCTTCCCTGTTGGTCAGAACAATGTCCAAGATAGATGATCCCCTAGTTGTATCTTTCACTTTCTGGAACAGAAAGTTGTCTTCCACTAAAGTTAGGAACCAGCTTGACGTTTTGTTTGGCTGCATTTTTATTCCAGCAGATGTCCAGAAAATTGAAATCTCCCATCAGTACCATCATATAGTTTTTGGCTAGGCTTGTCTCTTGCTTGAAGAGTGCCTCATTTACCACCCCTTCCTGATTAGGTGGTCTATAATAAATCCCCACTACAATATCTGTGCTGAATCTTTTACCTTTCATCTTCACCCAAAAGCATCCTCCTCCTGAATCAGAGAACAAGCATTTGTTTTTGACATACAAGGCAACACCACCACCCTTTCTCCCAACCCTGTCTTTCTGAAAGGGAGAGTAACCCTCAACGTTGATGAGTTGCACTTATAAGAGCTGTCCCACCAGCTCTCGGTGATGCCAGTTATAGTTCTTTTCATAGGCTGCAGCTTCCAGCTCATTTTATTTATTCCACATACTACATGCATTTGTATACATGCATCAGACGTATTTTGCATTTTGACTTCCTCACTTCGCTTTTATGCCACTTCGTGCTGTCCTGTCACTCGCTGGTCCTCTACTAGAGTTGAATTGCTTCTTTAAGTCCTTTCCCCTCTGGATTATGTGCTCTGTTGGTGGAAGGTTTTGATCACTGTTCCCCATGGAACCTAGTTTAAAGCCTTCGTTATTAGGTTGGGCAGTCAACGCCCAAAGATGCTCTTCCCCATTCTCATCAAATGGACCCCATTCCTCGAGAGCAGTCCCAAGAACATCCACCCATTGTTGAAGATGCTGAAATCTTCATGTCAACAACACCGTGTCATAACAGGTGATGGGTCCAAATGCGTTAATGCGATCAGTCAGTTTGATGAAATTGTGGTTTGGCTTCAGGCACCAGGGTTTAGGATTTTAGTTTAGAGTCCATGGCTGTGAGCCTAAGCACATACAAATCCCGCTGACTTCAGAATCTTTAAAATTCCCCTGGAAATCCTGCTCATGAATCTCTAACTTTACAGCTTCATGTGTTCACATGAGAGTTCTGCCCTCATGATCAAAATCCTGCAAGAATAGCTGTTCTTGTGATATATTGATTGTACACTGTGAATAAAGCAGAAAACAGGTTCCATGCTGTATTTGTCTGTTTAGTCACAGTTACCATTTTTCTCCTTTGTTCTTTTTGGGGCTAATGTGTGTTTTTTTTCCCCGAATTGAGTTGTTTGTTTGTTTTTTGAGAATAGAAGCTCTATGCTTTGTGTCTAGAGTTTATACATTGTACGTTTTACATGTAGACTGTGAAAATGAATAATCCTTAGTTACTTAATATTATGCAGTAATATGAATTTGCACACATCCTGAGGCTATTAGGCAAAGATGGATTGACTGAAATGCAAGAATATTCTCTGTACATAATGCATGGTTAATTTATGTAGCTATACTGATAACCATCACTCATAATATCTGTCTTTTCTATGTTTTTCTTTTTGCAGATGACATTAAAGTATCAGTAAATGACTTTATTATTAAGGCCACAGCAGTTACCCTCAAAGTAAGTAAATCATTGATAAATAAATAACATATGGCAGAGGAAGGACAGAAGGGGAAGAAAAGAAGGCTTTCTGGGAGGATATTCAAAGTTTGCATGTACAGGAATGTGGCTTGGTTATAGTCTGATGTTTTATTTTGTAGCTGAATGTTAATATTCTAAACTTTGTTCAGATGACAGAACACACCTACCACTCTCGCTACTGTCTAATCTGAGAGAATTTATCTACTTGGTAATGCTGTGAGCAGCAGTTCTGCCAGGAGCATGAAGAGATAGAGAGTTAGAGAAAATAATAGGACATCTTCCCCTATAATTAAGGAAATATAACTAGCAATATAATCCATATGTAGTACTGCCTGTTTGAATGTCAGTTCCATGAAGACAGTGATCATTGAGTGACATGTCTCAGCACATTTATAAGAGTGGCAGTTACAAGTCTTGATTACACAAGGGAACAATTGCATTCTGTAATCCGTTTTTGGTTGCAGAAGGGATGAATGATATAAAATCCTTTTGATGTTTTTGGGACATTTATGGTGTCCTTGTAAATGACTTCTAACCAAGGCTTTCACTGTGAATTTAGACTACTACTGCTGCATGCAAACAAGAGCCCTTATTCAGCCTTTTGAAGCAGTGTTGAGGAATGCTGTTGAAGAAAGTACTATACCTCTACAGAAATACTCACATACATCTCAATTAACAATGGAGAACATCAAGAACCTTGCATCTGAGGTCCTTCCTCATCCCTTTAGATCCTTTAAATCTTGCTTTAAGTACCTTTTACCTTTTCAGACCTCTTTCCAAGTCTTCCTT
The DNA here is from genome assembly GCA_030014935.1 of Caiman crocodilus. Lineage (NCBI taxonomy): Eukaryota > Metazoa > Chordata > Crocodylia > Alligatoridae > Caiman > Caiman crocodilus. The sequence continues at coordinate 82,098,588 of JAGPOW010000304.1, read as the reverse complement.
GAGGAGACCAAAGTCCAGTGATGTGCAAAGTTTTGCATATGTGTGATATGCAAACTTAGCTATAGGAGTAGCCGATATCTGCTTTCTAAGTGGAATAAACCTTATTGTAATTTTGGCTTATGTTCATAGATTAACAGTGGGACTACATAGAAGAGTGACACAATTACCAATACCCAGGAGCTATCCTAAACATACTTTATTATGAGGTCCTTTTGGTTTTTGACTGACCATCATTAATCAGAATATAAGAATTTCTTGTTGCTTTTGTACATTGAAGCCAGCATTAAAAATTATTTAACTTGCTGCATAAACAAATATAAAACATGGCATAAGTTGTATAGCTGACATCTCTTATTACGAGGGCTGTGTGAGATTTTTCCACCAATTTTGTTTCAACGCTGTTTTGACCCGTTTTGAGGTCAAAACAGCAGAATCGAAGTGAAACAGTTATGGTTGAAACAGCCTCAAAACTAAATGAGGCAAGTTGAAATGTTTCGCCATTTCGACGCTTTTCAATGTTTTGCCCATAGGCTATAAGAGGGAAGATCAAAACAGCCTATAACTTTGTCATTTCTGGCCAGATTTGGATAAAATGTGCAGAAATTATAGCTCCTTCTGAGGGCATAAAGCATGCCAAGTTTCAAGAAGATAGGTATAGGAGGTTCGGATAAACTGCACCCCAAAATCTTGAGAGCCAGACTTGTGTCATGTGTATGTGTTATACCACAGCAGGGTCAAAACTACAGGAATGGTAGCCCCTACTGAGGCCACAGAGCCTGCCACATTTCAAGGAGGTAGGTGCAGGGGGTTCAGAGAAACTGCACCCCAAAATCCTGAAAGCAAAACTCATGTCACATGTATGTGTTAAGCCCCACAGCAGGGTAAAAACTGCAGGCATGCTAGCCCCTGCTGAGGCCACAGACCCTGCCAAGTTTCAAGGAGATAGGTGCAGGGTTTTGGGGGAGCTGCACCTCAAGCTGCGGACAAGCAAAACTCACGACATGGGTGACTGTGTGTGTATTAAGATGCAGCAGGGTGAAAGCTACAGGGATGGTAGCCTCTGCTATGGCCACAAAACCTGCCAGCTGTCAAGGAGATCGGTGCAGGGGGGTTCTGGGGCCCTGCACCCCTAGCTGCTGACAGGCAAAACTCATGACATGGCTGCTTGTGGAATTGACCCTGTCTCTTGGGGAAGCTGATTGTCTGTATTGATTATTTCTTCTCCTTGGTCTGTCTGTGGTTTTGAAGGTGTTAATCTGTGCTCGTTAAGTAGTTATTTAGTAGCTAGGTACTATGTATTGAGATGGTCCCTGAGTAAATCATGATTGATTGACACAGGAGCTTAGCAGCCAGGCCTACAGTAGTGTAGTTCCCCCCAGCTTATTGCCATTGTTCCTCGTCACCCCAGGTGTAGTTCCCCCAAACCCCTGCACCAATCTTCTTGAAACTTGGCAGGCTTCATGCTCTTAGCAGGGGCTAACAAGCCTGCAGTTTTGACCCCACTGTGTCTTAATGCATACAGCAGGGGGACAGTTACTATTCCTTTTTACCCCTGAAGCCTTACTTCTGACCTAACATTTCAATTTGTATCTAAACTTACCCTACTTAAGCTACCAGAGAAACAACAATAAGAGCTGCAGCACTTAACACAGTTCTGAACTCATTTTGAAATTATGACATTTTGGAATGGTTCAGTTGTTAAGTCTGTCCACACCCATAGTATGCGTGTCTTGGGGGTAGAGCCACCGCCTTGTTAAAGGAATACAGAGACTTTTTCATACATTTTGTAGACGTTAGGACTGGGAGGGACCTCACAAGATCATCAGGTCCAGCCCCCTGCCCAAGGGACAGGAAGTCAGCTCGGGTCAGATCACCACAGCAGGATAAGCATCCAAACATTTCTTAAAGGTATCCAGAGTAGGTGCTTGTGCCACTTCTGTGGGGGGAGTCTATTCCTGACTGTGGGGACTTGAATGGTAAAGAAGTTTTTCCTTCTAAAATAGTTTTCCAGCAGTTTGTGACCATTAGACCTTTTCTTCCCTGGGGTGCCCTGGTGAACTGGCATTCTCCCAGTTCCTGATACACGCCCCTTATATGCTGATAGGTTGCCACCAAGTCAGTCCTGAGCCTTCGCTTCTTTGGACTGAATAGTCCCATGCCACTTAGCCTATTTTAATGAGCATTAACTAAATAGCACATTTTTAAAGTAATGCTTTAATGCATTACTTTATACAAATAATTTTTATTATTTTAGCATTATTTTATACAAATAAGCTAATGTGTATTAAAGCACATGTGTAGACATGCGCAGTAAGAGCTTCAGATCCTTGTTAAAGATGTTCATTGTCAGAAACTTTAAGCCTGATTCTGACCTCTTACCAGTGCAAATCAGAAGTAACTGCTGAATTCAGTGAAGTGAATAAGAGACAAATTCAGCCCTGTTGCTTTTTGTTTAAGCATTTTTGGTACAACAGTAGAGATCATCCACAGTTCTAAACACCGTCCATATCAGACAAACTTGGTGAAGCCACAAGGACAGCCTTGGTTCCTAATTTGCTCACTTCAGTTGAGTAAAATCGGATCCAAAATATTGCTGGGCCTCTGATTATGAATGTATTTGGATTAACCAGAGAGCTTTTATGTAAAGTCTGTTTGGATTCTTTAAAGAAAAATTGCCATCTGTAATGAAGCAACAGCAGTTATTGCAGTGCCTAGGTACAACAGTGAATTAATCAATACATTGCATCTCTATGGGCATTTGTACACATGCATGTGCCACAGCGCTGGGCACTTTTAAAATCTCTGAGCACTGTGGCACATACACTTATATAAGTGGCAAAATGCGAATCAGCACTGAGAAAATAGCAGAGGTGCTTTAGTCCAAATGCATGCGACTCAGTGCTGGGCATATAAGCTCACATGCTCTGTAGACTCAATTAATTGAGTTTGCTCTGATGCACTGGATTTCCAGCACATCAGAGCAGACAAAGGTACTTGCATAAATGCCCTATATGTAGATTAATAATTGTGTGTGTGTTGACAGATGTATTTTATGATTAATATCCATATTAATATGCATTATATATGTAATATATATACAATGGTATATACAATAATATTAGTAATATACATATTTGTGCATACCTATGCACACGTATATTAATTTTTTCATAAATACATATGGGGTGTACATGTATGCGCACACATATATGTGTGTATTGATGTTCTATAGCTGTATCTTAATAATCTGAGAGACTGTCACATTCATGCTTTGTTCACCTTTAATTTATCATTTGGCAAACTAGAGTTCAATTTAATATCTAATGGCATATACTTTCAGTGTATCTGTTCCAAAGAATAATGCATTCCTATTGCTTCAAGCATTTTCCTTCTGAGGAAAGGCTATATTTCCTTACATTTTTTGTTATAGAAATTAAAACTTACTCTTTTGGGATTTCCACTTCATTTAACCTTTTGTTCAACTCATTTACTCTATCTAAACATCTTAATGACTGTAGTTTTCTTGAGCCTTATGTGGAAAGCTCTGTATCTAGAGGACCCATATCCATATGCCCGACTTTAATATAGAGAAAAATCAAGAATCTTTAAAATCCTGAGTTTCATTTTTGTTACATTTTTCCAGTATTGTTAACTAAATTGATTCCTTACTTTCTCCTATTTTCTCCTCTCTTTTTTTTTTCTTCCCATTCTTCAGATTTCTTGTTTGTTTGTTTTGCAATATTCTCTCTAGATTTTAAGTTCAGGGCTTCATTGTGAGCTCTCCACTGTGAAAACAAGGTAATAAACCAGAGCACCATTGGCTTAGCAGTGTCTTTCAGTAAAATCCTTCCAGGACTAAAATGGAAATGGAAAATAGAACTATCTGCTTCATGATATTATTTGAAGTTTCTCAAGGTGTTTTATCCTCAGAGAACCCAAAGCAGAGACCTGTTCCATCTATGTACAGAGCACCTTCTAAAACAGTGTTGCCTAGGGTGGAGGGTAGCAAAGAGATCATATGTGCTTTGCTGAACAAGGGGAGTGCCTATGGCATAAGGATATTATACCAAACGTGTTTTTGAGAGAGAAGAACAAAATCCCTTTAACTCAAAAAAGAAGCTACTCTGATCTTGCTGGAGTTCACTCTTTGGAAAGCTGTTGCTTAAACATTTCTACAATCCTCTCTGATGAAACTCTTTGTTGGCAAATTTCTTTCCATGTTTTTATGAACCTTTAAACTTGTTTCCATGAGACTCTCAAGCCTGGATCTTAGCCTACTCTTTTACTAGGTGACCATCCACCCACTCCAAGTCTTTTCTGCCTTGCGTTTAAAACATATGCAGTCAAACATACTTCTTTCATTTCTAAAGTTCAGCTTGAAACATCTAATTTGGAATAGGTTGGTGCTGTGTGAGTAGAATCAGCAAACATGATTTCCATCATGGTCTTGCCCCATATTAGCAGACTGTAGTGCTTCCTTTTTATGGAAAAAGGAGGTACCTATAAAACAGGGGTGGGCAAAATATGGCTTACAGGCCGGATTTGGCCCACCAGGCCATTCTATCCAGCCTGCAGGGTCCCTAAGAGTTTTTTATAAAATTAACTATTATTTCTCTGTGGCTGCCTGTCTAAGCTAATGAGGTACCAGTAGCAGTAGGACCCAGGACAAGCTGGTGGCAGGGCCCAGGGGCAGCAGCAGCAAGGCCCAACTGGAAACTTCTGCCCAGCAAAGGCTTTTGGCCTGACGACCCTGTAGCTGTTCCCCGCCACCCTCTGCCTGAGAGTGCAGTCAGATAAAAACGGGGGAAGAGGACCATCAGTGATTGCCCCAGTCCACAGGGGCTGGGTCAACTCCTGCTGTGCTCTTTGGTCCACGACCCTGCAGCTGGGAATTGTGCGTGACTGGCCAGCAGTTGGGCAGTGAGAATGGGACAAGCAGTGAGAAGGTGGGGAAATGTCAATGGCAGCAGTGGGCAGGAGCACAGTGACAGCTGGGCTAGAGCTCAGGGCAGGAGTGCAGGGCCTGTGCCAGTGGTGGCTCAGGGTGGGGTGTCAGGAGCACAGAGTCTGGGCTGCCAGGTGCTGTGTGGAGCCAGGCTGGCTCTGCCTCTCTCCCTGCTGGTGCAGCAGGAGCTGGCCCAACCCCCATAATTCCTGGCTGGCTAAATGTGGTACCGGCCAGGCCAGTTTGGCTCTGGCACCGCACAGTTTCTGGCTGCATGGATAGGACTGTATGGTGCAGCAGGAGCCAGCCAGGAACCATGTGGTGCCAGAGCAGCAGATGAAAGTGTAGGGGGGAACAGATGGCAGGTGGGGGAAGTGGTGGTGTGTGGGTGTCCTAGGGCCAGGACCAGCAGGTGGCCCAGGACAGGGTGGTAGGAGCATGGAGCCTGGGCTGACAGGGGCTCTATGGACACCCCACATATCCATCCATACACACACCCACATGCTCCCCAACCCAACATATACACACCCACCCTCACTTATCTACCCCCTCCCCCACACCACACATACTCACACACACACCCACAGTCCTCCACAAACCCCATATCCACCCACCCACCCATGCCACCACACCCTCTACAACATACAAAAGTAAGACTTCATTTTAAGCTATTATGCAGTCATTTCTATGTAGATTACACAAACGCATGTAAATCAGGATAACAATATTTTTTTAAATCAAATAAATATAAGTTGCAGCAGATTTTTGATCTTTAGAATATAATTGTTTTTTTTCTGGTTCCAAGATAGCAAGCTCTTTGCCAATGAGAGTGCTTCTGGGGGCAAGGGGAGGAGCTTCTGGTGGCAAAGGTCAGGGGCTAGGGGGCAGGGCTTCCATACTTAGATGGAGACCGGGGTGCAGGGTACCTATCAAGGGGTGAGGCTACTTATACAGCCCTTGACAGCTTGCCAAAGCTTGTTAAGCATCTCCCCCAGCCAAAATAATCCTTTGCCCTTGCTATCAAGTAAGTAAGTGCATGTGTTTCCATTGCTGGGGTGGGGGTTGCCTCTGTTTTTAGGTCTCTGTTTTCAGCGTCTTTTTTTTTTATAGCGACTTACGTGAAACTGATAGCCTTGGTGTGCAAAGTCAGGTTAGCAAATGTCTTCCCCTTCCTACTTTGACCCTGACATGGTGTCAGAGGAGAGTTTGGTCCTTGTATTTATCCCAGTACTTGTTTTTTGATGGCTTACCTTCACACTAGAGACTAGACTTCCTAACACTTCATGTAGTACATGACACTTAGCAGGCCTGTTGTATGGCATCTTTGGTGCCTACCACTTTAAGGCCACAAAACAGGCAGCAGGAAGGAGGAGGTAACATCAGGCTGAGAGGCTGCTCTGGCCGGAGTCGGGAGGTAATGGCAGAGTCTTTGGGGAGGAGGTGACCCCTGGTTCTGGGTAAGACTTAAACCTGCACCCTGCCAGGGTGATCTGATGGGGCTTCTAGTAGTGTGGGAGCCCCCAGGAAATACCAGGCCAGTTACCTCCCTGGTGAAAGGTGGGTCAGGGCACCTTATAATCCCAGCCCCACATCGCTGGGGATGTTCTAACAAGCAGGGGGAGCCCAGGGCTCATTAAGGAGCCCCGAGGCAGAGCTTAGGTTGGAGGAGGGACTTGGAGCTGCACCCAGGCAGTAGGGTTAAGCCTGGGGGTGTGAGTCAGGCCGTGTGCAAGAGGGGTGACAAGCTGAGTGACCCTATATGAGAGGGGTGAGGAGC
>JAGPOW010000304.1:82080890-82091766 GCA_030014935.1 Caiman crocodilus | reverse complement strand
AGCCCCATGAGTATGGGTGAGTGAAGAGGCCCAGTGGGGGCACAGTGGCCCAGCAAGGGGCTAGGAGCAAAATAGGCCTACAGTTGTACAATCACTCAGTCAATGCTCAGGTGAGGGTAGCGGGAAATGCCCATCAGATGCACCAGTGCTGACTGAGGAGAAGCTAAACCCAAAGCTTGGTGAGGCCAGACGGTGTGAGCGGGACCCTTGAGAGGGGGCAGTATGAAAGAGGCTGGGTGAGAGCCAGTGGTGTAAATGGGATCCCAGTGAGAGAGGGGTGGCATGTGAGTTGCCCTCTGGGGCTGGGTATTAGGCCCTTGTCAGTAGGGCGAGTAATGAGTAGCCTCCTGCCTTAGTAAGAACTGTCATTTTTTCATCAAGGCATGGCAGACGAGTGAAGTGGGTGGTTACCTGAGGAGCAGGGTGGCTGGCTAAGACCTGACAAGGAGGCTACCCTGATTCAAGGCCTATAGATCAGATCACTTAGCAGGCACATTGATATTTGATCCCTATTGCATTTGAAAGGAGACCTAGAGGTGAAGGCTAAAGACAAGCCATTTTATCCCCCACACCTACCTGAGCCACGTTGAGCTTTTTATGGTTAATATGATTCAGCCCTTTTAATCTTACCATAAATGGTCTCCTAGTTCCAATCTGATTCCATCCTTTTGCAAAGTTAACATTACACCAGTAATGGAGTTCAGCCTTTAGAATGTATCTGTGAAATCTTTCTTTGATCAGAATTGAGCCCAAGGGATGCAGTGTAAAAGCAATTAATGTGGCTGTGCTCATGTGTCTTTAATACTACCTCTGCATCTGCTTTCATTTTCTTTTGTTTGCTGTCCTCTAGTATAAAATGTAAATCTAAGGCATCAAGTTGCATTTCTTTATAGTTGGGGAAAGCCTTTGTACTTGTAACTCTTATTTTAAGAATCCACAAAGTGATGCCTGTAAACACCAAATGGGGATTTAGAGGCTTCTGTTAATATATTCATTAGTTTCCTAGCAATACCAAGCATCCAGAAGTTCTTCTGGTTGCCCCCTTGCTGCACAATTTCCGTCTCCACTGCATAAATTCGCACTTGCTGACAAAGTTAGTTTAAATAGATACTTGCTAATAAAGTAAGTCTATTCTTAGACCTTCAGGGTAAGTCTTGTATTATTATTTTCCTTGTCTTGCTCATGGCAATCCTGATGACAGATGTGACCTGTTCTTGCCTTCAGTCTAAAATAGCATTCTAATTACTTTGGTAAATGCCTACATAATTCCATGCATTTTAAAGGGCTTTCCTTTTTGTTAATAATTGGTTGCATCATTATTCTTTTAACAGCTATGTCTCTCTTGTGTTTCTGTTTTTCAGCAAATGCCAGATGTGAACGTGACCTGGGATGGGGAAGGCCCCAGGCAGCTGCAATCCATCGACATTTCTATTGCTGTGGCAACAGACCGAGGTCTTATTACACCAATTATAAGAGATGCTGCTACCAAGGGAGTACAGGAAATTGCTGCCTCTGCAAAGGTGAGTCTTGGAAATATAGGAGGCTTAGGAATGGCTGTTTAGTTTCTTGCAGCCAAGAATATGGTATGATCTGGATGAAGGTGAATGATCTTAAAAGCAGTTTCAAAATGGTTTTAAAGATGCTGCTGTATTTTGAGATTTGAAAATTACTAATATAATAAATTGCAACTCTTCATTTTCTCAGCAGTCTTGTTTTTAAATAGAAGGATAATTTAGCCCATTTTATTTTAGAGAAATCTCAACTAAATGCTGTTTGTTAAACAGAAATTTACAGCCTTCAGCATTTAAATCACACTGATATATTTAGACAAACTTTTGTTAACAATAGATTAAGTAATTTCAGATTTTCCAGTAATTGAACTGTCTTTTTTTTCTAGAAAGTAGATGGGGAGCCATTTGTTTTGTTTTATATATTACAGCCCTGACTTGTGGCTAGCCATTGTGTGCTCAGCAGAAGTCAGAAAAGAAGCTTTACTCAAAGGTGACTTTTATCTAGCTTTGTGCCTCCCAGACCGTAGGGCTACATTATGCCAAGCCATGTGCAAATTAAAGCTACTCTAATTGTGACAGCTGTCATCAACAATGCCAGAAGGCTGCTGTGGAAGGCAGGAGTAGCTGAGGTACAGGAGTACCCCAGCTGATTCTCTTTCTCATTTGCTGTAGAAAATCAGTTGTGGCTTGGGAGTCACAATGACAGCTCTTTGCTACCGCAGAGACCCTTATGTAGGTGTAATCTTCCCCTTGTGGGGTAAGCAAACTGTTGGAGTGTAAAGCTAAGTGAATGCAGGCATGAGTGTTCCTCATGTCTGTCATTTCACCCAGTTTCAGTTTGCGTGGAATTTTTTCTGCATACCAGAGCTGGAAGAAGAAAGAAAGAAATGTTTTTTTTCCCACATCACAGTAACAACACTTATGAAAATAAACAAAAAATATAACCATTATTGAAAGAGAATAGTTTGTCAGCTGTGATAGAAAAGTCAGGCAATTCAGTGACCTACCAGCTAGTCAAGAAGACAAGGATAGTAGAGAATACAATAAACACTTCAAATTCCCTCACTGACCTCTGTTTCTGTGTTGGGTTAATATAGCTGTTCAGTTACTCTTTCCAAGAGGCTGCTTATTCTCAGATCTCCTTTTTTGTAATTGCAGTACATAAAAGTATATTGAACCAACAATGCAGGTTAAGAATGTGAGAACTACAGTTACAAGAAGAGGCTTTATTTCCTATCACTGTCTCTGTGCAAGATAGCACAAGCTTTCGTTAAAGCACCCCCACCACCATTTTTATTGGGGATGCTGACACACAAAATGTTGGAGTCTGGAGCGCAGTAATTGCCACTCTCCAGCAGACTTGATTTAATTGAGCCTGCTCCAACGCACTATAATTACAGCATGTTGGAGCAGCCTTGCTGCTTGTGTATGGGTGTCCTATGATCATAAGATAAATAGTTTTCATCTCTACAAGTCCTTTCTTCTTTTCACTTAGACTGTTCATCTGTAGCTACTGCATAGGAAAGGGTGCAGGATTTGAGTGTACCCATGGACATAATTTTGTTTCTTTAGCAACTTCAGTATGCATTAGAAAAATATTTTTATTTCACTTTTTTAATCTAAGAGACTGTGATTAAAGAGAGTCCCCATATAGTATGGCAGATGCTTCACCTGATGGCTGGATTACATCTGTGTCCCCTATTGCCTTGTGCTAATTCTGACTGATTTTCAGGTCATGTGTACATGAAATTACCTTTATTTTGATCATGTGAGTAGTTTTAGTTCACCTGTTTTATATATTCTTACTATCTCTGTTCTGTAGACAAGGGTTCCTTCTATGGATGCCTTTCTCTGGTTTTGTAATTACTTTTAGATATTTTTTTAAAGTACAAGTTCCTGTATATTCTCTTTATAGGTTTTATATTTATTCTATGCTGTCAAAGTTTTCTAATGCCCTGGGTTAGCTTTGAGTCTTTTTTACTGAGACTGTTTGAGATATATTGCCAACAAGCTTTTGCAGTTCAGTGGCCATAGTAGAGCAGTTTTTCTCTTTATGATATCCTTCTGTATCCTGTTCTGTTAAAAATCTTACGGATTGTTTAGCACATCAGTGGCTCTTTGGGATCAGAACCCATTATATTTCCTAATTACTAGTTTAACTCAGCTACAATAATTGTACTCAATAGTTCACTGCAGCCTCTCAGAGTCTTGATAGAAAGATTCCTTATAAGCAGCTACAGGGTAGAAAATTGTTTGCCAGGACATCAGCGTCACACATGAGATGTAAATATTTGCCTTCATTCACCATTCTTCCAACCACTGTTTTTATCCCATTTAGGCTCATCTCAGAAGAAGGAAAGGTCCCTATATTTTTATTGGAAAGCACCCATTAGAAAATATCTGGCTCAACAAATTTTGCTGATGTGTTGGGTCATCCTCTCTAGTAACCATGTTTAATTGAGTGTCTAGCTGCATTATTCAAAAGTTATGTTATGGATGGAGGCAGAACTGTTACAAAACAAACTTTTTCACCTTCTTTCATGAAACTGAGATTCTTTATAGTTGCAATGTAAATTAATGTAACCTGACTCGAGTTGCAGCTGTGACTTTGTTTTGCATTACCATAGGTAAGTGCCATTATTTTCAGTGGAAGTAAGGTCTTATATCATAGACATAAGATTCAGAGGCAGTTCAGATCATAAAATCATTGTTTTACAGTTTCAAAGCAAAGTACGAGCATTCATCTGCAAAAAAGGGATAAGAACATGTGCCTTATAAGGAAGTTATGATGCTACATCATTACTATTCAGTAGGTGGTCTGAATTCTCTAGTAAACATGTTGTAGCAATGCAATATATTAACATGGTTGAGCAGAATAACAAAAGCACAAATAAAAATTATTTTCTATCTCCTGGGAGTGGGTCCTACACTAGATGTGGTTCTTGGATAACTATTCTGGTATCTCTCTAATTGGCCCTGTCAACCAAGCTCTAGCTACCTTGACTGTAATACAGAACAGAGGAAGTAAACTGTCAAGGGGAGAAAAAAGAGGGGAAAGTAGCAAATATTTTTACTAATTGCTTATCTCCATAGAACAAAAGTTTTATTTAATGCAAATTTCCGATTCATTAAAAAAAAACACCTAAAAGTATTGCTACCTAAAAAGCATAATTTTGATGCAAATTTCATGTAGACAAACGAGTGTCAAGGAGAAAGTAGTTTGGTACTCCTTTTCTCTCTTCAAGCTGTGCGACTTAAAAATACTGCCCTTTGTAATTGCACTTGGTCAACTCTCCATCCTTGCTTAGAACCAAACCAAACTTATCTGCAGTAGGCATATCAGAACATTGCCATTGATTTGACTGAACTTTGCTTTACTTCTGAATACATTTATACATGTTTTCCTTTTTGACCTTTATGTTTTTCCAAACAAATTTCCAAAAAGCTAAATAAGTAGAACCCCTGGGCAAGATTATGATGTCCTTTTGTAGAATTGTACCTCATTCTTCAAGCAGTCTCTCTAAAATGTAAGAACCTTTTTATCTGGTTTTCTGAGTGTGTACCAAAACATCTGATTCTCACTGCTCATTAGAATAGGAGATTTTGATCTTTGCTATTTCCCTCTGTTTGCTCTTTTGGATGGAAAAAAACAGATATTTTTCCACATGGGGAAAAGTGAAAATACATAGTTTTCTTCACTACAGCATTGCTTCCAGTTTAGTATCTTGAAGTTCATGAATTCAGCATTTTATTCTCTCTGCCACATAGTTAAAATGTAATTAGACTAATCCTAAAAATGATCAAAGAAATGCTTCTCTCTTCTATAAACTACTGTTCATAGTTGGCCATTGCTTATGGCCAATATTCAGTCCATATGTCAAATTCTTATATGAGCAATTTGAATTACTTTTTAATTGCAGATGTTTTTACAATATCAAGTATTTACTCAAATATAAGATGAGGTGTCCCCCACCCCCACTTCAGCATGGGGGAAAGTGTCTCATCTTACATGCTCTGATGAGTTTTGGAAATAGTTGGTTTTGCCTGGAAAAAAGGCATAGTGCTGCTGTTGTTCCATTGTGGGGTAATGCATGCTACTTGACATTTTAAAGAGAACAGCCCCATTATCTTCCCTTTTATTGAGTACCAACTTTGACTGCTATATTAAAATAGCCTGTGGCTTGACTTTTTATAGCTTGTGATCTTTCATATAAAGTAGGTACAAGTTTGCACAAAAATGACATGAAAAGCAAAATTAAGGTTGGAAAGTCAAATACTTGGCAATTAGGAGATTCCTGAAGTAAGTTTTCATGCTCAGCCAAAATCTGTTCCTCCTGTTCACGTGCATTGTGATACCATCTTTAATTGTAAACTCACATGGTATGTTTTTCACAGAATCCTTGCTTCATTCAGAGCACAGCATGGGCTTGCTGTATACTGAAAAAAGCTTTTGTCCATAGGACCACTGCTGTGTTTTTATAGGAGTTGGAAGGTTTGCAGTGAATAAGGCAGGGGGTTACAGTCATTCAGTTGGTGAAAACAGTTGAATGCTTCACTGGAGAAATTGAGTTCTCATTGTCTGGTACAGAGTTTCAGTTTAATGCTGGGCAAGTTATTTAAACCAAACTGTTGATACATGATCAGTAATGAGTGACATGAGATTCCCTCATTGTCTGAGTGCCTGACTGTAGGACCTGATTTTTAGAAATGCTGGCTAGTCCATGGTTGGTATAGATGAATAGATGTATGTTACATAAACTGAAAATAATAAATTCCATAGTTTCAAACTAGGCACCCAAATCTCATATTTTTTAATCATAATCTTTGTGTATCTTAGCTCCCCTGTCAATTAAATGAGAGTGTTTTCTTATTTTACAGGGGTTTGGGAAGATGCATTTATGTCCATAATGCACATGGATGCCCAGGTGGTGAGGGGCATAATCTTTTTGAGAAAATGTAATAATTATGCCTTCATACAGCATTTGAATAGTTTGCATGTAACAGTGTCAGTCCTGGGTCTAGTTTTACTCAATGTCTTCATCAGTGACCTGAAAGATGGTATAGAGCACGCCCTCAGAAAGTTTGCAGATGACACCAAGCTGGGGGGAGTAGTAGATATACTGGAGGGTAGGGCTAGGATTCAGTGACCTAGACACATTGGAGGTTGGGCCAAAAGGAATCTCATGAGGTTCAACAAGGACAAGTGCAGAGTCCTGCATGTAGGGTGGAACAATCCCATGCACCACCAATACAAGCTGGGGGGCTGACTGGCTGGGCAGCAGTTCTGCAGAAAAGGAGCAAAGGGTTAAAGGGGACAATAAGCTGAATATGAGCAAACAGTGCACCTTGTTGCAAAGAAGGCTGATGGCATACTGGGTTACATCAGTAGGAGTGTTGCCAGTAGGTCAAGGGAAATGATTATTCTCCTCTATTCAGGACTGGTGAGGCCACATCTGGAGTATTGTGTTCAGTTTGAGCCCCCCACTACAGAAAGGATGTAGACAAATTGAAGAGGGTCCAGTGCAGGGCAACAAAAATGTTGAGGGGGATGGGGGTTATGACTTAAGAGGAAAGACTGAGGGAACTGGGCTTATTTAGTATAGAGAAGAGAAGACTAAGGGTATTTAACAGCTGCCTGCAACTACATGAAGAGGGGTTTGAAAGAGGATAGAGCTGGACTGTTCTCAGTGGTGGCAGATGACAGAACAAGGAGCAATGGTCTCAAGTTGCAACAAGGGAAGGTTATTAGATTTTGGGAAAAAACTTTCTCACAAGGAGATTAGTAAAGCACTGGAACAGGTTACCCAGGAGGTTGTGGACTCTTCATCCTTGGAGATTTTTAAGACCTAGCTAGACAAAGCCTTGGCTGGGATGATTTAGTTGGGGATGGTCCTGCTTTGAGCAGCGGGTTGGACTAGGTGACATCTTGAGGTCCCTTCCAACCCTTATTTTATATGGTTGTATGACTTTTGCAACCTCATTTTGTGTCTTTTCAGTGTAGTTTTTTAATTTCTTTTTATTAAAAACAAACAACTCCCCCCTCTCCCTTAAACCTAGAGATTCTATCACAAAGCATCATATCAACTCCCATCAGGGTCATGAACAGGTTTCGAACCTATAGAGGTGTTGCACGATCCTATGGTACTTGGAGTACCATAGTAACATAGTAACCGATTGTGGTCTTTTCTGACTGATACTAGATGGGGTAAGGCAAACATTGTGTTGGTTCTTGAGTTATTTTCTAAAAGCAGCAAAATGCTGAGAGTTGAGAACCTTGTATTTCCTTCAAGGTTAGTGAGTGAGCAGAGGCAAGGATAATCTGTAATGGGCATGGACTCTTGCCTTGTTCCCTAAATTTGGCCATTCTGCTCTGTATATCCACCCATCATGCTGGATTCTGCATATCCACTACTAGTTTCCAAATATCAGGCTTCTCATCCTAGAACAGTTTCCTTACTGAGTGATATTTCTCTGTTGTTCACCCTCTGACACTCAGTTCTTGCGAATAGTTCCAGATTTTCCTTCTTTCTTGGGCTTTCAAGAGTCTTCCAGAGTCTTCACCCAGCTCTGATTTCTTTTCTCTGACTCTTCCAGTTCTCTTCAATCCAGTGTCTTGTCAAGTGTCTCTCCTTTCCATTAATCCCAGTATCCTTATGGAGCCAGTCTCCTCCCTCCCTCCTTCCTCCTGGTAAATGTTTCATCGGTTTCAGTGTTCCTCCAGCCAACTGGCTGATAGTCCCTGCCCTGTTTCTCTCTTCAGCTCTCAGCCTCAGCCTTCTCTATCCTAGTTTTCAATCTCCTGGCCTTAGCAGCCTTGCCTACCTTCCTTACTGTCTTCCAGTCCAATTCCTAGTAAAAAAATTTCCCCATACTAATTTTTTCTGCTTCACCAGTCTGTTACAGTTTATTCCTCCTTCTACCCTTAGCTGCAGCTTTTTTGCCAGGGTGAACTACTATAGCCTTCCCACCCCTCTGGATGCGAGGGATGTTAATATCCCTCTTTTTATTTCCAGTGGTAGCCCTACCCTGATCCAGAGCAACTGAAAATAATAATTACAGGGAAAACCATTTGAAGCACTTTGCAGCATCACATGCATAATCCCAACACAATGAATGAATGAATGTGTACTCAGTCCATATGTAAGAGCTCTTTGGGGAAGACTTATGTGCAGTTTGATCAATATGAATAGTTATGAAAGGAATGGAGCATGTTCAGCAAGAACAAACTATTCAGATATTGTGATTTTTAACAGCTAAAACAGTCTCTCCTGTGCACGTGCAAGCTGGTTGTTTTTTCAAAGGTTTTTAACTTGGACAAATGTGAATGTACATTTCTGAGTGGGTCTGACCCAAACCCTTACCACATTTTGAGAACCTGCTCTAAAAGTTTAAAAGCACTAGTATAGAAAAGGAGAATGAACCAAAATTGATTAATCAGAAATGAAGGTGAATTAATGGAGGAGAAACAAGGGAATTAGCTATTCTTACCATCAGCCTTTTATAAGATGCTGGATAAAGAGTTTGAGATAATGCTGGAAACACTGCTGCTGTCTGGGCTGTAAGAGACTGCTAGGCTTCCATTTCCTTATCTTCAAAAAAAAAAAAAAAAAAAAAAAAAGAGGTCAAATGAGAGAGCCACCACTTCTTCTGGCTTCCATTTTTTATCCTCTTGATCAGCATCTGGGATGTCAGACTTGAGTTCATGCTTTCATCCTTTTTTTCCTGTCATTTCCCCCTCCTCTCTGCTCCTACCCCCCACCATTTCTTCTGTCTCCCTTTGACTTCCATTTAATAAAAGGCTAGCTTAGCTAGCCAAGCAATGCTGTGAACCTGCAAGACCATTTAAAGTAGTGTCTTAAGCAGTGAAACTGTTGAGTTTACCAGGTCCCCAGTTGGATGCTAAAGCTATGCGCTATATCTGTCTGTCTCCAGTGAGATTGTAAGGGTCAGTACCAGAGGTATAAACATCACTTTCTACTTTTGTTATTGTGTTATCTGTGGTTATGCATATGTTTTTATTAGGACCCTTGCACATGCTGCATGCATATTGGAATCTGAGGAATATTATCCTGAATCCTAGCAGTTGAGCATCCTGCCATGCCCAGTGTTCAATCTGGCATGGCAGCATGCACAGTTGTTGGGATCTGGGATGAAATTCCTCAGATCTCATTGAGGATCTGCAAGGGCGCGCAGCTGGTTGCACACATCTAGGTATGAGGAAGCTGGAGAGTGGGGGCTTCTCCATTCCTAGCTCCCCCTGTAGTAGACATGTCTCAGTCTGCTTGGCATATGGGGACTTCTAAAGCCATGCTGTGTTGCCCAAATCCACCCACGTGTGCATTTCAGATTAAAGTGTGGTACAAACCAACCACAAAAATGTTCCATATTAAATGTGGTTTGCCCTTTTATCATAAGAAATTGGCTGAACATGTGGGCATGTTACACTTACTATAATTGTAATTATTTACAATTGCCACAAATGTCAGTCAAGGCCCTTACATCCTTGAAGGCAAAAGAAGGCTAAATTATTTGTAAAAGGTCATTGCAACTGTTCCAGACAATCTCAACTAACACTTTTTTTCATCCAGGACATTTTAATTTTATTTTTAATACTAGCTAAAAGGTTTTCAAGTTGGGTGAGACGCATTCCTTTACAAGCCAAAAGGAAAGGGAGTAAAGTTATTGTAAAATATTAAGAAAGCCTTTAATTTTCACATTTCAAGTACCTTCATGATTTTTTACTTCTATTTTTAGTATCTTTAATTTTTTTTAAAGATTAAGGTATTTTAAATGGCAGTTGCTGCCATTGAACTATGCATGGTGAGGCCTCTGGTCTTGGAAGTCTGAACTGTATTTAACTGCTTAATGTTGTGCAGTGACAGCATTATATGAATGCACCCTTTCCTCGCTAGGCCCTTTTAATCCCATTGAAATTAACACAACTATTCTAACCAAATCAAAGTTCCACTACACAGGTTATTAAATAACTTCTTATAAAATGAGGCAAGGATTTGGGTAGATGGTATCTTTTATTGCACCAGATACATTGCTACAACTCTATTCTAACATTTTGAGTGAACTGTTGTTTTCTGTTTTCATTTTCTTAGGCCTTAGCAAAGAAAGCAAGAGATGGAAAATTGTTACCTGAAGAATACCAGGGAGGATCTTTTAGGTAAAATTCTTTATCGGTATTTTGTAGGTACAATATGGGCTTGGGACTGTCTTGCACTCAGATATTCTGTTGTGAGTGAACACATTATCTTGTATCATAGTATCTAGGGTCAGAAGGGGCCTAAAGCAGGCCATCTAGTCTGACCCCCCCCACCAATGGCAGGAACGAGTGCCAGGGTCACAGGACCCCAGCC
>JAGPOW010000304.1:82068591-82080790 GCA_030014935.1 Caiman crocodilus | reverse complement strand
GCATCCCCCCTGGTGGGGCCATGCACCTCCTGGACCAAGTGGAGGTCCTGCAGCTCCGCCAGGAACCTCTGGGACCTCTCAGACTTGGCCGACTGCTCCACCCCAGCAGATGTCCGGGTAATTGAAATCACCCATGACAATAACATCCCTCGTCCTAGCCTTCTTCTGAAGCTGGCCAGCAAATTGGAGGTCCAGCTCCTCCCTCTGGTTGGGTGGTGTGTAGCAGACGCCCACCATTAAGTCCCTTTCCCCTCATCCTCCTTGCAGCCTGACCCAAATCGCTTCCACCTTGTCCTTAGTCGCCCCCAAGTTGTAGAATTGTCAGTCACAATTGTAGAATCAGCCAGTATACGTGTGAAAATGCATTATGTGATTATGAGAAAAGATACAGGAATTCGAGAGTATGAGCTAGTCTGCGTTCTCTGTCAGGGGAGAAACTTCTTTAACAAGATTTCTGGACATGTCTGTCTGCCTCCATTAACTTCCTGTTGCAGCTCTGACTCTGGTTGAGGCAGCCAGAGCAGAGAGCATGGCTCCATGCCCCCTGCCCCAGGCCAGAGCAGGTCTCTAGTCAGAGCCAGGGATGGAAGGGTAAGGCATATGTGATAGTGATGGCATGGGAGGGAGCAGGCTGTAAAGGGGGAGCAGGGAGGATGGAAGGCAACTTGGAGGGGGTAGGTGCCAGGAGGGGCTGGCATCAGGAGACTCAGGCAGGTGGAGGGAGCAGGAGAGGGGGCAAGTGGCAGGGGGAATCAAGTGGGGGTAAGTGTTAGAAGGCCCAGGTGCTGAGGCAGGGCAGGAAGGTAGGGGAAAAGTGGCAGGAGTGCAGCGCCATGGTGGGGATGGGCAACATGAAAGAGCAAGTGATGTGGGGAGGTGTGGGGGCAGGGGTCAGGCCATTTGACTCTCCCTCTGCCTGCCCTACTTACCACCTGCCCTCCTGCAGCCATGGGAGGAATGAATGAATGACTCTCCAATAATTACATTCTAGAAATGGAAAATTATAACAAATGTAAATACACATTTTCCATGTCTAGCATCTAATTGTTGTGTGGTCGTCTTAAATTCAGAGTTATTCTGAATTTGGGCAAATGCAGTATGTAAGTCCATATGTAGTAGAGGCTGTTTTCTTCTACATTACATTTTATAGTTATGAAAACCCAGTATCAAATGTTTGCTTTGTAAGGTAAATTGCAACTTTTTAAATAAGAACTGTCCATCTCCTTTTATTGCAAAGACCTCACGTGTGCTCTTGCCTAATTGGATCCTGCATTGCAGAAAAAAGCTGGAAAGCTAACTGTCTTAGCTCTCACATCGATCTGTGAGCTGTGCATTTTAAAGCCTATATCAGACCATTTATGTCCTTTTTCTTTAAAATGAACGCGACAAAAAGAGGAAATGAAATACAGAAAAATTAAATAAATGGCATGGGCTAAATGCCAACATTTAAATGCATTGACACCGTTACACAGTTAAAATCATAAATGTTCAGGCAGTTTCATAGTTAAATTTATATTAGCAGTATTAACCTGCCTTCATCTCATCCAATTCTTTCTTTTTCTGGTGAAATGTGCATCTCAATATATTACATTTTATGACCAATGGTACCATTAAACACAGTAGCTAACACTGCTATGGAAATCTTAACTTCTGACTACTTGCAATTTTTTTCTTATTAACTGTGCAAAGTTTTAATGGCATTGACGCAAATCTAGATTTATAATGAACAATTGGTGACTATGTTTTGGGACACTAGCAATAAAGATCTTTCACAAAAATAAAGCTGTTAATATGGGAAGCATAATTGGTCTACAACTGCCTAGAGTACAGAACAATTTCTTTTACATGGCATTTTCAAGTTGAAGTATCTGTCAAAAGAAAATCTCTCTTAGATAGTCATAAGTATTTCAGCAGAAAAAAGATGTAGTGGGAATTCAGCAGTGGAGGAATAGATGTCCTACTTAACAGTAATGGCTTCAATGGAAGAAAAGAAAAAACAATAGCATTTAGATTGTGAAAGTATGGTAAACTTATGATCTGTTCTAGCATCTCCATATATATATATATATGTATGTTTTATGTGAAGAGCTTGTATAATCCTTTGTCTACCACTCCCTTCTCCTCAGAGGTGACCGTACCCATAGGAAAAAGAGGGTAGAACTTATAGTTTACTTGTGCCTTGGTAATGATTAGTTGCTGTAATTACATAGCCTTTGTAACTGACAGCTGTTTCAGTTTATATTCGAGGGCAGACTGATATATGGGTGACCTAAGATTAGGAGAAAACAAAAATGACTTGAACTGTTCCATCCCTGACCAGCACTCTGCACTCATCAGCTGTAGAGAAAGCTGAAGGAGAAATGTTTTTTTTGCATTCAGGGAACAATAACTGGTCTCCCTCCTCCTTTACTATATGTCTCTCATCTTTGTTCCTTTTCCTATGCTCAGAATACTGTACATTTGAGAAATGATATACTGTGTTTCCTTGCATACCACATGCCCCAAGATTCACAGCTGGTTTTTGAAAAATAGAATGAAGAAAACAAGATCTTTCCTTAAAAATACCAATACTTAAAAATGTTCACAGGGAAAATGCAGACAGCTGCAGTGGAGAGGGGAGCAAAAATCTGTGGCTGCTATATTAACTCCCTTGCTGCAGGAGGCTGCAGGCACTACTGGATGAGCAAAACTGCCTGGCTGCTCTGCTCAAGCTGCAGCCAGGGCCTGATCCTAGTCAGCAGCACCTGCAGAGTCATTTGAGGGTCCACTCAACCTGAGAAAAGGGGCCAGACAGTTTGGCTGCAGCAGGTGATGCTGATTCCACAAGTGATGCTGGCTGCCCACCTTGCTTGAGAAGAGAAAAGGGGCCAGGCAGTTTGACTCAACCAGCAGCATCAGTCGAAGACCTGATCTTGCTGGAGCTGAACTACATAGCCCCTGCACTGGAGCTCGGTAGACCCTCATCTGATTTGGCAAGTACTGTAGGCTGCCCACCCAGCATGAGAAGAGGGTTTGGGCAGTTCAGCTTCAGCAGGATCAAGCCCTTTGCTCCTTGGGTATGCTTGTTTAAGATGCACATCCAAATTCCATAGGAAAAATGGTGTGTGTTGTATTTGAGTAAATATGGTAGTGTAGGTCTATTAGAACTCTGCTGTAATTCAGGGACTAGATTCAAAGACGATGGTTTTGTATTGCATCTTTCCTGCAGCAGCTACCCTCTTGCCCATCAGATGGGAGTCACTTATAGGAGACAGCAGGTAGACAAGTCTGGAGGTTCAATTTAATTGGAGCTAGAGCCTCACTTGTGGAAGCTGCAGTCAGTATGTGTCGATCAGGCATTTTTATAGATGCCTTCAACAACACTTCCTGTTCAGCTAGTATCTCCCATTGTTTGCACGGTGTCAACCTCCCCAGAGCAATTTGAAGCTGTTATCACAAACTCCTTAGTAGTAAACTTTCCACAGACACTTATATCTCAACTCTGCAGCAGTGCAAGGGTATCTTTATATGAATAAATGAGGCATATACCTAAACCACTTAAAATCAATATATTTTATGATATGACAGGTTTAATGCTGCCCTTACCTGAAGCAGCCCTGTTGACATTAGAATTCAAAGGGGTCAGAATTTTGACAGAACTTCACCCAAGAACTTATGCTATGGATTGCTTTTGCTTTTAGGGAGCATATAGATTTTGATACCCATATGCAACTTTTTTTTTCCTTTAGCATTTCCAATCTGGGCATGTTTGGCATCAGTGGTTTCATTGCTGTCATAAACCCTCCTCAGGCCTGCATTTTAGCTGTGGGACAAGCACGGCCTGAACTCAAGATTGTTGAGGATGAAGAAGGGAATGAGAAACTTCAGCAGCATCAGCTCATGACAATGACTCTGTCGAGTGATGGTCGAGTAGTAGATGATGAACTGGCTTCAAGGTTCCTGAAGGCCTTGAAAGCAAACATGGAGAATCCAATGCGACTTGCCTTGTGTTAAAATGAATAATAAATCAGTTTCTGCCTTGGCAAAATGTGGAGCAAAGTTACAGAAAAAATATATAGTCCATTTGGAAATAAACAGTTAATGTGAGATGGACAAATAAAATATTTAATTTATTTGAATTAACTTGAAAGACTCTTCAGAACCCTCTTTTTGACCATTTCCAGCTCTCAAGTTTTATACAAAAGCTGAAATACTTTAAAGAAATATAGAAATAATGTTAACATATTAAGGTTCTTTAAACGTTTAATATCAACTGCACAAGATATTTAACTGTACAGGTTACTGTTTAGTCAAAGAAAATAGTTTGGGACTGTTATAGGGAGGTTAGTGTGAGAATATTGTGTAAAATGTAAAGGGGAATGTGACAGTGCTTGTTTAAGGATTTGCTGTCCTTTCACAGTGAGAAAATAAAAAGCATCACTGTGTGAAATGTCCCTATAAATTCTAATCAGCATTAAGTTGGTCAAACTATCCATTTCAGCAGTACCTTTTCTATACTTCTGTATATGCAAAGAAATCTATAGCTGCTGTCAGAATTGGATTGTGTCAGCTTCAAGTTCTCAGATTTTGTTGAAAATCTTAACAAAATGCTGAGACACAAAGTAAGTTGCTTTGGTCTGTTAACATGGTGGAATAGAAGTTACTTTTGGTTTGGTTTACATTACAGAATTTACTGTACTCTTCTTCCATCGTACCCTGAGCTTTCCCTGATCAGAAAGCAAAGAAACACTGCTGGGTAAAGACCAAATCACATGAAGAATATAAATATTGATATTCAAAATAAAATAATAAATAGCCTACCTACCACAGCTAGATTTGAAAATATGCATACTTGTATATTAAATAAAAACATGTTTGAATTGTGCATGTGTGTGTGTTCTATACCATCTTAAGATTCCTGTTTGTCTCTTACATCTCTTGTGATGTACTAGCAAACGTGCTGCTTACCAGAAATAAAATCCTGACCTCATTGAAGTCAACTGAAGCATTGTTGTTAACTTCAAAGTTGCCAGGATTTCAATCCATATATTTTTATTAATTGTAAGCTGTGTCTGTAATAAATTGTAAATTATTTATTAAGTAAAAATGAATTGTGGGATTCATTAAATAGTTTAGAAGTTGCCCCATGTCAAAAAGCTTGCTTTCAGTGTTACAGATTCTAATAATGCTTTTTCAACTGTTTCATGGCATATTAACTGCTAGGTAACTTAAAATCAAAATGCTTTGCAAACTGAATATCTTGTTTAAAAGTTGCTTTTATCTCTCTCACATGTAGGTACCAGTCTCTTAGTAAAGCTGCACTTTGATTGAAGGGACTAAATGTTTAATTACAAAACATATTTCATGATTAGATGAATATGAAGTTATCTTAGAAGATGAGGTCAATAGCCATATATTTGCATTAGCATAATGATAACTCGATGGCAGCAATTTTCACCCAGTTAGATTTAAAGCACCCTTTGGAAAATGCCAGGTCTTAGATTTGACTGTTTATTACAAAAAAAAAATATTGATTCCTAATTGAATTCTCTAGGTTTATCTTGTGAATCATGTTTTACATGCCTAAGAGTCTAACATTGTGTGGTGCCCCACAGCTCCCATGAAGGGGGATATCAAGGTGCCCCTGAGTGTTGCATCACGCTGTTTGAGAATCACTGCTCTATAGTGTTAGTTTACAATGGGACAATAAGCAGCATTATCAGCATTTCCAATGAAATATTTCTCTTGAAGCAATCTCATGGCAGCATAAGCCATTAGTGTACTATTTAATTCCTGGATTGCTCCGTCACCATTAGAGCCTCAGTATTTTTGTAGTCCAACACATTCTCTTGTTCTTTTAAAATACAAACTACTTAAGAATGCTTTTCTCACTGAGTTTTTTTTTAATAATTAAAAAACAAGTATAAGATTAAAACTGAAGCCATTATTAAGACCAGAACGTTGACTTAAACTAGCTTATTTAATTAATGTGCCTGAGTAGTCTAACATCAGAAATTCAGGAACCCTCTGAATAGTAGAGTGTATTTATAATTGCTTAAGTATTGTTTATTATACATTTCCATGTCAGTTAAGTGATTTCAGCTGACATTTACATGCCTAATACCAGACTTTGATTTTTTTTCAGACCCAGCATAAATTCGTCTTTTTCTTTTTTTATAAGAAGGTGATGCTACTTGTGTGCTCAAAGCATGTGTAGACATGCACTCTAGGCTTAGCTGTGATTAATGTGATAAGCTCTAATTTTTTAATCTAGTCTGTCCAGCAAAACTCCCCATGTAAACCTTAAGTTCTGATATGCTAGTCATTTTCTGGTGTAAAAGTATTCCTTAGAATTGATGTGCACTTTCCAACAGTTTTATGTGCCACTGCACTGGTGGCCACAGCTCAGTGATGGGAAAAGTGATTACTATACATAATTTTTATACAGTAACTGTAGTTTGCAAATTGCTTTGGGAGCCACTGGAAGGTGCTATTGTATATAAATACAGAATCATCAGAACATGAATGTATTTATCAATGAGATTTTGGTGAACTGTGCTGGTCTTATAGCTTTGCAAATGCTATTTAAGTTCACGTAAGACCTAAATACTACTGCTTAAATGTGTCTACATGATATGTTTTCTATGCAGTTGACTAATTAACTGCTCAGTAAATGTCTTGGCATCTGTATGTGTGCCCCTAATAGGGCACATGAAACTAATTTACTCTGCAGCAAGATGGTACTTGTATATAAGTACTACTCTGCTATGGAGATTTTCATGTGCAGCAGCATAAGTGTAGATGCTGATCTGGCTGCTTGAGGCATGAGGGTGCTCCAGTGTGGGGGCTTCCTGCTGGCTAGCCCTGTACTGGCGCACCCTCATGCCAGATCATTCACAATACATTGAGCCCAGTTGGAGGAGGTCTAGGCTGGCCATCAGGGCCCCCTGCCAGCTGAGGCTGCTGCAACCCTGTTCAATGTGTTGTGGTCAAAACGCGCATGTAAACTGCATACCCAGGAGCTTTCTGGGAGCACGAAATGGTGGAGCAATAAGCTCCATAGTTTACTGCTGTACATTAATGACACGTGTAGAGTATGGCCCTTCAGATCACAGTAAGTGCTTACTTATGAGCATCTCAACATTAAAATTTAGGAGGTATGATATATGTTTGCCAGCCAGCAACTGAAAATGTTTTGTAGTGTCAAACTAATCAATATTACAGAACAACCACAGCATTCAACAGCACAAATTGTTTCAAGTGAAACGAAATGGCAGAAGTGTTACTAGCCCAGATAAAAATAAACAGCAGATATTGCAGGATGAAAAATATGGATTTAAAAAGAAAAGGCCTTATGCATAAGATGTTTTTAACAGTTAAAACAAATTTACTTGAAATAAAAACTCAAATATCAAATATTTCATGCTTTGTTCTTTGTGCATTTCCTAGTGTCGGTAACTTTTGGCATGTTTGAGCAAGAGGCTTATGAAGATGGGATTTAATTTCTTAGCTAGGAAGAGCCAGAAAGATGATCAGGCTTTATAAAATATATGCTGTCATTAACTGCTGGAAATAAACTTCTTTGAAACAGATATGCTTGAATATGTTGTTTTTTATACAACCGTCCCTTGAAAAGAGAAATATTAAGAAAAGAATAAAAACAAAGGATGTATGTTTTGTTTGAAATGGAATCAGCGATTGACAGCATATATCCTTCATATACTAATTAATTTCTGATTACATCAGGAATGGCCAACTTGCTTCACAGGTGCCACAGCCTCTGTGTGTGACACATGGCAGATCGGGGAGGGGACAGGAAGTACAGTGGCAGGTGGGACAGGAAACATAAAGCAAAGCAGCAAATTGGGCAGGGAGCACAGAGAGGGAGCAGAGTACAATATACTGGGGAGGCCGAGATGACTTGGAAAGGTTGTGGGACTACTTTGTGACATGCCTGCCAGCAACGTTGACTCCTGTTGAATTACATTATCATTGAATGTGAAATGTTATTTCCCTGAAATCTGTTCTATAGAATGAATTGTTGGAAATGTAATCTTTGAAATAGCCCACTGTAAAGTAAGTGGGCTCATGCCGCCTTTAATTTGATCTTTTTGTCCTGTATATTGATTTATTCCTATATACGTAGTATATTGGGCTTTGTTAGTTCCCACTCATGAAGAGCCCTGTTAGACACTACAGAAATTACAGCTTAGTGGCTGTGCCAAATAACATGCTTAACCGATACGGCTTCAAACAAAAATATTGACTTTATGAACATAGAGTCATAGAACAGTAGGGCTGGAAGGGACCTCCAGAGGTCATCTAGTCTAATCCCCCTCCCTGAGGCAGGATCATCCCTATCCAAACCATCCCATAATTAAACACTAGGAACCATCTTGCACTGGTCCCTTTGTATGTTCTGATACTAAGATCTCCATCCCAGTTGTGCAGGGCACACACGTGTCCCTAATTTGGATGTGTGCCTGCACTTCTGACCATTATTCATGGGAGTATTACCCAGACGGTTGACAATGTTTTGCCCTAGAAACTCTGGGGCCCCAAAGACTGTGGCCACAATAGCACTGACAAAGAAACAGCCACTACTTCCATGAGGGATTACAGCATAATGCATGTAATAGTGGTGCTGCTGCAGCACAGGGGATGTAAATGCAGTTAATGCAGAACGCCCAGAGCCTAAAACACACAAAGGGAGAGAGTATGTGAACTCACTTCAAGAGCTATTACTCCAGAGATGCAGTTGAAGCTAAGCTGGCTTTTAAGTGGAAGCTTTTTCTGAGGGCAATAAAATGCAACATTTACAAAGAAACCAACCTCGCTTCAAGTTTCCCGTGCTATATCCCATGTCAAGATGAAATATTTCGAGGAAGTTTGGGAAAGTCAGAAAATAAGTGCGTTTGGAAGTGGAGAGGAAGTTGCAGGAGAATTACATAAGTGTAGCAAAACTTAGAAGACAGGCAAGAAAGGGGATAACAGGGATATTTAAGGTATGGATTTGAACAGAAAAGGCAATTCTGGTAGGGAGCCAGAGGAGAAGAATGCTCTTGTCTCCTAATTCAGAGGGAACCAGCAGACTACTCAGCTATCCTGCTCATAAAGATTTTCAAAGTAAGGTCTTTTGCTCCCCTGTGTTTGCTTTTTTTTCTTCCTGTAATAGGAGAGTAAGCAATGAATTGACTATATGCAAGTCACAATGATATGCTAGGCATTTGTTGGGACTGGCATGATGGACAGACTATCAAGAAATGTCAACTTGCAGTTTTGAAAGATACACCAGCAAGATCCCTACAAATACTCCATAAAGCTACATTATCCTTTAAATCCTTAGAACTCTTTTACTGTTATGCCTACAGGATGATTGACAGTAGCTTAGCTACTCTTACATTGATACCACTGTTTATCACGTTGACCCAATATAGTCACATATATGAGAATAAATGTGGGGAGAATAAGGAAACCCCTGTTTATCTTATATTTCTGGTAAGCTCTATGAGACGGACCATATTTGATTCTGCGATTGTACACAATCTATAACAGCGACTAGTATTCAGACATACTATAAGTGCACAAACACTAAAAGAAAAAGTGATATAGTATGTAAACCATCATCCAGTTAGTAGGCATTTAGTCAATTTGCAGCACTCTTGCTTTTTGGCTGATGGGAAGAGATGTCTCTCTCAACCCATTTTACCTTTCTTACAGAACCTCCTGGGGTTTTTTTTCTCTTTTTAAAATTTTTTGGGGGAATTGTGGGGAGGAGAAGGGAGAGGGAGGGCTGACCATTTTTTTCCAGCCCTGTTTTAGTTGGTTTGTTTTTTAAGTTGATCAACTGCCATATTCGCTTAATTTTCTGAAATAGCAGTAGGGGGAAATAGATTTTGATAGAATGTTTGGGGGAGCAGTAACACTAACGGCACTTAAACTAGATATATTAATTTCCTCTCACTGCTGTTTGGCTGAGCCACAGATGCTGTCTGCAAATCCAGGAAGCCTGGCTCACATAATATTATGCAGCCCTATTTTTGCAACTTCAAGAATTAGAAACAAGGCTTGATTTTAAAAGTACTAAGCCCCTGAAACTCCAGTTGAGGTCACTAGGAGCAACAGTTTGTCAGAGGTTTCTAAGAAACCTTGCACACTGTAAAATTCACGTTACGTTTTTCCTCTCATCAGGAAAAGTCTTTTAAGTGGCACAAAAGATTTGATGTTCTAAGCCCTGTTCCACAAGCACTTCTTCACAAACACTTACCTGGATTACACTTCACAAAACTTCAACCAACCTTAAGGACCTGAAAGGGTATGTTTTCTAACTATGTGAACAGAAAGAGCTGAACTCTCAAAAGTGCAAGAGAACCACTGACGAGATGTAGACAGCAAGATGCAAGGTTCCTGATTTTTATCAAGAGCGAGCATTTGCACGTTAAGTACATGGAAATTATATTTTCAGGACAAATGACCGGATCCTCAAAAGTGTTTAAAGACTGTATTACCATTGGCTTCAGGAGGTATACCCCTTTATACCATCAAGACCCTGTGCCAAACTTGACTTTTGCACAAGGTCACAAAACAAACCTTGCAAAACAAGAAATAGAACATAAGCCCTGCTCCCAACCCCAGCTTTTTGCTTTAAAACATCTTTGCTTTCCAGTGGGGTCATCCAAACATGTGTATATTGTACTCTAAAAAACAATAATTGCAATGTATGGTATAGGGATAAAGTATGTGATACTTTAATGAGTTAATGATAGCTGCATAACTTTGAAACAGTGGAGGAGGACTGCACTGATCTGGGTCTAAATGTGCACTGTACAATGCAATAAAGAAAGTAAACGTGTTCTTAATGGGAATGCCTGTATAATATAGACTCTTACACTGGTAAGTTGTCTTAAACTGGCTTGTGTTAACACGGACACAAAATCATGGTATGGCTGCCTGATGACTGTACAATAAATAGATTTAGATTTAGGTCAGGTGTCTCCAACGCAAAAAACCATCAGTAAAAACGAATGATCTTTGGTGAGGAGCTGAGTAGGGAAGTGATTTAACTTGTATGTGGAGGTGAGAAGCCAGTTACCAGGGGAAAAGCATCTCTGAAAGTCTTGCACTGCTGATACTTTTGCTGTACTCATTTTATGAATAAGGACTTTGCTGTCCATAGCTGATGAGATGATCTATTATCTTTAAAAAACACTAAATTCACTCACCTTCTAAATGTGTGGAGAGTTCCAGCGTGGGACTAATAACTTTGCACTTGGAGGCATAGCTTTAGAACTGTATTGTGGCAAACATGGCAGCAAAGACACTTGTAGGCTGAAATGGCTGAGACATGTCTTCCACTACTCACTTTGTAACTGTGAAATAAAAGCTGCATTAGTGACAGCTCTCTTCTCAGGCTAATAGGCAAACCATGTTTATGGCATTCCCAAGATGTATGGCCTCGCAAAGTTTTAGTGTGCACACCTTTGACTTGCTATGATTTATGTCAATTCTGTTCACTTTTCCCACTAAGGATTTTTGATGCACATGGGCAAAAATAATCCAAACTATACCTATACTATCATGGGCTCTACATAAGCTTGTTATCACATAGGAAAAAAATCTGAGAGTCATTGTGGACAGTTTGCTTAAAACATCAGCTTGGTGCTCAGCAGCCATCCAAAGGGAAACAAAATGTTAGGAATTAAGGGAATTGTAAACAAAGCAGAAAATAGCATCGTTATGCCAATTCCATTGTGCATCTGCACTTGAATACTGTGCCCAGTTTGGTCCCCACACCTCAAAAAGGATATGGGAGAACTAGAGAAAGTATACAGAAGAACAACAAGGATGATTAGTTGTATGGAGAGGCTTCCATGCAGGGAAAGGCTAAAGAGGCTAAGCCTATTCAGCTAAGAAAAGTGATGCTTGAGTGGGGACATGAGTGGAGAAGAGAAAGTTTTATAGTAGTTTCATAGTAGCTAGAGTCAGGAGGGACCTGAGCAGATCATCTAGCCTGACCCCATGCCACAGGCAGGAATGAATGCTGGGTTCACAAGACCCCAGACAGGTGATCATCCAACCTCCTCTTGAATTTGCCGAAGGTAGGGCAAGGACCGCTTTCCTAGGAAGCTGGTTCCAGATTTTGGCCACCCTAACTGTAAAATATTGCCTTCTGATCTCTAACCTAAACCTATTCTCCATCAGCTTATGACCATTGTTCCTT
>JAGPOW010000304.1:82020308-82068491 GCA_030014935.1 Caiman crocodilus | reverse complement strand
CTCCCCTGCAGACCCCCCACAGATATACTCCTTGATGATTCTCTCCAAGATCTTCCTGAGCACCAAGGTGAGGCTTACAGGCCTATAGTTACTTGGGTTCTCCTTCCTCCCTTTCTTGAAAATTGGGACCACATTAGCCAGTTTCCAATCCCCCGACACCTGGCTAGATGACCACAAATGCTCATACAACTGGGCCAAGGGCTCTGCAATGACCCCTGCCAGTTCTCTCAACAGCCTTGGGTGGAGGGCTTCTGGACCTGCAGATTTTAAAATGTCTAGCCCTTCCAGAAGATCCCTAACTACATTTGTACTGACTGAAGGCTTGATAGAGCTATCCCCAAGATTGTCCCTACCTCTGGTAGGTGGGATGTCCCAGTCCCTGTTTAAGAAAACAGAGGCAAAGAAACTTTAAAAAATATTGGCTTTCTTGTCTGGCATAGCCACAAGATTACCGTTTGTGTCTTGCAGGGGCCCTACATTGCCTGGTGCCCTCTTCTTGCTCCCAGGGTACTTGGAAAAGGACTTCTTGTTGTCCTTAATCCTGGACACTAGCCTGAGTTCTCTCTCTGCCTTGGTCTTTCTAATAGCCCTCCTACACTCACGGACGGAGGAGCAGTACTCCTCCTTGGTGATAGTTCCTCCCTTCCACTGGTTGTATGCCCCCCTTTTAGTCCTCAGGCATTGCTGAATGCCTTTGATGAGCCAAGGTGATTTCTGACCCCCTTGCTTTTCTCAGGGACTGTTATCCTTTGGGCCTAGAAGATCGCCACCTTAAGGTATGACCATCCCTTGTGGGCTCCCATCTCCTCTACCTTCTGGGCCCTCAGTGCCTCCCCCACTAGTCTCCTAAGCTCATTGAAGTTGGCCCTTCCGAAGTCAAGGGTTTTAGCCTTGGTGTAAGCCCTAGATGCCCTGCATTGGATAATGAAATCCAGCAGGTGATGATCACTATTGCCCAGGTGGTCGACCTGCAGTCCCCTCATCAGTAAATGGAGGATTATTATTTGCCATCTCACAATACAAGAATGAGGGGTCATTACCTGAAACTAGTAGGTAGTTAGTTTAAAACTAAGAAAATGAAATTTTTTAAGCAGCATGCAATTAAAGTGGGGAATTCGTTGCCACCAGATGTTGTGGAAGCTGACAAGTTAGCCAGATTCAAAAAGGGATTGGACAAATACTTGGAGGAAAGGTGCATCATTTAGGGGTACAGCCCCTGAATCAGAACTTCTTAGACTTTAAATGCTGGAGGCTACAAGTGAAAGAGGAGCAGTGTGGAAAACCCTGGTCATACCCTGTTCAATCTCCATTTTAGCATCCTTTCTCTGCCACTTTGTGACACAGGATCCTAAGCAATGCACCTATGGTTTAATGCTGTAAATGAGTTCTTACATTCTTATGTCCCAAATTATTATAGGCTGTTACAGATTGTATTTTTTCTGAAGGTTTGCTGGAAGTATTATGCATTGTTATATCCTTAGAAAGTACCTCACTGTCATGTATGTTGGGGGGAGTATTCTGTATGTGTACACAGAAGCCCTTTTTAGTTAAGTTGCCAACCCTGTACAGCCCGTACAGCTGTGTATGCTTGAAAAGAATGCTGGAGTTTGATACCCAAATGTAGAAGATACACTGTCTGCTTTTGGGATTCAGTCAGGCTAGTAGTCCCATTCTTCAGGTAGCAAAGCTGTTTGTTGTAGTTGAGTGCTGGATCACCAAAAAACCATTCTTGGAAGTAAGTAATAATGTCAGTGTGACCGTTTGCATACCGATACCCAGGATGTTTTTCTGTCCCACACAGCTGGATGATAGTTATATAGATTTGAATGTCAAATTAAGTATGGCATCCAAAGTTACTGCAAATTAGGTGTATAAGAATAATAACTATTATTATTCCAATTAGTATTATAAGTAAAGACATTAAGTTAGCAATACCATACTGGAGCTCAGGCTGCAAAAGGAAATTGAACTGAGCTCTGATGTTGCAAGCAGTAGATTGGAGATCATTCTCTTAGTAACCAAGGGACCAAGCTATATAAAATGTTATCCTCTATCTAGTCATTCGTTCATTGCTTGGCATCTAAGCTCTTGTTTTTACAGTCTAGAAGCCCACACCACAAGGTTAATAAGCAACTTGTGGCAGAATTTATCCTTACAATGAATTCTAGATATCCAAGTAACTTTCTCTGTTGTTAGTGTTGGCCTCAAAGGGCTAATATTCCAACACACATGGGCCACTTCCATGCTGTAAAAAGCTGTTCTCCTTTCTACCCATAAATGTTCTGCTTTTCATATTTTGATTTATATTGTTTCCAAAGTGCTAGAAAGCTTTTCAAACTGTTTCTAAAATTTAAAATTCCCCTAAGCTACTCATTTTGAAGATATTGCAAGACAATAAAATACAACTAACTGTATTTGTCCGTTAGGCTGTATGTGTCTACTTGTTGTAAACTCCTCTGCTTAGGGTGCTGCTTTGCGCCTAAAAAACTAACAACCCTATTGAATGAATTTCTGCACATCAAGAAGTTACCATTAACCAGTCAAACATGCTCAGTATCTTAACTAAAGGAAATGTTCTAATTTCCTTTCTTCTAATAGCTGTTCTTTCTATGCTAATCTTTGTTTTCATTTTCCTTTATTTGTGTCTACCTCAAATATAAGAATTTGTATCAAAAAAGCCGTTAATATGCCATGAATATTTATATAACACTATCATATTACCAGCTGCAGACAAAAGTAGAAAAGTTTCTGTCGTGTAACCTGGGTTTGTATGCTTATCCTCAAGAAAGACATTTCATTATACCTCTGTTCCTAAGTGATTTGCGCTGATTATCTTTAAATCATTTAGCTAATGATACAAGCTTGTGGCTGGTTTTCAGAAAGCAATATAAAAATCTAGTTTCTTCACTCTTCCGTTTTGAATGTTGAGATATGAACTAACAATAGTCCTAATTTATATGTTAGTAACTCAGTCAAACATGACAATTATTCTGATACTGAACCTATGAATGGTGGGTGAACCAATGATGATGGGGAGGGGTAATAGAGAGTAGATTGCTCTAGGTATTCCCTGTTCATATGCCCTCCCTCTAAAGCATCCACTACTGCCACTGTCCAAGAGAGGATACTGGGTTAGATGGATTATTTGTCTGACTCCACGTGGCACTTTTCATGTTCTTATTCCAGCGGATTTTAATGGGGATGGTTGAAGCCCTTTAAGACACCATAGTGTAATGATGGGTAGGTGAGTGGGTCACAAGTCCAAGGAGGTGCCTAAGCAGAGAAAGTGGAGCTGAGTGGAGTGGAGGGGAGGAGAGGAGGGTGGCTTCATCCTCCCATCCGCCACATCCTGGACCGTCCCTGAAGTAGCTCCAACACCAGCAGCAGACAGAGCAAAGCAGTGGAAACAGTGCACAGTAGGAGCAGTAGTTACTAATTGCTTCAAAGGAGGAGGTATGACCTCCTTTTTTTGCCCCAGCAAACACCAACTCCATACACATCAGTGGCAAAAGAAGGAAGTGACATCTCCCTCAGCTGCAAACCTCCAGCCACTGCTCATGCTCCAGGCCCCACCGGTGGCCAGGGCATGGTACAGCCTGTCCTTTAAGGGGCAGTTCCATTTCCGCCCATTACAGCACCTCACCTGAATGCTGTTTCTGCAAATAACGGTGTGTTAGAGTATGATACTGATCTCAAGATCTGCTTTACAAGATAAGCAGAAATACAAAGAAAAGCAGAATACTGATTTTAATAAGGCAGCAGAAGGAAGAGGAGGATTCACACACACAATATTATTACACTGCAGGGATGTTTGAGAAGTGTGACCTTTATTCTTCCTTGAGGCACTTGTCCAGGATACAAGCATATTTAGGTAAATACAGTTTACAAGATTTGTATTAATCAGATGATAACCTCTTAATCTATATGCTAAGAGGTGTTCACAGAATCATTCTTCAAAAAGTAATTTCAGAACACTGATTTGCTTTTCTAATTATCCAGTGCACACATTGTTTACTGTAGGCTAAACCATAGTTACTCCTTGCACTCTCAACCATGGGTAGCAGTTGCCTTAAATACAAATATTGATGTAGAAATAGACCAGCAGAGGGCAGTTTGAGCAGCCGAGTTTCTTTTCTCTGTTCATTTACAACCTTTGTAAGTATGTATCACTCAAGCTTTGTTGAAAGCTGTTGATGCACAGTTCTATGCTTGAATATAGGTTATAGTTCCTTTGAGAAAGAGATACTAATCTAAAGTCACTGAGCAAGATTTAAAGTAATCTTTTCAACTGGTTGTTTGGTTCAGATGGAACCAGGCTAGGACAGAAATGGTCTATAGCAGGGGTTTCAAACTCATCTGACCTTGCAGGCCAGATTAGGCATGCAAGGCTGGTCTGTGGAGTGGATCAAACCCACCAACCAACTTCACAAACCAGAGCCAGCACACAGGGTCAGTCTGGTGTGGGCACCTCATCCAGTGCATGTCCTGAATGAGCCCTGAGTGCTGTGGCTCTGCATGGGTCTGATTCAAAATGGCCCTGGAGGCAGCATACAGGATCAATCTGGTGCAAGCAGTACATGCAGCGTGCACTCTGGCCTGCCCCCCTGTGCTGTGTCCAGGACTTATTTTACTGGCTTCAGCCCTACACGCTGTCTACAGCATGCATCAGACTGGCTCTGCATGCTGCGTGCCTCACGTGGGTCTGTGTCTGAAGCCAACACACGCTGCATGAAAAACATGAGGTTGATCCAAGACCCTTGAGCCAGTTTGCAGGGCTCCATGAGCTGTATCTTTGACACCCCTGGTCTAAAGTACCCAGCTTGAATACAATATTCTTTGTGTTTCTGAAATGCTAAGAACATAGTGCAGCAGGCTTTTCCATGTTGATGTGTCAGTTCTTGCTTTACAGTTAGTTAAAAAGAGAGGACGTGGACACCTTTGTGAATGGAGAGTATCTGTGAGAGTTACCAGATGAGAAATCTAATATGTCTCTTTCAGTCTCTTTCTATATTGTGGGAACATGGGGCACTTCCCTCAAAGGCACTGATTCAGAGGACATCAGGGAACCTTGTCGCACAAGTTCTGTCACCAGCAAATTTCCTGAGAAGTACAAACCAGTAAAGAACAAGGATATGCACATACACTGATTGATTAAATGGAAATGGAGATTTATTTTATTGACGCTGGTGGGCGTAGTATATTCCCAGGATGTAGTGTTCATAGCCTGATCACTTAATTCATCCATCTAAACTGTGTAGAGAGGAGCACCAGGGGAGCTCACCAGGATTTGGGGGAACATTTGTTCACCAGAGCGCCCCAAGGGATGACAAGGTCGAATGGTCATAAACTCCTCCAAGACCATTTCAGGCTGGACATAAAGAAGAACTTTACTGTCCAAGCCCCCAAGGTCTGGAATAGCCTGCCACCGGAGGCTTCAAACACCTTCAAGAGACTTTTGGATGTTTATCTTTGCTGGGATCCTATGATCCCTGCTGACTTCCTGCCCCTGCAGCAGGGGGATGGACTTGATGATCTTCCAAGGTCCCTTTCAGCCCTAATGTCTATGAAATTATGAAATTACTCTCCGTTTGGATTTAGTTTTTTACTCCAGACTTACATTTTGCAATTCCAGTTTCGCTTTTAATTCAAAGTATCATGGAGAATAATTATGCTAGTACAATGCACATGCTGTTCTTACTCATTTCTGTTGTAATCAACTTGCCTGGCAAGGTAAACATTTACATAGTTCTGTCAGGAATAACTAATTGGAAGATGGCAGTCCTTTCCATTTGGTCATGGAAGGCACATAAGATGACTCACATTATGTCAATGACAGGCATTGTTTACTTCTTGGGTGATCAGGAGTCCCTTCTGCTGTATTTTTACACATCAAATGCTCTAGGGCTTGGAAGTCTAGCATGAACAGTTATGGAAATTTTGCATACAGAATGCTCTCTTTGTTTGTATGGAAATTATTATCCCATCCATATTATGAAGATTTTTGATTTGCGTTTTCAAACATGTCACAACTTACCTACTGTAATCTGTAGCTGTTCAGCCTATAGAACATTAGGCAATAATAGTGAATGCTGCCTCCTGACGTATTTTTCATCCAACTCTCTCTTTTTCTGTAGTTTGCAATTTCATAAGCCAATTTTGTTATGATTTTACTCCGCAGGTTTGATACTTTCTGTTTGGCTTTTCTCTGAATATTTCACTAATACTGGTAAATCACAATCTTCATTTATGGTGAAAAGTTTGAAGAAAAAAAATAATGTATTGGTAGTCAGCAGGTGTGCTGTTTGAAAGCAGACCACTGCAAACATAACTTCCAAGTTGCTTCTAGGCAACATGCAAGGTTAATTTTGATCCTCAAATCTAAGACCGAGCTATAAGAATAAGAAAACTCCTTTCCCCCATTGTATAACAACATTTCCACAGTGGCACTTCTATCTGGTAAATCTATAATAAGGCACAGCCATTTAATCTTTAGGAAAGAGTGCCATGATATAATTGCAGTAGTTCACTGCATGTTTCATTCTGTTCTATGTAGATTCTTACACAATACTTGGCAGTATAGTATCGGAGGGTACATCTGCTCAGTGGTAGCAGTGCCGTTCATTTGGGAGAGTCACAAGTATGTCCTATGCACGTTCCATATGCATGTTCCACACCTGGAAATATGCCACTGAGGCTGCTTTGGAAGTATCACCAACAGCTGCTCAGAAGTGTGCCAGAGGCACAGGTCTGAAGAGGAGCACTTCGGAGTATCTTCAGCATTGCATTTCTAGGTTGGAGAGTGAACATTGTATTAGGTGAGGAGGGCAAATGGTCACCATGGTGCAACATTGTCAGACGTAGGTGTAGTGTAATGATTTGTTTTGATGGGGCATTTCTTGTGGGAGAGGGCCTTTTCAGAGAGAGGAGAATTAAATACGCACATTGGTTTGAGGCATAGGTGGGAATTTTGGTGCCCTGGGCAGAAGTGCTGGAGGAGAGTGGGGGAGAGAGAAGTTGCCAAGCACTTAGTAGTCTTATCTCCCTGCACCTCAGCGGTCACCATTCTGATGTCCCCCACCCCACCCCCCAATCAGCACCCAGGGCTGGTGTCTGACCTTGCCATCCATAGTTATAGTAATGCAGTGGTGGGCAATTATTTGGGCCCACAAGCCATATGTACAGATTTGTTGAGATGTTGTTGGCCAGGTCAGGTCTTCACCCCCACCTCCTGCAACAGCTCACCAAAACTCTCTATGTGGGATGGGGCTGCCAGTGGGTGGGGAGTGGTGTCCAGGAGCAGGACAGCAGGTAAAGGCAGGGTCACAGACCAGTGACAACATGGGGCGGGGAGCCAGAGCCTGGGGCAGAGCTGCAATCTGCTGCCCTCATGCCCTTGCAATGGGTGCTGGTTCCATGGGCAAGGACAAGCTGGGAATGGGCCCCGACTCCAGCCCCAGCCCATGGTGTCACTAGCCCAAGATCCTGGCCCCAGACACAGCTCCCTGCCTGGCCCTGAGCTCCCTCCTAGCCAATCTTTATGGAAACACTGGGATTGTGAGGTAATGATAGCATGGAAATGGGGCAGAGCTATAATCCACTCCCTGCAGGTCCCTGCCCATAGAACCGGGGCTCTTCCATTGCCCTGGCTCCGGTCCTATGCTGTTACTGCCCTGTGATCCAGGGGTCTCCATGGGGACCAGCCCGAGCTGCATGGGCAGGGCACGCGCCGGATGGATGGGATGGGGCCATGGCCGGGAGGGGAGCTGTGTCCAGGACTGGGGCTCAAGTCCCAAGGGCCTGGGCACCTGCACATAGTGTTGCCTGTCTGGCTTGGCCCCATCACCTGCAGCTCCCAGCCTGAGTTCCAGGAGTTCAGCAGCCACACATGGCAGCTAGGGTGGCCATCATAGAGGACATACTGGTTTTCTGCTACTGTTTCCTCTGTCCTCTATTGATAAGAAACCTGATGCCTATAAGAGAAAAATAGAGGACATAAAGACTTCTGGTTTCATATCAATAAAGGACAGAGGACAACCAGACTGTCCTCTGATGGCCACCCTAGTGGCAGCACAGAGAGGGAACGTTGCAATTCCCACATAGCCCTCAGCTCCCAGCCCTTTTTTCCCCAGCAGGACTCTCTGGCCTACAGCCTGATCCGGTCCATATCTGAACTCGTACTCTCACGTGGGGGGTAGGCTTGGCAAACAGCTGCAATGCCACAGGGCAGAACCCTCTGCCAGGCAGAAGCTTCCTCTCTCCTGTGGCCCCTAACTTGGGGCTGGGGGCAGGTTGTGGTGGGCCAGGCCAGACTAGGGTGGGGATTGTTTGCCTAGCAACTAAAGCTGGAGCTGCTGCTGTTGCCAGCACCTACTGCATGGAGGGCAATGAACAGGGCGAAGCAAACAGGACAGTTTTCCTGCAGTTTGCTGGGAGCAAGAGGAGGAAAGAGAAGTGGCACCAGATCCTTTTCTGGGAAAGTAACTGAGTCAAGGTTGCCTGTGTGCTTGGCTTGCTGAGTGCTGTTTGGTGGGTTTGTATGCTTGGGCATGTGCTCTGAGCAGCTGAGTGGACTGATTGCTGATTGATTGCTGCGTAGGTGTGATGAAAGGACCTAACAAAGGGGCCTAGCCAGTCCAGGCCAAGGAGAGGTATATAAGGAGGCAGTCCAAGCCACCAGGAGAGCAGTGAACAGGGAGAAGCAAACAGGACAATTTGCCAGTAGTTTTCTAGTCAGTTTGCTGCATCTGTCTTTGAAGGAGAGCTTGAAAGGTAAGATTTTTTTATATGTAATTAGGACTGACTAACTACATAGTTTTATTTTAGAAGCTAAGACTCAGCAGCTAGAACAAGACTTAAGCCCTTGTTTAACTAGAGTCTGGAGCAAGGGGGAGTTTGCTTGGAAACTCTCACTTGCATTCTGTGACAGGGCCATCCCAGAGCCAGGTCTCATGTCAGCCTGCTCCCTAAGTAAGGCAATCCATCCGCTCTCTCCTGCCACAACTTTGTTGTTTTCTGCATTGGTGTAAAATGTGGGAGGCTGCCTATATTATTGCCCCGATGCCAGGGGGCACTGTACGCTACTCCAACCTTCCTTTATCATGTCCCATGCCTCACAGATGGCATCCAGATTGTTCTCACAGCTCCAGCTTAAGGCCAGGCCAAACTCAGTCTACTGTTGGGCCTCTCACACACTGCCCATTTCAAGGCCACATTCATACCACTCCCCTCTCACTGGGGCCTCTTCCACGCTGCCCTCTCTCCCCAAGCCTCTTGCATGCTGCCCCTCACTGACTCACTCTCAACCTGCCCTGCTCCCTTGAATGACTCCCTTGGGCCATCACTGGAACTGGATATTCTTGTCATAGTCCTGGGATCCCCCAAAAATCTATATGCAGGTGAGGCATAGGGCAACCTGGTCTGGCTTTATCTCATGGATGGTGGGGTCACACTAATTGTATTCAACAGACCTAGTGAGGGGCCAATAGAAGGATTGTGAGTAAACTGTTTAGAGCTCCGTTTGGTGATGTTTGTCAGATATTTAAGGCTGGTGAAGAAACAGGAAATGGGCAAGAAAAGCAGAACTCAACTATGGGAGTGAAGAGGAAATTGAAATATATGTAATGTAGTGACTCACTGTGACTTGAAAGAATTGGTACAGAGGGGAACTTCACTTAATGGACATTACAGTACATTTTATTTAGATAAGCTTCACTGACATCTTGGCTCTTTTAACTAAGATCAAACTTGGCATTTTTGGCACCAAGATGAAGGTGTCAGAGCTGGTTCTGGCCTTCCCAATGCCAGTCTGGTATTGCAATACATGTGAAACAAAGGAATATGCTGACAGGAGAGGACAGGACAGTATGATGACCACAGAGAGACCAAATCAGTGATCCCTAAAGATGAAGAGTCATCAGCAGGAATCCTGATTTTTTGCTGATTTAAAAAAATCCCCAATTTTCAGTTTAAAAAAAAAGTAACCCCAATTCCACATTTTTCTGTGATTTAAAATGAACCACCATTATATATAAATGGTCATCACAAAGAGGAAAAGATACAAAAGGAGGGATTTCAGAGCAGCAAAGGGTCCCCCAAGAGGGGAACCTGTGGCCACCCTGAACAGAGGGCACACCACCAGCCCTCTTACCCACCCCATGGGGCGGGGGAGGTATGGACCTCAGCCTATGACCTCCAGACTGCTGATATCTGACATTCAAGAGAGAACTTCAGAGTGAAGCTTATGTACTGGCCAGACTCTGTGAACCCTGGGACTAGAAGATATAGAATTGTTTGCATTATTCTTATCTGCTGTCACTATGTATTAATAAAATTCTCCTATTATTGAACAGAAAGGTTGTGGTCGGTCTAATGGTTTGGGGTCTGCCCAGAACAAGGTTTCTGGGTTATAGGTCCAGCGCCAACACCAGGGTTTTAACAGCAGTGATCCAGGTATGTAGAGCCTGGCCAGCAGCTGGAGTGTGGCTTTGGCCAGCCAGGCTCTGGTTCCAGATGCTACAGGCTGCTGCCATATGTGCCACCCCACTTTTTTTCTGGTGCAGGTTTTTTTGACACCAGGATCTCCCAGTGTCAAAAAAACTTACCTGCAAATTAGCAGTGCACCTGCACATTCATCTGGACACAACCAAGTAGTGCTATACTTGAGCCTATTCCCCCCTGTAATGAAATCACCTAGGTGTCAAAGCCCTGAAGGAGTGAGATTTACATTTTTGTTATATAGATTTTAACAGGATATCAAAATTTAAGATAGTAGCCATTAAACATCAAAAAAGGTAGAGAATACCTTTTTCTGGAAAGAAAATATATAAAAGATCAGAGTTAATTTTGAAGGTAAGCTTCTTAATGGTCAGAAATCTCCTTGTCAAAACATAGTTCCTTGAAAGGATTCTAATAAGTAAATTAACTTTGGAACTTCTTTTGGTGTTAATGGGACTTTAAGAATAATTTTCTTAAAAACTGAGTAGTATTGTTCCATAATAAACCAGACAGGAATTGTTCACCCTTAAATTGAATGCCTTTGTCTCAATATACACTATTCTGGTTGTCTTATCATGCACTAAAACAGCAGTCACCACTATTCTGAAAATAACATACTTTGG
Source organism: Caiman crocodilus (assembly GCA_030014935.1). NCBI lineage: Eukaryota > Metazoa > Chordata > Crocodylia > Alligatoridae > Caiman > Caiman crocodilus. The sequence continues at coordinate 82,057,374 of JAGPOW010000304.1, read as the reverse complement.
TTTTCTTTTATCTAAAGTACAGTTTCCCTGCCAAACTCAAGACCACTCACTCTTAAAAATCTGTCTACAGAAAGACATAAAAGAGATGATGCTGAAATATTGGTTTTGTTTTATTTCATTTGTTCTTTTCTATTCTTTAACAATACCTATATTCTAGAATCATATACCTATAATAATAGAATCTGCCAAAAGTATTGTCAGATCATTCCTGGCACAGACATTAATATTTTTAGAAAGACTTCAGCATCATAAAAGCAGGCTGCAGGTAGAGTCCCACCCCAGGTATGAAAGGATCTTCTGGTTATCTTCTGACAGACTCAGTCAACCAGGTAAACAGAAAAAATGTATATAGACATGTCTTTTAACTGGTAACTGAACAAAATACAATTTCTGTTACAATTACATCAGATGGATCAGATAATATATTAAGTGCCCCAAGATGGTGTTTGGTTTGAGATCAAACATATCAAGCCGAAGAGCAGATTGGACTCACTTAGCCTGCTTTTAGAGAAGAAGAATGATTCATATCATAAGTCTGTTACATAATAAACTAAAAAAAAAGTGTGCCAGGAATGTTTGAATGCTCTGAATGCTTTAATAAAAACCAGTATCTTTTGGTAGGTGTAAAATTAAGAACAACATAGATCTATAGTTACCAAATACGGTAAATAGAAGGATTTTCTGCAACAGACGCATCAGTTGTTAAGGGCCATTTGTAAATAATTCTCCAGTGACTCACTGGAAAAATTTACCTTTCAAATTCTTTCACATGTAGTCCATGACTCGAGATCTTGAGCCATATGTTCTGATCACAAGGGTCAGCGTTATTATTTGTTTTGTGGCAACATCTGAGATCCCAATGAAGACTGTGACCCCTTGTTCCCTGTACTAAACAAATGGATAGAAATACGTGGTTCCTGCTTCATTTTCTGCATTCTTTTCTATCATATGTGTGTGTTTATAGACAGGCAGACATAAATATATTTTCAGTTCAATCCATTTCAATCAGACAATAAACAGACATAAAAATATAGATTTCTATAAAGCCAAGTACAACTGTACCTGCATAAATTAATCCAGTCATTACCTATATGACTGCTTCAGAAATGGCCTAAAGACACATTTAACTCTGTAGAACTTCTCTAAATCTATGCCACATATAGAAAGACACAACTATGTTCAGTGAACCAGGTGTGTTTGTCACGAATGATAAATCCTTCCCAGAGAGGAACAAACAATAAGATGTGCTGGTACATGTTGATGTTGACTAACTCAGCTCAGTGTGAGTATTTTAATTCTTCTGAAATCTTGAGCAATATCATGATATCATTAAAACAACTCATTTAGTTTAAAATATTTGGCAAATGAATTTTCATGAAATAGCACCTATGGGACTTCTTCAGGGAGTCTCTGTTGTAAATGTATATATAATAATTAATTAATGGGATCAAACATGTGCCTACTTATGGATTAAAGGAGCATAAATGAATAATTTTCACACATGCTGAACACTGCTCTTCTTATTGTCTTCAGCAAAAGAAAGGCTGTGTGGGGAGACCAGGGAATTCCTGTACTGAGAACTTACAAAAGGAATTCATCCTGGGAATCAGGGTAAGGTTTCCAGGAATACCAGGTAGGCTGCAGGGGAAGCATGTGTTTAGGATTGAAGATTAAGGATAGATTACATGGGTAGCACTTTCATGACATCAAGGAGGGTTCTGGCAATGGAAGGATAGGGGTGAGTCATCTGATAACTCCATACAAATTTTTCAGTTAACTTTGCCTCCCCACTGCTGGAAACAAGCCTTAAGTTCCAGCATAGAACTACTTTGTCTGTAGTTTGGCATGCTTTGTTAGGTCCAAAGCGTCCATTGCAGCATTAACCCCGAGCATGCATCACAAAAAAGCCTTTGGGATCCCTTGTATTGACTGCATCACTACCCTGTGATCAGCAGGGTGGGGATGAAACTCAGTGCCATGGCATCTTTCAAGTCTCCAACAAAGACAATTTTTGTCTGGGATGCCTGCCAGGAACTTTTCAGTTTTGGTTGATGGCAAACAATGATGCCTTAAATCCAAATGCTTAATAAAAATAAAATGCTTTCAGATCTAAAGAAAATGCCTTTGACTTTGTTCCATGTTCCTTCTTTGCAAAACAGAGTTTTTCAGTGTATGACTACTGCAGCCCAACTTTGTCACGTTGCATAGCACCAAAGAGGTTGGTTTAATGTGGTTCGAGCAGAAGGAAGTCACATGGCTAGAAAGTCTAGATTTTGGCTCCTATCTACACAACTGTGTAGGCTGTAGCTGTGTTGGTCTAAGACATAGGCAGACAAGGTTCTTTGGATCTGATATCTTGATTATCTGATTCACTCAAAGAACCTTGTCTGCCTATTTACACAAGACACTTGCTGCAGTTTCCTAATTAGCTACACAGTAAGGTGTCTCCATCTACTTATGTGGAGCTATTAAGTCAGAGTAAACTAATTAACTCCACTGTAAGTTAGTACTGCCTGATACAAACACTATCCTACGGCGGAGTTATTTACTCCACCACCGCACATGTGTAGACAGTAGGCCTGTGCAAATAGGCAACTATTCAATTTGGATTTCTCTGATCTGGATTTGACCAAGTCGATTCAGAGATCTGAATCACTTTTCTGATTTGATTCAGCCGAATCAATTCAGAAAATATTTGGAGATTCAGCCATGGAGTATAATGGGGAATCAATGAAATATCTATAACTTTGTTGTTTTGGGCTGATTCAGATGAAACTTGCAGGGATCACAGCTCTTCCTGAGGCCACAAAGCCTGCCAAGTTTCAAGGAGATAGGTGCAGGGGTTTCTGGGAAACTGTACCTCAAACTACTGACAAGCAAAACTCATGACATAAGTGACACTGTGTGTGTGTGTTAAGGTGCAGTGGGGTGTGTTTAAGGTGCAAGGGGTGGTAGCCCTTGCTGTGGCCACAAAGCCTGCTAGCTGTTAAAGAGAGAGTTTCAGGGGGAGTCTAGGTTCTGGGGCCCTGCACCTCTGGCCGCAGGCAGGCAAAACTCTTGATGTGGATGCTTGTGAGACTGTGTGTGTTCAGATGCACCCTTTCTGGCACTGGGACCACTGCACAACATGGCAGTGTGCCCCTGTGAGGCCTCCTCCCCTACAGCCTCAGTCTGGTCCATCACCCAAATTGCCAAGTCTTTTCTGAATCTTTTCCAAATCGATTTGGAAGCTCCGAATCAATTCAGAAAGCCTAAAGCTTCTAGTGATTCAATTTGGATTAATAGATTCATCCTCTGAATCTGCCTGAAGGTGCCTGAATCTGAATTGTAATCCGAAGCTTTGCACAGCCCTAGTAGACAGTCATTGGGGCTGGGTGGGGCATGAAGGTGCTACAGCGTGGAGCTGCCTGCCAGCTAGCCCTACACTAGAGCATTCTTCTTCCCCAGCCAGCCCCTCTGCAGCACATTGAGCTTGGGCAGAGCAGCTCTGGGCTGGCAGGCTGACCCCCTGGCCCCACTGCCAGCTTGAACAACTTTGCTGGATCCTAAATCTTAGGAGAACCCAGTTTGTTATCTAGATGTCAGACTCCTGTGCAACACATAGACGCTATAATAAATTACTATGGCTATTCAGTTGAAAAGAGACAAGTCATTTATTATTTTAACAGTACTGAAAAAACAGCCTCTTATGTAACCACAGGGTAAGAGATTTACTCTAGAAAAGTTAAAAAATACCCATTATTGTATGTCTTCTTTATGGGTAGCCCAGTTTACATTTAATGATGTATTGGTCACATCTGACAGAGCTTCAAAACAGTTGTGACTTGTTAAGAAACATTTCTGCAGTTGAGGTCATTATTTATAATTATTTTAGCAGACTTTTAGCCAGAGTCATTCCCCTGGTATTCAGATGGATTATTCCACTATTTTTGGTTCAGCCAAACAGATTTAGTTTCATTTACTGTGTATCAAGCTCAGGTTTCTGGGATTTACATAATTTATGGCAGATACTAGTTCTAACGTTACCTGCCCTGAAAATGGGAGCCAGAGGGGGAAGAAGTATTAACAGATGTGGGCAGTGGTGTCCTCTGTCAGAACTGAATGGTTAAAAAGGTGCCTTGGCACAGCTGTGTTAGGCACATTGCAAGTCCCTGGTGCAGGAATTTTCCCTGTAAGGTGGGAAAAGTCCTTGGTACAAGATCAGAGCCCGCCAAAAGTTTGCAGCTGCACCATGGAGTGCATGCTCATGATTGACTTAGTGTAAATTATGCACACGTGGCGGTCGGCAATTGGCTTGCTGGCCGCATAAAAGGCTTGGGCGATGCCCGCCCAAATTGGAGGAGTGCTTGAACACACATAGGGCGAGATCCCCACATGTACTTTGGAGCCACGGAGGAGGCCTGATCACCCACCAACGACTCCCTGTCATGGTCGCCATGACGTATCCCATCCCCGCGTGAGTGTGAGCAACGGTGTGCCAGTCTTCAGCTTCGTTTGTCTGTCTACGGATTGTGCCAACGCTGTCTACCTCGTGTATACAGCTTGTAAGTAAAGTTTTTTTGTTACATCCACTGCTGCCTCTTGTCCAATCAGTTCTGCTCTTTAGATGGCCCCATTCTGCCGCCATTTTTTGGCCCCCACATGGCATCATGAACAGGATCAGTACGCCAGGAAGATGCAATGGAGCTAGAACTGGTTGAGGGTTGCCCTTGGCGCAGTGGAAAACGCCACATGCTAGATGCCGTGGAGTTGGGAGCATACATCGCTTACCATCAAGCGGGGGGATTGAATGGAATATTTGTGAGCGGTTATCTTTTGCTCAAGGGAAAAGGGGAACCTGTGAAAGAATGAGAAGTGTGTCTTCACCTGAGAGCTTTTGGATGTGTGATGGGGAGTGAGCGAGTGCGATTTAAACCCTGAGACCAAAGGGGCAGAGAGTCCTCAGCTGGACAAAAGCCAAGCGAGGAAGATATAGCTCTCAGTTGGGAGTTTGTTCACTGTATGCGCTGTGTATGGGAGAGCAAGGGACCAGCACTAGTTAACTGGGACATGTTGTTACTGGAGTTGGGAGAGTTGGAGCTTTTGGAGCTCCGTGGAGAAGTGGAGCCGGAGGGAAACTCCATGATAGAAGGGACTGGCACAGAGTATGGGAAGGGGAAAATGCTGCAAGTAATGTTCCATACAGTCACGTCCCTGATGCAGGAAAGGACTGAGTTGGAAGTCCAATTGTGTGCCGTTCATGCGGTTAAGCGGGTTGCAGCTACGGAGGAAAGCCAGGGTCCCCCATCATCACAAGATGGCGGTGAAACGGAAGGGAACCGCCACGGAAGGGTCGAGAAGGAGGGTGGAGTTGCCCACAGGAAGGCGGAGGAGGAGAGGAGCCTCCATGGAATTACAGAAGAGAAGGGGAGCTGCCACGGAAAGGTGAAAGAGGAGGGCGGAGCTATCGGCGGGCAGGCAGAAGTAGCAACTCCACCCCCCCCAAATCCCCACGAGCCCGCCTCTGGGCCATGATCAGGAGGTGGAAGGAGCCAAACTGCGACCGAGTTTCTTATCGGGTGCAGCGAGGGTTCAGGTAGCCATGCACCCTGTGGCAATGAGGAGTCAAGTTATGAGTGCAGCCTGCACTACTGCCAGCACTTATCAAGGTAGAACCTGGACTGAATTACAGGCTTTGTGTAAGAGGTCCAAGATGAGGTCAGCAGAAACCCTGGCTATGTGGATGGGACACCTGATCGTGGAGTTTGGATCCAACCTGGTGGACCAAGATGAGATGAGTTCCCTCACCAGACAAGCCTCATGGAGTGGAGGATGTGCTGCTGACATCGGAATGGTGATGTACAATGTTTATTGGCCTATTTTGTTGCCAGCACCTGTTGCAGGTCAAGCCAGCCAGAGAGCATATGCCTGGCACGAAGGTGGACCATCGAGAGTCAGTGTGGAACAGATTTTGCAAGCGATCATCGGGATTTCATATTGCATGTGGAATCCTAGATGACATGCACTGGGACTGTCATCATCCCAGCAGCAGGAATTGTGGCCTCACTGTTACCTGCAAGATCCTGGAGCTGTTCCAATCACGCTGATGTCTATCAATGCATGTGTTGAGATGTACGGAGGAAGATCTGCTATCATTCTCCGAATTTTGTTAAACCCACTAGCCGGACATCCAGCAAGTGATTTTTTGCGGCACTTCCGCGACTGCAAGCTCTTGTGAAACCGGATCAGAGAGAGTTCAGGGACCCAGAGCAGCATTGAGTGCACGAGTCTAACCTACGACGATTTCAGCCGACGCAGAGTACGCCGGAGGAACGAGGGATGTTCAGATTCCTGATACAATACTCTATTTTCAAGAAGCAGCAGTTGCGAGTTTTGGGCGATGAGGGTCAGTGGAACCTAGCATACGAGATGGGGTTCCAGTGCCAAGATGAGCCAGATGATAAATCATCTTGTGATAATGAATGATTAATTTTTTCTGTGAGACAAGCTAATTAATTTTTCTGAGAGTTTCTTTCTCTACAGGTCAGAAGCGTGTGCAGACCAGATCCAAGAAAGAGAAACAGTGTTTTGAGAGAGCAGACTATCTCTGCAAATCCGCTGAGACGTGTGACCGGACCAGAGAGAAAATATTTTGAGATAGAGGAAGTACCTCAAGAGACTAGGACATGATGACACCCACTGAAGTCCTGTTAGTTGAACTGTTCATCACTAATTTGTTAATGTGTAGCTGTGTGTTAATGGGTTACTGTTTGATCAGATCTCTGGAAAACGAGATTGCTTCGTTGTCCGCTTTCATTTATACCTGTCTGTGGTATGAACCTGTTGGGTAACGCGATGATTTAGCCAACTCACATGTGCCCCGGATACAACTGTGCCTTCAGAAAGGGGGTATGTCAGAGCTGAATGGTGCCTTGGCACAGCTGTGTTAGGCACATTGCGAGTCCCTGGTTTAGGGATTTTCCCTGTAAGGTGGGAAAAGTCCTTGGTACAAGATCAGAGCCTGCCAAAAGTTTGCAGCTGCACCATGGAGTGCATGCTCATGATTGGCTTAGTGTAAATTATGCACACGTGGCGGTTGGCAATTGGCTCGCTGGCTACATAAAAGTCTTGGGCGATGCCCGCCCAAATTGGAGGAGTGCTTGAACACACGTAGGGAGAGATCCCCACGTGTACTTCAGAGCCACGGAGGAGGCCTGATCACCCACCAATGACTCCCTGTCACGGTCGCCACGATGTATCCCATCCCCGCGTGAGTGTGAGCAACGGTGTGCCAGTCTTCAATTTTGTTTGTCTGTCTACGGATTGTGCCTACGCTGTTTACCTTGTGTATACAGCTTGTAAGTAAAGTTTTTTTGTTACATCCACTACTGCCTCTTGTCCAATCAGTTCTGCTCTATAGACAGCCCCATTCCGCCGGCATTTCTCGGCCCCCACATCCCCCAAGGCTCAGTCCTCAGGTCAGTGCTCTTCAATATCTTTATCAGTGATTTGGATGAGGGCATGATAAGCACACTGTCCAAATTCACAGATGGTACCAAATTATGGGGCAAAGTAGACATACTGATGGGCAGGGAACAGATTCAGGTGGAGTTGGACAAGCTGGAAAAGTGGGCAGAACAAAACAGGATGCAGTTTAACAAAGATAAGTGCAAAGTACTGCACCTAGGGAGAAAGAATTACCAACACACGTACAGATTGGGGATGCCTTTCTAAGCAGCACAGCAGCAGAAAGGGATCTAGGCGTCATAGTTGACTCCAAGATGAACACAAGTCATCAATGGGACAAAGTGATCAATAGACCTAACTGCACTCTATCATTCATTACCAGGTGCATCACAAACAGGTCTAAGGAGGTGATATTTGCCCTCTATGTGGCATTGGTAAGGCTGCAGTTGGAGTACTGTGTTCAATTTTGGGTGCCGCACTTCAAGAGGGATGTGGATAACGTTAAGAGGCTCCAGAAGATGGCCACTCATATGGATAGGGGGGCTGCAGGATAGGTCCTATGAGGAGAGTTTGAGGGACCTGGGTCTCTTCAGCCTCCATAAGAGAAGGCTAAAGGGATCTGGTGGCCATCTACAAATTTGTTGGGGGTGGCAGGGATAAGCAAAGTATAGGAGATACTCTGTTTACTTGGAGTAACTAGAAACAATAGCCACAAATTGACAGAAAGCAGATTTAAACGTGACATTACAAAGAACATTATGCTAAGGGTTACCAGAATCTGAAATGGACTTCCAAGGGAGGTGGTGCTCTCCCCTACCTTGGAGGTCTTTAAGAGAAGACTGGACAAACACCTGATTGGGGTTAGCTGACCCCAGCACTCTCTCCTGCCCAGGGCAGGGGTCGGACTCAATGATCTACTGATGTCCCTTCCAACCCTGAAAATCTATTAAATCTATTAAACGGTTTACAGGAATTTTTTGTTGGAATTATAAGGGATGTGTGTATCAATTATCAAGAAAATGTGTTACTCTACTAAAGCCAACAATTTATGAGCAATATTCTTTTAAATGCTAGACTAGCACTAACTGATACCACTGGAGAACAAGGACAAATTGCAGCTCAGATAATGATCTAAGTATCATCTGCAGAAAGTGGAAGTATATCTAATATTTCAAAACACTGGGAGTCAGGTCTCAGTTAAGTCCTTGAATCCAAATATCCCTCAGGCATAGATCTCCACTGAGGTTTGAAATTCACAGCAGGCCCTTTTCTCTATTGTATAATATAGCTCAGAAAAGCCGAACCTCCCCAAATCTGAGAGAGTCTGACTCTGAATCCATTCTTTGCATGTGGGCTCAACTCTATGTCACTTCCCATTCCAGCCTCCAACATCTTAAATCAACACCATCATCTTTGCAAAGGTGAAGAATTTTATAGTGGAACACAGCAGCAAGTCATTCACAAGAAGACAAGGTTGCCATTACAATCTGATACTATTTTTAGAATAAGAGATAGGGTTGTGTGAAGCTTCAGTTCCCGATTCAATTTGGTGGAGGTTTAGCCTGATTCAGTGGCCGAATCTCCAAATCCAAATCAAATCAGAGGACCCTTTAATTTCTCTGAATTGAATCGGAACCATCGAAATTGATTAAGAAAGTTTTGACAATTCAGACATAGACGTAGCGTTAAATGTTTTTTTACATACCTCTAGGTAGTAGGCAGCTCGTGAATCTTGTGATGATAGGGCAGATGGAGTGTCCCATGGAAGCGTGGGGGGCTCCCCAGCATGCTCAGTAGCAGACCTGGAAGTGGACCAGAAGCACTTCCAGTCCACTTCCAGGTCTGCTGGAGAGCACAGAGGAGGGCCCTCCCACTCCCTCCCTGTTCCTTGCCGGCTCAGCAACTGGTGCCTCCTGGGTCTGGGCAGGCACCTGGGGTCCCCCCATGGCTGATCACTGAGCCAGGGCAGTGTGGGGAATCCCCCCATGCGCTCCCTGGCAGACCTGGAAGTGAACCGGAAGCACTTCTGGTCCATTTCTGGGTTCACCACTGAGCAAGCAGAGGGCCCCTCCAACACTCCTGTGGGATGCTCCATCCACCTCAGCATCACAGCATTCACGAGCCATGCCTGGTACCTTGAGGTATGTAGAGAAAACATTTAAAGCTGTGTCTATGTCCGAATCGCTGATTCTCCGAATCGAACCACTGTCCCTGGTTCAGGCCAAATCTGAATCCGAATTGGGTCTGCGTCTCACACCCCTAATAAGAGATTGTTCTTGACTCTGACTGACTCAGCTTGTTGGGCCTCTAGCGAACACTTGCTTTTAATAGTGTTTCTTAAAGTCCTCTACTGGAGGATGTTACACTTCCCACTTGTGGGTTAATAGTTTTACTAGACCAGTAAATGCAGTTTTGCTAAGATGCTGCTAGAGACTGCTGGTAGATGGTGGCCAGAAGATATGCTGTAAATATCGCCAGAAGATATGCTTCCTGTTCTCTAGTATGGTTACAAAGTATAGCTGAAAGCACAGAAGAAATTATATCTTTTCATGGTGATGATATAAGCATTTGTAAAAATGTATATACCTCCAGGGTGACTTCAGATTGACTGGAAGATGAGTGGAGAAAGGGGTTTAGGGACTACATCTGATGGAACGTGTAATGGGGCAAAGAATACTTTAGCTGAAGGATAAAATCTCAGTATTATAGGAGCAAAAGAACACATTTCATAATTAATTTGGTGCAAAATGCAGTCTTGTTTGTTCAGGGTGCTTCTTTCTGGATTTGAGTTTACAATACAAGATGTTAATTTTAACTTCAAAATACCTACGTTGTTGAGTACTGAGGAAAATGTAATTTCTCTTATGGGAATTTGCACTAGACGAGATCCACTAACCACTCTTTGATTTAATTGTGAAGCGGGTTGGAGTCAGGATGTACGTTGAGGAGAGGAATTTATTTCCCTAGTTCTGTAATTTGATGACCTTCAGGGTATCCTTAAAAACCTATCTGTTCTATCTAAAAGAGTTTTGCAGCTGAATTTCCAAAAGGAGAAGGCACCGCAGGTTTTTCTGTCTTTCTTTCTTTTTGGTTGCTAGCGCTGGATATCTTAGTCTTGGTTTTCAGGGTATTGGTACACTCAAAGCTCATTTAAAGTCATTTGCAAATGTAAGTATCCAGAATATTCAAAAATCATTAACTCATTTTTTAAAGCTGACAACCCAGAAATAGAGGCCCCCAGAAGTTCACTTGAACACTTATATTTAAGTGTTGCATGTTTCTTAAATTTTGCATGTTTCTTAAATTTTGGATTTCACACATTCTTGCAGCATTACATTGGGATTTTTTCTTAATAAAAAAATAAAATGAGGAATAAATCATTGTTTGAGTAGTTTTTAAAGATGCGTGTGTCAGATTTAAGCTGTCTCAAAAGGAGCAGGTGGTTGATATTAATGGCATTAATAATAATGATGTCATAAATGTACAGCTGCAAAACCTCTTGTTTTTATTTATTTATTTATTTCACTTTCAAGTGTCAGATTGCTCCCTAGTCTCCAATCATGAGGGCATTGCATACAGCACCAATTAGTTTCCAAACTACATTTGTTCTGCTTAAATAAAAGCAGCCCTTGTTTTCTCTCCACTCTCTGTAACACAGCCATGAAAAAGTATATACTATCCTTTTATTCAAGTCATGGATATATAGCTGCCACATGTTCTTCACATGTTGTTTTACAGCATATCCAATAGAAAGAAACATTTTTTTATTATCTCTTATTATCAGACTGCTAGATCTCACTTTCTAATTGCGCCCATTGTGCTGTGCTCGCACTTTTTGTCATAGCAGGTCTGATGGAAACAGAGCTAACACAATCAACGAAGAGGACAGAAGAAAGCATTAGTCAGGTTTTATGCAATTTTCAAATGGCTTCCAGCCCAACCATTTCTTTCTAAAATGTTTTTTTTGCCTTTTCATTCCTGATGTGCAGATCTGTTGTAAATTCCTGTTCAACACCTTGTAGTCTCAAAGTCCATCTTCATCTCAGTCTCTCCTTTAACAGGCTTGATGTGCAGCATGTCAGCTTTTGAGCTGGTCTACCTCAGATTTCTTACACTTATGCAAAATATGTTGTTATTGGGTGCATCTACACATGCAATTAGTTTGAAGCAATAAACTCCAGAGCAGTTTGAGCAGAGTAAACTACTCCTAGGTGCAGCAGCTACATGTATGCCCAGGGTAGCAACAGTTTACATCAGGGCAGAGCAATTCACAGCAAGGCTAGGGGTATGGGTAAAGGGGGTCAGCCCCAGACTCCAGGTGGTGGCATTGGATAGTGGAGAGGCTGACTGGGGCATGAGGGTACTGAAAATGTGGAGCCTTATGGCTAAGCAGCAGGCAGGAGTCTGGCTAGGCTGACTGGGAACAATTTATGTCTGAAGTCAACATCTACACGTGTTTAATCAGAGTTAATTACTCCACCGTCAGTATTAGCTTGCTGTGGTGCTACTTTACTGTGGCCTGATACCATTGCACATGTAGATGGTGACACTTTACTTCACAGCTACTTAGTCTATTCTGTAGTAAAGCACATGAACTCCTCATGCCTCCCAAGGCTGGGGGCATAGCAACCTCCCGCAGGCGGTGGTGGCAGTGGCAGCGGCAGCGGTGGCTCAGCGGCAGTGAATGGGGACCGCCTGCAGGCAGCTGCAGGGATGTCAGTGGTGAGGGTGGGCTAAGTGGGGACTGCCCGCAGGTGGCCGCAGTTGTGTTGGCAGTGATGGGGCAGGGGATGGCAAGGCGAGCGCCCACAGATGTCACCAGCAGCGCTGGTGGCAGCCAATCTCAGGGGGTACATGGCCAATTTCAGGGGGTGCATGTGCACCCACGCGCACCCTCTACATGTCACCAATGGTAAAGCACATGTATAGATGCAGCCGCTGTGTTAACCCTTTCCAAAGCCTTCCAGACACAAGGCAGAGTAGAGATGCTAACTTCAGAGTAACATGGGTAGTACCTCTCTCTGGGTGTGTCTACCTGAGACATTTACTGGGTAAATACAAGTACTACCCTACTGCAGATTTTTTTTGTATGTAGCAACGCATGTGTAGATGCTGATGGGACTTGCTAGGGCATGAGGTTGCTTCAGTGCAGGGGCCAAAACACCCCATGCCCCAGCCAGACCCTCTACAGCACATTGTGCCTGGTTGAAGCAGCCCTGGGCCAGGAGGCTGTCTCCTGGGGCCCCTGCAAGTTGGGGCTGCTGTGACTTGGCTTTGTGTGCTGTGGTCTGGCACATGCGTAAACCACGTGCCTGGGAGCTTCCTGAGAGTGATAAGCTGTGGAGCAGTAAGCTCTGCAGTTTATTGCTGTACACTAATGACATGCGTAGATGTGTCCTCTGTTTAATACATGTCACAGCATCTCACGATTGCTTCACATGCTTAAAGGTAAATCCAAGGTGGACTTGATCTAAGTTAGACAGTTTTCTGTCAGTGGCATACTTCAGATCAGTAGTGAACAGAACATACATTTGCCCGTTGGAGTGGGGACAAATCTTAGATTGGGTTCCACCATTTTTAAACCAGCCTGTGTGGGCTGAACTTTTGTTCAGTTATACGTATAGACTGCTTTCTGATCACTTATACTGGTAAAAGTGTAATGTGCGTACCAAAATGTCTGCTTCAAGGCTTAAAACCTTCCTTTTGACTTTCTTTATGCTGAAAGAAAAAAATAACCTCTGACTTCCTGTTTTTGTGCCCAACTAGCTTCTTTTGAAAACCCTTTCTTTTGATGTTTTCCATTTTCAGTGAACACCTTGCAGCATTTGATAATGAACCTGACTGTTGCACCAGTTGTTCCTGTTCACTACGCATTCTTAAGCTTTCAGCATAATGAGCATGTGTGAGCTAAAAACTACAGGTTTTTTTAATGAAATATAAGGTTTTTAAATGGAATCTTCTTGGTTTTTACACTGAGCTTATCCTCATGACATTTCTCTCCAGATTAACTTGTTTATAAAACATCTACAGTGGACATGAGTAATTGATTATAGGCAAGGAGCTGAGCTGAGATGTCCAAGAACAGTTGGCTTATGTTTTTAATTAATATCCAGGTATATCTCAGCATGGCTAGTGTTAGGTTAGAAATGAAGAATTTAGGGTTATCTCCTAGGAGGTAGGAGTAAAATTTTCCAAAACACCTAAATGATATCAGAACTCAAGTTCCATTTTCATAAATGACTTATGTACAGAGGGCTAGTAAGAGTTAGATGCCTAAATCTCTGCAAACATTGTAATTTAGGAGCCTAAGCTCATTAAAATCAACAGAACTTCAGGGCATTTTTACATATGCATGAGTTGCAGCACCAGGTGCTTTGAAAAGTGCCCGGTGCTGCAACACATGCAGTTGTATAAGTGGTGAAATGCATGTCAGCACTGAGAAAATGACGGTGGTGCATTTTTGAACTAAAACACCATTTTCTGCATGCTGATGCGCATTTCGCCACTTATATAATTGCACGTGGTGCAGTGCAGTTCACCTCAGCTCACGTGTGGAGTAGACTTGATTGATTGAGTCTGCTCTGAAGCAGAGGATCTCCAGCGCATTAATGGGGCAAAAAAAATGTGTATAAATGCCCACAGTTCTTACATGCCAAAGTCAGTTTGGGAAATATGATTTAGGCTCCTGAGTCATTTTAACCTTTTAAAAAATCTTTAGCAAAGAAGCTTGGATTTAAAGTGTGGTATTAAGGTGCTAATGAACTAGGAGCATTTGTGATGACATCTCTCCTGTCTGATAGTCTGCACTGAAGTGATTAAATACACCGAGTGAGTTCTGTCCCAGAATGAACTGTGCCTTATGCAGAAGCTGAATTGCCCCTTTGAAGGCTGTCTTTGCTTTGTTTGTTTCAAAGTCTTGTTCTGGATCAGCAGTGGGATCATTCCAAGACATTACCATGCATACAAGTGCACTTTTCTATACAAAAGCCATTTTTTCACCTAACAAATGGGTTTTTATTTTAAACTCTATTGCATTTTGCATACTGTGGTATGTAGAAGCTATTTTGGACTTTCGTTTTTGTCCCTAGTGGCCCATTGTGATAAAATAAAGACAGGATGCAGGTGTAATAAACACAGGTGCTGACGGACATGTGTAGACCCTGCAGCTCTTTGGCTTGCTATCTTCCAGACAGATTTACATAACGTGGGCTGCGTGCTGTGACCACAGATGCTCTGCCTAAACCCTGGTCCAGAGTACCCAGTGATGGAATGGACGGCTGAGCACAGCATGCACTGCAAACTGAGCTTCAGCATATCTGAGTTCACTGTTAGGGGTTAAGAACGTTCAGCACCAATTTAGGTAGAAACTCTTCCAGAAGAGATTTCCTTCTCCTAGTCTCTCGCACAGTTATCAGGTCTTTGAGAATGGAGTTTTGTGCTAGGTTAAAAGCCCGAGATAGGATGCAGGGGACGAGAACCTGCCTTGAGTTATGTCTGGGGGTGTGGAGTTAGGTTTTGTTTGTAGATCGTTGTTGACAGGTCACTTCCTGGCAGCCTATTGGATGAAAGGAAGAGCTGGGACTCTATGACTGAGTCCAAATGAACCTTTAGAGGAAAGAATGGAATTACTGAAGTGCTGACCAGGCCTCTATTATGGTGTAATTAAGGCAGCCCTGGGAAATTATATTAAACTAGAGACAATAGTTTCAAGGAAACACTCTGTTGAACACTCTCCTTCTTTGCCAGGGGAATGATCAACTCTAAGCTGGTGTCATTAACCCTTTGTGTGACTGCACTGTATGCACACATTGAGAATAAACTGCCTATAACTCATTTGATGGACAGTCAGCAAAATGTTCGTGTACAAAGAGTTAATGTTATTTATAGTAACAGAAGCTTGGAAAGCCCAGTTGGTGGTGAGCCAGCTAAGTAATTAAACACCATGCTGGGAAGAATATGAAGGACTTTAATTAGTGCTAAAAAATTTGAAGAGAGCTAGTCAGAAATATTTCATTATTGGGGATCTGGAATTTGCCTTGTCAAAACTGTATTGTTCCATTCTCATTTGTTCTCTCATTTTAAATTTTTTTCCTGTCTCTCTCCTATTCCTTCTTTTTATAATCTTTTCCATTCTTTTCTCTTATATTCCTCCCCTCTCTCCCTCTCATTTCTCTTTTCTTTCGTTTTACTCCTATCCTAACTCTCTCTTTCATATTTATTCTTAGTGTTTAGTCTCACTTCCTCCAATTTCCTGTTGTCTCTTTATCACTCTCTTTTAAGTTCTGTGATTTTTCTGCTCTCATTTCTCTGTGCTTTCTCTATTCTTTCTTCCCCATTCTTTGTTTTAAGATTCAGATTCCTGATTACCAAATGTTCCACATTCAAATTCACAGTAACAAAAGTGTCTTGGGCTGTAATATATGTGTTCCCCAAATAAAGAGTGGGGAAGAGAAAATAGAGAAAGCATGGATAAATGAGAGCAGAAAAATAAGAGAACTTAAAAGAGAGTGATGAAGATAAATCTGAAAACTGGAGGAAGTGAGACTAAACACTAAGAATGAATATGAAGGAGAGAGGATAGGAGCAAAGAGAAAGAAAAGAGAAATGAGAGGGGAGGAATATGAGAGAAAAGAATGGAAAAGATTATAAAAAGAAGGAATAGGAGAGAGGGAAAAAATTAAAAATAAGAGAATGAGAATTGAACTATATATGTATAGTAATAAAACATATATATATATATATATATATGTAATGTATATATATATATATATACATATATACATGTATATATGTAATGAAAACCTCGTGATTTTCAGTTATAAGAGCATTAACTATAATTATCTGGGCTTTTCTGCATTTTTAATAATGGCATTTTCTTCCAGTCCTTTCCATAGATGATTAGGCTTGTCATACATCAGATGTTAATTTTAAACTTCATCCAAATCAACCATCTGAACAAAATTTCAAATAACTTATCCCATCTGCATAGAGGCAAGGTCCATGCAGGCTCCAGAGATCAACTAGTAGCCTGAATAGTTTCCAAGACCTGGTGATACACTAAAATAATTGGCAATTACTACTATGTCTCAGCCCAAGCCAGACAAGTTGCAGAGCAGAGGAATAAAGCAGAGGAATTGAGAAGGGGCTGCAAAACTAACTTTATGTTGGGGGGAAAATCAGTCAAATTTTATTTTGCTCACCAAAAATGCCTTGTGCAGCTTTAATGCCAAAAATTTCAGATTCATATGCAGCATAATTGCATGCAGTTGAACTGCTGCCATGATCTGCCCCAGGAACTGCTACATTTTTCCAGGAATAAATAGCTACTTCTATATAATTATTATGAACTGTACTTTTTGCAGATCAATTCATAATGTGCTTTGTATAAAACAGCAGCAAATATAACTGTCTTTCTGAAGCCCTCATTGCTGTAGGTTCAGGAGGTACTTAGTTGTCATCATGATCTCATTTTATGGGATGTAAAATAATCTGTATATGAGTTTTACTGTGAGGATTTCTGCTTTTCTAAGTAAATGTTATGTGTTTTCCTGTACCTGATTAGAAGGTTTTCTCTGATCTGTGCATTCTTTTGTAAAACTTGCTTTTTACAGAATCTGATATAATGGAGCCAGGTCTTCAGCTGGTTTTAATCAACATAACTCCCTTGAATTCAGTGAAGAATCTGAATCTGGCCCGACATACTTATTCCTTACTGTGCTAAGAGAGAATCACCTGAAAGTCTATTCTTGATAATTAACAGAATTAAGGAAGCTTTTGCCTCCAGCTGCATTTTACATCTGGAAGGGTTTGAGTGAAAAAAAATCTCAAGAGGACATTGAGCTAACTTATAACCTACATAGTTTGGTAAAAAGGGTAATCCTTGTTATGTGGCCATTTTGCATACTTGACTCATGAGTCGACCCATCACAAGTCTGTCTGGTTTGTCATCCTTAGATACGGTTGCTGGTTGTGCTGTTTCTGTTTTTTGAAAATGTTCTTTGGGGTCTGTGGTTAGTTCTTAAAGTAGAATAGCACATTAGCTGGCTGTGGCTGATATCTTTGATTCATTCAGGACATTGTGAAAGATAATTAAATTGGTTTAACCACTTTGATTTGGTGATTCATAAACAGCTGCTATTAAATCATGTACTGTGTTTCCTAGCACTAGGTGTTACTGTAGTGGCATACTAAGAGTATAGCAGCAGTCTAAAAGGTTGAATTGCTTAATGATGAACAAACTTTCCTCCAGCCCAGCAGGAACTAATTTGTTAACCTTGTGGACCTGCATTACTACTTGTTATTGCCTCCAAGGTCCTGTTAGGGTCTTACTACAGTATGTTCAAATGACCATGCAGCACTGCCATTCAGCGAGTGTCAGTTTAGGGGGAGATTACACATTACAATTAGACCATGTTAAGAGCATTTTAAAACTTAAATGATTGCACATTAAGGCTTGATAACAAGTGCTAAGTGCCCTCTAAGACTCTTAAAGTTATGCCATTTTGGGTAAGGATTATCTTTGAGCTTTGTTACCTATCTTGAGTTAACTCCTGGGTGTTCATATGAGGTAAAATCACCATTTTGCAGTGCTCCAATATCCCAGGAGGCACTGCTTCCAGATGGGCTACCTATTATCCAGGACTCTATGATCCTGATGGACAGCTGGGCAACAAGTGGAAGGGGATGGGTTGAATGGGGAGGGAGGGTGAAGGGGAGGCTAAGCACAGGGGAGCATGGGGAAGGGGTGTGAGGGACCAGAGTAGAGGAGGGAAGAGGGAAGGGACAGGGGAAGGGGTGGGTGTGGGACTGCTGGGCTGCTGCCTCTGCTGCCCCCCAAATCCTGACCCCTGGATCACTCCCCTGCCACCCCGATCACCTCCTCTGCCCCCCCATTGACCCCTCTACACCAGATAACAGTCATACCACTCCCATCAGCCCAGGAGTGATGGAAGCTACAGTGGGGGTAACCCCTCCCTGCCTGCTCCTGGTATCTCTGCAGACCACATTGATTCTACATGCCCAGATCTAGCCCAGCCAGGTCCTGCAACTGAAGGAGGGACAGGTGGAAGGGGTGGAATGGGCAAGGAACTTCTAGATAGCTATGGGGCCTAGTGGGAACTGGATCTAGGTACTTGGGGGTGGTGTGGGATGCAAGGAGCTCAGGAGGAGGCAGAGAGGAAAAAACCCTCCTTTCTTTCATCTAGTGTTGATACTGCTCTTGGGCTGATTGTGGGGGCCTGATCAGGATGTGGAAAGTGGCAATCTGGGAATGGAGGGACCAATCGAGGAGTGTAAAAGGAATCTGGGAGCTGATGGGGAGAGTGGAGAGGGTGATCCCAGCAGTTTGGGGAGAGGCTTTCCTCCCTGGCCTATACTGTGGCTAGAAAGTCCGTGGCTAGAAAGTCAGCAAGCAGGGTATGGAGCAGACTTGCAGCCTATGGCCACACCCCTGTTCACCAGCCCTCTAGCAGGTGGTCTGAGCAGTGGACATTAGACAGGGTATTTATCACTTGTTAACCTTAGTGCAGACTAGCATTCCTGCTAGTTGTAACATGTAATCTCACCCTTAGTTTAGCTTTTATTCATACTATCAGCCAGGTGATCAGACTGATCAACACCAGGGATAGTGTAGGGTTGAACACAAATCCCAAGTGCATTTCCATTCTATTCTTTATACATTAGAAGCACTTACATCATTGCCTACACATGATCAATCATATTTAGTGTTATGCACCTTGCAATTTGCAGATGAATAAATGTATTTGATTACAACATTCCTATATATCTTCCCAATTATGTACCAAGTTCTGGTTGTGCCATATTCCATAGTTTACACTGAAACTATTCAAAACCTATACATAGGGTGTAAAAGGAGTAGGAATACTTTGGTATAATACACCTAACCCTAGAGATCTAATTATCCATAACATTCCAATGGCTAATGTAATCTGCCTGCCTAGCTAAATTCTAAATACGGTTTTAGGGGAAGTATGTAGCTTTCCTTTTCAGACATTTTCTAACATCATTTGCCTCGAAAGGTGAATTACACCATCTCAAGTATCTTCACACAGCTGGTCTTGACAAACAAATGGTACATGTAACAATTCTAAGCGTCCTATCTCCAATTTTGAGTAAGTGCTCCTGATGAAGGAGTTATTGGCACCATACCAATGCACACACTGTTCATGTTATGGGCTCATGCTTCAGTTTATGCTATCATATGTGGATTCAATTATCTTTCTAACCGGACTCGTTTAATAGAAGCTCCATTCAGAGATGACACTTCATACTGCTATTTTGTAGATCTGAGGTAATTTCCATATGTGTTGTGAACAGAAAATTATCTGGCAATTTGAAAAGAAGACACAAATAGCATTATTACTAGCTGGGAGTGTTATCTCTATGTCTTGTTTTGGACACCAGTTCTGTCTCCCTGCACACACACTCTTTGATTATTTTTTCAGTAAATTTAGTACTTGTGACAGGGGAATCAGTGTTTTAAAATTAGCCATACATAGAATACATTACTGTCTATAGGGCCCCCTCCAGTATGAGGGATTGGGGTGTTTCTCCTATTGTGGTAAATAATTCTGCCATATGTACACTTGGGATGAGATTCAAGAGAGTTCAAGTTCCTTGCACAGGACCTGGATGCCTAAAATGTATCTAAGTAGAAAACTGCAATCCAAAACACTATATTCAGCTGCTGTCTAATGCTGGAGTTGCTTCAAAGATAAGAACTCTCTCCTTCCCTCTCTGGTAAGGCAGCTGACTCGTTATATGCCTTGAATTGTGTCAGTCTGAACAGCTAAGTACCTAACTTCTGCCTATGTCCCATTTGGGACCAGAAACAAATTACAGTAGGGCGAAAGTCCCCTGAAGTTTGCAACTGGAGGAGAGGGCAGTGAAGTTGCCTGCCTGTTACGAATAGGGGTAGTAGTTAGAGCACTTCCCTAAGGGTGGGAAGCCCTGGTTTCTAGGCCTTCCTCATCTTAAGAGTATCTGAAATCATAATTCATCTTCTCAGAACAATGCCTTAACCAGTGTGCTGCAGAATAGACAAGTTAGGAGCAATCTCCACCCTAGTTCTTGAGGAGTGCAAGACTTCTAGGCATAGAAGTGAAAAGCAACACAACTTGGTAGTTTAGTGGCTAGGGCACTGTCCATGAAGGGGAGAGGCCTGAGTTCCTTTATCCATTTGTTAAACTGTTTATCTGTTTTTACATTAAACAGTCACTGGATGAAATTAAAAAATAGTCCTGACCTCTTGGACTCTGTCTTTCCATATAAATGACTTTATCGTGCCTTAATTTCCTGGGTAAGTGCTCCAACCATTTGGCTATATTGCATGAGGCAGATGGACAAACCTCCTCTATCTGTGTTTTTAAAAAGAGTGAATCCTGCTCAGTTCTTTCAAAGAATGCTGGTGAGTACCTACCTATCCAGGGTGTGTTCTGCACTCTGGCTAGACAGTATCCATCTTTCAGCCCTGATTCAGGTGTCACAGCATCAGAGAAGGGAAATCTTCAGACATAACTATGTGCTCGGGGGCAGAACCAGATTTGGCAGAGGCAAGGTGCAGGAGCAGCCCTCATCTCAACTTCCTTTCTCCCTGCAGGAAGCCTCTGGGGATTTTTTTAAAGTCCCCAATGCAGGTAAGAATCCCAAACCTTCCTCTCTGTGTCCAAAGGGCTCAGAGACATTGGCAGCATCTGTGATGGGCAGATGGGTGGGCTCCCCACCCTGCCCATGACCCCTGGGAGCAGGCACAGGAAGGAGGAACCTCACATATCCATCACTGTTGCTGGCACTGTTCTAAGCTGACCTTTGCAGCTTAGCTGGAGAAGGAAGGAGGGGTTTTGGAGTTTCCTGTACCCCAAAGACAATGGGGAAAACAGCAGTAGTAGGGTGGGAGTGGGCGAAGGAAAGCGGAATGGATATACCTTTAATCATGGAGGGGAAGGGGAGGCTTCTCACCAGATTTGGGGATTCTTCAGAGTCTCCCATGGTGAGATCCAATCTGGAAGGGTAATACAACTGTGCCACTGCCCCCTCTGGATCTGCCCCATTTGTGCTTACTGTTTCCTTTTTTCTAGTTGTAGGCAGGCTCCTGCTCAGTGTGTATGGGTTGCTCTTCAGAGGTGTGTTAATCTCCCTGGCTAGGGACAGACATTCAAAAAGCCTGAGCCTGAACTGATTCAGTCTTTGCAAGTTGCATGTCTAACCTGCAAAGCTTGAATTGATTTGTAGATAGATACACATCCCTCTTTCATTCCAGACATGCAGGCACATGCCTATAGTAGCTCAGGCTAGAAGCTTCGGGGAGGGTGCTAGAGCCCTCTTTCCTCCTTCTACTATGCTGAACTGAGGAGGGGTCATGGCCAGGCCCCAGAAGGATGCTCTGATTAGGGAGGGGTTTCCCCTACCCCCTCCTGAGTAGCAAGGAAGCCAGCAGGATAAAAAGATAGGCTGGAAAACAGAGCATTGAGTTACACTGGGATCTGTTAGCATTTATCACCCCATCAAACAGAGCAAAGCCTCTCTCATTAGTTCAAGCTCTTCTTGAACAGGTTCTTAATCAACCTTTTCCAAGGAAGGGACGTTACCAGCTACCTGTTGATTAGCTCCAAAGGGCCCTAAGCTGACACTGTCTTGCCTGTCTTCTGTCTCCCACAGCACTGACCGTAGCCAGCATGTGGTATGCTAGCTAGTGCTGAGAGGTGTCTATGTAAGGCAAAAGGGAGGGGGAATCCCTGCTTGAACAGGGAGTGGTGAAGGGGGTCAGGGGTGTAGGAGGAAGCTAGGCAGACCCTGACTATGTGCAGTCTGTGCTGGTGCTGCAGCCAGGGAGCAGAGGGGAGGGGCCATCTCAGCTCTCTGGAGTAGAGAGCCCTGCTCAGCCCAGAGAGCATGTCAGGATGCTGGGAGACTCTGATTTAACTTAAACCAGGAAAGGGTCTGGGACAGACATTGCATAAACTGGTTTGACCCAAATCAGTTAAGGCTGTATACATCCTAAGGCCCAAGCTAGATCTGGCCTTTGTTAATTAACAGATAAACTGAGGCAATTAATTTAATCTTCCCTAGGTAAACACACAGTCATGATTATCATCTCATGCTTGATTTGTATGGACAAAATGAGCATCTTTGATATTTGGCATCTATTTTTGTGCTTTCATATTATGGGAACAAATAACTTGCCAGCTACAGTTATTCACATCCATGGTATGGATTACTTATATGTTTAAATCTGCCTTATGCAGGAGCAATCAGGGTGTAGATATCAATGTAATTTAAGTAGCTAGTACAAAATTCTGTAGTTCCAAAACTCTGGCTGCAGAGTTGCAAGCACAGAAGATGAGGACTTGAAGAAATGTGGGTTAAAAATTAAATTCATGATCGTTGCTCAGGGCTGTGTATTGAGCCTGGCAGGAGATTATTCCGCTGAAATACGAGCTGAATTTAATGCTTGATGCTGCTGTCTCCAAACAGTCAATAGGAAGAATCCAAGAAAGCAAGCCCATGTTTACACAGTACTTTTTGAAAGCAGAGGCTTGGCGCCTGCATGGGAATAAGCTTAAATAGGAAGGGAAACTCACTGAAAAAGCCACAAGTCCTGAGGGCCTTGAGCAAAGAAAGCAAAACATTAGCAGTTCCTTAGTTTCTACACTCCAAGTCTTATTGGTTTAAGGGAACTACTGCTATTTGAGTCTTCACTGCAACTCTACATTAATAAACGTGCAAAGCAGAGAACAGTTTTCACTTCTACTTGCTTATTGTCATGTGGGAAAAGCTGGGCTAAGACAAACAGGCCTCTCATGTTTGCAGGATGAAATACGCTCACACAAATTGAGCAGTTAGCTGACCACAAACAATAAAGCAGAAGCTGTTGAATTAGGTGCCTACGTGTATGAAATTCAGTAGGTGGTGACGTGGTGATGTTATCTATTTTTTTTTCCATGAAGCTAATGTTGTTACAAAGCCAGGTGGCATGGCATATCATCTTACAAGAGATGTTCCTAACTAATTCTCACACCCTAATGTCCCTTTCCAGGGCCACACACAAAAATAATCTAGCCTTCTTGGTGCAGAGATTAGGATAGTAGTGTAACTATGTGGGGTGAGCAGGGCACCAGCCTCAGGTGCCAATTTAGAGGGAGTACCAGTACTTCTGTCCCCCTCCCAGAGTCTCTACTGCCTTTGCCCGGTGATGCAGCCTCAGATCCAGAAGTGTATTTGAGATGGGTGGAGGCATAGAATTGTGCCCCACTCAGCCCCAGGTTCTGAAAGAGTTTGTTACACCTTTGGAGCAGACGTAGCAAGTCCGGGTAGACAAAGTCTTGGCTGGGATGAGATAGCTGTGGATGGTCCTGCTTTGGGGAGGGGATTGGACTACATATCCTCCTGAGGTCCTTTCCAACCCTCATTTTCTACAACGCTATGAGTTTCCTATTCTCCTAGCTCTAATGGGTGTATCTAGGAGGGTTTCTTATCCTAGAAAAATTACATGTACACAAAATGGAGGACAGACATTTTCATCAGCTTTTCTTTATGGTTCAGGTGAACTGAATGAAATATTCAGTGATTAATTTCAGCATTGCTCTTCACAGGATGTGAAGTGCTCTTCACTTTTTTTGGCAGTCAGAGCATGAATATGGTGAGAAAATAATTGAGATCTCTCAACATCTGCAAAGCCCAAATGGCTAAGATTCTGAAGTGGACACATTCAAAGAAGGACAGTCTAATTCCATGTTTCTTGTGGAACAGGATTAAGAGACAAATTGTCTTCTATTGTCATTTATTTTGTAACTTGCTTGTTCATAGTGAAAGAGCTCCACTTTTACCCAATCTAAAGTTGCTTTGGCTGCTATTATTTTTATGCAATAGTAGTACTAGTGCTCATGTTCTCTGTCTTAATACATCCTTCCATGATTTCTTGGTAACAAAACAGGGAGACTGCTGAAGAGTCTGAATATGGCTGGCCTTAGTAACTACTCATTTGTTGTTTTATGATTTAAAAATTAATTGGAAGTCTGTCCTTTTTTATTCCAGAGAAGGAAAGTGTTGAATGGTGTTTTTTTATCACTAGAAATGGAATGTTACTATATAACTCTGGTGTGTTTCTTCTTGTGTCACTGTGCTAATAAATAAAGTATATAAACTACATTGTATTGTCTAAAATACTACTGTGGAATTTCATAAGGAAAACGTGCTGGTGAGTGAATCACTAATAGCACTTTCTGGTTTGTTTTTTTTCCATCCAAAGAGACTAGCTTAATCTTGCTTAGTTTGGGAGAGTCATTAGAATGATAACACAAGGTAGTATGATGGTATGTTCACTATTACTTTTCCAGGCCCTCTTCTGCAGGGCAAATTTACATTGTTGCCAGGTAACAATGTCCACAGACCCACTGTTCTGTACATGCAGCTTCCTGAACTAGTAGTAGTGTCTCCTGTATAGCACTACAGGTGGACTAATTAACACAGAGTTGAGCTAACTAGCACTGTAAATTAGCAGTGTTAATTACCCTACTCAAAGCTGTGTAGACATGGCTACATTGCTTCAGGTATCAGAGGTGGCTCATGTGGTATGTTTAAGGGTATCGCTATTGTGCACAGCTAGGTTGCTGTGCAGACATGGCTGACATAAAATAAGCATTGCCAAGGAGCAATATGAAGCCCCATGTTGGATGGTAGTTATGGTGGATTGCAACAGGTAAACCAAAAGGAGACCTTGCAGCCACAAGAGAGGCTGAAAAAGGTCCTTATCCTTCAGTACCAAGTGCACCCCTTATCCTTCAGTATAATTTATAGGCATCCATCTGTCTTGCAAGACAATAGAATTGTGCCAAGTAAGGCATCATCTTGTTGATCATCTATGAGTTTAGCTAGAGAGCTCTATTTAATGACAATCTCTACCACACATCACATGGAATTCATACCTAGCAGTCATGAATGTAGTGCAGGTTCTTCCTGAGGTTTCTTCTTTCTTTTGCAAATGGGCTTTTCTTTCTTCAAAAGCTTTCATTCCATGCTTAATAGACTGTTTCCAAGAGCTTTAGTCCTCAGCAATCTTTTCCCAGTCATTTGGCTCAGTTTTCATTGCCTTCATATCTCTTTTGCAAACATCTTTGAAACAGAGATAAGAATGCCTGTCTGGCATTTTTCCTGTAAAGGTTCACCAAACAAGAGATCTTTGGGTATAAGGGCATTGTCCATTCTCCTCAGATGACCAAGCCATCAAAGCTGATGCTGGCTGAGAAGAAAGGAGCAGTGTAACAGTGTCTATTGATTTCAGTGAGTTTAAATACATGATATGGCTTTAAAGTTTTAATAACTTCCGAATACTACCTAGTTACAGTAGATGCAAGAGTTGAATGACAGTGGCATCATGCCTCATTTGTTACTTTAGATTGATTAACATTACATCTAGTGGCTCTTTTTAGAACACTAGTAATTTTCACTGAGACAATTAACAGTTTCCTCTAATTCTGCCTGTATACCCACAGAATAAATGCACTTAATGTGAGGCATGCTTACCATTCTTGGGTTTATTTCTCTCCAGAGGATAAATAACCTAGTTTAAATGTAGGACATGTGTAGATGGCAAGAAATATTTATACAGAGAATATGTAACAGAGAAAACAGCATAGTAGGTCTGTAGATGCCATATTTATTTGCATACTTCACATACCTTTTCTCCAAAAATCAACCACTTCAAAATCAAGATGCATATCTTAATCTGGGAAGCTGATTTTCTTCTCAGGATAGAGGCATGATTAATTCTCCATAGTCTAGCAGCAGTGGCATTACTATTCAGGCAACTGTGGGAGTCAACTGGCTTATTGTTCTTTACTCCACAGATGCTAATGCTTATGTCTCCTTTTTATTGACCTTGATATTCCATAATCAAACTAACCATCCTTAGGGTAGTTTTCTTTATTCTGTCCTTAAAAACAAGGTGTATATTTTGAGGTGTATTATGTGAAAGAAAATATGGTATATTCAATAGCAGTAAGCTGAAGAATTTGAGGAACTAAACCCATGTCTCTAAAGCACTTTAAACTAGAGCTCAGTGCTTAAAATTTTGGAGAATTACCAACCAAATAAATAATTTGCATAATTCTCCAAATAAATTTTGGAGAATTATGCAACCAAATAAATACTCTTCAAGCCCTGCTTTGTGATATACAGGCTGGAAAAAAGGCAGTTTGAATGACAATTATAGGTTTATAGATAGTAGGGCTGTGTGAAATTTCACTGGCTATTTCATTTCAATGCTGTTTCAACTTATTCTGAGCTCAAAACAGCAAAATCGAAATTAAGTGAAATGAAGGACTTCAAAACAGCCTTGAAACGAAACAAGGGCAGTCAAAACATTTCAAAAGTTTTGAAACGTTTTGAGTTTTGAAGCTGAAGCTGGGCTTACCTACAGGGAAACAGAAAGTAAGGAGAGGGAGGGGAAAGAGAAGGGAAGGACTGCTCTGATATTGACTGTGACCATTTGGCTGCCTGAGATGCTGCTGGTGCTACTGTGCTGCTTACTAAGTTATTACCTGTTGTTATTACCAAAGTGGTGGACCAGACTGAGGCTGTAGGGGAGGAGGAGACTTCATTGCGGCACATTACCATGTCATGTAGAGGCCCAAGCACCAGTGAGGGTGTGCCTAAACACACACATAAAGTCACACATGTCACGAGTTTTGCTTGTCAACAGCTTGAGGTACAGTTTCCCAGAAACACCTGCACCTATCTTCTTGAAACTTGGCTCACTCTGTGGCCTCATAAGGGGCTACCAAGCCTGCTGCTTTCACCCCTTTGTGCCTTCACACTTACAGGTGATACAGGTTTTGCTTTCAAGACTTTAAGGTGCAGTTTCCTAGAAACCCCTACACATCTCCTTGAAACTTGGCAGGTTTCATGACCTCTGAACATGCTACCATCCATGCTGGTTTTATCCAAATCTGCCAAAAAGTGACAAAGTTATAGGCCGTTTCATGCTTCCCCATTATAGCCTCTGGACAAAACGTCGAAACACTAGCAAAATGGTTTTTACGAAACGAAACATAACAGTGCTTTTGAAATGAAATGAAACTTAAAATGAAACACTGTCCCATTGAAATAGTGAAACAGAAGTCAAAATGAAATGGTGCTGTTTTGCACAGCCCTAATAGATAGTGCTTTTCATTTTTTTTCATACATTTGTGCTACAGAAATATTGCAGAACCTCATGCTAAACTATGCATTTCATGCTTTGTTATTGTTGATTTTAATTTTATGATGCATTTAATTTTATGATAGATAGTCTGAAAATCCCCTGGCTGAAGTCGCTGCCTAATATGATAGGCAGAAAGTGCATTGTATTGCATATTATACAGCCACAGATTTTTTTTTTTTTTTAAAGAGATCAAGTTTATGGGAAGAAAGGTATGTTTGTGGGGGGGGTGTATGTGTAGTATACATAAATGCAGGTTGCTTAATGGAAGAGACTGAATTTCTTGTTTATTGTATCTTGGGATGAAAAATTCTCAGGAAAAATTTAAAAATGTATTGTCCCTGTCATCTGATGAAAAGTAAATGATGATGCTCCCTGTCACCTGGAGACATAAAATCAAGCACTAAGTAAAGTTAGGGGAAAAAAAGTAGATATCAGCTTGTAATATCACAGCAGCAGTATAGCCAGCCCTACTGTGTCAAAAATCATGAAACCAAACTCTTAAAAATCAAGACATTTGGAATGTTAATCATGAGATGCTAATTTTTTAAGTGTGCGCGTGTGGTTCCTGGGGTAAGGCAGCAAGGCACAGAGCCCCAGCCCACAGCAGGCAGCTCATCTCTACTCCACATGCAAATCTGGGGGGCACATGCCCCCCATGTCTCCTGGGGCCCCTTTCACCACAGACCTTGATCTGCCTCCCTCCTTTCCCCTCCCTCAATGTCTTTTCCCCTTCATACTTTCCAGCTTGGTGCTCTCTACATGCACCAGAAGAAAAGATTTGGTATTTCTATCAGGAAATCATGAGTCAGAGTTAACTTGGAAATCAGGAGTCTCATGATTTTTTCATGAGAGATGATATTATTGTGGCAGGAAAAGGAGGTGCTTGTAACAAGATCATTAGTAGAAAGTCTGACTTGAGCAGATCCACAAAGCACTTAGTTGTGGTGTTGCTGAGCATCCTACCCTTTAAGTACCCAGCTCCAGGAGTAGAATTGACAATCCTGACTTAGATGCCTAGGCCCCATATACAATACATGAGGAGAATTAGGTGCTTATGTGTGGAACCCAAATCAGCTGGCATATGGCAGTGGGGACAGACAACAGGAAACAGCATATACAAGATGTGTCTGAAATCCCACCTCCCCATAGGCCTGAGTTAAGTCTATGTACAACTGGCATTCACAATCTGATACTTCCCCTTGTATTCAGGCTGCCTACTTTGACTGTCTGGATATGGGTGACTGGTCCACTCTTTTCTTTGAAAACACAGCAAAAGGTGGTGGTTGTGTTAGTGTTGTTGCCCTCCTTTTATATCATAGCCTGATGGTTACAGATTTTTCCCATGACCTGGGTTCTGAGCCCTTTTCATTTTGAGGTGGTGCAAACCTACATTTCTTACCTCTTATGAGAGTGCCCTAACCACTAAACTAGAGGTTAAATGGGGGTGGGAAGCCTCCCTCTGTCTTCCTGAACAAGTGTTCTATTCACAAGGCCAGGAGTTGGCAATATTTTAGAGCAAGAGGCTGCTTTAATAGAGCTTAACTGAGCACAGGCCACCTCCAACCTAGCCCATGCTGCTACCACAGCCACAGTCCCAGCTCCCCCTCCCCACCCCTTCTACAGTGCCACCACTGTGACTTCTGCCAGCTGCCTGGCTGCTGTGTTGGTGAAGTCCCCCACATCTCCATGAGCCAGATAAAATGGGTCTGCGGAACAGAGCCAGCTCACAAGCCATAGGTTGCTAACCCATGCCTTAGGCTATCATGTAAAAGGTGAGCAACACCAACATAACTTCCTCCTCTCCCCCTGCTATGTGTTTGAATGAGAGTGACTATAGATGCTGTGATTTTCGTTGAGCTCAATGCTGTCAGTCTATGGTAAGCAAGCTTTGAGTACAGCTAACTGAGACTGGCCCCCTGAAGAGACTGAGCTGTCTAGTTTGTGAATTCCAGTCATGCTTAAGCATCAGATAAGCTCTGAGAAACTCAGCCTGGCCATGCACAATAGCAGTACTTTAGGTGCATTGGCAACTTAACTGGCAGAAACTTATGTGTCATAGCCTCCCTGGTACCTAGGGGGTTTGTGAGGTGGTTTATGGCTACACCATCAAAATATATCTGGTTAAAAGATATATGGTCTTTCTTTCAGTTTGTCAAATGTGAAGCACACCTTTGTGCAGATGGCCAGCAAAAACCCTATACATTGCTCAAGACCTTCCCTTATTTGCTGTCTTGAGGGGCTGAAGAAGGACTTGAATGGTTTATAGCTCTGGTCTGGCCCTCTGCTCAGTGGGATGTTACAGTTTATGCAAATATTCTGGAAATGAAATCCTGACCCTGTTTGCTTAGCAAAGGGTTGGGGGTATCTCACGTTTCTTAGTTTATAAGTGAGGATCACCAAATCTCAATGTTAAAACACTCAGAAATCCCAGTGTTTCCCAAATAACCTTGTCATTGAAGCTTTAACCCTTTCAGACCACCACAGCCATGCCCCTCTCTGCTTCACTGCCAACATCTATTAATATTCTTTTGGCAAGCGGGGAATGTTAAGAGGCAGGAGGCATATACAGCATCACAGCAGGTGGGCTTGCTTTCCCTGGTGCTTCTGAAAGGTTCAGCAGAACTGAATAGTTATTAATTATAGTGTTACAGGACTACTGTAACCAGTCTTCAGGAAAAAGAACAAGTCTCAGCTAGTTTGGTTGCCTTTAGTTCTACTTTTTCCCAGCTTGAAGGGCTGCCCTCATTCCCCTGAGGCAGAAAAGAACATCCTGGCCTTTGATTCATGTGTTAGTGAATCACAAAGCACTCTCAGAACAAATAATTAATGTGAATTTGACATAGAAAATAGCTGCAAAGAACGAAAGGGGAAAAGAGTTCGCTTTAGTCCTGGGCAGCTTTCTCTCTCAGCAAAGTTTTCTTCTGTTCTGCAGACAAAATGAGATGATCTAAGTGCCCGTAAAAACTAAAATGTGGGTTCCAGTAGTTGTATCATTTTTGTTGTTACAAAGACTTCACAGATAAAAATAACCAGATACTAGTGCTCAAAGTACCTCACGTTCAACCCACTCAAATAGTTACCCATGAACCAGTAGCAGTGACTTTGATAGTGGTGACTTCAATGTATCAGGCTCTGCTTTGCCAGTTACCCTTCCTTCCATTTTGATACAAGTCAAGTTTGAATGTATCAGTCCTTGATTCTTTATTATATTACTCTCTCTTCCATTCCTCTCCACTTTTCACACTAGCCATTTGCCTGTTTTACTCTCAAACAGCTCTGTGTTATCTTCCATGGCATCTCTTATGCATGTATCACTCTTACTAAGGTAGTGGACAAGGCAACCTCCATTGAAATCCTTTTTTTTTTTTTTTTTTTTGTGGCATCTAGAAAAAACTGTGGCTGGGGAATGAATGTATGGGAATAATCTCTATATATGTTATCAGACAAAAATACTGTATACAAGATGATGCCAGACAGCAACTTGACCCCTTTAATTATGTAATGTTCCATTTCTTTGTACACTGTTTTCCTTCTGTATCATAAGCCCTTCAGGGCAGATGCCTTTTCTTCCAGGTTTGAAAAGTGCTGCTGAATGTAACCAAAAACAAACAGTAATTGGGGTGTCTGCTAAATTAGGGGGTGGTAAAAACGGGAAGGCTGCAGAAAGAGGTTTGGCACCTTTGTAAACCACCACAGAAGTCCCATGATGGCATATTCTTTAGGTGGGCTAAAAGAGATCATAGCCATCTGGTTTATGAAATATGGTAGCAACATGTACATTTGGGGCCATTTCAAAAGGTAGCTGCTGACAGGGAGTGCAGAGCAGCTCTCTCATTTAACAGTTATATGTGGACAAGCAGGGATCAATACAAATGCTCCAACTTTAACCCTGGATGAGGCATTTAAAGTTGGAGCTGTTTTGCTACATGTGTATCATTCCTATGTGACTGCTAGAACGTAACTGCTGTTGTGTGAGTCAGAGCAAAAGTTCCCCCTCCCCTTTCTGAACCAGTTCCAAATGTACATGTGTCCATGCCATATGTAAGCACATTGACAATAATAAATGAGTAGAGGAGCACTGGCAAATTGGTCACAAAGACTTTTGGAGCCAACTGAGTAGTAATGGATATCGCATATTGCTGTGCCCTGTCACTGGTTGGGAATGGATTCTATGCCTCTTTGTATCTGTCTATTTACTCTGGCCATGGACTTGGATATCCAAGTAATTCAGTCCTGGATGACAGTAGGGATTACCATGGTCCTGTTCATAAACACTGATGTGCATTATAAGAACAAGGATGTTGGCCTCAGCATTCTTGGCCAAATCCCAGATAATTGCATTCTGATGCTATGAAACCCCCTGCCATGTTTAAATGGACAAAACATTATCACCTTCCTGTGTTCATTGACATATGCTTTGAAGCAATTGCTGTAGTTCCACAGTGAAAAAGTGCTCCCTGGGTAAAGTCTTTAGCCAAGGGGATCCTTCTTAATGAAGCATTAAAGAAATGCCCATTATTGCCCATTCTAAATGTCTACAGTATGAGCATTTAGTAAAATGTTGCTTGTGGAGAGGCAGAAGAGTGGAATCATTCTACTTGGTAAATTACTCAGTGGTTTTGATGCTTAGTTATAAAATGTACAGTGTGTCTAGGAGAAGCCAAAGTCATATCACAAGCTCACTTGGTCCTGAGCCAGTCAAAAGACATGATACAATCATGTGCATTCTTTATATGTGAACCTTACAGGCAACTAGAATGAGCTTTCTGCCCTCTTAAAGAGCAAACATTCTGGGGCTTGGATTTTGCTGAAAATAAAAATAAGAAATGTTGCTACAGTGAATTGCAGTGCAGAAAAATAATTTTCACTCAAAATGGCTACCATCACAACTAGGTGTCTATTAAACAATGCCAAGTTGACAGCCCTGGAACCTGTTATTTAAAAACATCAAAAGCAACCATACACACTTGAAAGGAACATTAGAAATTCCATAGATTAACTTCCCCCTTCCCCCTTAAACCATGGTAGGTAGACGGTTTATGCTTTGGGCTTCATCAGTTCTTGGATTTCCAGAGGTTTTGTTTTCTTGCTTTTTCTTTTAAAACATCTGGCGCTGATCAGTCTTTGAGAGAGGAGATTGAATAGGATGGATGGTGCAGTCTGGCAGTTCTTATGAGTCTATGTTCCTCCCTACTGATAAACTCTGAAAATCCCCAGATTACTATAATATGCCCTCCCTCACAATACCATTCAAAGCACTCAGAAACTTGAGTCGCTTCACTAGCTCATCTCTCAAGTGGGTGTACTGTTGCAGATATAGAATGTGACTATTCTCTTTTCGGCATTAACTACGTATTGTGAGTGCTAATTAAGGGGGGAGGGGAAATTTAACAGAGTCTTTATGGAATTTCCTATTCTAAATGTAGAGACATATCACATTGCAATAAGATAACACTGTCTAGTTAGTATTGATTCCATGTGTGTCCAAGAATTGTACTGTGTGTTATTAAAAATATACAAAGCCCTCCAAAGATGGTCTCTTTCTTTCTTTCTTCAAATCCTGTCACAATAGCTGTGATCTGTAGTTTTAACCTTGCTGGAGGTTCCTTATCTTGAACTTTCCAAGAGCTGTGACAGGGCATCCTCAGAAGAAGTCATATTCATGAAAAGTACCTTCTCTATCAAACCTGCAGCTTTCTGAGCTTCAGAGCACAGCTTCTTTGGTTGGGATTTTGCTGCTATTGAACCATTCCTGATACAGGACTGCAAGAACTTTTTCTTTTTACTGGATTCTTGTTTGAATTAACCTGTATTTTCTTTTAATGGTAAGCCTGTTGTGATGAGGTATGTTGGGTTATTACATACTTTCTGGATGGGGGTCCCCCATATTCCTACTTCACCATGACCTCAGTGATGCCTCTCTGCTTAGCTATCATGAAAAGTAACAAAGTTGTTCAGTGAGAAAGTTCTAGCTTAGGATACTGAGCTCAAACTGAAATAATAAATTACTACAGAGCTTAGACAGACTTATGACATATCTACATGAGGTGATAAATACAAGTAGCAAATTTCCTTGAGTAATTACTATACACTACAGTACAGTACATGTAGATGGTTGACTGGGAGCAATTTGCTCCCTGTCAGCCAGGCAGCAGGGGGCAGGAGATTGCTCCCTGCCCCTGGGAGCTGCCTGCTGTGGTGGGCTCTGCCTCCATAAAGACCTCCACCTCTGATACCTTAATGTCCTCCTGACCGGACAGCAGGGAGCTCCAAGCCCCAGTTCTGTGATAGTAGAGCGAGGGCTGGGAACAAGCTCCTAGCTAGCTGCCCCACTGGTGGATTGGGGCAGGGAACTAGGACCTACCCCTCTCCTGAAGCTCTTTGCAAGTCCCCTGCCCCAAGTTGGGGAGCCAGGGCTGGGAGCTCCCTGCTACCAAGGCAGGGGGACATTGTCTTCACCCAGGTTCTGGTGGCAGAGCCTGCACCAGCAGCAGACAGCTCCCAGATAATATAAGATTGCACAGGTCACCTTCTTAATTTTTCAGTATATGACTTACCCCACAGGGCAACATACTACGGTAGAGCATACATGTTTCCTATGGGGGCCAGTGCAGGGTTGGAGGGACTGATGCAGGCCTGGGGGAGGTGGGGGTGGGTGGGAGCACACTGCTGCCAGGAGCATCAAATCTTCTCCTGCATCACTGCACATGTAGACACCTGCCCAGGGTGGCAGCAGTCTGTTCCCACCTGCTCTGTCCCTGCACCAGCCCTCACCTGACCTATTAAGCCCTTCATTGGCCCCCACAGGAAGCACTCGTACACATACATTCTGGCATGGCACATTGCCCCATGTTGTGTAGGGGAGGCTGGGGCCAGCACCTGGACTGGCCCCAGCAGCCTTACCTAAGGTCCTGAGGGCCTCCAGGTGTCTCCTGGCCTTGTGTTCCCTGCCAGCCTCTGTTGGGATTGGTGTAGGTCCAGAGGGGGTGGAAGCAGACTGCTGCCAGGAGCAACAAATCTGCTCCCACATCTGTGCATGTGTAGATTTCTGCCTGGGGTGGGTTTGCTCTAGAGTAAGTTACCGTAGAGTAAACCCACCCAGCAGCATTTGCACATGTAGACACACCAAGTATGTAATGCTGTACCAAAGCTCAGTTGTTCAAAGCACAATTCCCATTGTCTTGAGTCAAACTCTCTGGGAAACAGATTCAAGGTTATCAACTTGGCACCCACAAAATAAGAAACACCCATCAGTGTTCTCTTGTGAAAAGTTTGTTTTGAGTGACTTTCCTCTGGGGGGGAAAAAAGAGAATGTGAACATGTAATTAAGGACTACTGTCTCATGAGTACAGACAGGAGGCTGAATTAAGGTTACATTTTCATTCTGGAACTTCCAAACTTTTCAATTCTTAACTGCAACATTGGTAATGTTATTTTTACATTATTTAAATGAAGTGTAATATCCTAGGCAGGCAAGGTTCTTTAGGTGAATCTGATATCTTTTATTAGACCAACTAAGATATCAGATTCACCCAAAGAACCTTGCCTGCCTATATCCTTAGACCAACACGGCTACAACCTACACCCATGTAATATCCTAGTTTCTTTTAAGAAGTAAATTGGAAAAAACAGAAATCACAAGGTGAACCAATACCCCAATGGGGTTGATGGAACAGCTCTATGGGCCAGATGCAGCTTGTGGGCTGTACGTCTGACATCCCTAAATTAAACAGTACAATTCTCCTTAAATTCAATCTTGGAAATAGTTGAATCGGCTTTACTGAAAATGTCCAAAAAAAAAAAAATTCAGCTGGAGGAAGACATGCTGCATAGAAACTTTCTCATCAAAGTTGGGCCAAACATTTTACAATAGGATCTTAAAATAGTTAGTATTGCATGGCCTTAGAAATAGGTGGAACTACTAGTTCTATCCATACCAAGATTCTCAGTAACCAGCAGATTGAAAAGTCTTTTCAGTTATGCAGTACTAAACTGGGACCCAACTCAGAACCTAGAAGTGCAATGCATTATATCAAATTTCCAATCCAGCTACCCTCTTACATTTTTTCTTCCTATAATCCTCATTCAAGCAGCTTCATTTCTCAATAGGCATGTCTACATATGCAATTAACATGAGGCAATAAACTTCAGTGCGTATTGTGCTGGAGTTTATTGCTCCCAGGTGCATCATTTGCATGCACACCCATGATCACAGTGTGTTGAGCCAGGTTAGATCAGCTCTGGTTGGCAAGGAGCCCAGGAGTTCAGCCTGCTAGCCCAGGGCTGCTCCAGCCCAGCTCACTGTGCTGCAGAGGGGCTGGTTAGGGCATGAGGGTGCTACAGTGTGGGGCTTGCTGACAGCTCACTCAGCCAGTTGGGTCAGTGTCTGCACATGCATTACTTCACATGTAAAAATTCTGCAGCAGGATAGTACTTATATTTAATTAGTTGCTCCATCCTTATAGCACTGCACATGTAGACACAAGACTGCAGAGCTAATTAGGCAACTGCAGTAAACATCCTGCGTAGATGTGCCTGGTAGCAGGGGTTTTGCTCTCACTCTGCCTCCCTTGCACTGCTGTTTACTGTATTGAAGTGGATATGAATCAGGCTCTGTCTGGCATATTCCAAGGAGATACATATGTCATTTGTCACATGTAGGGAGCAGATTTGTCACATCTAAGGAGCATATTTTTAATGATTGGGAAAATGTTATGAGTATTTTTCAGTTTTCCCCTTTAACAACATGCCAAGTTTTTCTTTTCTCTTTACTTTCTTTCTTTTCTCTCTCTTTTTACTTCTAGACATCATGTAGAAATATATCATAAAAACCTTATGATTGAAAAGGAAGGGGAAAAAAAGACTTTTGCCAGGGTTCTGGAACATACAGGGGAAGGGCCCGAGCCAGAGTTCTCTTTTCTGCTGCAAAGTTTGTTTCTAACTGGCAAGCAAAGGCAAAAAAAAAAAAACATTCTTGAAACTTCTCCAGATTGCTTAGGATTTCTGCTTGCTGCCAATGTTCCTTTTGAATTGTCTGAAGTCATTTCAAGAGAGAGCTGCACAGTCTCTTAAAACTAGGAAAGTCAAATAGGCAGTAGCACTAGGAAGCTGGTGTTTATTGCATTTTTTATTTATCCTCCACCCTTGGAAAAAATTGTTTCTTTTTCTACCCTCCTTTTCTTTCTCCCTCATACTTTTAGTTTTCTCTTTTTTTCTCTCTCTACCCATCTCTACCCTTTCCCCATTTTATTGCTCATATTAAACAGTAAATTAAGTTGTCAACTGACTGTGCCATTATTAGCAAGCCAGGGGCTGTCTGTTTTAAAAAAAACTACAAAAATCCCATGTAGAGCATTTTGAATGGTTTATATTCCTTCCTTCAAGCTCAAACAAAGGCATATG
>JAGPOW010000304.1:81995368-82013465 GCA_030014935.1 Caiman crocodilus | reverse complement strand
TTTTTTGCCTCCCTACCTACCATCTGACACCTTCAGGGAAGGAATTCTACCTGATCAACACATCAAAGAGCTACTCAACACAGCTCACAAAGACACTCTTGTGGACCAAGAGGAACAGACTTACATCTTCAGCTCCCTCTGTGCAAAAATGAAGTTTATTTCTGACCTATGGGGACTTTTTAACATCTTGTACCATCTACATTTTTCCCAGAGCCTGACAAAGGGACTTTGATTCCCGAAAGCTTGCAGAAAAGGACAATTTTCTTGCCATTTTCCAGTTAGTCTAATTAAAAGGTATAATTTTGGAACCCAGAGTTCTAGCTTTTTGTATGTAATATATATATTACACACATACACATATATATATACACATTTTATGTTAGTTTTTGTCAAATTTCAGTTCCTTTTCTGAGCGTTAGTTCTCTGGGTGTGCAACTATGTTTCCTCATATCTCTTTTGGAAACCTACAATACATGAAACTCTTCTCATGTGAGCACATGAGTTGGCAACATTGGGAACTTCAGTGGTTTTATATCTGAATGCATTTACACTTTGCAGTCATTTGCATAGGACGAGAATTCAGTCATACTTATAGCTATGAAGAATTAAAAATAATGGTGGGTTTTTTATTTCTTTTTTTTTATGTGGGTATTCTTCAGTACTCCATGGTGCAATTGACAAGTACTTTCTACTAACTTCTCAGGTGAGGAAGTACCTCTTCCTACCCTCCAATCTCCAGACTGAATAGGAATAAAGGGCTGGATCCACATTCACCACATTGCAATAGGTGCCTAAATGCAATTTGGATGGAATTTATGTGATGAAGTTGCATTTAATCCAGAATATCCCTGTTCCATTAGCCACAAAACTCGCTTAGGCACCCAAATATATTTGGCAACTACTTTTTAGACTCCAGAGAAACTAAGCTTAGGCATCTACACATATGTAATGGCACCTAAGTTTGAGCAGCTAGATATCTGACTTCTGTCTAAGCTCCATTTAATATAGAACAAAGGTTGAGCAACTAAAACTTTCCCTAAATCCATGACAGGCCTGAACCAGTAGGCATGGTCTTGCCTGTCTAATGCACATGAACAGCACTGAATCCATTACAAAGCCGTTTTCACTCAAAAACATGACCAGAGGGGGCAGAGGTTGTGGTGGTATTCACTCTTCAGATAACAGCAGGCTCAAGGAGTTCTCAGACAATAGTTCTCAGGGGCTGTGTCTACATGATACATTGACTGCTCAGTAGCTTGATACTACTGTGCAGTAGCATCGTGTAGCAGGAAGCATGACGCAACGCTACTAAGCTGTAGTAATGAGCCACTGCACAGTCAGCGTCACCTAAAAGTTGTTCTGCTAAGCTACCGCACAGTAACTCCTCCTGGTTCCAGGCATGCTGGAGCAGCAGAGGCACAAATGGATCAGTAGAGTCAGTGGCCAGAGTGTCTCACTGGAGCACAAAGCCTCTGTCTGTTCTGGCATGTGCTATTTTTCCATGCTCTGTGCCACTTTTTTCCTGGCACTTTTTTTTTCCTGCCAGGAAATCCTGGTAGTAAATTTCACCCTCTGCACTGCAAATTCGCACCGCAGGACACGTTTGAATGTTCCATACATGTGGTTTGCAGTGCCACAAGGAGTTTTGTGATGCTACAATCAGCACATGCCTGCACACCTGGACATGGCCCTAATGTGCAGCCCTTACTTAAATGCATAAGCTCTGGAGAGGACAGGAGGTCAGAGACATCCCTATGTTTAATGTGTACTACTGGCTGCTCCTAGGCACCTCCTTACACAGTGTCAGGGTTTTTTGAATCACATTTAAGGGGCAACTAATTCTCTCCATGATCTATATGGGGAACCTGAAATGGAGCCTAACCTTGTTTCTTTGAATCACTCTTGAGACCTAGTATTGTGATTCCCCAGATGGAGGTTCCAAAGACCAAGTCTGAAATTTGCTTTAAATAACTCTATGGCCTACTCTACATATTGTAGGTATCACACAATTAACTAGTTAATTGCGCAATTACCTCGAGACCAGCTACATGTGCAAAGTAGCTATCACATAATAGAAAGCTCCACATAATAGAAAGCTATCACATAATAGACCTTGATAATGTGTACTAACTTTATAGCTGGTTGGTACTGAGCTTTAATTTCAAGTGTAGCAGGTCTCCCTGGCAGTTGGGAACCCCATCCGCTGCGGCTTCCAGCCATAGGGGTGCATATTGCTCAGCTGGGTCTGAGTCCTACAATTGCTGAGGCCTCTTAACTGCAGCAACTATGGATTCTGGATCCTGGCAGCAACCTGCACCTACTGGGACCCAGAGTCCCATAGCTGTGGATGCTGAGCCCCTGCAGCATGTCTCCCAGTGTCGGGATCCACCTGGATCCTGATAGCAGCAGGGCACAGCTATGATCGCCCAGCCCTGATCTCCCATGGTTCATTTTGCATGAAAACCCCAGAGTGGGGGGATCCCCACTGTAGTGATCCCCCTGCCCCGTGGGATGTGTGAAACCCCCAGAATGCGAGAATCACTGCTGAAGTGATCCTCCCACCCTGAGGGTGCATGAAACCATAGGCAATGTGTAAGTGCTCACAGTGGTTGTGGGTGGGGGAAGAACTCTGCACTACCATTACTGCCCCTGCTGCTGCTGAGCACTGAATTCAGCTGGGTTGCAATCCTACATTTCACGCCTGATACAGAAATCACAACACTGCTGCTACTCCTACTGCTGGTGGGCCCTGTATCTAGCTAGGTTGCAGTCCTGTGCCCCATGCCCTGATATCAGTGCAGAAATTGCGGGGGGGGACACATGCCCCCACATGCCCCCTTTATACATTGCCTATATATGAAACCCACAGGGCAGGGGGATGCTTGCAGAGTTGATCTCTCCACCCTGAAGGTTTCATGCACCCATGGGGAGGGAGATTGCTGTAGCAGCAATCTCTCAACTACTGGGGGTGTGTAGGTTGCCCCTCACTGCTGAGAGCCCCTCAGCTAAGGGGGCTCCCAGTCATGAGAATTTGCTTCTTGCATGTGGAGGGGGAGTTCCCATTGCAAGTGTATCTAGTGGATTGGGATGCAATGGGATCTAATATACAATCTCAGAATTGGATCTCCTACCATGCATTTGTGGCATGGCAAGTGACTTAATTATGTGACTCACACACTAGATCCCATTGCACCTTTACCTACACATGTAGAGGGCAACTATGTACTGCATTTACTTAAATAGAAGACAACCCTGATTATAAGATGGTACCCAATAATTCGATTCTATATGTAGAACATTTATAAATTTGTTATAATTTTCCAGGGATAGAATCTAATTATTAGAGATCGGCCTTGATTTTTACAGCAGGGAAAATAAATCTCGGGAGTCAGGTAGCCCCTTTGCTCTCTGTTTCCCCACAACTTTTCCCCCTGGCAGACCCTTCCCCCTCTCCTTACTATCAGACTCTGCTCTCCCTAAGCACATGGAAATGGGGAGCGTATTTGTAAACAATGACCCTGAAATTAAATATGGCTGTAGCAATTTGTATATAGTACCCATGCACTTAGTTCATGACATGCACTTAGTTCATAACATGCAAAATTGCTGCATGTTATTTTTTTTCTTTTTAAACTACTGCAAATTTTAGCATAAACACACTTTGCCACCTACTTATATATTCTTGCTGCTTATTGTTGTAGGCACTTGCCTGGTGCTGCTCACCATCTTCTTTGCCTCGGGGCTGGTAAGAAATGAGCCTCCCCATTCCCCATCCCATTCACCATTTGCCCTGCTTGGCCACCATTAGGGAATGCTGCAGGATAGCAAGTCTCCCAGTCTAACCCAGTAGCTCCCCCAAGGGTTTTATTTCTGAAAAATTCACTAATAGTTCTACATACTTCAACTCAAAGAAAGGGCACCAAAATACAAGTTAAGGAGGCATTTTCCTGAAGGGTGACCCTGCTTATGATTTACAACATAGTTCATTGGGCTGGGCCCCAGGAAAGTTATCAGCATTTCAAGTCATGGTGACCCCACAGCTCAGCACTGCTTAGTATGCATGTGTTCTACAGAGGCCCCCACAAAGAATTCACATGTTAATTATCCGCCACTCA
The DNA here is from genome assembly GCA_030014935.1 of Caiman crocodilus. Taxonomy (NCBI): domain Eukaryota; kingdom Metazoa; phylum Chordata; order Crocodylia; family Alligatoridae; genus Caiman; species Caiman crocodilus. The sequence goes on along the minus strand of JAGPOW010000304.1, from coordinate 82,009,350 downwards.
TGACTGGAACTAAGTGCGCTTGTCACAAATCCTGGAATCCTCAAAAAAATTATATACAAATAAGATTCAGGGTAACCTGGTCCAAGTTCATCACATGGAGGACAGGGCCACACTAATCATATATTATAGGCTGAGTGAGCGGGTAATGGGGGGGCTCATGAGTGAACTGCTTGGGATTCTGTTTTGTGATGGTTGCCAGGAATTTAAAGCTGGTGAAGAAACAGGAATAATTGGAAATGGAAAAGAAAGGCAATGCTCAGTTGTGGGAATGGAGAGGAAGTAAAAATAAATTCCACGGATGGCTCACCATGACTTGAAAAATAGTTGTCAGTCAGGGACAGCACTTAATGGGTACTACCATATATCCTGTTCAGATGAACTGCACTAATCTGTCCTCATGGTAGGTTCCTGTGGCAGGGCACTGTGTGTGCCTGCCACTTTAAGGGCCTGGAGCTGGCAGCCACCAGGTGCCTGATGAGGGCAGCCATTTTGGAGTCAGGGCTGCCTATATAAACAGAGCAGTTTGGTTGCTGGAGGGCAGGCAAGAGCATCACCTGGCTGGAGGGCTGCTGAGATTATCTGGAAGTAAGGGAGGAGCTGTAGGGGTTGGTAAGGAGGGTCCTGGTCCTGGTCCTGGTCCTGGTCCTGGTCCTGGTCCTGGTCCTGCACCAGGAGTGTGTGGCCTGGTGGGGCTCTCAGTGGCGCGGGAGCCCCCAGGAAATGCCAGGCCAGTTACCACCTGATGAAAGGTGGGTCGGGGCGCCTTTACCTCTAGCACCCACCACCAACCCCATTTGTTGTGAAGGGCCCAGAGGGTGGACCCTGGAAGAGAGTGAGGGGCTAGAGATCCAACCTGAACAAGAGAGTACCCTCGACTGGCCCATGCTGGGCTAGGACCAGGAGGGTCAAAAGGGCCAGGGGCCCACCGCGAGGGACACCCAAAAACCGGGGGCCTGGGGTCCCGACTGGCCTGGAGGTGGGCCAGGGCTGGTAGCCAAAGGTCCTGGGGGACCATACCCGAGAGGGGAAAATAGTTTCGGAGGCTAGTAGCCCGAATGAAGGCGGAGAGGCCGTCTGATCGGAGGGATCATGGAGGGGTCCTGTTAGGAGGATTCTGGGGCCCAGTGTGGGGGCCGGTGAGGATGTGAAGATCAAGATGCCATCTGAGAGGCTTGGGCTGCGGTATTGGGGAGGAAAGGAGCCGCAGACAGTGCCCTCTGGCATCGGGGCACCAAAATGGGCAGCCTCCCACTTAATTGAAATCCATTAATGAATCAATTAACATCAAGGCGTGGTGGGTGAGAAGGCGGGTGGTTGGCCTATGGACAGGCGGGCGGGCCACGGAGATCGGCCCTGAGGAGGCCCCCTGTTACAGTTTCCATCAGCATGTTTGCCCAATATGGGCTATGTGTTTTGTTTGTTTTGTTGTCATGCTCAGTGTTGGCTGCCTTTAATCAACTTAATAGTTGGTTTCCATTACTGAGCAAATGGGGCTTTTCACCATGCCACTTTTTAAAACAAAATTTTGAGGAAGTAAAATAATTAGAATCTAAACCCAGATATTCCTTTCAGAACTTGTCCTATCTGCCTGGTCAGTCCCAAGATCTGAACAACTCTGAATTGTTTTATGGGGGTGGGTGGATTATGGCTAAGTAGATATCTGAACTTTATATCGCAGACCTGTCCCTAGTGGTTACTCTACAGTTATAGTGATTAATATTGTTTTGGGAAAGCAGTGTACTGATAGAGATTAACATCACTCTAGTCAAGGAATTCTAGCTAAAAGGATACGCCTTAAATATAAGAGGTCATACTGGCCTTCCATTACTGCCAATAGGTTGTACTGTTATGAGGGAACAAGAGACATAAAACTTTATTTTCCTTTGCCAACTTCTTAAGCTGCCTGTTACTATTTAGTGAGGCCTGTGTGATCTTTTTTTTTACTAGCTATTTCTAGCTAGAAACCACTTCTGCAATCTCTCTTTTATTAGAGAGGTATAAAAATAAATCCAACTTCTATGAGACAATTGTCATTTCCCTCTGAACAGCCTTAGACTACCTGGTTTCTTCACTTTTCATGTCCTTGTATGAAAAAGTATTTAGCAGGATTTGCAGATTCATTGGAATCTGACAGGGCTGCATGGTGAATACTTCTGTTATGGCTTCAGACTTGCAACCTGTGGGTTATCAACCATGCATGTTAGTACCCACACCACCACAGCTCCCAACTACCTGGTTTAGATGGACAGAAGAAATGAATGACATGTGGAAATCAAGAAACATTTTAAGACTGGAAGTTTTATAAGAGAAAAAAAACTGGGTAGACCCTGCCAAAAGAAACAGTGCTCAGAAAAAGGAAAGAGAGAGAGTTTGGAGCACTGCACCTGTCTATTATCCTTCTCTGGAAATCTCTTCATTATTCAGGTGATGGAGAATGGAGATCTTTGGTCGGATTTTACTGCTGCTCCTGGTGGAAAGGGCTCAGTAAGCTTTCAGGTCAGGAGAAGCTGCAGTGTTGACAGTCAATACAACTTTGGTGTAATAACAGTTCAAGAGGGCCCAGACAATTGTAGCATGACTTGTGTGGATGCCATTCTTGTGGGCTATATGAACAGCAAAGAGGTAGTCAATCATGCATAATGGAAAGCCCTTTCCCATAGTCCTTGTGACTGGTGATGTTTGATAGGCCTTCCTCTCTGCAGACTTTACTGCTGAGGGGGATTCCTATATGAGGACAACCTCAATGAGTTTTCTTTTTTTTTTCCCCTTCTTTGGGTTTTTCTGGTACAGTTTCACTTCCTCTCACTTGATCTTCTCAGACATCCAGAACTAAAAAGCCTCAGAAATCCTTAGCCACATAAATGGGAACTTCAAAATCTGAGAGTTCTTTGTCTAAATTATGAGAGTTCGTTGTGACATCATATTAAAGAAATACTCAGAGAAAAGCAAACATCTAAATGATCTTTTCAAACGCATAATGCATATTAAGTTTGACATTTATTGCAAGAAATGTTTCAGTGGATACAACAATAGAAGAGAACATCAAGAAAGCGGAAGGAAAGGGAGGAAAGCCGGAATTGAACAAAAGTGAGTCAAAAAGGAAAACTTCTTGTTAAAAAATACTTCTTAGTGCTGAATAGCTGAATTATGTAAGTTAAATGGTTTACTATCTGGATTCACTGTATTACCAAGCACACCACAATTGCTCAACATTACCTTCATATACATAGTACTGGGGAACAATTAATTAAAGTCTTTATGAGGGTCTTGAATCATATGGCAGAGGGAAGAATGATTACGAGCTGTTGTTAGGCCAGACTGCTGCAATGATCATTTAATAAAATGTCAGCATTTGGTTTAAAGTGGCTTTCTTCAGTCCCCTGGGTAAATGTTGATAAAATCTCCCTAATGTAGTTTATAGCAAAGAGAATTGAATTGGGGAGGCGAAGGCCAAAACTAGTTAATTCCCTTCTTGCTTTAATACCTCTTAAAATTTTTATAGTATAATTTTACCAGTTATTATGATGGCTCAAAACAAAGGGCTTATGTACTAGATCAAGAAACTAAATCAAAAGAGCACTGTGAAAATGGCTGGAATTCAGTTGGATCAGTTGTACCTAGTCCAGATGACCATACTATGTATTTCGTTGATACAGTTTGAATGCAAGTATCAATGCCGAAAAAATCAGCCTCTGAACCAGCACCACCACATTCACAGACCAGGGCTCTGGCCAATTTCTAATTACCGGGTTAAGAGAAAACTTTGACCTGGGGTCAGGTTATTCACAATTCTGACACCTGAAAATATTTTCCCCCTTTTTTTTGTGGCCAAACTGAGAAATCAGAAAAAAACACAAGTCACTTTGAATCAATGTGAAACAGATTCTTTTTGAAAAAAAGAAAATCAGTCTATCTGAAATATTTTATCTGATTCAGGATAAAATGTTCATTTTTGTTTTCAGGTTATTTAACCCTTTTTATCTTTTTAAAATGCAGATACATTTGTAATTGAAACAAATGCTCCTTTAAAACTAAAGGCCTTATTTAGAAAATGTCCAAATGAAATTTCCCAACAATTCAGAAATGCAGCATTTCAATTAAAAAATGTTGGAATGGCATGTTTTGACATTTTAGAATTTTTTTCTCCCTCCTCATTTGGCTACTGATTTTAGGTGAATTGAACCAAACATTAGAAATAGTTTTGCTCCCTCTAAAACTCTATTTTTGGTCAAACTTATTATTTATTCAAAAACAACTGTCCAAGCTCCAACCACAGGTTAGAGGGCATTTCTTTCATTCCCAACCCCTGATATTTAAGGAAATTTAGTGAGAGTTATTTGCACTGCAGGGCTGCTTCCCCAGAACATGAATTCTATGCACTTGTCTTCACTGTCCCTATGTTGAGCACTGCCATGGTGAAGCATACCCTGCCCATTAATGAGACAACATAGCCACCTTACAAAGGCTGAATGCTTAAGCTACTGTGAGGCTTTCTGTGTCAGGGCTGCTTATTGGTGAAAACTCTTAAGACAGCTATTATGTTACCAGTTTTTCAGGATTTGGCACAGGGAGGTGAGGTGTGCTTCAAAGTGACACTAGAAGAAAGACAATTTGGACAAGTTCTGAGGAGCAAATTGGCTATATATGAGTCAGACTAGCCTCTGGCTGTCTGTGGTTCATTTTAATGGGACATTGTGAAGGAAAGAAACAATACAGAAAATCTGTATAATTACATAGTTGTTTCCTGATTTCCTTTCTGTCCTTTTATACCAGTACACGGTCAATCTCCATGTTTTCATTAACATTGAGTCTTAAAAAAAATCCACCAGGAAGATTAAAATATAACCAACACTTTGTTCTACATTATCGAGAGTATAAACATAGGACAATGGGGTAGTACAGGAGAATCAGATATGCAAAATGACTAGAATAGAAAGTTTGATTCTTTCATAGATTTGCAGTGGTGTTCCTGGAAAGAGAATTGGGGTCTGTGTGTGCATGGTTGCCTAGTAGATTCTCCAGTGAACACCAGTGCTCCAGCTGTTAATAGATTTTCACAATAAGGCTATAGCCTTGTTATCATGAGTGTCTATGAGCACCACTTGAGGTAGAATGTTTTGCATTTAAGGGCTTGTTCAACAGTAGCCCAACTACACAGTTGGTCCAATAAAACATATCACCCTAAGAAATCCTTTTTTCTTGAATATAAGCACTATTTCAGTTGAACATGTGAATACAAAACAAGAAGCCATGAGGAAAGAATTTCACTTCAAATGCCAGAAGACAAATTTATCTGTTTTTCTTGTGAGATCTTCTCTAGAAAAATATATTCTAATATTATAAAAACCTACATCTGTCTGTCTGTAATGCTTTATTCATGCTCTGATTGGCTGATAAACAGCCAATCAGAGTGCAAACAAGCATTCAAACAGGAGCTGGCAGTGGTGGAGTACCGCCATGATGGTGGGGACACAATGGACGAGGGGGGTGAGGCCAATGCAGCTGGCCTTGCCCCCCCTCACTACCTGGAGGTGGGGGGGGAATGGAGTGGATGGAACAGGGGGGGCAAGGCCTCAGTGCTGCCCTTGTCCCCCCTGCCCTTCTCCTTCCAGGTGGTGATGATGGAGCAGATGGGAGGTGGGGAGGCAAAGCTACCAGAGCTGGCCTCACCCCTGTTTTACTCCTTGCAGGTGACAACAGTGAGGCCAGATGAGGAGGGGGGCATGGGCCTCCATCCCCGCCCGCTGCCCCCCCATCATTCTTGATGGACAATTGGCTAGTCACTACATAAAAACAGTGTAACATAATTAATGGATTAAAATCTGGCTGAGAGGCCTCAAAAAGTATCTGTAAATGGGGAATTATTAAGTAATAGGGATGTTCTTAGTGTGGGGTTTGCTTGGCAGTGTCTATTCATTATTCTCAGAAACTAAGACCATTTTAAAATGATTGCCAGTGAAGTTTGCATATGATACCCAAATTGATAAGAATGTTCAATTAAGATAAGAACAGATCAGTTTATGGATCAATCTCAATTTCATGGTAGGCAGGGTTTGCTTAAAAAATATGTTTTAATTCAGCTAAATGCATAGTCATGCATCTAGGAACAAAGATTGTAGTCCTGTTTAGTACTAGATGGGGAATGTAACTAGGAAAGAACAGAGAGTGAATTGATGAAGTGTCATGGTAAATAACTAACTAGACATGAGTGCTCAGTAGGGAGTCAGTGTTGCCTCTATATTGGAGTCAGAGGGGAATTTTCCACACATTATAGTATTTCATAGTTTCATAGTTGGTTTCATAGTTGGTAGGGTCGGAAGGGACCTGAGCAGGTCATCAAGTCCAACCCCCCTGCCATGGGCAGGAGAGAATGCTGGGGTCAAATGACCCCAGCTAGTGTCTATCTAGCCTCCTTTTAAAAATAATGGGGTGGGGGTAGGATGGGATTCTTGTTTATTTGACAGAACATGACATGGCTGCAAAATAGACATTTTCCAGAGAGAAAGGTAGACTTTGCTGAATGTTTTTCCTTCATATCAGCTCAAACTGATTCTCTCACACTCCCTCCCACCCTGTCAAGTGCTTCATTTTATGTCAGTTCAACCTTAACGTTAATCTGAATCTTCCTGAACTTCCTAGTGCTCTATGGGAATTGTAGTGCCAGTCACTAGGGCTGTACGAAACAGCACCATTCTGATTCGACTTCCATTTCAGTGATTCGATGGAACGGTGTTTGGTTTTGTGTTTTGTTTAGTTTCAAAAGCACCCGTTTCGTTTCAGTGAAACTGTTTTGCTGTTTCGATGCTATTTCAATGTTTCACCCATAGGTTATTATTGGGAAACAAAATGTAGCAGGCAGGCAGATCGGGGGCTCACCCATGCCCTTGGGAGGGCTGCAGAGGCTCTGCTGGAGTCCTCCCAGGGGTACGAGCCCCTTATCTGCCTGCCAGATGAGAGAAGCCAGGTGCTGCCACTTGGGACTGGTGCCAGGAAGATTGGTGCTGCCACCAGTCCTAGACAGCAGCACCTGGCTCTTGTCATCTGGCAGGCAGGTGTACCATGGGATGCCCAGGTGTGTCATGGGAGTCCAATGGCTGTTATCCTCCCCACTTTTCAGAGGCTTTGAGGAACCTTTTTACAGATGTATGGGATGTTCTGCTGTACCTGGTAGGTGCTCACATTAAATAGCTGGCAGCTGGAGGCTCTGCAGCCCCACTGAGCTGAGCCTGGCTGTGGGAGGTGGTGGAGGGAATGGCAGAGCTGCTCAGAGCACAACCCTGGCTCTGAGTGCAGCCCTGGCCAGAGGCTCTCCCCCACCTCCCGCCACCAGGCTCAGCTCTGTCAGCTTGTGAGGGCTGCACTTCAAGTGGCTTCGCCAGCCCCATGGAGCTCAGCCTGGCAGCAGGAGAGCCAGTGGCAGAGCCACTCAGAGCGCAGACTTAACAAGCACAGCCCGGTGGTGGGAGGCTCTGTAGCTCCATGAAGCTGAGCCTGGCAGCGGGAGGTGGGGGAAAGCCACTGGCCAGGACTGCTCTTGGAGCCAGGGCTGCATTCAGAGTAGCTTTGCCACTGGCTCTCCTGCTCCCTCCCATTGCTGGGATGTGCTCTGTAGAGCTGCTTGGAGTGCAGCCCTGGCTCTCCCACACCTCCCAACACCAGGCTGCTTCAAACAGCTATAAAACAAAACACCTGTCAAAATTTTGTACAGACCTAGTGGATATCATGTGTGTTTAAAGTAAGCAAGCCATTAACTAGTCAATAGGAGTCTACTGGATGACATCCCTTATTTAAAAGAAGTTTCAGCCGGTACTTCTGGGGGAAGGATTCCTTTGGTACTTTACTGCATTTCTGTTACTGATTTTATTACCTTGTACAAGATGCTGTAATAAACTGCTCAAGGTTATTTGCAAAATGCTTTGGGATGTTCATTTTTTAGCTGCACATGCATAGCAAGAGTGACTGTGAGATCACGCATTAGATCCCATCACATCTTATTGTCACTATAGAGAGAGCCTGGGTCTTACTCCCCCTGCACCAACGAGAAGTTAGCTCCTGTGGCTGGGAGCCCCCTCAGTTGAGAGGCTCCCAGCCATGGGGGCACTCATGTAGCCTCCAGGCCTGGGGGACAGAGACTGCTGCAATCTCCCAGGCTTGGGGATGTGTGAAGCCCCATGGCCTGGAGGATCTAGCTGCTGTGATCTCCTAGATCTGGGGGTTTCATGCACCCCTGAGCCTGCCCTGGGGGTTTTACGCACCCCCAGGACAGCCGCAGTCCCTGGCTGCTGGAATCCAGCTGGTTTCCAGCACTCAGTGTCCATAGCTGCAGGACTTTGGGTCCCCATGCTGCTAAAACCCAGAGTCAGCAGTTGCTGGGTCTGACAGTCCCCTCAGTTGTGGGATTCCCAGCCCCAGCTGGGCATGGTACACCCCTGTGGCTGGGAGTCTCCTCAGCTGACAGGACTCCCAGTGACAGAGGAGACCCTGCTTCATGTGCAAATTAAAGCTAGATAGCAACCAACTACAAAGTGAGTACACATTTTCCAGGTCTAACTTCACAGTGGGTTGGAGCTTTTTATGGCCTGATAACTACTTTGCAAGTGTAACTCGTCTTAAGGTAATTGTGCAGTTAACCAGTTAATTGCATGATATCTGTAATGTGTAGAGGGGGCCTTAGATATTACATCCAGCTGCATTTTCTACTCTATATTATAGCTAGAGCACAGGAACTTAGGAGGTAAAGGGGCCTCCTGGGTCATCACAGTATAAAGGCTTCAAGATCACATAAAGTCTACACTGCATAAAGTGGACTTGTGAGGCAGTCAGGAAATTGCCCAAAATGTGCCCTGGTCAACTAATCCTGTGTTAACAGTAGATTCTTCAAGTAGCTTACATGGCATTAGATATTGTAGTTGAGTGCATCAGAGAGTTTTAGGCACTGAAGTGACTATATCTTCATCCTGCATTGTGACAAACAACATTTTTTCTCAGATCTTGTACATTAAAAGATCTTGTACATTTAATATCATACACATTAAAACCTGGGTATGTCTACACTGCAGTAAAAAAAATGAGGCTGTTTTGATTTCCACATACACTGACTCATGCTGATTAAACCTAGGACTAGATGAGTTTACTTTACCATACAACTAACAGAAAATAGACCTGAGAATATATAATGAAAAAGTTGTTCGTTTTATGTTCCCAGAAGAGAGGGGATCATATTTGGTTGGTTAATTAATGGATAACTCTTACAGTAAAATTTAGTAATACAAAATCTGCCCCCACTGCTTATCTGGAATTTTCCTTCCTTTCAGGGTTTGCCCAGGATGCTGTCAGTGCCCTGGCATTTAGCCATCAGCTGTTGCCGATGATAACACCAGTGTGAATTTCAATTATGCTTGGAATCACAGCAATTCTCAGACCACACTTTACAACATGCATCTGCTCTCTTATAGAGCTTGAATCCAAAAATACTTAAGGGAATGCTGTCCAACAAATATATAAATAAATAAATATAGATAAGTGTCCTTATCTGTATTCAATATCAACTTAACAAAAACATGAAACAATTTAACAAAAATATCACTCTCCATAATCATTGCTGTTTGTTTGCTTTTTACATTTTGCTTGACTAGGGCAGTAAAAAAGGCTGGCTTACATTTTGTTTTTTACTCATTTTTACAGTCAGTTTCACTTCCAATTTCTCATATACTGGGTCAGGGTTGCAATACTGTTTTGCAAATGCTGAAAGGGGACATTAATTGCTTTAAAAACAGCTGTTTCCTTTGGTATTAAAAGAGAAAATCATTGAGAAAGTGTGTGGTTTTTCCTGCGATGGTCCAGGAAATATTCAAGAGACTACTTTTTTTGCAATGTCTTTTATTGGACCAAATGTACAGTTAGGAAAGATGCTGGACAGCTTTCAGGCACAAAGGGCCCTTTCTCAGATTTGGGAAAGAGGCTTGAGCTCAATAACAGAATATTGGGAATATTATTAATGATTTTTAGGTTTTATAAGAACTATTTCCACTCCCCCCCATATTTAAATTTAATGGAAAATTTCAACTGAGTGTGTAATGTTGCTGTTGCTGTTTGTCTTTCAAATTCTAAGATGACCATGACATCACTGCTGGGTTTGGTTTCTGTGAACATGTGCGTGGCTGATTAGGCCTATTTGTGCTTTGATCTGTCCATGGCACACTGAGCAAGAGATGCTGCTTTGGGTTACCGAATCAACAATAGATGTGCTGCTATTGTGAGATTTATGCTGTTTGCACTTCTGCTTCTGCCTCAGCAGTTCTTCTCTGCTCAGAAATGGTAGCTCCAGTATGGATGAGGCTTCCCAGGTAGAACAATCATGAGTAAGATCATCCCAAGACTTTGGGTCAATGTTGAAATGTCTCAAGGATGACTTGAGGGAGTCCTTGAAGCATTTCTTCTGGTCTCCCTGAGAATGCTTTCCCTCCTTTAGCTCACCGTGAAAGATCTTCTTTGGCAGTCGCACATCTGACATTGTGGTGATATGGCCTGCCCATCTGGGGGTCAGACTAGATGGCCTGCTCTAGGCCCCTTCTGACCCTAGGTACTATGATACTATGATCTCATCTGTGAGTTCATCAACAAGGGCTGGGAATGCCTGCCTGAGTAAGAACCTCGGTGTCTTGCCATCTTATCCTCATCAGTTTCCTCAGACAGCCCATGTGAAAGTGGCTCAGCTTCATAGGATGGCATCTGTATACTGCCCAGGTTTTGCATGCATACATCAGGACTGGCAACACAAGGATTTTGTAGACCTTCAGTTTTGTTTGTTGACTGATGCCTCTGCTCCCACGCACTTTTATATAATCTGTCGAAGGCCACGTTTGCTTAAGCAGAAGGCTTTCTTGATGAAGGCTGGTGCATCATTGCTGTCTTGTTAAAGACAGACTGAAAGAGAGTATTTACATGCCAGGACCTAGGAACAATATTCTGAACCTCTCTTGCAACAAGTGATGATAACAGTAACACTTTAATCAGTAGAAATATTAATGTGCCATCAGCAGTTACAGGAGAAACACAGACTTCTAAAATTAAATACATTCTTTTTATAAATACAGCTGGCCAATTGCCCATCAAGAATGATGGTGAGGGGAGCAGGTGGGGATGAAGCCCTGTGTCCTCCACCTGCCCAGGCCTGATCCCCCTTTCCTCCTGCTGCTTAGGGTCTGTGCCTGCTCCCCCTTCCCCCGCCTTGGAGGCAGAGGGAAAGGAGGGGAGGAGAGGACCCAGGCCCAATGCAGGGGGTGTGGGGGAGGACTGGGCCAGAGGGTGGGAGGGAGCCAGCCCACCACGCCTGTGGGGGAGGAGCAGCAGGCCCGAGCTAACATGGCGGTGGTGAGGGAATGGGAGGAGTGAGCTCAGGACCAACGTGGGTGGGGGGAGGAGTGGGCCTGGGCCCAAGTGGGAGAGGAGGCCGGCTCCTCCTCTCTGAACGCTGATGCCACATTGGGCTGGGCCCATTGCTTCCCCTCCCCCTCCTCCCCCAACACTGCCGAGGTGGGCTGGATTCTCCTCACTCCCTCTGGCCTGCTCCTCCTCCCCGCACCGCCACTGCCGCATCAGCCCGGGTCCACTCTTTCCCCTACCCGCCACTGTGTTGTGCCTGCTCCTCCCCTTCCTGTGTTGGGCCCGCTCCTCTCTCCACCACTGCTGTGTCAGCCTATGTCGGCCCTGTAGGCGGTGACAACGGAAGGGGGGAAGGGCTGACCCCGCTCCCCCCTACACCACTGCCACAACCTCCAAGGAGCAGGGTGGGGGGTAAGGTCAGTTCGTCCCCACCCCTCTGTTCCATCATTGTCTTCTGCAGGGCGGGGGAGGGTGGGGGAGCACTGCTGGCCTCGCTGCCCCCGTTCCATCCGCTCTATTGCCACTGCCTCCAGGGATCAGGGTGGGGAGAGGCCAGGCCAGATGTGCTGGCCTTCTCCCCCTTCCCTCATCCATTGTGTCCCTGCCATCATGGCAGCACTGCGCTGCCATATCCTTTCCAAGTGTTGTATTCACTCTCTGATGAGCTGTTTCAGTCAGCCAATCTGAGTGTGAATAAAACATTATGGACAGACAGACCAACAGATTAAGGCTTTTATAATATCAGAATTTTTTGTTTAAAACATAGTCTTCTGAGGTCAATGGAGTCAGAGCTGTGAAACTGGAATGACATAAGAGAATTTGATGCATTAGTTAGTCCTGATTTAGCTGATGGTTAGATAAATTAATTCCATTCTTTTTTACAATTTTCCAGCATGCTGTATAAAAATATTATTTATTCCTTTTGATAGATGAAATTAGTAATATAAATCTTCTGGGGAACTGAGTGTCTGGATATTATGTACAGAGAACCTCAAGCTACTGACAATAGCATAAAAAAAATACTGAAATGACATATAGCTATAGAATAGAAGAACTACCCAGTTGCAACAACTCAGCTTTTTGGTAACTTAAAATGCTTGAAGTATAAGCTGCACAGAACTTGGTGTTTCTGGGTTTCAGGAGCCTATCTGAATATATTTTAAGTTAGGGTTTCTCTGGGTTCCAACTTAGAAAATTTTATGTTGAAATGTGGGTTTCCCAAAAACTCAGCATGAAACTATTTTAAAACTACTGTGTTACATCTGGTTACAACCAGCCTAGCTCCCCTGAAGACCAAGCAGCAGGGGGAGGGTGTTGCAGCAGGGAAGTGGGTTTTTTTCCCCCCTCCTGGCCTGGCTGAAGTTTTCTGTCTCCTCTGTGGGAACCCCGGGGGCAGGGCAGGGCAGGGCAGGGCAGGGCCAGTTCTTGCTTGTACAAGCAGCATCCCAGGCCCACAAAGCCATATGGGATGTGGACAGAATTGACTGAAATTAACCCTTGCAGGAAGCCTGTGCACAGGATCCCTAAGGTGCTCTGTCTTAGAGTGCCTCTATCTGATATTTCATCAGACAAGGGTTACATTTTTGCATGATCAGCTATTTTAAAAGTGCTCTGCTGCTGTGAACATTTGTTGTGTTATGGTTACAGAGCACTTTTAGGGGCCTTATTGTATAATTAATGTAACTTCTGTATGTGGTAGGACACTTGATGTGCCTGCCATTTTAAGGGGTCAGGCAGTCTGCTGAGCCACCAGCAGGTGGGTTCAGGGCTAATTGTGGAGTTATCTCACCCAGGGGGCCAGCAGGTGAGGCTAGGCCTGATCAAAGGAGTTACCTGATTGGAGGAGGATTTAGACAGGGTATAAGCCCAGACTCTGGCAGTAACATCTTGGGAGCTGGTGTAGGACATCACCCATCAGGAAGGCTGCCACTCCTGAATGCCAACAAGCAGAACAACATATGGAGGTTTAGGTAGGAACTAAGGGGATAGAGGAGATTCCTGGGGACCCAGTGTGGGGTCCAGATCCCTGAGAAGGGGGCTGAGTGCTTGGGACCTGTTCAGAGGCCGCATGATCCCAGGGAGAAGGGGGATGAGTGTTTGGAAGAACTAGTGAAGGGTCTGAGTGAACCCAGGGAGAAGTATGGGAGTCTACTGGGGAGTCCACATGAGTTCAGACAAAGAAGGGGCTACATTAGGGAGGGCCCTAAGGGTGGTGGACTCAGGGTGAGCCCAGAGAAAGGGAGCAATCTATGGAGGAGTCTGGAAGGGCAGACCACTAGAGACAAGAGGACTGAGAGCCAGAGGACTGACCCTGGGAATCTCAATTGACCAGTGCAGGGTCCAGGGCTGAGGAGAGGCTGAATGGTGAAACAGACCACAGCAGAGACTTGCAGAGTTGGGAGAGCCTGGAGTTCTTGACTGCCCTGAGGCAGGACCACAGCATAAGAGAGGCCGAAGGTCCTTGTGTGGCCATAGCCAAGATGAAGGGGTCAAGGAGTATGCAGAGTGGGATGATGATGGCTGGTTCTAGGCCAGGAGTCAGCAATTATTTTGGCTGGAGGGCCATTTAACAGGTTTGGTGAGCTGTCAAGGGCCAC